>OY992888.1:52295982-52895982 GCA_963921405.1 Cepaea hortensis
TGCAAGTTCTTTTAGAGGTTGAGCTGGTGCAGAATCCATATCATCGTCTTCTGTCTGTACCTTAACTGCTTCTTCTATAGCCAATGCTGCCTGAAAAGTTTGCTAGATTCATCGTGTTAGACGTGTTTCTGCTAGCTCTTTTGTAGTTTGAAATGGTGCAGATCTCATATCTTTTGTTTGTACCTTAACGCCTTCCTCTATAGCCATTTCCGCCTGATTAGTTTGAGAAACTCATCGTGTTAGACTTGTTTTTGGAAGTTCGTTTGGAGTTTGATCCTACCTAGTTAAGTATCTGCGTCTCACACATCTGTTTCTTCTAGTTCTCCAGGAATTTTAGCTCGTTCTGATCAACTAGAAGCATATTCTGTGTTTATCTTAACTCTGCAGCATTTTCTGCGAGATCTGTTTGCAAAAACTGGTCGTAGGAGCTCGATTTCTGCAAGATTTGAAGAAGGTGCAGCTTCTACTGATCCAGTGGAAGCATCTTCTTTTTGTGCCTCAACTGATTCTCCTAGAGCTAAATTTGATAATGATAAACTTGTTTCTACAGGTTCTTTTTTCGTCTCTGCTCATGCTGATCCTGTATCAGCATATTCTCTTGTGCCTCAACTGATTCTGCCTGGTGACTCAACGTATTAGACTTATTTCTGCAAGTTCTTTTAGAGGATGAACTGGTGCAGAGTCCGTATCATCGTCTTCTGTCTGTACCTTAACTGCTTCTTCTATAGCCAATTCTGCCTGAAACGTTTGCGAGGCTCATCGTGTTAGACGTGTTTCTGCTAGTTCTTTTGTAGTTTGAAATGGTGCAGATCTCATATCTTCTGTTTGTACCTTAACGCCTTCCTCTATAGCCATTTCCGCCTGATTAGTTTGAGAAACTCATCGTGTTAGACTAGTTTTTGAAAGTTCTTTTGGAGTTTGATCCTATCTAGTTAAGTATCTGCGTCTCACACATGTGTTTCTTCTAGTTCTCTAGGAATTTTAGCTCGTTCTGATCAACTAGAAGCATATTCTGTGTTTATGTTAACTCTGCAGCCTTTTCTGCGAGATCTGTTTGCAAAAACTGGTCGTAGGAGCTCGATTTCTGCAAGATCTGAAGAAGGTGCAGCTTCTACTGATCCAGTGGAAGCATCTTCTGTTTGTGCCTCAACTGATTCTCCTAGAGCTAAATTTGACCATGATAAACTTGTTTCTGCAGGTTCTTTCTTCGTCTCTGCTCATGCTGATCCTGTATCAGCATCTTCTCTTGTGCCTCAACTGATTCTACTATTCTGCCTGGTGACTCAACGTATTAGACTTATCTCTGCAAGTTCTTTTAGAGGTTGAGCTGGTGCAGAATCCATATCATCGTCTTCTGTCTGTACCTTAACTGCTTCTTCTATAGCCAATTCTGCCTGAAACGTTTGCGAGACTCATCGTGTTAGACGTCTTTCTGCTAGTTCTTTTGTAGTTTGAAATGGTGCAGATCTCATATCTTCTGTTTGTACCTTAACGCCTTCCTCTATAGCCATTTCCGCCTGATTAGTTTGAGAAACTCATCGTGTTAGACTAGTTTTTGAAAGGTCTTTTGGAGTTTGATCATATCTAGTTAATGTATCTGCGTCTCACACATGTAGTTCTTCTAGTTCTCTAGGAATTTTAGCTCTTTCTGATCAACTAGAAGCATATTCTATTCGTGTTGATCCAGTATCAGCATCTTAACTCTGCAGTCTTTTCTGCGAGATCCGTTTGCAAAAATTGGTCGTAGGAGCTCGATTTCTGCAAGTTCTGAAGGAGGTGCAGCTTCTACTGATCAAGTGGAAGCATCTTCTGTTTAAGCCTCAACTGATTCTCCTAGAGCTAAATTTGTCCATGATAAACTTGTTTCTGAAGGGTCTTTCTTCGTTTCAGCTCGTGTTGATCCAGTATCAGCATCTTCTCTTGTGCCTCAACTGATTCTACTATTCTGCCTGATGACTCAACGTATTAGACTTATTTCTGCAAGTTCTTTTAGAGGTTGAGCTGGTGCAGAATCCATATCATCGTCTTCTGTCTGTACCTTAACTGCTTCTTCTATAGCCAATGCTGCCTGAAAAGTTTGCTAGATTCATCGTGTTAGACGTGTTTCTGCTAGCTCTTTTGTAGTTTGAAATGGTGCAGATCTCATATCTTTTGTTTGTACCTTAACGCCTTCCTCTATAGCCATTTCCGCCTGATTAGTTTGAGAAACTCATCGTGTTAGACTTGTTTTTGGAAGTTCGTTTGGAGTTTGATCCTATCTAGTTAAGTATCTGCGTCTCACACTTCTGTTTCTTCTAGTTCTCTAGGAATTTTAGCTCTTTCTGATCAACTAGAAGCATATTCTCTGTTTATGTTAACTCTGCAGCCTTTTCTGCGAGATCCGTTTGCAAAAACTGGTCGTAGGAGCTCGATTTCTGCAAGATCTGAAGAAGGTGCAGCTTCTACTGATCCAGTGGAAGCATCTTCTGTTTAAGCCTCAACTGATTCTCCTAGAGCTAAATTTCTCCATGATAAACTTGTTTCTGCAGGTTCTTTCTTCGTCTCTGCTCATGCTGATCCAGTATCAGCATCTTCTCTTGTGCCTCAACTGATTCTACTATTCTGCCTGGTGACTCAACGTATTAGACTTATTTCTGCAAGTTCTTTTAGAGGTTGAGCTGGTGCAGAATCCATATCATCGTCTTCTGTCTGTACCTTAACTGCTTCTTCTATAGCCAATTCTGCCTGAAACGTTTGCGAGACTCATCGTGTTAGACGTGTTTCTGCTAGATCTTTTGTAGTTTGAAATGGTGCAGATCTCATATCTTCTGTTTGTACCTTAACGCCTTCCTCTATAGCCATTTCCGCCTGATTAGTTTGAGAAACTCATCGTGTTAGACTAGTTTTTGAAAGGTCTTTTGGAGTTTGATCATATCTAGTTAATGTATCTGCGTCTCACACATGTGGTTCTTCTAGTTCTCTAGGAATTTTAGCTCTTTATGATCAACTAGAAACATATTCTGTGTTTATATCTTAACTCTGCAGCCTTTTCTGCGAGATCCGTTTGCAAAAATTGGTCGTAGGAGCTCGATTTCTGCAAGTTCTGAAGGAGGTGCAGCTTCTACTGATCCAGTGGAAGCATCTTCTGTTTAAGCCTCAACTGATTCTCCTAGAGCTAAATTTGTCCATGATAAACTTGTTTCTGAAGGGTCTTTCTTCGTTTCAGCTCGTGTTGATCCTGTATCAGCATCTTCTCTTGTGCCTCAACTGATTCTACTATTCTGCCTGGTGACTCAACGTATTAGACTTATCTCTGCAAGTTCTTTTAGAGGTTGAGCTGGTGCAGAATCCATATCATCGTCTTCTGTCTGTACCTTAACTGCTTCTTCTATAGCCAATTCTGCCTGAAACGTTTGCGAGACTCATCGTGTTAGACGTCTTTCTGCTAGTTCTTTTGTAGTTTGAAATGGTGCAGATCTCATATCTTCTGTTTGTACCTTAACGCCTTCCTCTATAGCCATTTCCGCCTGATTAGTTTGAGAAACTCATCGTGTTAGACTAGTTTTTGAAAGTTCTTTTGGAGTTTGATCCTATCTAGTTAAGTATATGCGTCTCACACATGTGTTTCTTCTAGTTCTCTAGGAATTTTAGCTCGTTCTGATCAACTAGAAGCATATTCTGTGTTTATGTTAACTCTGCAGCCTTTTCTGCGAGATCTGTTTGCAAAAACTGGTCGTAGGAGCTCGATTTCTGCAAGATCTGAAGAAGGTGCAGCTTCTACTGATCCAGTGGAAGCATCTTCTGTTTGTGCCTCAACTGATTCTCCTAGAGCTAAATTTGACAATGATAAACTTGTTTCTGCAGGTTCTTTCTTCGTCTCTGCTCATGCTGATCCTGTATCAGCATCTTCTCTTGTGCCTCAACTGATTCTACTATTCTGCCTGGTGACTCAACGTATTAGACTTATCTCTGCAAGTTCTTTTAGAGGTTGAGCTGGTGCAGAATCCATATCATCGTCTTCTGTCTGTACCTTAACTGCTTCTTCTATAGCCAATTCTGCCTGAAACGTTTGCGAGACTCATCGTGTTAGACGTCTTTCTGCTAGTTCTTTTGTAGTTTGAAATGGTGCAGATCTCATATCTTCTGTTTGTACCTTAACGCCTTCCTCTATAGCCATTTCCGCCTGATTAGTTTGAGAAACTCATCGTGTTAGACTAGTTTTTGAAAGGTCTTTTGGAGTTTGATCATATCTAGTTAATGTATCTGCGTCTCACACATGTGGTTCGTCTAGTTCTCTAGGAATTTTAGCTCTTTCTGATCAACTAGAAGCATATTCTATTCGTGTTGATCCAGTATCAGCATGTTAACTCTGCAGTCTTTTCTGCGAGATCCGTTTGCAAAAATTGGTCGTAGGAGCTCGATTTCTGCAAGTTCTGAAGGAGGTGCAGCTTCTACTGATCCAGTGGAAGCATCTTCTGTTTAAGCCTCAACTGATTCTCCTAGAGCTAAATTTGTCCATGATAAACTTGTTTCTGAAGGGTCTTTCTTCGTTTCAGCTCGTGTTGATCCAGTATCAGCATCTTCTCTTGTGCCTCAACTGATTCTACTATTCTGCCTGGTGACTCAACGTATTAGACTTATTTCTGCAAGTTCTTTTAGAGGTTGAACTGGTGCAGAATCCGTATCATCGTCTTCTGTCTGTACCTTAACTGCTTCTTCTATAGCCAATGCTGCCTGAAAAGTTTGCTAGACTCATCGTGTTAGACGTGTTTCTGCTAACTCTTTTGTAGTTTGAAACGGTGCAGATCTCATATCTTCTTAACGCCTTCCACTATAGCTATTTCCGCCTGATTAGTTTGAGAAACTCATCGTGTTAGACTTGTTTTTGGAAGTTCGTTTGGAGTTTGATCCTACCTAGTTAAGTATCTGCGTCTCACACATCTGTTTCTTCTAGTTCTCCAGGAATTTTAGCTCGTTCTGATCAACTAGAAACTGTGTTTATGTTAACTCTGCAGCCTTTTCTGCGAGATCTGTTTGCAAAAACTGGTCGTAGGAGTTCGATTTCTGCAAGATTTGAAGAAGGTGCAGCTTCTACTGATCCAGTGGAAGCATCTTCTTTTTGTGCCTCAACTGATTCTCCTAGAGCTAAATTTGATAATGATAAACTTGTTTCTGCAGGTTCTTTTTTCGTCTCTGCTCATGCTGATCCTGTATCAGCATATTCTCTTGTGCCTCAACTGATTCTGCCTGGTGACTCAACGTATTAGACTTATTTCTGCAAGTTCTTTTAGAGGATGAACTGGTGCAGAGTCCGTATCATCGTCTTCTGTCTGTACCTTAACTGCTTCTTCTATAGCCAATTCTGCCTGAAACGTTTGCGAGGCTCATCGTGTTAGACGTGTTTCTGCTAGTTCTTTTGTAGTTTGAAATGGTGCAGATCTCATATCTTCTGTTTGTACCTTAACGCCTTCCTCTATAGCCATTTCCGCCTGATTAGTTTGAGAAACTCATCGTGTTAGAATAGTTTTTGAAAGTTCTTTTGGAGTTTGATCCTATCTAGTTAAGTATATGCGTCTCACACATGTGTTTCTTCTAGTTCTCTAGGAATTTTAGCTCGTTCTGATCAACTAGAAGCATATTCTGTGTTTATGTTAACTCTGCAGCCTTTTCTGCGAGATCTGTTTGCAAAAACTGGTCGTAGGAGCTCGATTTCTGCAAGATCTGAAGAAGGTGCAGCTTCTACTGATCCAGTGGAAGCATCTTCTGTTTGTGCCTCAACTGATTCTCCTAGAGCTAAATTTGACAATGATAAACTTGTTTCTGCAGGTTCTTTCTTCGTCTCTGCTCATGCTGATCCTGTATCAGCATCTTCTCTTGTGCCTCAACTGATTCTACTATTCTGCCTGGTGACTCAACGTATTAGACTTATCTCTGCAAGTTCTTTTAGAGGTTGAGCTGGTGCAGAATGCATATCATCGTCTTCTGTCTGTACCTTAACTGCTTCTTCTATAGCCAATTCTGCCTGAAACGTTTGCGAGACTCATCGTGTTAGACGTGTTTCTGCTAGTTCTTTTGTAGTTTGAAATGGTGCAGATCTCATATCTTCTGTTTGTACCTTAACGCCTTCCTCTATAGCCATTTCCGCCTGATTAGTTTGAGAAACTCATCGTGTTAGACTAGTTTTTGAAAGGTCTTTTGGAGTTTGATCATATCTAGTTAATGTATCTGCGTCTCACACATGTGGTTCTTCTAGTTCTCTAGGAATTTTAGCTCTTTCTGATCAACTAGAAGCATATTCTATTCGTGTTGATCCAGTATCAGCATCTTAACTCTGCAGTCTTTTCTGCGAGATCCGTTTGCAAAAATTGGTCGTAGGAGCTCGATTTCTGCAAGTTCTGAAGGAGGTGCAGCTTCTACTGATCCAGTGGAAGCATCTTCTGTTTAAGCCTCAACTGATTCTCCTAGAGCTAAATTTCTCCATGATAAACTTGTTTCTGAAGGGTCTTTCTTCGTTTCAGCTCGTGTTGATCCAGTATCAGCATCTTCTCTTGTGCCTCAACTGATTCTACTATTCTGCCTGATGACTCAACGTATTAGACTTATTTCTGCAAGTTCTTTTAGAGGTTGAGCTGGTGCAGAATCCATATCATCGTCTTCTGTCTGTACCTTAACTGCTTCTTCTATAGCCAATTCTGCCTGAAACGTTTGCGAGACTCATCGTGTTAGACGTGTTTCTGCTAGTTCTTTTGTAGTTTGAAATGGTGCAGATCTCATATCTTCTGTTTGTACCTTAACGCCTTCCTCTATAGCCATTTTCGCCTGATTAGTTTGAGAAACTCATCGTGTTAGACTAGTTTTTGAAAGGTCTTTTGGAGTTTGATCATATCTAGTTAATGTATCTGCGTCTCACACATGTGGTTCTTCTAGTTCTCTAGGAATTTTAGCTCTTTATGATCAACTAGAAACATATTCTGTGTTTATATCTTAACTCTGCAGCCTTTTCTGCGAGATCCGTTTGCAAAAATTGGTCGTAGGAGCTCGATTTCTGCAAGTTCTGAAGGAGGTGCAGCTTCTACTGATCCAGTGGAAGCATCTTCTGTTTAAGCCTCAACTGATTCTCCTAGAGCTAAATTTGTCCATGATAAACTTGTTTCTGAAGGGTCTTTCTTCGTTTCAGCTCGTGTTGATCCAGTATCAGCATCTTCTCTTGTGCCTTAACTGATTCTACTATTCTGCCTGGTGACTCAACGTATTAGACTTATTTCTGCAAGTTCTTTTAGAGGTTGAACTGGTGCAGAATCCGTATCATCGTCTTCTGTCTGTACCTTAACTGCTTCTTCTATAGCCAATGCTGCCTGAAAAGTTTGCGAGACTCATCGTGTTAGACGTGTTTCTGCTAGTTCTTTTGTAGTTTGAAATGGTGCAGATCTCATATCTTCTGTTTGTACCTTAACGCCTTCCTCTATAGCCATTTCCGCCTGATTAGTTTGAGAAACTCATCGTGTTAGACTAGTTTTTGAAAGGTCTTTTGGAGTTTGATCATATCTAGTTAATGTATCTGCGTCTCACACATGTGGTTCTTCTAGTTCTCTAGGAATTTTAGCTCTTTATGATCAACTAGAAACATATTCTGTGTTTATATCTTAACTCTGCAGCCTTTTCTGCGAGATCCGTTTGCAAAAATTGGTCGTAGGAGCTCGATTTTTGCAAGTTCTGAAGGAGGTGCAGCTTCTACTGATCCAGTGGAGGCATCTTCTGTTTAAGCCTTAACTGATTCTCCTAGAGCTAAATTTGTCCATGATAAACTTGTTTCTGAAGGGTCTTTCTTCGTTTCAGCTCGTGTTGATCCAGTATCAGCATCTTCTCTTGTGCCTCAACTGATTCTACTATTCTGCCTGATGACTCAACGTATTAGACTTATTTCTGCAAGTTCTTTTAGAGGTTGAACTGGTGCAGAATCCGTATCATCGTCTTCTGTCTGTACCTTAACTGCTTCTTCTATAGCCAATGCTGCCTGAAAAGTTTGCTAGATTCATCGTGTTAGACGTGTTTCTGCTAGTTCTTTTGTAGTTTGAAATGGTGCAGATCTCATATCTTCTGTTTGTACCTTAACGCCTTCCTCTATAGCCATTTCCGCCTGATTAGTTTGAGAAACTCATCGTGTTAGACTAGTTTTTGAAAGGTCTTTTGGAGTTTGATCATATCTAGTTAATGTATCTGCGTCTCACACATGTTGTTCTTCTAGTTCTCTAGGAATTTTAGCTCTTTATGATCAACTAGAAACATATTCTGTGTTTATATCTTAACTCTGCAGTCTTTTCTGCGAGATCCGTTTGCAAAAATTGGTCGTAGGAGCTCGATTTCTGCAAGATTTGAAGAAGGTGCAGCTTCTACTGATCCAGTGGAAGCATCTTCTGTTTAAGCCTCAACTGATTCTCCTAGAGCTAAATTTGTCCATGATAAACTTGTTTCTGAAGGGTCTTTCTTCGTTTCAGCTCGTGTTGATCCAGTATCAGCATCTTCTCTTGTGCCTCAACTGATTCTACTATTCTGCCTGGTGACTTAACGTATTAGACTTATTTCTGCAAGTTCTTTTAGAGGTTGAACTGGTGCAGAATCCGTATCATCGTCTTCTGTCTGTACCTTAACTGCTTCTTCTATAGCCAATTCTGCCTGAAAAGTTTGCTAGATTCATCGTGTTAGACGTGTTTCTGCTAGTTCTTTTGTAGTTTGAAATGGTGCAGATCTCATATCTTCTGTTTGTACCTTAACGCCTTCCTCTATAGCCATTTCCGCCTGATTAGTTTGAGAAACTCATCGTGTTAGACTAGTTTTTGAAAGGTCTTTTGGAGTTTGATCATATCTAGTTAATGTATCTGCGTCTCACACATGTTGTTCTTCAAGTTCTCTAGGAATTTTAGCTCTTTATGATCAACTAGAAACATATTCTGTGTTTATATCTTAACTCTGCAGCCTTTTCTGCGAGATCCGTTTGCAAAAATTGGTCGTAGGAGCTCGATTTCTGCAAGTTCTGAAGGAGGTGCAGCTTCTACTGATCCAGTGGAGGCATCTTCTGTTTAAGCCTCAACTGATTCTCCTAGAGCTAAATTTGTCCATGATAAACTTGTTTCTGAAGGGTCTTTCTTCGTTTCAGCTCGTGTTGATCCAGTATCAGCATCTTCTCTTGTGCCTCAACTGATTCTACTATTCTGCCTGGTGACTCAACGTATTAGACTTATTTCTGCAAGTTCTTTTAGAGGTTGAACTGGTGCAGAATCCGTATCATCGTCTTCTGTCTGTACCTTAACTGCTTCTTCTATAGCCAATGCTGCCTGAAAAGTTTGCTAGGCTCATCGTGTTAGACGTGTTTCTGGTATCTCTTTTGTAGTTTGAAACGGTGCAGATCTCATATCTTCTTAACGCCTTCCACTATAGCTATTTCCGCCTGATTAGTTTGAGAAACTCATCGTGTTAGACTTGTTTTTGGAAGTTCGTTTGGAGTTTGATCCTACCTAGTTAAGTATCTGCGTCTCACACATCTGTTTCTTCTAGTTCTCCAGGAATTTTAGCTCGTTCTGATCAACTAGAAACTGTGTTTATGTTAACTCTGCAGCCTTTTCTGCGAGATCTGTTTGCAAAAACTGGTCGTAGGAGCTCGATTTCTGCAAGATTTGAAGAAGGTGCAGCTTCTACTGATCCAGTGGAAGCATCTTCTGTTTAAGCCTCAACTGATTCTCCTAGAGCTAAATTTGATAATGATAAACTTGTTTCTGAAGGTTCTTTTTTCGTCTCTGCTCATGCTGATCCTGTATCAGCATATTCTCTTGTGTCTCAACTGATTCTGCCTGGTGACTCAACGTATTAGACTTATTTCTGCAAGTTCTTTTAGAGGTTGAACTGGTGCAGAATCCGTATCATCGTCTTCTGTCTGTACCTTAACTGCTTCTTCTATAGCCAATGCTGCCTGAAAAGTTTGCTAGGCTCATCGTGTTAGACGTGTTTCTGCTAGTTCTTTTGTAGTTTGAAATGGTGCAGATCTCATATCTTCTGTTTGTACCTTAACACCTTCCTCTATAGCCATTTCCGCCTGATTAGTTTGAGAAACTCATCGTGTTAGACTAGTTTTTGAAAGTTCTTTTGGAGTTTGATCCTATCTAGTTAAGTATATGCGTCTCACACATGTGTTTCTTCTAGTTCTCTAGGAATTTTAGCTCGTTCTGATCAACTAGAAGCATATTCTGTGTTTATGTTAACTCTGCAGCCTTTTCTGCGAGATCTGTTTGCAAAAACTGGTCGTAGGAGCTCGATTTCTGCAAGATCTGAAGAAGGTGCAGCTTCTACTGATCCAGTGGAAGCATCTTCTGTTTGTGCCTCAACTGATTCTCCTAGAGCTAAATTTGACAATGATAAACTTGTTTCTGCAGGTTCTTTCTTCGTCTCTGCTCATGCTGATCCTGTATCAGCATCTTCTCTTGTGCCTCAACTGATTCTACTATTCTGCCTGGTGACTCAACGTATTAGACTTATCTCTGCAAGTTCTTTTAGAGGTTGAGCTGGTGCAGAATCCATATCATCGTCTTCTGTCTGTACCTTAACTGCTTCTTCTATAGCCAATTCTGCCTGAAACGTTTGCGAGACTCATCGTGTTAGACGTCTTTCTGCTAGTTCTTTTGTAGTTTGAAATGGTGCAGATCTCATATCTTCTGTTTGTACCTTAACGCCTTCCTCTATAGCCATTTCCGCCTGATTAGTTTGAGAAACTCATCGTGTTAGACTAGTTTTTGAAAGGTCTTTTGGAGTTTGATCATATCTAGTTAATGTATCTGCGTCTCACACATGTGGTTCGTCTAGTTCTCTAGGAATTTTAGCTCTTTCTGATCAACTAGAAGCATATTCTATTCGTGTTGATCCAGTTTCAGCATCTTAACTCTGCAGTCTTTTCTGCGAGATCCGTTTGCAAAAATTGGTCGTAGGAGCTCGATTTCTGCAAGTTCTGAAGGAGGTGCAGCTTCTACTGATCCAGTGGAAGCATCTTCTGTTTAAGCCTCAACTGATTCTCCTAGAGCTAAATTTGTCCATGATAAACTTGTTTCTGAAGGGTCTTTCTTCGTTTCAGCTCGTGTTGATCCAGTATCAGCATCTTCTCTTGTGCCTCAACTGATTCTACTATTCTGCCTGGTGACTCAACGTATTAGACTTATTTCTGCAAGTTCTTTTAGAGGTTGAACTGGTGCAGAATCCGTATCATCGTCTTCTGTCTGTACCTTAACTGCTTCTTCTATAGCCAATGCTGCCTGAAAAGTTTGCTAGACTCATCGTGTTAGACGTGTTTCTGCTAACTCTTTTGTAGTTTGAAACGGTGCAGATCTCATATCTTCTTAACGCCTTCCACTATAGCTATTTCCGCCTGATTAGTTTGAGAAACTCATCGTGTTAGACTTGTTTTTGGAAGTTCGTTTGGAGTTTGATCCTACCTAGTTAAGTATCTGCGTCTCACACATCTGTTTCTTCTAGTTCTCCAGGAATTTTAGCTCGTTCTGATCAACTAGAAACTGTGTTTATGTTAACTCTGCAGCCTTTTCTGCGAGATCTGTTTGCAAAAACTGGTCGTAATAGTTCGATTTCTGCAAGATTTGAAGAAGGTGCAGCTTCTACTGATCCAGTGGAAGCATCTTCTTTTTGTGCCTCAACTGATTCTCCTAGAGCTAAATTTGATAATGATAAACTTAAATATTGAGCACAACCCACTACTGGCAACGCCGATCGCACTCCGGTATGAACCTAAGGCCTATCCACGTCAACATGGAAGCACTATACTCGAGTTTCGCCCTCATTTGAGCTCGTCAGTAGTGCATATCCCTGACCGGATCCGGAAACAGTCCCGGATCACGCGTGTGAAGCGGGTGTGTAACCACGCGGCACACACTGGACACACCAAATTATCACAATCATTTGGTGTGTCCAGTGTGTGCCGCGTGGTTACACACCCGCTTCACACGCGTGATCCGGGACTGTTTCCGGATCCGGTCAGGGATATGCACTACTGACGAGCTCAAATGAGGGCGAAACTCGAGTATAGTGCTTCCATGTTGACGTGGATAGGCCTTAGGTTCATACCGGAGTGCGATCGGCGTTGCCAGTAGTGGGTTGTGCTCAATATTTAAATTTCAAATCCCGAAACAACCACATAATCAATTGATTATTGCTCACTGGATTTAGGAGGCCTGGTGTTCCTTGCCAGTGAGAAGTCCTGATCGTTCGGGTCCCATCGATTGACGGACGTCGGTCGCGGCGATTGGGCAATCTTGAGCATAGCCTACGATGGGTAGCGTTGTGGTATTCTGTTGTGATAATTTGGTGTGTCCAGTGTGTGCCGCGTGGTTACACACCCGCTTCACACGCGTGATCCGGGACTGTTTCCGGATCCGGTCAGGGATATGCACTACTGACGAGCTCAAATGAGGGCGAAACTCGAGTATAGTGCTTCCATGTTGACGTGGATAGGCCTTAGGTTCATACCGGAGTGCGATCGGCGTTGCCAGTAGTGGGTTGTGCTCAATATTTAAATTTCAAATCCCGAAACAACCACATAATCAATTGATTATTGCTCACTGGATTTAGGAGGCCTGGTGTTCCTTGCCAGTGAGAAGTCCTGATCGTTCGGGTCCCATCGATTGACGGACGTCGGTCGCGGCGATTGGGCAATCTTGAGCATAGCCTACGATGGGTAGCGTTGTGGTATTCTGTTGTGATAATTTGGTGTGTCCAGTGTGTGCCGCGTGGTTACACACCCGCTTCACACGCGTGATCCGGGACTGTTTCCGGATCCGGTCAGGGATATGCACTACTGACGAGCTCAAATGAGGGCGAAACTCGAGTATAGTGCTTCCATGTTGACGTGGATAGGCCTTAGGTTCATACCGGAGTGCGATCGGCGTTGCCAGTAGTGGGTTGTGCTCAATATTTAAATTTCAAATCCCGAAACAACCACATAATCAAATGATAAACTTGTTTCTGCAGGTTCTTTTTTCGTCTCTGCTCATGCTGATCCTGTATCAGCATCTTCTCTTGTGCCTCAACTGATTCTACTATTCTGCCTGGTGACTCAACGTATTAGACTTATCTCTGCAAGTTCTTTTAGAGGTTGAGCTGGTGCAGAATCCATATCATCGTCTTCTGTCTGTACCTTAACTGCTTCTTCTATAGCCAATTCTGCCTGAAACGTTTGCGAGACTCATCGTGTTAGACGTGTTTCTGCTAGTTCTTTTGTAGTTTGAAATGGTGCAGATCTCATATCTTCTGTTTGTACCTTAACGCCTTCCTCTATAGCCATTTCCGCCTGATTAGTTTGAGAAACTCATCGTGTTAGACTAGTTTTTGAAAGGTCTTTTGGAGTTTGATCATATCTAGTTAATGTATCTGCGTCTCACACATGTGGTTCTTCTAGTTCTCTAGGAATTTTAGCTCTTTCTGATCAACTAGAAGCATATTCTATTCGTGTTGATCCAGTATCAGCATCTTAACTCTGCAGTCTTTTCTGCGAGATCCGTTTGCAAAAATTGGTCGTAGGAGCTCGATTTCTGCAAGTTCTGAAGGAGGTGCAGCTTCTACTGATCCAGTGGAAGCATCTTCTGTTTAAGCCTCAACTGATTCTCCTAGAGCTAAATTTGTCCATGATAAACTTGTTTCTGAAGGGTCTTTCTTCGTTTCAGCTCGTGTTGATCCAGTATCAGCATCTTCTCTTGTGCCTTAACTGATTCTACTATTCTGCCTGGTGACTCAACGTATTAGACTTATTTCTGCAAGTTCTTTTAGAGGTTGAACTGGTGCAGAATCCGTATCATCGTCTTCTGTCTGTACCTTAACTGCTTCTTCTATAGCCAATGCTGCCTGAAAAGTTTGCGAGACTCATCGTGTTAGACGTGTTTCTGCTAGTTCTTTTGTAGTTTGAAATGGTGCAGATCTCATATCTTCTGTTTGTACCTTAACGCCTTCCTCTATAGCCATTTCCGCCTGATTAGTTTGAGAAACTCATCGTGTTAGACTAGTTTTTGAAAGGTCTTTTGGAGTTTGATCATATCTAGTTAATGTATCTGCGTCTCACACATGTGGTTCTTCTAGTTCTCTAGGAATTTTAGCTCTTTATGATCAACTAGAAACATATTCTGTGTTTATATCTTAACTCTGCAGCCTTTTCTGCGAGATCCGTTTGCAAAAATTGGTCGTAGGAGCTCGATTTCTGCAAGTTCTGAAGGAGGTGCAGCTTCTACTGATCCAGTGGAGGCATCTTCTGTTTAAGCCTTAACTGATTCTCCTAGAGCTAAATTTGTCCATGATAAACTTGTTTCTGAAGGGTCTTTCTTCGTTTCAGCTCGTGTTGATCCAGTATCAGCATCTTCTCTTGTGCCTCAACTGATTCTACTATTCTGCCTGATGACTCAACGTATTAGACTTATTTCTGCAAGTTCTTTTAGAGGTTGAACTGGTGCAGAATCCGTATCATCGTCTTCTGTCTGTACCTTAACTGCTTCTTCTATAGCCAATGCTGCCTGAAAAGTTTGCTAGATTCATCGTGTTAGACGTGTTTCTGCTAGTTCTTTTGTAGTTTGATATGGTGCAGATCTCATATCTTCTGTTTGTACCTTAACGCCTTCCTCTATAGCCATTTCCGCCTGATTAGTTTGAGAAACTCATCGTGTTAGACTAGTTTTTGAAAGGTCTTTTGGAGTTTGATCATATCTAGTTAATGTATCTGCGTCTCACACATGTTGTTCTTCTAGTTCTCTAGGAATTTTAGCTCTTTATGATCAACTAGAAACATATTCTGTGTTTATATCTTAACTCTGCAGTCTTTTCTGCGAGATCCGTTTGCAAAAATTGGTCGTAGGAGCTCGATTTCTGCAAGATTTGAAGAAGGTGCAGCTTCTACTGATCCAGTGGAAGCATCTTCTGTTTAAGCCTCAACTGATTCTCCTAGAGCTAAATTTGTCCATGATAAACTTGTTTCTGAAGGGTCTTTCTTCGTTTCAGCTCGTGTTGATCCAGTATCAGCATCTTCTCTTGTGCCTCAACTGATTCTACTATTCTGCCTGGTGACTTAACGTATTAGACTTATTTCTGCAAGTTCTTTTAGAGGTTGAACTGGTGCAGAATCCGTATCATCGTCTTCTGTCTGTACCTTAACTGCTTCTTCTATAGCCAATTCTGCCTGAAAAGTTTGCTAGATTCATCGTGTTAGACGTGTTTCTGCTAGTTCTTTTGTAGTTTGAAATGGTGCAGATCTCATATCTTCTGTTTGTACCTTAACGCCTTCCTCTATAGCCATTTCCGCCTGATTAGTTTGAGAAACTCATCGTGTTAGAATAGTTTTTGAAAGTTCTTTTGGAGTTTGATCCTATCTAGTTAAGTATATGCGTCTCACACATGTGTTTCTTCTAGTTCTCTAGGAATTTTAGCTCGTTCTGATCAACTAGAAGCATATTCTGTGTTTATGTTAACTCTGCAGCCTTTTCTGCGAGATCTGTTTGCAAAAACTGGTCGTAGGAGCTCGATTTCTGCAAGATCTGAAGAAGGTGCAGCTTCTACTGATCCAGTGGAAGCATCTTCTGTTTGTGCCTCAACTGATTCTCCTAGAGCTAAATTTGACAATGATAAACTTGTTTCTGCAGGTTCTTTCTTCGTCTCTGCTCATGCTGATCCTGTATCAGCATCTTCTCTTGTGCCTCAACTGATTCTACTATTCTGCCTGGTGACTCAACGTATTAGACTTATCTCTGCAAGTTCTTTTAGAGGTTGAGCTGGTGCAGAATCCATATCATCGTCTTCTGTCTGTACCTTAACTGCTTCTTCTATAGCCAATTCTGCCTGAAACGTTTGCGAGACTCATCGTGTTAGACGTGTTTCTGCTAGTTCTTTTGTAGTTTGAAATGGTGCAGATCTCATATCTTCTGTTTGTACCTTAACGCCTTCCTCTATAGCCATTTCCGCCTGATTAGTTTGAGAAACTCATCGTGTTAGACTAGTTTTTGAAAGGTCTTTTGGAGTTTGATCATATCTAGTTAATGTATCTGCGTCTCACACATGTGGTTCTTCTAGTTCTCTAGGAATTTTAGCTCTTTCTGATCAACTAGAAGCATATTCTATTCGTGTTGATCCAGTATCAGCATCTTAACTCTGCAGTCTTTTCTGCGAGATCCGTTTGCAAAAATTGGTCGTAGGAGCTCGATTTCTGCAAGTTCTGAAGGAGGTGCAGCTTCTACTGATCCAGTGGAAGCATCTTCTGTTTAAGCCTCAACTGATTCTCCTAGAGCTAAATTTGTCCATGATAAACTTGTTTCTGAAGGGTCTTTCTTCGTTTCAGCTCGTGTTGATCCAGTATCAGCATCTTCTCTTGTGCCTTAACTGATTCTACTATTCTGCCTGGTGACTCAACGTATTAGACTTATTTCTGCAAGTTCTTTTAGAGGTTGAACTGGTGCAGAATCCGTATCATCGTCTTCTGTCTGTACCTTAACTGCTTCTTCTATAGCCAATGCTGCCTGAAAAGTTTGCGAGACTCATCGTGTTAGACGTGTTTCTGCTAGTTCTTTTGTAGTTTGAAATGGTGCAGATCTCATATCTTCTGTTTGTACCTTAACGCCTTCCTCTATAGCCATTTCCGCCTGATTAGTTTGAACTCATCGTGTTAGACTAGTTTTTGAAAGGTCTTTTGGAGTTTGATCATATCTAGTTAATGTATCTGCGTCTCACACATGTGGTT
Organism: Cepaea hortensis; assembly: GCA_963921405.1. Lineage (NCBI taxonomy): Eukaryota > Metazoa > Mollusca > Gastropoda > Stylommatophora > Helicidae > Cepaea > Cepaea hortensis. The sequence goes on from OY992888.1 coordinate 52,312,721, forward strand.
CTTCTAGTTCTCTAGGAATTTTAGCTCTTTATGATCAACTAGAAACATATTCTGTGTTTATATCTTAACTCTGCAGCCTTTTCTGCGAGATCCGTTTGCAAAAATTGGTCGTAGGAGCTCGATTTCTGCAAGTTCTGAAGGAGGTGCAGCTTCTACTGATCCAGTGGAGGCATCTTCTGTTTAAGCCTTAACTGATTCTCCTAGAGCTAAATTTGTCCATGATAAACTTGTTTCTGAAGGGTCTTTCTTCGTTTCAGCTCGTGTTGATCCAGTATCAGCATCTTCTCTTGTGCCTCAACTGATTCTACTATTCTGCCTGGTGACTCAACGTATTAGACTTATTTCTGCAAGTTCTTTTAGAGGTTGAACTGGTGCAGAATCCGTATCATCGTCTTCTGTCTGTACCTTAACTGCTTCTTCTATAGCCAATGCTGCCTGAAAAGTTTGCTAGATTCATCGTGTTAGACGTGTTTCTGCTAGTTCTTTTGTAGTTTGAAATGGTGCAGATCTCATATCTTCTGTTTGTACCTTAACGCCTTCCTCTATAGCCATTTCCGCCTGATTAGTTTGAGAAACTCATCGTGTTAGACTAGTTTTTGAAAGGTCTTTTGGAGTTTGATCATATCTAGTTAATGTATCTGCGTCTCACACATGTTGTTCTTCTAGTTCTCTAGGAATTTTAGCTCTTTATGATCAACTGGAAACATATTCTGTGTTTATATCTTAACTCTGCAGTCTTTTCTGCGAGATCCGTTTGCAAAAATTGGTCGTAGGAGCTCGATTTCTGCAAGATTTGAAGAAGGTGCAGCTTCTACTGATCCAGTGGAAGCATCTTCTGTTTAAGCCTCAACTGATTCTCCTAGAGCTACATTTGTCCATGATAAACTTGTTTCTGAAGGGTCTTTCTTCGTTTCAGCTCGTGTTGATCCAGTATCAGCATCTTCTCTTGTGCCTCAACTGATTCTACTATTCTGCCTGGTGACTTAACGTATTAGACTTATTTCTGCAAGTTCTTTTAGAGGTTGAACTGGTGCAGAATCCGTATCATCGTCTTCTGTCTGTACCTTAACTGCTTCTTCTATAGCCAATTCTGCCTGAAAAGTTTGCTAGATTCATCGTGTTAGACGTGTTTCTGCTAGTTCTTTTGTAGTTTGAAATGGTGCAGATCTCATATCTTCTGTTTGTACCTTAACGCCTTCCTCTATAGCCATTTCCGCCTGATTAGTTTGAGAAACTCATCGTGTTAGACTAGTTTTTGAAAGGTCTTTTGGAGTTTGATCATATCTAGTTAATGTATCTGCGTCTCACACATGTTGTTCTTCAAGTTCTCTAGGAATTTTAGCTCTTTATGATCAACTAGAAACATATTCTGTGTTTATATCTTAACTCTGCAGCCTTTTCTGCGAGATCCGTTTGCAAAAATTGGTCGTAGGAGCTCGATTTCTGCAAGTTCTGAAGGAGGTGCAGCTTCTACTGATCCAGTGGAAGCATCTTCTGTTTAAGCCTCAACTGATTCTCCTAGAGCTAAATTTGTCCATGATAAACTTGTTTCTGAAGGGTCTTTCTTCGTTTCAGCTCGTGTTGATCCAGTATCAGCAACTTCTCTTGTGCCTCAACTGATTCTACTATTCTGCCTGGTGACTCAACGTATTAGACTTATTTCTGCAAGTTCTTTTAGAGGTTGAACTGGTGCAGAATCCGTATCATCGTCTTCTGTCTGTACCTTAACTGCTTCTTCTATAGCCAATGCTGCCTGAAAAGTTTGCTAGGCTCATCGTGTTAGACGTGTTTCTGGTATCTCTTTTGTAGTTTGAAACGGTGCAGATCTCATATCTTCTTAACGCCTTCCACTATAGCTATTTCCGCCTGATTAGTTTGAGAAACTCATCGTGTTAGACTTGTTTTTGGAAGTTCGTTTGGAGTTTGATCCTACCTAGTTAAGTATCTGCGTCTCACACATCTGTTTCTTCTAGTTCTCCAGGAATTTTAGCTCGTTCTGATCAACTAGAAACTGTGTTTATGTTAACTCTGCAGCCTTTTCTGCGAGATCTGTTTGCAAAAACTGGTCGTAGGAGCTCGATTTCTGCAAGATTTGAAGAAGGTGCAGCTTCTACTGATCCAGTGGAAGCATCTTCTTTTTGTGCCTCAACTGATTCTCCTAGAGCTAAATTTGATAATGATAAACTTGTTTCTGAAGGTTCTTTTTTCGTCTCTGCTCATGCTGATCCTGTATCAGCATATTCTCTTGTGTCTCAACTGATTCTGCCTGGTGACTCAACGTATTAGACTTATTTCTGCAAGTTCTTTTAGAGGTTGAACTGGTGCAGAATCCGTATCATCGTCTTCTGTCTGTACCTTAACTGCTTCTTCTATAGCCAATGCTGCCTGAAAAGTTTGCTAGGCTCATCGTGTTAGACGTGTTTCTGCTAGTTCTTTTGTAGTTTGAAATGGTGCAGATCTCATATCTTCTGTTTGTACCTTAACACCTTCCTCTATAGCCATTTCCGCCTGATTAGTTTGAGAAACTCATCGTGTTAGACTAGTTTTTGAAAGTTCTTTTGGAGTTTGATCCTATCTAGTTAAGTATATGCGTCTCACACATGTGTTTCTTCTAGTTCTCTAGGAATTTTAGCTCGTTCTGATCAACTAGAAGCATATTCTGTGTTTATGTTAACTCTGCAGCCTTTTCTGCGAGATCTGTTTGCAAAAACTGGTCGTAGGAGCTCGATTTCTGCAAGATCTGAAGAAGGTGCAGCTTCTACTGATCCAGTGGAAGCATCTTCTGTTTGTGCCTCAACTGATTCTCCTAGAGCTAAATTTGATAATGATAAACTTGTTTCTGAAGGTTCTTTTTTCGTCTCTGCTCATGCTGATCCTGTATCAGCATATTCTCTTGTGTCTCAACTGATTCTGCCTGGTGACTCAACGTATTAGACTTATCTCTGCAAGTTCTTTTAGAGGTTGAGCTGGTGCAGAATCCATATCATCGTCTTCTGTCTGTACCTTAACTGCTTCTTCTATAGCCAATTCTGCCTGAAACGTTTGCGAGACTCATCGTGTTAGACGTGTTTCTGCTAGTTCTTTTGTAGTTTGAAATGGTGCAGATCTCATATCTTCTGTTTGTACCTTAACGCCTTCCTCTATAGCCATTTCCGCCTGATTAGTTTGAGAAACTCATCGTGTTAGACTAGTTTTTGAAAGGTCTTTTGGAGTTTGATCATATCTAGTTAATGTATCTGCGTCTCACACATGTGGTTCTTCTAGTTCTCTAGGAATTTTAGCTCTTTCTGATCAACTAGAAGCATATTCTATTCGTGTTGATCCAGTATCAGCATCTTAACTCTGCAGTCTTTTCTGCGAGATCCGTTTGCAAAAATTGGTCGTAGGAGCTCGATTTCTGCAAGTTCTGAAGGAGGTGCAGCTTCTACTGATCCAGTGGAAGCATCTTCTGTTTAAGCCTCAACTGATTCTCCTAGAGCTAAATTTGTCCATGATAAACTTGTTTCTGAAGGGTCTTTCTTCGTTTCAGCTCGTGTTGATCCAGTATCAGCATCTTCTCTTGTGCCTTAACTGATTCTACTATTCTGCCTGGTGACTCAACGTATTAGACTTATTTCTGCAAGTTCTTTTAGAGGTTGAACTGGTGCAGAATCCGTATCATCGTCTTCTGTCTGTACCTTAACTGCTTCTTCTATAGCCAATGCTGCCTGAAAAGTTTGCGAGACTCATCGTGTTAGACGTGTTTCTGCTAGTTCTTTTGTAGTTTGAAATGGTGCAGATCTCATATCTTCTGTTTGTACCTTAACGCCTTCCTCTATAGCCATTTCCGCCTGATTAGTTTGAACTCATCGTGTTAGACTAGTTTTTGAAAGGTCTTTTGGAGTTTGATCATATCTAGTTAATGTATCTGCGTCTCACACATGTGGTTCTTCTAGTTCTCTAGGAATTTTAGCTCTTTATGATCAACTAGAAACATATTCTGTGTTTATATCTTAACTCTGCAGCCTTTTCTGCGAGATCCGTTTGCAAAAATTGGTCGTAGGAGCTCGATTTCTGCAAGTTCTGAAGGAGGTGCAGCTTCTACTGATCCAGTGGAGGCATCTTCTGTTTAAGCCTCAACTGATTCTCCTAGAGCTAAATTTGTCCATGATAAACTTGTTTCTGAAGGGTCTTTCTTCGTTTCAGCTCGTGTTGATCCAGTATCAGCATCTTCTCTTGTGCCTCAACTGATTCTACTATTCTGCCTGGTGACTCAACGTATTAGACTTATTTCTGCAAGTTCTTTTAGAGGTTGAACTGGTGCAGAATCCGTATCATCGTCTTCTGTCTGTACCTTAACTGCTTCTTCTATAGCCAATGCTGCCTGAAAAGTTTGCTAGACTCATCGTGTTAGACGTGTTTCTGCTAACTCTTTTGTAGTTTGAAACGGTGCAGATCTCATATCTTCTTAACGCCTTCCACTATAGCTATTTCCGCCTGATTAGTTTGAGAAACTCATCGTGTTAGACTTGTTTTTGGAAGTTCGTTTGGAGTTTGATCCTACCTAGTTAAGTATCTGCATCTCACACATCTGTTTCTTCTAGTTCTCCAGGAATTTTAGCTCGTTCTGATCAACTAGAAGCATATTCTGTGTTTATCTTAACTCTGCAGCCTTTTCTGCGAGATCTGTTTGCAAAAACTGGTCGTAGGAGCTCGATTTCTGCAAGATTTGAAGAAGGTGCAGCTTCTACTGATCCAGTGGAAGCATCTTCTGTTTAAGCCTCAACTGATTCTCCTAGAGCTAAATTTGTCCATGATAAACTTGTTTCTGAAGGGTCTTTCTTCGTTTCAGCTCGTGTTGATCCAGTATCAGCATCTTCTCTTGTGCCTCAACTGATTCTACTATTCTGCCTGATGACTCAACGTATTAGACTTATTTCTGCAAGTTCTTTTAGAGGTTGAACTGGTGCAGAATCCGTATCATCGTCTTCTGTCTGTACCTTAACTGCTTCTTCTATAGCCAATGCTGCCTGAAAAGTTTGCTAGATTCATCGTGTTAGACGTGTTTCTGCTAGTTCTTTTGTAGTTTGAAATGGTGCAGATCTCATATCTTCTGTTTGTACCTTAACGCCTTCCTCTATAGCCATTTCCGCCTGATTAGTTTGAGAAACTCATCGTGTTAGACTAGTTTTTGAAAGGTCTTTTGGAGTTTGATCATATCTAGTTAATGTATCTGCGTCTCACACATGTTGTTCTTCTAGTTCTCTAGGAATTTTAGCTCTTTATGATCAACTACAAACATATTCTGTGTTTATATCTTAACTCTGCAGTCTTTTCTGCGAGATCCGTTTGCAAAAATTGGTCGTAGGAGCTCGATTTCTGCAAGATTTGAAGAAGGTGCAGCTTCTACTGATCCAGTGGAAGCATCTTCTGTTTAAGCCTCAACTGATTCTCCTAGAGCTAAATTTGTCCATGATAAACTTGTTTCTGAAGGGTCTTTCTTCGTTTCAGCTCGTGTTGATCCAGTATCAGCATCTTCTCTTGTGCCTCAACTGATTCTACTATTCTGCCTGGTGACTTAACGTATTAGACTTATTTCTGCAAGTTCTTTTAGAGGTTGAACTGGTGCAGAATCCGTATCATCGTCTTCTGTCTGTACCTTAACTGCTTCTTCTATAGCCAATTCTGCCTGAAAAGTTTGCTAGATTCATCGTGTTAGACGTGTTTCTGCTAGTTCTTTTGTAGTTTGAAATGGTGCAGATCTCATATCTTCTGTTTGTACCTTAACGCCTTCCTCTATAGCCATTTCCGACTGATTAGTTTGAGAAACTCATCGTGTTAGACTAGTTTTTGAAAGGTCTTTTGGAGTTTGATCATATCTAGTTAATGTATCTGCGTCTCACACATGTTGTTCTTCAAGTTCTCTAGGAATTTTAGCTCTTTATGATCAACTAGAAACATATTCTGTGTTTATATCTTAACTCTGCAGCCTTTTCTGCGAGATCCGTTTGCAAAAATTGGTCGTAGGAGCTCGATTTCTGCAAGTTCTGAAGGAGGTGCAGTTTCTACTGATCCAGTGGAAGCATCTTCTGTTTAAGCCTCAACTGATTCTCCTAGAGCTAAATTTGTCCATGATAAACTTGTTTCTGAAGGGTCTTTCTTCGTTTCAGCTCGTGTTGATCCAGTATCAGCATCTTCTCTTGTGCCTCAACTGATTCTACTATTCTGCCTGGTGACTCAACGTATTAGACTTATTTCTGCAAGTTCTTTTAGAGGTTGAACTGGTGCAGAATCCGTATCATCGTCTTCTGTCTGTACCTTAACTGCTTCTTCTATAGCCAATGCTGCCTGAAAAGTTTGCTAGGCTCATCGTGTTAGACGTGTTTCTGGTATCTCTTTTGTAGTTTGAAACGGTGCAGATCTCATATCTTCTTAACGCCTTCCACTATAGCTATTTCTGCCTGATTAGTTTGAGAAACTCATCGTGTTAGACTTGTTTTTGGAAGTTCGTTTGGAGTTTGATCCTACCTAGTTAAGTATCTGCGTCTCACACATCTGTTTCTTCTAGTTCTCCAGGAATTTTAGCTCGTTCTGATCAACTAGAAACTGTGTTTATGTTAACTCTGCAGCCTTTTCTGCGAGATCTGTTTGCAAAAACTGGTCGTAGGAGCTCGATTTCTGCAAGATCTGAAGAAGGTGCAGCTTCTACTGATCCAGTGGAAGCATCTTCTGTTTGTGCCTCAACTGATTCTCCTAGAGCTAAATTTGACAATGATAAACTTGTTTCTGCAGGTTCTTTCTTCGTCTCTGCTCATGCTGATCCTGTATCAGCATCTTCTCTTGTGCCTCAACTGATTCTACTATTCTGCCTGGTGACTCAACGTATTAGACTTATCTCTGCAAGTTCTTTTAGAGGTTGAGCTGGTGCAGAATCCATATCATCGTCTTCTGTCTGTACCTTAACTGCTTCTTCTATAGCCAATTCTGCCTGAAACGTTTGCGAGACTCATCGTGTTAGACGTGTTTCTGCTAGTTCTTTTGTAGTTTGAAATGGTGCAGATCTCATATCTTCTGTTTGTACCTTAACGCCTTCCTCTATAGCCATTTCCGCCTGATTAGTTTGAGAAACTCATCGTGTTAGACTAGTTTTTGAAAGGTCTTTTGGAGTTTGATCATATCTAGTTAATGTATCTGCGTCTCACACATGTGGTTCTTCTAGTTCTCTAGGAATTTTAGCTCTTTATGATCAACTAGAAACATATTCTGTGTTTATATCTTAACTCTGCAGCCTTTTCTGCGAGATCCGTTTGCAAAAATTGGTCGTAGGAGCTCGATTTCTGCAAGTTCTGAAGGAGGTGCAGCTTCTACTGATCCAGTGGAAGCATCTTCTGTTTAAGCCTGAACTGATTCTCCTAGAGCTAAATTTGTCCATGATAAACTTGACTCTGAAGGGTCTTTCTTCGTTTCAGCTCGTGTTGATCCAGTATCAGCATCTTCTCTTGTGCCTCAACTGATTCTACTATTCTGCCTGGTGACTCAACGTATTAGACTTATCTCTGCAAGTTCTTTTAGAGGTTGAGCTGGTGCAGAATCCATATCATCGTCTTCTGTCTGTACCTTAACTGCTTCTTCTATAGCCAATGCTGCCTGAAAAGTTTGCTAGACTCATCGTGTTAGACGTGTTTCTGGTATCTCTTTTGTAGTTTGAAACGGTGCAGATCTCATATCTTCTTAACGCCTTCCACTATAGCTATTTCCGCCTGATTAGTTTGAGAAACTCATCGTGTTAGACTTGTTTTTGGAAGTACGTTTGGAGTTTGATCCTACCTAGTTAAGTATCTGCGTCTCACACATCTGTTTCTTCTAGTTCTCCAGGAATTTTAGCTCGTTCTGATCAACTAGAAACTGTGTTTATGTTAACTCTGCAGCCTTTTCTGCGAGATCTGTTTGCAAAAACTGGTCGTAGGAGCTCGATTTCTGCAAGATTTGAAGAAGGTGCAGCTTCTACTGATCCAGTGGAAGCATCTTCTTTTTGTGCCTCAACTGATTCTCCTAGAGCTAAATTTGATAATGATAAACTTGTTTCTGAAGGTTCTTTTTTCGTCTCTGCTCATGCTGATCCTGTATCAGCATATTCTCTTGTGTCTCAACTGATTCTGCCTGGTGACTCAACGTATTAGACTTATTTCTGCAAGTTCTTTTAGAGGATGAACTGGTGCAGAGTCCGTATCATCGTCTTCTGTCTGTACCTTAACTGCTTCTTCTATAGCCAATTCTGCCTGAAACGTTTGCGAGGCTCATCGTGTTAGACGTGTTTCTGCTAGTTCTTTTGTAGTTTGAAATGGTGCAGATCTCATATCTTCTGTTTGTACCTTAACGCCTTCCTCTATAGCCATTTCCGCCTGATTAGTTTGAGAAACTCATCGTGTTAGACTAGTTTTTGAAAGTTCTTTTGGAGTTTGATCCTATCTAGTTAAGTATATGCGTCTCACACATGTGTTTCTTCTAGTTCTCTAGGAATTTTAGCTCGTTCTGATCAACTAGAAGCATATTCTGTGTTTATGTTAACTCTGCAGCCTTTTCTGCGAGATCTGTTTGCAAAAACTGGTCGTAGGAGCTCGATTTCTGCAAGATCTGAAGAAGGTGCAGCTTCTACTGATCCAGTGGAAGCATCTTCTGTTTGTGCCTCAACTGATTCTCCTAGAGCTAAATTTGACAATGATAAACTTGTTTCTGCAGGTTCTTTCTTCGTCTCTGCTCATGCTGATCCTGTATCAGCATCTTCTCTTGTGCCTCAACTGATTCTACTATTCTGCCTGGTGACTCAACGTATTAGACTTATCTCTGCAAGTTCTTTTAGAGGTTGAGCTGGTGCAGAATCCATATCATCGTCTTCTGTCTGTACCTTAACTGCTTCTTCTATAGCCAATTCTGCCTGAAACGTTTGCGAGACTCATCGTGTTAGACGTGTTTCTGCTAGTTCTTTTGTAGTTTGAAATGGTGCAGATCTCATATCTTCTGTTTGTACCTTAACGCCTTCCTCTATAGCCATTTCCGCCTGATTAGTTTGAGAAACTCATCGTGTTAGACTAGTTTTTGAAAGGTCTTTTGGAGTTTGATCATATCTAGTTAATGTATCTGCGTCTCACACATGTGGTTCTTCTAGTTCTCTAGGAATTTTAGCTCTTTATGATCAACTAGAAACATATTCTGTGTTTATATCTTAACTCTGCAGCCTTTTCTGCGAGATCCGTTTGCAAAAATTGGTCGTAGGAGCTCGATTTCTGCAAGTTCTGAAGGAGGTGCAGCTTCTACTGATCCAGTGGAAGCATCTTCTGTTTAAGCCTGAACTGATTCTCCTAGAGCTAAATTTGTCCATGATAAACTTGACTCTGAAGGGTCTTTCTTCGTTTCAGCTCGTGTTGATCCAGTATCAGCATCTTCTCTTGTGCCTCAACTGATTCTACTATTCTGCCTGGTGACTCAACGTATTAGACTTATTTCTGCAAGTTCTTTTAGAGGTTGAACTGGTGCAGAATCCGTATCATCGTCTTCTGTCTGTACCTTAACTGCTTCTTCTATAGCCAATGCTGCCTGAAAAGTTTGCTAGACTCATCGTGTTAGACGTGTTTCTGCTAGTTCTTTTGTAGTTTGAAACGGTGCAGATCTCATATCTTCTTAACGCCTTCCATTATAGCTATTTCCGCCTGATTAGTTTGAGAAACTCATCGTGTTAGACTTGTTTTTGGAAGTTCGTTTGGAGTTTGATCCTATCTAGTTAAGTATCTGCGTCTCACACATCTGTTTCTTCTAGTTCTCTAGGAATTTTATCTCTTTCTGATCAACTAGAAGCATATTCTGTGTTTATGTTAACTCTGCAGTCTTTTCTGCGAGATCCGTTTGCAAAAATTGGTCGTAGGAGCTCGATTTCTGCAATTTCTGAAGGAGGTGCAGCTTCTACTGATCCAGTGGAAGCATCTTCTGTTTAAGCCTCAACTGATTCTCCTAGAGCTAAATTTGTCCATGATAAACTTGTTTCTGAAGGGTCTTTCTTCGTTTCAGCTCGTGTTGATCCTGTATCAGCATCTTCTCTTGTGCCTCAACTGATTCTACTATTCTGCCTGGTGACTCAACGTATTAGACTTATCTCTGCAAGTTCTTTTAGAGGTTGAGCTGGTGCAGAATCCATATCATCGTCTTCTGTCTGTACCTTAACTGCTTCTTCTATAGCCAATGCTGCCTGAAAAGTTTGCTAGACTCATCGTGTTAGACGTGTTTCTGGTATCTCTTTTGTAGTTTGAAACGGTGCAGATCTCATATCTTCTTAACGCCTTCCACTATAGCTATTTCCGCCTGATTAGTTTGAGAAACTCATCGTGTTAGACTTGTTTTTGGAAGTACGTTTGGAGTTTGATCCTACCTAGTTAAGTATCTGCGTCTCACACATCTGTTTCTTCTAGTTCTCCAGGAATTTTAGCTCGTTCTGATCAACTAGAAACTGTGTTTATGTTAACTCTGCAGCCTTTTCTGCGAGATCTGTTTGCAAAAACTGGTCGTAGGAGCTCGATTTCTGCAAGATTTGAAGAAGGTGCAGCTTCTACTGATCCAGTGGAAGCATCTTCTTTTTGTGCCTCAACTGATTCTCCTAGAGCTAAATTTGATAATGATAAACTTGTTTCTGAAGGTTCTTTTTTCGTCTCTGCTCATGCTGATCCTGTATCAGCATATTCTCTTGTGTCTCAACTGATTCTGCCTGGTGACTCAACGTATTAGACTTATTTCTGCAAGTTCTTTTAGAGGATGAACTGGTCAGAGTCCGTATCATCGTCTTCTGTCTGTACCTTAACTGCTTCTTCTATAGCCAATTCTGCCTGAAAAGTTTGCTAGGCTCATCGTGTTAGACGTGTTTCTGCTAGTTCTTTTGTAGTTTGAAATGGTGCAGATCTCATATCTTCTGTTTGTACCTTAACGCCTTCCTCTATAGCCATTTCCGCCTGATTAGTTTGAGAAACTCATCGTGTTAGACTAGTTTTTGAAAGTTCTTTTGGAGTTTGATCCTATCTAGTTAAGTATATGCGTCTCACACATGTGTTTCTTCTAGTTCTCTAGGAATTTTAGCTCGTTCTGATCAACTAGAAGCATATTCTGTGTTTATGTTAACTCTGCAGCCTTTTCTGCGAGATCTGTTTGCAAAAACTGGTCGTAGGAGCTCGATTTCTGCAAGATCTGAAGAAGGTGCAGCTTCTACTGATCCAGTGGAAGCATCTTCTGTTTGTGCCTCAACTGATTCTCCTAGAGCTAAATTTGACAATGATAAACTTGTTTCTGCAGGTTCTTTCTTCGTCTCTGCTCATGCTGATCCTGTATCAGCATCTTCTCTTGTGCCTCAACTGATTCTACTATTCTGCCTGGTGACTCAACGTATTAGACTTATCTCTGCAAGTTCTTTTAGAGGTTGAGCTGGTGCAGAATCCATATCATCGTCTTCTGTCTGTACCTTAACTGCTTCTTCTATAGCCAATTCTGCCTGAAACGTTTTCGAGACTCATCGTGTTAGACGTGTTTCTGCTAGTTCTTTTGTAGTTTGAAACGGTGCAGATCTCATATCTTCTTAACGCCTTCCATTATAGCTATTTCCGCCTGATTAGTTTGAGAAACTCATCGTGTTAGACTTGTTTTTGGAAGTTCGTTTGGAGTTTGATCCTATCTAGTTAAGTATCTGCGTCTCACACATGTGGTTCTTCTAGTTCTCTAGGAATTTTATCTCTTTCTGATCAACTAGAAGCATATTCTGTGTTTATGTTAACTCTGCAGTCTTTTCTGCGAGATCCGTTTGCAAAAATTGGTCGTAGGAGCTCGATTTCTGCAAGTTCTGAAGGAGGTGCAGCTTCTACTGATCCAGTGGAAGCATCTTCTGTTTAAGCCTCAACTGATTCTCCTAGAGCTAAATTTGTCCATGATAAACTTGTTTCTGAAGGGTCTTTCTTCGTTTCAGCTCGTGTTGATCCTGTATCAGCATCTTCTCTTGTGCCTCAACTGATTCTACTATTCTGCCTGGTGACTCAACGTATTAGACTTATCTCTGCAAGTTCTTTTAGAGGTTGAGCTGGTGCAGAATCCATATCATCGTCTTCTGTCTGTACCTTAACTGCTTCTTCTATAGCCAATGCTGCCTGAAAAGTTTGCTAGACTCATCGTGTTAGACGTGTTTCTGGTATCTCTTTTGTAGTTTGAAACGGTGCAGATCTCATATCTTCTTAACGCCTTCCACTATAGCTATTTCCGCCTGATTAGTTTGAGAAACTCATCGTGTTAGACTTGTTTTTGGAAGTACGTTTGGAGTTTGATCCTACCTAGTTAAGTATCTGCGTCTCACACATCTGTTTCTTCTAGTTCTCCAGGAATTTTAGCTCGTTCTGATCAACTAGTAGCATATTCTGTGTTTATCTTAACTCTGCAGCCTTTTCTGCGAGATCTGTTTGCAAAAACTGGTCGTAGGAGCTCGATTTCTGCAAGATCTGAAGAAGGTGCAGCTTCTACTGATCCAGTGGAAGCATCTTCTGTTTGTGCCTCAACTGATTCTCCTAGAGCTAAATTTGACAATGATAAACTTGTTTCTGCAGGTTCTTTCTTCGTCTCTGCTCATGCTGATCCTGTATCAGCATCTTCTCTTGTGCCTCAACTGATTCTACTATTCTGCCTGGTGACTCAACGTATTAGACTTATCTCTGCAAGTTCTTTTAGAGGTTGAGCTGGTGCAGAATCCATATCATCGTCTTCTGTCTGTACCTTAACTGCTTCTTCTATAGCCAATTCTGCCTGAAACGTTTGCGAGACTCATCGTGTTAGACGTGTTTCTGCTAGTTCTTTTGTAGTTTGAAACGGTGCAGATCTCATATCTTCTTAACGCCTTCCATTATAGCTATTTCCGCCTGATTAGTTTGAGAAACTCATCGTGTTAGACTTGTTTTTGGAAGTTCGTTTGGAGTTTGATCCTATCTAGTTAAGTATCTGCGTCTCACACATGTGGTTCTTCTAGTTCTCTAGGAATTTTATCTCTTTCTGATCAACTAGAAGCATATTCTGTGTTTATGTTAACTCTGCAGTCTTTTCTGCGAGATCCGTTTGCAAAAATTGGTCGTAGGAGCTCGATTTCTGCAAGTTCTGAAGGAGGTGCAGCTTCTACTGATCCAGTGGAAGCATCTTCTGTTTAAGCCTCAACTGATTCTCCTAGAGCTAAATTTGTCCATGATAAACTTGTTTCTGAAGGGTCTTTCTTCGTTTCAGCTCGTGTTGATCCTGTATCAGCATCTTCTCTTGTGCCTCAACTGATTCTACTATTCTGCCTGGTGACTCAACGTATTAGACTTATCTCTGCAAGTTCTTTTAGAGGTTGAGCTGGTGCAGAATCCATATCATCGTCTTCTGTCTGTACCTTAACTGCTTCTTCTATAGCCAATGCTGCCTGAAAAGTTTGCTAGACTCATCGTGTTAGACGTGTTTCTGGTATCTCTTTTGTAGTTTGAAACGGTGCAGATCTCATATCTTCTTAACGCCTTCCACTATAGCTATTTCCGCCTGATTAGTTTGAGAAACTCATCGTGTTAGACTTGTTTTTGGAAGTACGTTTGGAGTTTGATCCTACCTAGTTAAGTATCTGCGTCTCACACATCTGTTTCTTCTAGTTCTCCAGGAATTTTAGCTCGTTCTGATCAACTAGAAACTGTGTTTATGTTAACTCTGCAGCCTTTTCTGCGAGATCTGTTTGCAAAAACTGGTCGTAGGAGCTCGATTTCTGCAAGATTTGAAGAAGGTGCAGCTTCTACTGATCCAGTGGAAGCATCTTCTTTTTGTGCCTCAACTGATTCTCCTAGAGCTAAATTTGATAATGATAAACTTGTTTCTGAAGGTTCTTTTTTCGTCTCTGCTCATGCTGATCCTGTATCAGCATATTCTCTTGTGTCTCAACTGATTCTGCCTGGTGACTCAACGTATTAGACTTATTTCTGCAAGTTCTTTTAGAGGATGAACTGGTCAGAGTCCGTATCATCGTCTTCTGTCTGTACCTTAACTGCTTCTTCTATAGCCAATTCTGCCTGAAAAGTTTGCTAGGCTCATCGTGTTAGACGTGTTTCTGCTAGTTCTTTTGTAGTTTGAAATGGTGCAGATCTCATATCTTCTGTTTGTACCTTAACGCCTTCCTCTATAGCCATTTCCGCCTGATTAGTTTGAGAAACTCATCGTGTTAGACTAGTTTTTGAAAGTTCTTTTGGAGTTTGATCCTATCTAGTTAAGTATATGCGTCTCACACATGTGTTTCTTCTAGTTCTCTAGGAATTTTAGCTCGTTCTGATCAACTAGAAGCATATTCTGTGTTTATGTTAACTCTGCAGCCTTTTCTGCGAGATCTGTTTGCAAAAACTGGTCGTAGGAGCTCGATTTCTGCAAGATCTGAAGAAGGTGCAGCTTCTACTGATCCAGTGGAAGCATCTTCTGTTTGTGCCTCAACTGATTCTCCTAGAGCGAAATTTGACAATGATAAACTTGTTTCTGCAGGTTCTTTCTTCGTCTCTGCTCATGCTGATCCTGTATCAGCATCTTCTCTTGTGCCTCAACTGATTCTACTATTCTGCCTGGTGACTCAACGTATTAGACTTATCTCTGCAAGTTCTTTTAGAGGTTGAGCTGGTGCAGAATCCATATCATCGTCTTCTGTCTGTACCTTAACTGCTTCTTCTATAGCCAATTCTGCCTGAAACGTTTGCGAGACTCATCGTGTTAGACGTGTTTCTGCTAGTTCTTTTGTAGTTTGAAACGGTGCAGATCTCATATCTTCTTAACGCCTTCCATTATAGCTATTTCCGCCTGATTAGTTTGAGAAACTCATCGTGTTAGACTTGTTTTTGGAAGTTCGTTTGGAGTTTGATCCTATCTAGTTAAGTATCTGCGTCTCACACATCTGTTTCTTCTAGTTCTCTAGGAATTTTATCTCTTTCTGATCAACTAGAAGCATATTCTGTGTTTATGTTAACTCTGCAGTCTTTTCTGCGAGATCCGTTTGCAAAAATTGGTCGTAGGAGCTCGATTTCTGCAAGTTCTGAAGGAGGTGCAGCTTCTACTGATCCAGTGGAAGCATCTTCTGTTTAAGCCTCAACTGATTCTCCTAGAGCTAAATTTGTCCATGATAAACTTGTTTCTGAAGGGTCTTTCTTCGTTTCAGCTCGTGTTGATCCTGTATCAGCATCTTCTCTTGTGCCTCAACTGATTCTACTATTCTGCCTGGTGACTCAACGTATTAGACTTATCTCTGCAAGTTCTTTTAGAGGTTGAGCTGGTGCAGAATCCATATCATCGTCTTCTGTCTGTACCTTAACTGCTTCTTCTATAGCCAATGCTGCCTGAAAAGTTTGCTAGACTCATCGTGTTAGACGTGTTTCTGGTATCTCTTTTGTAGTTTGAAACGGTGCAGATCTCATATCTTCTTAACGCCTTCCACTATAGCTATTTCCGCCTGATTAGTTTGAGAAACTCATCGTGTTAGACTTGTTTTTGGAAGTACGTTTGGAGTTTGATCCTACCTAGTTAAGTATCTGCGTCTCACACATCTGTTTCCTCTAGTTCTCCAGGAATTTTAGCTCGTTCTGATCAACTAGAAACTGTGTTTATGTTAACTCTGCAGCCTTTTCTGCGAGATCTGTTTGCAAAAACTGGTCGTAGGAGCTCGATTTCTGCAAGATTTGAAGAAGGTGCAGCTTCTACTGATCCAGTGGAAGCATCTTCTTTTTGTGCCTCAACTGATTCTCCTAGAGCTAAATTTGATAATGATAAACTTGTTTCTGAAGGTTCTTTTTTCGTCTCTGCTCATGCTGATCCTGTATCAGCATATTCTCTTGTGTCTCAACTGATTCTGCCTGGTGACTCAACGTATTAGACTTATTTCTGCAAGTTCTTTTAGAGGATGAACTGGTCAGAGTCCGTATCATCGTCTTCTGTCTGTACCTTAACTGCTTCTTCTATAGCCAATTCTGCCTGAAAAGTTTGCTAGGCTCATCGTGTTAGACGTGTTTCTGCTAGTTCTTTTGTAGTTTGAAATGGTGCAGATCTCATATCTTCTGTTTGTACCTTAACGCCTTCCTCTATAGCCATTTCCGCCTGATTAGTTTGAGAAACTCATCGTGTTAGACTAGTTTTTGAAAGTTCTTTTGGAGTTTGATCCTATCTAGTTAAGTATATGCGTCTCACACATGTGTTTCTTCTAGTTCTCTAGGAATTTTAGCTCGTTCTGATCAACTAGAAGCATATTCTGTGTTTATGTTAACTCTGCAGCCTTTTCTGCGAGATCTGTTTGCAAAAGCTGGTCGTAGGAGCTCGATTTCTGCAAGATCTGAAGAAGGTGCAGCTTCTACTGATCCAGTGGAAGCATCTTCTGTTTGTGCCTCAACTGATTCTCCTAGAGCTAAATTTGACAATGATAAACTTGTTTCTGCAGGTTCTTTCTTCGTCTCTGCTCATGCTGATCCTGTATCAGCATCTTCTCTTGTGCCTCAACTGATTCTACTATTCTGCCTGGTGACTCAACGTATTAGACTTATCTCTGCAAGTTCTTTTAGAGGTTGAGCTGGTGCAGAATCCATATCATCGTCTTCTGTCTGTACCTTAACTGCTTCTTCTATAGCCAATTCTGCCTGAAACGTTTGCGAGACTCATCGTGTTAGACGTGTTTCTGCTAGTTCTTTTGTAGTTTGAAACGGTGCAGATCTCATATCTTCTTAACGCCTTCCATTATAGCTATTTCCGCCTGATTAGTTTGAGAAACTCATCGTGTTAGACTTGTTTTTGGAAGTTCGTTTGGAGTTTGATCCTATCTAGTTAAGTATCTGCGTCTCACACATGTGGTTCTTCTAGTTCTCTAGGAATTTTATCTCTTTCTGATCAACTAGAAGCATATTCTGTGTTTATGTTAACTCTGCAGTCTTTTCTGCGAGATCCGTTTGCAAAAATTGGTCGTAGGAGCTCGATTTCTGCAAGTTCTGAAGGAGGTGCAGCTTCTACTGATCCAGTGGAAGCATCTTCTGTTTAAGCCTCAACTGATTCTCCTAGAGCTAAATTTGTCCATGATAAACTTGTTTCTGAAGGGTCTTTCTTCGTTTCAGCTCGTGTTGATCCTGTATCAGCATCTTCTCTTGTGCCTCAACTGATTCTACTATTCTGCCTGGTGACTCAACGTATTAGACTTATCTCTGCAAGTTCTTTTAGAGGTTGAGCTGGTGCAGAATCCATATCATCGTCTTCTGTCTGTACCTTAACTGCTTCTTCTATAGCCAATGCTGCCTGAAAAGTTTGCTAGACTCATCGTGTTAGACGTGTTTCTGGTATCTCTTTTGTAGTTTGAAACGGTGCAGATCTCATATCTTCTTAACGCCTTCCACTATAGCTATTTCCGCCTGATTAGTTTGAGAAACTCATCGTGTTAGACTTGTTTTTGGAAGTACGTTTGGAGTTTGATCCTACCTAGTTAAGTATCTGCGTCTCACAGATCTGTTTCTTCTAGTTCTCCAGGAATTTTAGCTCGTTCTGATCAACTAGTAGCATATTCTGTGTTTATCTTAACTCTGCAGCCTTTTCTGCGAGATCTGTTTGCAAAAACTGGTCGTAGGAGCTCGATTTCTGCAAGATCTGAAGAAGGTGCAGCTTCTACTGATCCAGTGGAAGCATCTTCTGTTTGTGCCTCAACTGATTCTCCTAGAGCTAAATTTGACAATGATAAACTTGTTTCTGCAGGTTCTTTCTTCGTCTCTGCTCATGCTGATCCTGTATCAGCATCTTCTCTTGTGCCTCAACTGATTCTACTATTCTGCCTGGTGACTCAACGTATTAGACTTATCTCTGCAAGTTCTTTTAGAGGTTGAGCTGGTGCAGAATCCATATCATCGTCTTCTGTCTGTACCTTAACTGCTTCTTCTATAGCCAATGCTGCCTGAAACGTTTGCGAGACTCATCGTGTTAGACGTGTTTCTGCTAGTTCTTTTGTAGTTTGAAACGGTGCAGATCTCATATCTTCTTAACGCCTTCCATTATAGCTATTTCCGCCTGATTAGTTTGAGAAAGTCATCGTGTTAGACTTGTTTTTGGAAGTTCCTTTGGAGTTTGATCCTATCTAGTTAAGTATCTGCGTCTCACACATGTGGTTCTTCTAGTTCTCTAGGAATTTTATCTCTTTCTGATCAACTAGAAGCATATTCTGTGTTTATGTTAACTCTGCAGTCTTTTCTGCGAGATCCGTTTGCAAAAATTGGTCGTAGGAGCTCGATTTCTGCAAGTTCTGAAGGAGGTGCAGCTTCTACTGATCCAGTGGAAGCATCTTCTGTTTAAGCCTCAACTGATTCTCCTAGAGCTAAATTTGTCCATGATAAACTTGTTTCTGAAGGGTCTTTCTTCGTTTCAGCTCGTGTTGATCCTGTATCAGCATCTTCTCTTGTGCCTCAACTGATTCTACTATTCTGCCTGGTGACTCAACGTATTAGACTTATCTCTGCAAGTTCTTTTAGAGGTTGAGCTGGTGCAGAATCCATATCATCGTCTTCTGTCTGTACCTTAACTGCTTCTTCTATAGCCAATGCTGCCTGAAAAGTTTGCTAGACTCATCGTGTTAGACGTGTTTCTGGTATCTCTTTTGTAGTTTGAAACGGTGCAGATCTCATATCTTCTTAACGCCTTCCACTATAGCTATTTCCGCCTGATTAGTTTGAGAAACTCATCGTGTTAGACTTGTTTTTGGAAGTACGTTTGGAGTTTGATCCTACCTAGTTAAGTATCTGCGTCTCACACATCTGTTTCTTCTAGTTCTCCAGGAATTTTAGCTCGTTCTGATCAACTAGAAACTGTGTTTATGTTAACTCTGCAGCCTTTTCTGCGAGATCTGTTTGCAAAAACTGGTCGTAGGAGCTCGATTTCTGCAAGATTTGAAGAAGGTGCAGCTTCTACTGATCCAGTGGAAGCATCTTCTTTTTGTGCCTCAACTGATTCTCCTAGAGCTAAATTTGATAATGATAAACTTGTTTCTGAAGGTTCTTTTTTCGTCTCTGCTCATGCTGATCCTGTATCAGCATATTCTCTTGTGTCTCAACTGATTCTGCCTGGTGACTCAACGTATTAGACTTATTTCTGCAAGTTCTTTTAGAGGATGAACTGGTCAGAGTCCGTATCATCGTCTTCTGTCTGTACCTTAACTGCTTCTTCTATAGCCAATTCTGCCTGAAAAGTTTGCTAGGCTCATCGTGTTAGACGTGTTTCTGCTAGTTCTTTTGTAGTTTGAAATGGTGCAGATCTCATATCTTCTGTTTGTACCTTAACGCCTTCCTCTATAGCCATTTCCGCCTGATTAGTTTGAGAAACTCATCGTGTTAGACTAGTTTTTGAAAGTTCTTTTGGAGTTTGATCCTATCTAGTTAAGTATATGCGTCTCACACATGTGTTTCTTCTAGTTCTCTAGGAATTTTAGCTCGTTCTGATCAACTAGAAGCATATTCTGTGTTTATGTTAACTCTGCAGCCTTTTCTGCGAGATCTGTTTGCAAAAACTGGTCGTAGGAGCTCGATTTCTGCAAGATCTGAAGAAGGTGCAGCTTCTACTGATCCAGTGGAAGCATCTTCTGTTTGTGCCTCAACTGATTCTCCTAGAGCTAAATTTGACAATGATAAACTTGTTTCTGCAGGTTCTTTCTTCGTCTCTGCTCATGCTGATCCTGTATCAGCATCTTCTCTTGTGCCTCAACTGATTCTACTATTCTGCCTGGTGACTCAACGTATTAGACTTATCTCTGCAAGTTCTTTTAGAGGTTGAGCTGGTGCAGAATCCATATCATCGTCTTCTGTCTGTACCTTAACTGCTTCTTCTATAGCCAATTCTGCCTGAAACGTTTGCGAGACTCATCGTGTTAGACGTGTTTCTGCTAGTTCTTTTGTAGTTTGAAACGGTGCAGATCTCATATCTTCTTAACGCCTTCCATTATAGCTATTTCCGCCTGATTAGTTTGAGAAACTCATCGTGTTAGACTTGTTTTTGGAAGTTCGTTTGGAGTTTGATCCTATCTAGTTAAGTATCTGCGTCTCACACATGTGGTTCTTCTAGTTCTCTAGGAATTTTATCTCTTTCTGATCAACTAGAAGCATATTCTGTGTTTATGTTAACTCTGCAGTCTTTTCTGCGAGATCCGTTTGCAAAAATTGGTCGTAGGAGCTCGATTTCTGCAAGTTCTGAAGGAGGTGCAGCTTCTACTGATCCAGTGGAAGCATCTTCTGTTTAAGCCTCAACTGATTCTCCTAGAGCTAAATTTGTCCATGATAAACTTGTTTCTGAAGGGTCTTTCTTCGTTTCAGCTCGTGTTGATCCTGTATCAGCATCTTCTCTTGTGCCTCAACTGATTCTACTATTCTGCCTGGTGACTCAACGTATTAGACTTATCTCTGCAAGTTCTTTTAGAGGTTGAGCTGGTGCAGAATCCATATCATCGTCTTCTGTCTGTACCTTAACTGCTTCTTCTATAGCCAATGCTGCCTGAAAAGTTTGCTAGACTCATCGTGTTAGACGTGTTTCTGGTATCTCTTTTGTAGTTTGAAACGGTGCAGATCTCATATCTTCTTAACGCCTTCCACTATAGCTATTTCCGCCTGATTAGTTTGAGAAACTCATCGTGTTAGACTTGTTTTTGGAAGTACGTTTGGAGTTTGATCCTACCTAGTTAAGTATCTGCGTCTCACACATCTGTTTCTTCTAGTTCTCCAGGAATTTTAGCTCGTTCTGATCAACTAGTAGCATATTCTGTGTTTATCTTAACTCTGCAGCCTTTTCTGCGAGATCCGTTTGCAAAAACTGGTCGTAGGAGCTCGATTTCTGCAAGATCTGAAGAAGGTGCAGCTTCTACTGATCCAGTGGAAGCATCTTCTGTTTGTGCCTCAACTGATTCTCCTAGAGCTAAATTTGACCATGATAAACATGTTTCTGCAGGTTCTTTCTTCGTCTCTGCTCATGCTGATCCTGTATCAGCATCTTCTCTTGTGCCTCAACTGATTCTACTATTCTGCCTGGTGACTCAACGTATTAGACTTATCTCTGCAAGTTCTTTTAGAGGTTGAGCTGGTGCAGAATCCATATCATCGTCTTCTGTCTGTACCTTAACTGCTTCTTCTATAGCCAATTCTGCCTGAAACGTTTGCGAGACTCATCGTGTTAGACGTGTTTCTGCTAGTTCTTTTGTAGTTTGAAATGGTGCAGATCTCATATCTTCTGTTTGTACCTTAACGCCTTCCTCTATAGCCATTTCCGCCTGATTAGTTTGAGAAACTCATCGTGTTAGACTAGTTTTTGAAAGGTCTTTTGGAGTTTGATCATATCTAGTTAATGTATCTGCGTCTCACACATGTGGTTCTTCTAGTTCTCTAGGAATTTTAGCTCTTTCTGATCAACTAGAAGCATATTCTATTCGTGTTGATCCAGTATCAGCATCTTAACTCTGCAGTCTTTTCTGCGAGATCCGTTTGCAAAAATTGGTCGTAGGAGCTCGATTTCTGCAAGTTCTGAAGGAGGTGCAGCTTCTACTGATCCAGTGGAAGCATCTTCTGTTTAAGCCTCAACTGATTCTCCTAGAGCTAAATTTGTCCATGATAAACTTGTTTCTGAAGGGTCTTTCTTCGTTTCAGCTCGTGTTGATCCAGTATCAGCATCTTCTCTTGTGCCTCAACTGATTCTACTATTCTGCCTGATGACTCAACGTATTAGACTTATTTCTGCAAGTTCTTTTAGAGGTTGAGCTGGTGCAGAATCCATATCATCGTCTTCTGTCTGTACCTTAACTGCTTCTTCTATAGCCAATGCTGCCTGAAAAGTTTGCTAGATTCATCGTGTTAGACGTGTTTCTGCTAGCTCTTTTGTAGTTTGAAACGGTGCAGATCTCATATCTTCTGTTTGTACCTTAACGCCTTCCACTATAGCTATTTCCGCCTGATTAGTTTGAGAAACTCATCGTGTTAGACTTGTTTTTGGAAGTTCGTTTGGAGTTTGATCCTATCTAGTTAATGTATCTGCGTCTCACACATGTGGTTCTTCTAGTTCTCTAGGAATTTTAGCTCTTTCTGATCAACTAGAAGCATATTCTGTGTTTATATCTTAACTCTGCAGTCTTTTCTGCGAGATCCGTTTGCAAAAATTGGTCGTAGGAGCTCGATTTCTGCAAGTTCTGAAGGAGGTGCAGCTTCTACTGATCCAGTGGAAGCATCTTCTGTTTAAGCCTCAACTGATTCTCCTAGAGCTAAATTTGTCCATGATAAACTTGTTTCTGAAGGGTCTTTCTTCGTTTAAGCTCGTGTTGATCCAGTATCAGCATCTTCTCTTGTGCCTCAACTGATTCTACTATTCTGCCTGGTGACTCAACGTATTAGACTTATTTCTGCAAGTTCTTTTAGAGGTTGAGCTGGTGCAGAATCCGTATCATCGTCTTCTGTCTGTACCTTAACTGCTTCTTCTATAGCCAATGCTGCCTGAAAAGTTTGCTAGATTCATCGTGTTAGACGTGTTTCTGCTAGTTCTTTTGTAGTTTGAAATGGTGCAGATCTCATATCTTCTGTTTGTACCTTAACGCCTTCCTCTATAGACATTTCCGCATTATTAGTTTGAGAAACTCATCGTGTTAGACTAGTTTTAGAAAGGTCTTTTGGAGTTTGATCATATCTAGTTAATGTATCTGCGTCTCACACATGTGGTTCTTCTAGTTCTCTAGGAATTTTAGCTCTTTCTGATCAACTAGAAGCATATTCTGTGTTTATATCTTAACTCTGCAGTCTTTTCTGCGAGATCCGTTTGCAAAAATTGGTCGTAGGAGCTCGATTTCTGCAAGTTCTGAAGGAGGTGCAGCTTCTACTGATCCAGTGGAAGCATCTTCTGTTTAAGCCTCAACTGATTCTCCTAGAGCTAAATTTGTCCATGATAAACTTGTTTCTGAAGGGTCTTTCTTCGTTTCAGCTCGTGTTGATCCAGTATCAGCATCTTCTCTTGTGCCTCAACTGATTCTACTATTCTGCCTGGTGACTCAACGTATTAGACTTATTTCTGCAAGTTCTTTTAGAGGTTGAGCTGGTGCAGAATCCATATCATCGTCTTCTGTCTGTACCTTAACTGCTTCTTCTATAGCCAATTCTGCCTGAAACGTTTGCGAGACTCATCGTGTTAGACGTGTTTCTGCTAGTTCTTTTGTAGTTTGAAACGGTGCAGATCTCATATCTTCTTAACGCCTTCCACTATAGCTATTTCCGCCTGATTAGTTTGAGAAACTCATCGTGTTAGACTTGTTTTTGGAAGTTCGTTTGGAGTTTGATCCTATCTAGTTAAGTATCTGCGTCTCACACATCTGTTTCTTCTAGTTCTCTAGGAATTTTAGCTCTTTCTGATCAACTAGAAGCATATTCTGTGTTTATGTTAACTCTGCAGCCTTTTCTGCGAGATCTGTTTGCAAAAACTGGTCGTAGGAGCTCGATTTCTGCAAGATCTGAAGAAGGTGCAGCTTCTACTGATCCAGTGGAAGCATCTTCTGTTTGTGCCTCAACTGATTCTCCTAGAGCTAAATTTGACCATGATAAACTTGTTTCTGCAGGTTCTTTCTTCGTCTCTGCTCATGCTGATCCTGTATCAGCATCTTCTCTTGTGCCTCAACTGATTCTACTATTCTGCCTGGTGACTCAACGTATTAGACTTATCTCTGCAAGTTCTTTTAGAGGTTGAGCTGGTGCAGAATCCATATCATCGTCTTCTGTCTGTACCTTAACTGCTTCTTCTATAGCCAATTCTGCCTGAAACGTTTGCGAGACTCATCGTGTTAGACGTGTTTCTGCTAGTTCTTTTGTAGTTTGAAATGGTGCAGATCTCATATCTTCTGTTTGCACCTTACCGCCTTCCTCTATAGCCATTTCCGCCTGACTAGTTTGAGAAACTCATCGTGTTAGACTAGTTTTTGAAAGGTCTTTTGGAGTTTGATCATATCTAGTTAATGTATCTGCGTCTCACACATGTGGTTCTTCTAGTTCTCTAGGAATTTTAGCTCTTTCTGATCAACTAGAAGCATATTCTATACGTGTTGATCCAGTATAAGCATCTTAACTCTGCAGTCTTTTCTGCGAGATCCGTTTGCAAAAATTGGTCGTAGGAGCTCGACTTCTGCAAGTTCTGAAGGAGGTGCAGCTTCTACTGATCCAGTGGAAGCATCTTCTGTTTAAGCCTCAACTGATTCTCCTAGAGCTAAATTTGTCCATGATAAACTTGTTTCTGAAGGGTCTTTCTTCGTTTCAGCTCGTGTTGATCCAGTATCAGCATCTTCTCTTGTGCCTCAACTGATTCTACTATTCTGCCTGATGACTCAACGTATTAGACTTATTTCTGCAAATTCTTTTAGAGGTTGAGCTGGTGCAGAATCCATATCATCGTCTTCTGTCTGTACCTTAACTGCTTCTTCTATAGCCAATTCTGCCTGAAACGTTTGCGAGACTCATCGTGTTAGACGTGTTTCTGCTAACTCTTTTGTAGTTTGAAACGGTGCAGATCTCATATCTTCTTAACGCCTTCCACTATAGCTATTTCCGCCTGATTAGTTTGAGAAACTCATCGTGTTAGACTTGTTTTTGGAAGTTCGTTTGGAGTTTGATCCTATCTAGTTAATGTATCTGCGTCTCACACATGTGGTTCTTCTAGTTCTCTAGGAATTTTAGCTCTTTCTGATCAACTAGAAGCATATTCTGTGTTTATATCTTAACTCTGCAGTCTTTTCTGCGAGATCCGTTTGCAAAAATTGGTCGTAGGAGCTCGATTTCTGCAAGTTCTGAAGGAGGTGCAGCTTCTACTGATCCAGTGGAAGCATCTTCTGTTTAAGCCTCAACTGATTCTCCTAGAGCTAAATTTGTCCATGATAAACTTGTTTCTGAAGGGTCTTTCTTCGTTTCAGCTCGTGTTGATCCAGTATCAGCATCTTCTCTTGTGCCTCAACTGATTCTACTATTCTGCCTGGTGACTCAACGTATTAGACTTATTTCTGCAAGTTCTTTTAGAGGTTGAGCTGGTGCAGAATCCATATCATCGTCTTCTGTCTGTACCTTAACTGCTTCTTCTATAGCCAATTCTGCCTGAAACGTTTGCGAGACTCATCGTGTTAGACGTGTTTCTGCTAGTTCTTTTGTAGTTTGAAACGGTGCAGATCTCATATCTTCTTAACGCCTTCCACTATAGCTATTTCCGCCTGATTAGTTTGAGAAACTCATCGTGTTAGACTTGTTTTTGGAAGTTCGTTTGGAGTTTGATCCTATCTAGTTAAGTATCTGCGTCTCACACATCTGTTTCTTCTAGTTCTCTAGGAATTTTAGCTCTTTCTGATCAACTAGAAGCATATTCTGTGTTTATGTTAACTGTGCAGCCTTTTCTGCGAGATCTGTTTGCAAAAACTGGTCGTATGAGCTCGATTTCTGCAAGATCTGAAGAAGGTGCAGCTTCTACTGATCCAGTGGAAGCATCTTCTGTTTGTGCCTCAACTGATTCTCCTAGAGCTAAATTTGACCATGATAAACTTGTTTCTGCAGGTTCTTTCTTCGTCTCTGCTCATGCTGATCCTGTATCAGCATCTTCTCTTGTGCCTCAACTGATTCTACTATTCTGCCTGGTGACTCAACGTATTAGACTTATCTCTGCAAGTTCTTTTAGAGGTTGAGCTGGTGCAGAATCCATATCATCGTCTTCTGTCTGTACCTTAACTGCTTCTTCTATAGCCAATTCTGCCTGAAACGTTTGCGAGACTCATCGTGTTAGACGTGTTTCTGCTAGTTCTTTTGTAGTTTGAAATGGTGCAGATCTCATATCTTCTGTTTGTACCTTAACGCCTTCCTCTATAGCCATTTCCGCCTGATTAGTTTGAGAAACTCATCGTGTTAGACTAGTTTTTGAAAGGTCTTTTGGAGTTTGATCATATCTAGTTAATGTATCTGCGTCTCACACATGTGGTTCTTCTAGTTCTCTAGGAATTTTAGCTCTTTCTGATCAACTAGAAGCATATTCTGTGTTTATATCTTAACTCTGCAGTCTTTTCTGCGAGATCCGTTTGCAAAAATTGGTCGTAGGAGCTCGATTTCTGCAAGTTCTGAAGGAGGTGCAGCTTCTACTGATCCAGTGGAAGCATCTTCTGTTTAAGCCTCAACTGATTCTCCTAGAGCTAAATTTGTCCATGATAAACTTGTTTCTGAAGGGTCTTTCTTCGTTTCAGCTCGTGTTGATCCAGTATCAGCATCTTCTCTTGTGCCTCAACTGATTATACTATTCTGCCTGGTGACTCAACGTATTAGACTTATTTCTGCAAGTTCTTTTAGAGGTTGAGCTTGTGCAGAATTCATATCATCGTCTTCTGCCTGTACCTTAACTGCTTCTTCTATAGCCAATTCTGCCTGAAACGTTTGCGAGACTCATCGTGTTAGATGTGTTTTTGCTAGTTCTTTTGTAGTTTGAAATGGTGCAGATCTCATATCTTCTGTTTGCACCTTACCGCCTTCCTCTATAGCCATTTCCGCCTGACTAGTTTGAGAAACTCATCGTGTTAGACTAGTTTTTGAAAGGTCTTTTGGAGTTTGATCATATCTAGTTAATGTATCTGCGTCTCACACATGTGGTTCTTCTAGTTCTCTAGGAATTTTAGCTCTTTCTGATCAACTAGAAGCATATTCTATACGTGTTGATCCAGTATAAGCATCTTAACTCTGCAGTCTTTTCTGCGAGATCCGTTTGCAAAAATTGGTCGTAGGAGCTCGACTTCTGCAAGTTCTGAAGGAGGTGCAGCTTCTACTGATCCAGTGGAAGCATCTTCTGTTTAAGCCTCAACTGATTCTCCTAGAGCTAAATTTGTCCATGATAAACTTGTTTCTGAAGGGTCTTTCTTCGTTTCAGCTCGTGTTGATCCAGTATCAGCATCTTCTCTTGTGCCTCAACTGATTCTACTATTCTGCCTGGTGACTCAACGTATTAGACTTATTTCTGCAAGTTCTTTTAGAGGTTGAGCTTGTGCAGAATCCATATCATCGTCTTCTGTCTGTACCTTAACTGCTTCTTCTATAGCCAATGCTGCCTGAAAAGTTTGCTAGACTCATCGTGTTAGACGTGTTTCTGCTAACTCTTTTGTAGTTTGAAACGGTGCAGATCTCATATCTTCTTAACGCCTTCCACTATAGCTATTTCCGCCTGATTAGTTTGAGAAACTCATCGTGTTAGACTTGTTTTTGGAAGTTCGTTTGGAGTTTGATCCTATCTAGTTAATGTATCTGCGTCTCACACATGTGGTTCTTCTAGTTCTCTAGGAATTTTAGCTCTTTCTGATCAACTAGAAGCATATTCTGTGTTTATATCTTAACTCTGCAGTCTTTTCTGCGAGATCCGTTTGCAAAAATTGGTCGTAGGAGCTCGATTTCTGCAAGTTCTGAAGGAGGTGCAGCTTCTACTGATCCAGTGGAAGCATCTTCTGTTTAAGCCTCAACTGATTCTCCTAGAGCTAAATTTGTCCATGATAAACTTGTTTCTGAAGGGTCTTTCTTCGTTTAAGCTCGTGTTGATCCAGTATCAGCATCTTCTCTTGTGCCTCAACTGATTCTACTATTCTGCCTGGTGACTCAACGTATTAGACTTATTTCTGCAAGTTCTTTTAGAGGTTGAGCTGGTGCAGAATCCATATCATCGTCTTCTGTCTGTACCTTAACTGCTTCTTCTATAGCCAATTCTGCCTGAAACGTTTGCGAGACTCATCGTGTTAGACGTGTTTCTGCTAGTTCTTTTGTAGTTTGAAACGGTGCAGATCTCATATCTTCTTAACGCCTTCCACTATAGCTATTTCCGCCTGATTAGTATGAGAAACCCATCGTGTTAGACTTGTTTTTGGAAGTTCGTTTGGAGTTTGATCCTATCTAGTTAAGTATCTGCGTCTCACACATCTGTTTCTTCTAGTTCTCTAGGAATTTTAGCTCTTTCTGATCATCTAGAAGCATATTCTGTGTTTATGTTAACTCTGCAGCCTTTTCTGCGAGATCTGTTTGCAAAAACTGGTCGTAGGAGCTCGATTTCTGCAAGATCTGAAGAAGGTGCAGCTTCTACTGATCCAGTGGAAGCATCTTCTGTTTGTGCCTCAACTGATTCTCCTAGAGCTAAATTTGACCATGATAAACTTGTTTCTGCAGGTTCTTTCTTCGTCTCTGCTCATGCTGATCCTGTATCAGCATCTTCTCTTGTGCCTCAACTGATTCTACTATTCTGCCTGGTGACTCAACGTATTAGACTTATCTCTGCAAGTTCTTTTAGAGGTTGAGCTGGTGCAGAATCCATATCATCGTCTTCTGTCTGTACCTTAACTGCTTCTTCTATAGCCAATTCTGCCTGAAACGTTTGCGAGACTCATCGTGGTAGACGTGTTTCTGCTAGTTCTTTTGTAGTTTGAAATGGTGCAGATCTCATATCTTCTGTTTGTACCTTAACGCCTTCCTCTATAGCCATTTCCGCCTGATTAGTTTGAGAAACTCATCGTGTTAGACTAGTTTTAGAAAGGTCTTTTGGAGTTTGATCATATCTAGTTAATGTATCTGCGTCTCACACATGTGGTTCTTCTAGTTCTCTAGGAATTTTAGCTCTTTCTGATCAACTAGAAGCATATTCTGTGTTTATATCTTAACTCTGCAGTCTTTTCTGCGAGATCCGTTTGCAAAAATTGGTCGTAGGAGCTCGATTTCTGCAAGTTCTGAAGGAGGTGCAGCTTCTACTGATCCAGTGGAAGCATCTTCTGTTTAAGCCTCAACTGATTCTCCTAGAGCTAAATTTGTCCATGATAAACTTGTTTCTGAAGGGTCTTTCTTCGTTTCAGCTCGTGTTGATCCAGTATCAGCATCTTCTCTTGTGCCTCAACTGATTCTACTATTCTGCCTGGTGACTCAACGTATTAGACTTATTTCTGCAAGTTCTTTTAGAGGTTGAACTGGTGCAGAATCCGTATCATCGTCTTCTGTCTGTACCTTAACTGCTTCTTCTATAGCCAATGCTGCCTGAAAAGTTTGCTAGATTCATCGTGTTAGACGTGTTTCTGCTAGCTCTTTTGTAGTTTGAAATGGTGCAGATCTCATATCTTCTGTTTGTACCTTAACGCCTTCCTCTATAGCCATTTCCGCCTGATTAGTTTGAGAAACTCATCGTGTTAGACTTGTTCTTGGAAGTGCGTTTGGAGTGTTATCCTATCTAGTTAAGTATCTGCGTCTCACACATCTGTTTCTTCTAGTTCTCTAGGAATTTTAGCTCTTTCTGATAAACTAGAAGCATATTCTTTGTTTATGTTAACTCTGCAGCCTTTTCTGCGAGATCAGTTTGCAAAAACTGGTCGTAGGAGCTCGATTTCTGCAAGATCTGAAGAAGGTGCAGCTTCTACTGATCCAGTGGAAGCATCTTCTGTTTGTGCCTCAACTGATTCTCCTAGAGCTAAATTTGACCATGATAAACTTGTTTCTGCAGGTTCTTTCTTCGTCTCTGCTCATGCTGATCCTGTATCAGCATCTTCTCTTGTGCCTCAACTGATTCTACTATTCTGCCTGGTGACTCAACGTATTAGACTTATCTCTGCAAGTTCTTTTAGAGGTTGAGCTGGTGCAGAATCCATATCATCGTCTTCTGTCTGTACCTTAAATGCTTCTTCTATAGCCAATTCTGCCTGAAACGTTTGCGAGACTCATCGTGTTAGACGTGTTTCTGCTAGTTCTTTTGTAGTTTGAAATGGTGCAGATCTCATATCTTCTGTTTGTACCTTAACGCCTTCCTCTATAGCCATTTCCGCCTGATTAGTTTGAGAAACTCATCGTGTTAGACTAGTTTTTGAAAGGTCTTTTGGAGTTTGATCATATCTAGTTAATGTATCTGCGTCTCACACATGTGGTTCTTCTAGTTCTCTAGAAATTTTAGCTCTTTCTGATCAACTAGAAGCATATTCTATACGTGTTGATCCAGTATAAGCATCTTAACTCTGCAGTCTTTTCTGCGAGATCCGTTTGCAAAAATTGGTCGTAGGAGCTCGACTTCTGCAAGTTCTGAAGGAGGTGCAGCTTCTACTGATCCAGTGGAAGCATCTTCTGTTTAAGCCTCAACTGATTCTCCTAGAGCTAAATTTGTCCATGATAAACTTGTTTCTGAAGGGTCTTTCTTCGTTTCAGCTCGTGTTGATCCAGTATCAGCATCTTCTCTTGTGCCTCAACTGATTCTACAATTCTGCCTGATGACTCAACGTATTAGACTTATTTCTGCAAGTTCTTTTAGAGGTTGAGCTGGTGCAGAATCCATATCATCGTCTTCTGTCTGTACCTTAACTGCTTCTTCTATAGCCAATGCTGCCTGAAAAGTTTGCTAGACTCATCGTGTTAGACGTGTTTCTGCTAACTCTTTTGTAGTTTGAAACGGTGCAGATCTCATATCTTCTTAACGCCTTCCACTATAGCTATTTCCGCCTGATTAGTTTGAGAAACTCATCGTGTTAGACTTGTTTTTGGAAGTTCGTTTGGAGTTTGATCCTATCTAGTTAATGTATCTGCGTCTCACACATGTGGTTCTTCTAGTTCTCTAGGAATTTTATCTTTTTCTGATCAACTAGAAGCATATTCTGTGTTTATATCTTAACTCTGCAGTCTTTTCTGCGAGATCCGTTTGCAAAAATTGGTCGTAGGAGCTCGATTTCTGCAAGTTCTGAAGGAGGTGCAGCTTCTACTGATCCAGTGGAAGCATCTTCTGTTTAAGCCTCAACTGATTCTCCTAGAGCTAAATTTGTCCATGATAAACTTGTTTCTGAAGGGTCTTTCTTCGTTTAAGCTCGTGTTGATCCAGTATCAGCATCTTCTCTTGTGCCTCAACTGATTCTACTATTCTGCCTGGTGACTCAACGTATTAGACTTATTTCTGCAAGTTCTTTTAGAGGTTGAACTGGTGCAGAATCCGTATCATCGTCTTCTGTCTGTACCTTAACTGCTTCTTCTATAGCCAATGCTGCCTGAAAAGTTTGCTAGATTCATCGTGTTAGACGTGTTTCTGCTAGTTCTTTTGTAGTTTGAAATGGTGCAGATCTCATATCTTCTGTTTGTACCTTAACGCCTTCCTCTATAGACATTTCCGCCTTATTAGTTTGAGAAACTCATCGTGTTAGACTAGTTTTAGAAAGGTCTTTTGGAGTTTGATCATATCTAGTTAATGTATCTGCGTCTCACACATGTGGTTCTTCTAGTTCTCTAGGAATTTTAGCTCTTTCTGATCAACTAGAAGCATATTCTGTGTTTATATCTTAACTCTGCAGTCTTTTCTGCGAGATCCGTTTGCAAAAATTGGTCGTAGGAGCTCGATTTTTGCAAGTTCTGAAGGAGGTGCAGCTTCTACTGATCCAGTGGAAGCATCTTCTGTTTAAGCCTCAACTGATTCTCCTAGAGCTAAATTTGTCCATGATAAACTTGTTTCTGAAGGGTCTTTCTTCGTTTCAGCTCGTGTTGATCCAGTATCAGCATCTTCTCTTGTGCCTCAACTGATTCTACTATTCTGCCTGGTGACTCAACGTATTAGACTTATTTCTGCAAGTTCTTTTAGAGGTTGAGCTGGTGCAGAATCCATATCATCGTCTTCTGTCTGTACCTTAACTGCTTCTTCTATAGCCAATGCTGCCTGAAAAGTTTGCTAGATTCATCGTGTTAGACGTGTTTCTGCTAGCTCTTTTGTAGTTTGAAACGGTGCAGATCTCATATCTTCTTAACGCCTTCCACTATAGCTATTTCCGCCTGATTAGTTTGAGAAACTCATCGTGTTAGACTTGTTTTTGGAAGTTCGTTTGGAGTTTGATCCTATCTAGTTAATGTATCTGCGTCTCACACATGTGGTTCTTCTAGTTCTCTAGGAATTTTAGCTCTTTCTGATCAACTAGAAGCATATTCTGTGTTTATATCTTAACTCTGCAGTCTTTTCTGCGAGATCCGTTTGCAAAAATTGGTCGTAGGAGCTCGATTTCTGCAAGTTCTGAAGGAGGTGCAGCTTCTACTGATCCAGTGGAAGCATCTTCTGTTTAAGCCTCAACTGATTCTCCTAGAGCTAAATTTGTCCATGATAAACTTGTTTCTGAAGGGTCTTTCTTCGTTTAAGCTCGTGTTGATCCAGTATCAGCATCTTCTCTTGTGCCTCAACTGATTCTACTATTCTGCCTGGTGACTCAACGTATTAGACTTATTTCTGCAAGTTCTTTTAGAGGTTGAGCTGGTGCAGAATCCGTATCATCGTCTTCTGTCTGTACCTTAACTGCTTCTTCTATAGCCAATGCTGCCTGAAAAGTTTGCTAGATTCATCGTGTTAGACGTGTTTCTGCTAGTTCTTTTGTAGTTTGAAACGGTGCAGATCTCATATCTTCTTAACGCCTTCCACTATAGCTATTTCCGCCTGATTAGTTTGAGAAACTCATCGTGTTAGACTTGTTTTTGGAAGTTCGTTTGGAGTTTGATCCTATCTAGTTAAGTATCTGCGCCTCACACATCTGTTTCTTCTAGTTCTCTAGGAATTTTAGCTCTTTCTGATCAACTAGAAGCATATTCTGTGTTTATGTTAACTCTGCAGCCTTTTCTGCGAGATCTGTTTGCAAAAACTGGTCGTAGGAGCTCGATTTCTGCAAGATCTGAAGAAGGTGCAGCTTCTACTGATCCAGTGGAAGCATCTTCTGTTTGTGCCTCAACTGATTCTCCTAGAGCTAAATTTGACCATGATAAACTTGTTTCTGCAGGTTCTTTCTTCGTCTCTGCTCATGCTGATCCTGTATCAGCATCTTCTCTTGTGCCTCAACTGATTCTACTATTCTGCCTGGTGACTCAACGTATTAGACTTATCTCTGCAAGTTCTTTTAGAGGTTGAGCTGGTGCAGAATCCATATCATCGTCTTCTGTCTGTACCTTAACTGCTTCTTCTATAGCCAATTCTGCCTGAAACGTTTGCGAGACTCATCGTGTTAGACGTGTTTCTGCTAGTTCTTTTGTAGTTTGAAATGGTGCAGATCTCATATCTTCTGTTTGTACCTTAACGCCTTCCTCTATAGCCATTTCCGCCTGATTAGTTTGAGAAACTCATCGTGTTAGACTAGTTTTTGAAAGGTCTTTTGGAGTTTGATCATATCTAGTTAATGTATCTGCGTCTCACACATGTGGTTCTTCTAGTTCTCTAGGAATTTTAGCTCTTTCTGATCAACTAGAAGCATATTCTGTGTTTATATCTTAACTCTGCAGTCTTTTCTGCGAGATCCGTTTGCAAAAATTGGTCGTAGGAGCTCGATTTCTGCAAGTTCTGAAGGAGGTGCAGCTTCTACTGATCCAGTGGAAGCATCTTCTGTTTAAGCCTCAACTGATTCTCCTA
Source organism: Cepaea hortensis (assembly GCA_963921405.1). Lineage (NCBI taxonomy): Eukaryota > Metazoa > Mollusca > Gastropoda > Stylommatophora > Helicidae > Cepaea > Cepaea hortensis. Next base: position 52,346,156 of record OY992888.1, read on the forward strand.
GAGCTAAATTTGTCCATGATAAACTTGTTTCTGAAGGGTCTTTCTTCGTTTCAGCTCGTGTTGATCCAGTATCAGCATCTTCTCTTGTGCCTCAACTGATTCTACTATTCTGCCTGGTGACTCAACGTATTAGACTTATTTCTGCAAGTTCTTTTAGAGGTTGAACTGGTGCAGAATCCGTATCATCGTCTTCTGTCTGTACCTTAACTGCTTCTTCTATAGCCAATGCTGCCTGAAAAGTTTGCTAGATTCATCGTGTTAGACGTGTTTCTGCTAGCTCTTTTGTAGTTTGAAATGGTGCAGATCTCATATCTTCTGTTTGTACCTTAACGCCTTCCTCTATAGCCATTTCCGCCTGATTAGTTTGAGAAACTCATCGTGTTAGACTTGTTCTTGGAAGTGCGTTTGGAGTTTGATCCTATCTAGTTAAGTATCTGCGTCTCACACATCTGTTTCTTCTAGTTCTCTAGGAATTTTAGCTCTTTCTGATCAACTAGAAGCATATTCTTTGTTTATGTTAACTCTGCAGCCTTTTCTGCGAGATCAGTTTGCAAAAACTGGTCGTAGGAGCTCGATTTCTGCAAGATCTGAAGAAGGTGCAGCTTCTACTGATCCAGTGGAAGCATCTTCTGTTTGTGCCTCAACTGATTCTCCTAGAGCTAAATTTGACCATGATAAACTTGTTTCTGCAGGTTCTTTCTTAGTCTCTGCTCATGCTGATCCTGTATCAGCATCTTCTCTTGTGCCTCAACTGATTCTACTATTCTGCCTGGTGACTCAACGTATTAGACTTATCTCTGCAAGTTCTTTTAGAGGTTGAGCTGGTGCAGAATCCATATCATCGTCTTCTGTCTGTACCTTAACTGCTTCTTCTATAGCCAATTCTGCCTGAAACGTTTGCGAGACTCATCGTGTTAGACGTGTTTCTGCTAGTTCTTTTGTAGTTTGAATTGGTGCAGATCTCATATCTTCTGTTTGTACCTTAACGCCTTCCTCTATAGCCATTTCCGCCTGATTAGTTTGAGAAACTCATCGTGTTAGACTAGTTTTAGAAAGGTCTTTTGGAGTTTGATCATATCTAGTTAATGTATCTGCGTCTCACACATGTGGTTCTTCTAGTTCTCTAGGAATTTTAGCTCTTTCTGATCAACTAGAAGCATATTCTGTGTTTATGTCTTAACTCTGCAGTCTTTTCTGCGAGATCCGTTTGCAAAAATTGGTCGTAGGAGCTCGATTTCTGCAAGTTCTGAAGGAGGTGCAGCTTCTACTGATCCAGTGGGCGCATCTTCTGTTTAAGCCTCAACTGATTCTCCTAGAGCTAAATTTGTCCATGATAAACTTGTTTCTGAAGGGTCTTTCTTCGTTTCAGCTCGTGTTGATCCAGTATCAGCATCTTCTCTTGTGCCTCAACTGATTCTACTATTCTGCCTGGTGACTCAACGTATTAGACTTATTTCTGCAAGTTCTTTTAGAGGTTGAGCTGGTGCAGAATCCATATCATCGTCTTCTGTCTGTACCTTAACTGCTTCTTCTATAGCCAATTCTGCCTGAAACGTTTGCGAGACTCATCGTGTTAGACGTGTTTCTGCTAGTTCTTTTGTAGTTTGAAATGGTGCAGATCTCATATCTTCTGTTTGTACCTTAACGCCTTCCTCTATATCCATTTCCGCCTGATTAGTTTGAGAAACTCATCGTGTTAGACTTGTTCTTGGAAGTGCGTTTGGAGTTTGATCCTATCTAGTTAAGTATCTGCGTCTCACACATCTGTTTCTTCTAGTTCTCTAGGAATTTTAGCTCTTTCTGATCAACTAGAAGCATATTCTTTGTTTATGTTAACTCTGCAGCCTTTTCTGCGAGATCAGTTTGCAAAAACTGGTCGTAGGAGCTCGATTTCTGCAAGATCTGAAGAAGGTGCAGCTTCTACTGATCCAGTGGAAGCATCTTCTGTTTGTGCCTCAACTGATTCTCCTAGAGCTAAATTTGACCATGATAAATTGTTTCTGCAGGTTCTTTTTTCGTCTCTGCTCATGCTGATCCTGTATCAGCATCTTCTCTTGTGCCTCAACTGATTCTACTATTCTGCCTGGTGACTCAACGTATTAGACTTATCTCTGCAAGTTCTTTTAGAGGTTGAGCTGGTGCAGAATCCATATCATCGTCTTCTGTCTGTACCTTAACTGCTTCTTCTATAGCCAATTCTGCCTGAAACGTTTGCGAGACTCATCGTGTTAGACGTGTTTCTGCTAGTTCTTTTGTAGTTTGAAATGGTGCAGATCTCATATCTTCTGTTTGTACCTTAACGCCTTCCTCTATAGCCATTTCCGCCTGATTAGTTTGAGAAACTCATCGTGTTAGACTAGTTTTTGAAAGGTCTTTTGGAGTTTGATCATATCTAGTTAATGTATCTGCGTCTCACACATGTGGTTCTTCTAGTTCTCTAGGAATTTTAGCTCTTTCTGATCAACTAGAAGCATATTCTATACGTGTTGATCCAGTATAAGCATCTTAACTCTGCAGTCTTTTCTGCGAGATCCGTTTGCAAAAATTGGTCGTAGGAGCTCGACTTCTGCAAGTTCTGAAGGAGGTGCAGCTTCTACTGATCCAGTGGAAGCATCTTCTGTTTAAGCCTCAACTGATTCTCCTAGAGCTAAATTTGTCCATGATAAACTTGTTTCTGAAGGGTCTTTCTTCGTTTCAGCTCGTGTTGATCCAGTATCAGCATCTTCTCTTGTGCCTCAACTGATTCTACTATTCTGCCTGATGACTCAACGTATTAGACTTATTTCTGCAAGTTCTTTTAGAGGTTGAGCTGGTGCAGAATCCATATCATCGTCTTCTGTCTGTACCTTAACTGCTTCTTCTATAGCCAATGCTGCCTGAAAAGTTTGCTAGACTCATCGTGTTAGACGTGTTTCTGCTAACTCTTTTGTAGTTTGAAACGGTGCAGATCTCATATCTTCTTAACGCCTTCCACTATAGCTATTTCCGCCTGATTAGTTTGAGAAACTCATCGTGTTAGACTTGTTTTTGGAAGTTCGTTTGGAGTTTGATCCTATTTAGTTAATGTATCTGCGTCTCACACATGTGGTTCTTCTAGTTCTCTAGGAATTTTAGCTCTTTCTGATCAACTAGAAGCATATTCTGTGTTTATATCTTAACTCTGCAGTCTTTTCTGCGAGATCCGTTTGCAAAAATTGGTCGTAGGAGCTCGATTTCTGCAAGTTCTGAAGGAGGTGCAGCTTCTACTGATCCAGTGGAAGCATCTTCTGTTTAAGCCTCAACTGATTCTCCTAGAGCTAAATTTGTCCATGATAAACTTGTTTCTGAAGGGTCTTTCTTCGTTTCAGCTCGTGTTGATCCAGTATCAGCATCTTCTCTTGTGCCTCAACTGATTCTACTATTCTGCCTGGTGACTCAACGTATTAGACTTATTTCTGCAAGTTCTTTTAGAGGTTGAACTGGTGCAGAATCCGTATCATCGTCTTCTGTCTGTACCTTAACTGCTTCTTCTATAGCCAATGCTGCCTGAAAAGTTTGCTAGATTCATCGTGTTAGACGTGTTTCTGCTAGCTCTTTTGTAGTTTGAAATGGTGCAGATCTCATATCTTCTGTTTGTACCTTAACGCCTTCCTCTATAGCCATTTCCGCCTGATTAGTTTGAGAAACTCATCGTGTTAGACTTGTTCTTGGAAGTGCGTTTGGAGTTTGATCCTATCTAGTTAAGTATCTGCGTCTCACACATCTGTTTCTTATAGTTCTCTAGGAATTTTAGCTCTTTCTGATCAACTAGAAGCATATTCTTTGTTTATGTTAACTCTGCAGCCTTTTCTGCGAGATCAGTTTGCAAAAACTGGTCGTAGGAGCTCGATTTCTGCAAGATCTGAAGAAGGTGCAGCTTCTACTGATCCAGTGGAAGCATCTTCTGTTTGTGCCTCAACTGATTCTCCTAGAGCTAAATTTGACCATGATAAACTTGTTTCTGCAGGTTCTTTCTTCGTCTCTGCTCATGCTGATCCTGTATCAGCATCTTCTCTTGTGCCTCAACTGATTCTACTATTCTGCCTGGTGACTCAACGTATTAGACTTATCTCTGCAAGTTCTTTTAGAGGTTGAGCTGGTGCAGAATCCATATCATCGTCTTCTGTCTGTACCTTAACTGCTTCTTCTATAGCCAATTCTGCCTGAAACGTTTGCGAGACTCATCGTGGTAGACGTGTTTCTGCTAGTTCTTTTGTAGTTTGAAATGGTGCAGATCTCATATCTTCTGTTTGTACCTTAACGCCTTCCTCTATAGCCATTTCCGCCTGATTAGTTTGAGAAACTCATCGTGTTAGACTAGTTTTTGAAAGGTCTTTTGGAGTTTGATCATATCTAGTTAATGTATCTGCGTCTCACACATGTGGTTCTTCTAGTTCTCTAGGAATTTTAGCTGTTTCTGATCAACTAGAAGCATATTCTATACGTGTTGATCCAGTATAAGCATCTTAACTCTGCAGTCTTTTCTGCGAGATCCGTTTGCAAAAATTGGTCGTAGGAGCTCGACTTCTGCAAGTTCTGAAGGAGGTGCAGCTTCTACTGATCCAGTGGAAGCATCTTCTGTTTAAGCCTCAACTGATTCTCCTAGAGCTAAATTTGTCCATGATAAACTTGTTTCTGAAGGGTCTTTCTTCGTTTCATCTCGTGTTGATCCAGTATCAGCATCTTCTCTTGTGCCTCAACTGATTCTACTATTCTGCCTGATGACTCAACGTATTAGACTTATTTCTGCAAGTTCTTTTAGAGGTTGAGCTGGTGCAGAATCCATATCATCGTCTTCTGTCTGTACCTTAACTGCTTCTTCTATAGCCAATGCTGCCTGAAAAGTTTGCTAGACTCATCGTGTTAGACGTGTTTCTGCTAACTCTTTTGTAGTTTGAAACGGTGCAGATCTCATATCTTCTTAACGCCTTCCACTATAGCTATTTCCGCCTGATTAGTTTGAGAAACTCATCGTGTTAGACTTGTTTTTGGAAGTTCGTTTGGAGTTTGATCCTATCTAGTTAATGTATCTGCGTCTCACACATGTGGTTCTTCTAGTTCTCTAGGAATTTTAGCTCTTTCTGATCAACTAGAAGCATATTCTGTGTTTATATCTTAACTCTGCAGTCTTTTCTGCGAGATACGTTTGCAAAAATTGGTCGTAGGAGCTCGATTTCTGCAAGTTCTGAAGGAGGTGCAGCTTCTACTGATCCAGTGGAAGCATCTTCTGTTTAAGCCTCAACTGATACTCCTAGAGCTAAATTTGTCCATGATAAACTTGTTTCTGAAGGGTCTTTCTTCGTTTCAGCTCGTGTTGATCCAGTATCAGCATCTTCTCTTGTGCCTCAACTGATTCTACTATTCTGCCTGGTGACTCAACGTATTAGACTTATTTCTGCAAGTTCTTTTAGAGGTTGAGCTGGTGCAGAATCCATATCATCGTCTTCTGTCTGTACCTTAACTGCTTCTTCTATAGCCAATTCTGCCTGAAACGTTTGCGAGACTCATCGTGTTAGACGTGTTTCTGCTAGTTCTTTTGTAGTTTGAAATGGTGCAGATCTCATATCTTCTGTTTGCACCTTACCGCCTTCCTCTATAGCCATTTCCGCCTGACTAGTTTGAGAAACTCATCGTGTTAGACTAGTTTTTGAAAGGTCTTTTGGAGTTTGATCATATCTAGTTAATGTATCTGCGTCTCACACATGTGGTTCTTCTAGTTCTCTAGGAATTTTAGCTCTTTCTGATCAACTAGAAGCATATTCTATACGTGTTGATCCAGTATAAGCATCTTAACTCTCCAGTATTTTCTGCGAGATCCGTTTGCAAAAATTGGTCGTAGGAGCTCGACTTCTGCAAGTTCTGAAGGAGGTGCAGCTTCTACTGATCCAGTGGAAGCATCTTCTGTTTAAGCCTCAACTGATTCTCCTAGAGCTAAATTTGTCCATGATAAACTTGTTTCTGAAGGGTCTTTCTTCGTTTCAGCTCGTGTTGATCCAGTATCAGCATCTTCTCTTGTGCCTCAACTGATTCTACAATTCTGCCTGATGACTCAACGTATTAGACTTATTTCTGCAAGTTCTTTTAGAGGTTGAGCTGGTGCAGAATCCATATCATCGTCTTCTGTCTGTACCTTAACTGCTTCTTCTATAGCCAATGCTGCCTGAAAAGTTTGCTAGACTCATCGTGTTAGACGTGTTTCTGCTAACTCTTTTGTAGTTTGAAACGGTGCAGATCTCATATCTTCTTAACGCCTTCCACTATAGCTATTTCCGCCTGATTAGTTTGAGAAACTCATCGTGTTAGACTTGTTTTTGGAAGTTCGTTTGGCGTTTGATCCTATCTAGTTAATGTATCTGCGTCTCACACATGTGGTTCTTCTAGTTCTCTAGGAATTTTAGCTCTTTCTGATCAACTAGAAGCATATTCTGTGTTTATATCTTAACTCTGCAGTCTTTTCTGCGAGATCCGTTTGCAAAAATTGGTCGTAGGAGCTCGATTTCTGCAAGTTCTGAAGGAGGTGCAGCTTCTACTGATCCAGTGGAAGCATCTTCTGTTTAAGCCTCAACTGATTCTCCTAGAGCTAAATTTGTCCATGATAAACTTGTTTCTGAAGGGTCTTTCTTCGTTTCAGCTCGTGTTGATCCAGTATCAGCATCTTCTCTTGTGCCTCAACTGATTCTACTATTCTGCCTGGTGACTAAACGTATTAGACTTATTTCTGCAAGTTCTTTTAGAGGTTGAGCTGGTGCAGAATCCATATCATCGTCTTCTGTCTGTACCTTAACTGCTTCTTCTATAGCCAATTCTGCCTGAAACGTTTGCGAGACTCATCGTGTTAGACGTGTTTCTGCTAGTTCTTTTGTAGTTTGAAATGGTGCAGATCTCATATCTTCTGTTTGCACCTTACCGCCTTCCTCTATAGCCATTTCCGCCTGACTAGTTTGAGAAACTCATCGTGTTAGACTAGTTTTTGAAAGGTCTTTTGGAGTTTGATCATATCTAGTTAATGTATCTGCGTCTCACACATGTGGTTCTTCTAGTTCTCTAGGAATTTTAGCTCTTTCTGATCAACTAGAAGCATATTCTATACGTGTTGATCCAGTATAAGCATCTTAACTCTGCAGTATTTTCTGCGAGATCCGTTTGCAAAAATTGGTCGTAGGAGCTCGACTTCTGCAAGTTCTGAAGGAGGTGCAGCTTCTACTGATCCAGTGGAAGCATCTTCTGTTTAAGCCTCAACTGATTCTCCTAGAGCTAAATTTGTCCATGATAAACTTGTTTCTGAAGGGTCTTTCTTCGTTTCAGCTCGTGTTGATCCAGTATCAGCATCTTCTCTTGTGCCTCAACTGATTCTACAATTCTGCCTGATGACTCAACGTATTAGACTTATTTCTGCAAGTTCTTTTAGAGGTTGAGCTGGTGCAGAATCCATATCATCGTCTTCTGTCTGTACCTTAACTGCTTCTTCTATAGCCAATGCTGCCTGAAAAGTTTGCTAGACTCATCGTGTTAGACGTGTTTCTGCTAACTCTTTTGTAGTTTGAAACGGTGCAGATCTCATATCTTCTTAACGCCTTCCACTATAGCTATTTCCGCCTGATTAGTTTGAGAAACTCATCGTGTTAGACTTGTTTTTGGAAGTTCGTTTGGCGTTTGATCCTATCTAGTTAATGTATCTGCGTCTCACACATGTGGTTCTTCTAGTTCTCTAGGAATTTTAGCTCTTTCTGATCAACTAGAAGCAGATTCTGTGTTTATATCTTAACTCTGCAGTCTTTTCTGCGAGATCCGTTTGCAAAAATTGGTCGTAGGAGCTCGATTTCTGCAAGTTCTGAAGGAGGTGCAGCTTCTACTGATCCAGTGGAAGCATCTTCTGTTTAAGCCTCAACTGATTCTCCTAGAGCTAAATTTGTCCATGATAAACTTGTTTCTGAAGGGTCTTTCTTCGTTTAAGCTCGTGTTGATCCAGTATCAGCATCTTCTCTTGTGCCTCAACTGATTCTACTATTCTGCCTGGTGACTCAACGTATTAGACTTATTTCTGCAAGTTCTTTTAGAGGTTGAACTGGTGCAGAATCCGTATCATCGTCTTCTGTCTGTACCTTAACTGCTTCTTCTATAGCCAATGCTGCCTGAAAAGTTTGCTAGATTCATCGTGTTAGACGTGTTTCTGCTAGTTCTTTTGTAGTTTGAAATGGTGCAGATCTCATATCTTCTGTTTGTACCTTAACGCCTTCCTCTATAGACATTTCCGCCTTATTAGTTTGAGAAACTCATCGTGTTAGACTAGTTTTAGAAAGGTCTTTTGGAGTTTGATCATATCTAGTTAATGTATCTGCGTCTCACACATGTGGTTCTTCTAGTTCTCTAGGAATTTTAGCTCTTTCTGATCAACTAGAAGCATATTCTGTGTTTATATCTTAACTCTGCAGTCTTTTCTGCGAGATCCGTTTGCAAAAATTGGTCGTAGGAGCTCGATTTCTGCAAGTTCTGAAGGAGGTGCAGCTTCTACTGATCCAGTGGAAGCATCTTCTGTTTAAGCCTCAACTGATTCTCCTAGAGCTAAATTTGTCCATGATAAACTTGTTTCTGAAGGGTCTTTCTTCGTTTCAGCTCGTGTTGATCCAGTATCAGCATCTTCTCTTGTGCCTCAACTGATTCTACTATTCTGCCTGGTGACTAAACGTATTAGACTTATTTCTGCAAGTTCTTTTAGAGGTTGAGCTGGTGCAGAATCCATATCATCGTCTTCTGTCTGTACCTTAACTGCTTCTTCTATAGCCAATTCTGCCTGAAACGTTTGCGAGACTCATCGTGTTAGACGTGTTTCTGCTAGTTCTTTTGTAGTTTGAAACGGTGCAGATCTCATATCTTCTTAACGCCTTCCACTATAGCTATTTCCGCCTGATTAGTTTGAGAAACTCATCGTGTTAGACTTGTTTTTGGAAGTTCGTTTGGAGTTTGATCCTATCTAGTTAAGTATCTGCGCCTCACACATCTGTTTCTTCTAGTTCTCTAGGAATTTTAGCTCTTTCTGATCAACTAGAAGCATATTCTGTGTTTATGTTAACTCTGCAGCCTTTTCTGCGAGATCTGTTTGCAAAAACTGGTCGTAGGAGCTCGATTTCTGCAAGATCTGAAGAAGGTGCAGCTTCTACTGATCCAGTGGAAGCATCTTCTGTTTGTGCCTCAACTGATTCTCCTAGAGCTAAATTTGACCATGATAAACTTATTTCTGCAGGTTCTTTCTTCGTCTCTGCTCATGCTGATCCTGTATCAGCATCTTCTCTTGTGCCTCAACTGATTCTACTATTCTGCCTGGTGACTCAACGTATTAGACTTATCTCTGCAAGTTCTTTTAGAGGTTGAGCTGGTGCAGAATCCATATCATCGTCTTCTGTCTGTACCTTAACTGCTTCTTCTATAGCCAATTCTGCCTGAAACGTTTGCGAGACTCATCGTGTTAGACGTGTTTCTGCTAGTTCTTTTGTAGTTTGAAATGGTGCAGATCTCATATCTTCTGTTTGTACCTTAACGCCTTCCTCTATAGCCATTTCCGCCTGATTAGTTTGAGAAACTCATCGTGTTAGACTAGTTTTTGAAAGGTCTTTTGGAGTTTGATCATATCTAGTTAATGTATCTGCGTCTCACACATGTGGTTCTTCTAGTTCTCTAGGAATTTTAGCTCTTTCTGATCAACTAGAAGCATATTCTGTGTTTATATCTTAACTCTGCAGTCTTTTCTGCGAGATCCGTTTGCAAAAATTGGTCGTAGGAGCTCGATTTCTGCAAGTTCTGAAGGAGGTGCAGCTTCTACTGATCCAGTGGAAGCATTTTCTGTTTAAGCCTCAACTGATTCTCCTAGAGCTAAATTTGTCCATGATAAACTTGTTTCTGAAGGGTCTTTCTTCGTTTCAGCTCGTGTTGATCCAGTATCAGCATCTTCTCTTGTGCCTCAACTGATTCTACTATTCTGCCTGGTGACTCAACGTATTAGACTTATTTCTGCAAGTTCTTTTAGAGGTTGAACTGGTGCAGAATCCGTATCATCGTCTTCTGTCTGTACCTTAACTGCTTCTTCTATAGCCAATGCTGCCTGAAAAGTTTGCTAGATTCATCGTGTTAGACGTGTTTCTGCTAGCTCTTTTGTAGTTTGAAATGGTGCAGATCTCATATCTTCTGTTTGTACCTTAACGCCTTCCTCTATAGCCATTTCCGCCTGATTAGTTTGAGAAACTCATCGTGTTAGACTTGTTCTTGGAAGTGCGTTTGGAGTTTGATCCTATCTAGTTAAGTATCTGCGTCTCACACATCTGTTTCTTCTAGTTATCTAGGAATTTTAGCTCTTTCTGATCAACTAGAAGCATATTCTTTGTTTATGTTAACTCTGCAGCCTTTTCTGCGAGATCAGTTTGCAAAAACTGGTCGTAGGAGCTCGATTTCTGCAAGATCTGAAGAAGGTGCAGCTTCTACTGATCCAGTGGAAGCATCTTCTGTTTGTGCCTCAACTGATTCTCCTAGAGCTCAATTTGACCATGATAAACTTGTTTCTGCAGGTTCTTTCTTCGTCTCTGCTCGTGTTGATCCAGTATCAGCATCTTCTCTTGTGCCTCAACTGATTCTACTATTCTGCCTGGTGACTCAACGTATTAGACTTATTTCTGCAAGTTCTTTTAGAGGTTGAGCTGGTGCAGTATCCATATCATCGTCTTCTGTCTGTACCTTAACTGCTTCTTCTATAGCCAATTCTGCCTGAAACGTTTGCTAGACTCATCGTGTTAGACGTGTTTCTGCTAGTTCTTTTGTAGTTTGAAACGGTGCAGATCTCATATCTTCTTAACGCCTTCCACTATACCTATTTCCGCCTGATTAGTTTGAGAAACTCATCGTGTTAGACTTGTTTTTGGAAGTTCGTTTGGAGTTTGATCCTATCTAGTTAAGTATCTGCGTCTCACACATCTGTTTCTTCTAGTTCTCTAGGAATTTTAGCTCTTTCTGATCAACTAGAAGCATATTCTGTGTTTATGTTAACTCTGCAGCCTTTTCTGCGAGATCTGTTTGCAAAAACTGGTCGTAGGAGCTCGATTTCTGCAAGATCTGAAGAAGGTGCAGCTTCTACTGATCCAGTGGAAGCATCTTCTGTTTGTGCCTCAACTGATTCTCCTAGAGCTAAATTTGACCATGATAAACTTGTTTCTGCAGGTTCTTTCTTCGTCTCTGCTCATGCTGATCCTGTATCAGCATCTTCTCTTGTGCCTCAACTGATTCTACTATTCTGCCTGGTGACTCAACGTATTAGACTTATCTCTGCAAGTTCTTTTAGAGGTTGAGCTGGTGCAGAATCCATATCATCGTCTTCTGTCTGTACCTTAACTGCTTCTTCTATAGCCAATTCTGCCTGAAACGTTTGCGAGACTCATCGTGTTAGACGTGTTTCTGCTAGTTCTTTTGTAGTTTGAAATGGTGCAGATCTCATATCTTCTGTTTGTACCTTAACGCCTTCCTCTATAGCCATTTCCGCCTGATTAGTTTGAGAAACTCATCGTGTTAGACTAGTTTTTGAAAGGTCTTTTGGAGTTTGATCATATCTAGTTAATGTATCTGCGTCTCACACATGTGGTTCTTCTAGTTCTCTAGGAATTTTAGCTCTTTCTGATCAACTAGAAGCATATTCTGTGTTTATATCTTAACTCTGCAGTCTTTTCTGCGAGATCCGTTTGCAAAAATTGGTCGTAGGAGCTCGATTTCTGCAAGTTCTGAAGGAGGTGCAGCTTCTACTGATCCAGTGGAAGCATTTTCTGTTTAAGCCTCAACTGATTCTCCTAGAGCTAAATTTGTCCACGATAAACTTGTTTCTGAAGGGTCTTTCTTCGTTTCAGCTCGTGTTGATCCAGTATCAGCATCTTCTCTTGTGCCTCAACTGATTCTACTATTCTGCCTGGTGACTCAACGTATTAGACTTATTTCTGCAAGTTCTTTTAGAGGTTGAACTGGTGCAGAATCCGTATCATCGTCTTCTGTCTGTACCTTAACTGCTTCTTCTATAGCCAATGCTGCCTGAAAAGTTTGCTAGATTCATCGTGTTAGACGTGTTTCTGCTAGCTCTTTTGTAGTTTGAAATGGTGCAGATCTCATATCTTCTGTTTGTACCTTAACGCCTTCCTCTATAGCCATTTCCGCCTGATTAGTTTGAGAAACTCATCGTGTTAGACTTGTTCTTGGAAGTGCGTTTGGAGTTTGATCCTATCTAGTTAAGTATCTGCGTCTCACACATCTGTTTCTTCTAGTTCTCTAGGAATTTTAGCTCTTTCTGATCAACTAGAAGCATATTCTGTGTTTATGTTAACTCTGCAGCCTTTTCTGCGAGATCTGTTTGCAAAAACTGGTCGTAGGAGCTCGATTTCTGCAAGATCTGAAGAAGGTGCAGCTTCTACTGATCCAGTGGAAGCATCTTCTGTTTGTGCCTCAACTGATTCTCCTAGAGCTAAATTTGACCATGATAAACTTGTTTCTGCAGGTTCTTTCTTCGTCTCTGCTCATGCTGATCCTGTATCAGCATCTTCTCTTGTGCCTCAACTGATTCTACTATTCTGCCTGGTGACTCAACGTATTAGACTTATCTCTGCAAGTTCTTTTAGAGGTTGAGCTGGTGCAGAATCCATATCATCGTCTTCTGTCTGTACCTTAACTGCTTCTTCTATAGCCAATTCTGCCTGAAACGTTTGCGAGACTCATCGTGTTAGACGTGTTTCTGCTAGTTCTTTTGTAGTTTGAAATGGTGCAGATCTCATATCTTCTGTTTGTACCTTAACGCCTTCCTCTATAGCCATTTCCGCCTGATTAGTTTGAGAAACTCATCGTGTTAGACTAGTTTTTGAAAGGTCTTTTGGAGTTTGATCATATCTAGTTAATGTATCTGCGTCTCACACATGTGGTTCTTCTAGTTCTCTAGGAATTTTAGCTCTTTCTGATCAACTAGAAGCATATTCTGTGTTTATATCTTAACTCTGCAGTCTTTTCTGCGAGATCCGTTTGCAAAAATTGGTCGTAGGAGCTCGATTTCTGCAAGTTCTGAAGGAGGTGCAGCTTCTACTGATCCAGTGGAAGCATCTTCTGTTTAAGCCTCAACTGATTCTCCTAGAGCTAAATTTGTCCATGATAAACTTGTTTCTGAAGGGTCTTTCTTCGTTTCAGCTCGTGTTGATCCAGTATCAGCATCTTCTCTTGTGCCTCAACTGATTCTACTATTCTGCCTGGTGACTCAACGTATTAGACTTATTTCTGCAAGTTCTTTTAGAGGTTGAACTGGTGCAGAATCCGTATCATCGTCTTCTGTCTGTACCTTAACTGCTTCTTCTATAGCCAATGCTGCCTGAAAAGTTTGCTAGATTCATCGTGTTAGACGTGTTTCTGCTAGCTCTTTTGTAGTTTGAAATGGTGCAGATCTCATATCTTCTGTTTGTACCTTAACGCCTTCCTCTATAGCCATTTCCGCCTGATTAGTTTGAGAAACTCATCGTGTTAGACTAGTTTTTGAAAGGTCTTTTGGAGTTTGGTCATATCTAGTTAATGTATCTGCGTCTCACACATGTGGTTCTTCTAGTTCTCTAGGAATTTTAGCTCTTTCTGATCAACTAGAAGCATATTCTATTCGTGTTGATCCAGTATCAGCATCTTAACTCTGCAGTCTTTTCTGCGAGATCCGTTTGCAAAAATTGGTCGTAGGAGCTCGATTTCTGCAAGTTCTGTAGGAGGTGCAGCTTCTACTGATCCAGTGGAAGCATCTTCTGTTTAAGCCTCAACTGATTCTCCTAGAGCTAAATTTGTCCGTGATAAACTTGTTTCTGAAGGGTCTTTCTTCGTTTCAGCTCGTGTTGATCCAGTATCAGCATCTTCTCTTGTGCCTCAACTGATTCTACTATTCTGCCTGATGACTCAACGTATTAGACTTATTTCTGCAAGTTCTTTTAGAGGTTGAGCTGGTGCAGAATCCATATCATCGTCTTCTGTCTGTACCTTAACTGCTTCTTCTATAGCCAATGCTGCCTGAAAAGTTTGCTAGATTCATCGTGTTAGACGTGTTTCTGCTAGCTCTTTTGTAGTTTGAAATGGTGCAGATCTCATATCTTCTGTTTGTACCTTAACGCTTTCCTCTATAGCCATTTCCGCCTGATTAGTTTGAGAAACTCATCGTGTTAGACTTGTTTTTGGAAGTTCGTTTGGAGTTTGATCCTATCTAGTTAAGTATCTGCGTCTCACACTTCTGTTTCTTCTAGTTCTCTAGAAATTTTAGCTCTTTCTGATCAACTAGAAGCATATTCTTTGTTTATGTTAACTCTGCAGCCTTTTCTGCGAGATCCGTTTGCAAAAACTGGTCGTAGGAGCTCGATTTCTGCAAGATCTGAAGAAGGTGCAGCTTCTACTGATCCAGTGGAAGCATCTTCTGTTTGTGCCTCAACTGATTCTCCTAGAGCTAAATTTGACCATGATAAACTTGTTTCTGCAGGTTCTGTCTTCGTCTCTGCTCATGCTGATCCTGTATCAGCATCTTATCTTGTGCCTCAACTGATTCTACTATTCTGCCTGGTGACTCAACGTATTAGACTTATCTCTGCAAGTTCTTTTAGAGGTTGAGCTGGTGCAGAATCCATATCATCGTCTTCTGTCTGTACCTTAACTGCTTCTTCTATAGCCAATTCTGCCTGAAACGTTTGCGAGACTCATCGTGTTAGACGTGTTTCTGCTAGTTCTTTTGTAGTTTGAAATGGTGCAGATCTCATATCTTCTGTTTGCACCTTACCGCCTTCCTCTATAGCCATTTCCGCCTGACTAGTTTGAGAAACTCATCGTGTTAGACTAGTTTTTGAAAGGTCTTTTGGAGTTTGATCATATCTAGTTAATGTATCTGCGTCTCACACATGTGGTTCTTCTAGTTCTCTAGGAATTTTAGCTCTTTATGATCAACTAGAAGCATATTCTATACGTGTTGATCCAGTATAAGCATCTTAACTCTGCAGTCTTTTCTGCGAGATCCGTTTGCAAAAATTGGTCGTAGGAGCTCGATTTCTGCAAGTTCTGAAGGAGGTGCAGCTTCTACTGATCCAGTGGAAGCATCTTCTGTTTAAGCCTCAACTGATTCTCCTAGAGCTAAATTTGTCCATGATAAACTTGTTTCTGAAGGGTCTTTCTTCGTTTCAGCTCGTGTTGATCCAGTATCAGCATCTTCTCTTGTGCCTCAACTGATTCTACTATTCTGCCTGGTGACTCAACGTATTAGACTTATTTCTGCAAGTTCTTTTAGAGGTTGAACTGGTGCAGAATCCGTATCATCGTCTTCTGTCTGTACCTTAACTGCTTCTTCTATAGCCAATGCTGCCTGAAAAGTTTGCTAGATTCATCGTGTTAGACGTGTTTCTGCTAGCTCTTTTGTAGTTTGAAATGGTGCAGATCTCATATCTTCTGTTTGTACCTTAACGCCTTCCTCTATAGCCATTTCCGCCTGATTAGTTTGAGAAACTCATCGTGTTAGACTTGTTCTTGGAAGTGCGTTTGGAGTTTGATCCTATCTAGTTAAGTATCTGCGTCTCACACATCTGTTTCTTCTAGTTATCTAGGAATTTTAGCTCTTTCTGATCAACTAGAAGCATATTCTTTGTTTATGTTAACTCTGCAGCCTTTTCTGCGAGATCAGTTTGCAAAAACTGGTCGTAGGAGCTCGATTTCTGCAAGATCTGAAGAAGGTGCAGCTTCTACTGATCCAGTGGAAGCATCTTCTGTTTGTGCCTCAACTGATTCTCCTAGAGCTAAATTTGACCATGATAAACTTGTTTCTGCAGGTTCTTTCTTCGTCTCTGCTAATGCTGATCCTGTATCAGCATCTTCTCTTGTGCCTCAACTGATTCTACTATTCTGCCTGGTGACTCAACGTATTAGACTTATCTCTGCAAGTTCTTTTAGAGGTTGAGCTGGTGCAGAATCCATATCATCGTCTTCTGTCTGTACCTTAACTGCTTCTTCTATAGCCAATTCTGCCTGAAACGTTTGCGAGACTCATCGTGTTAGACGTGTTTCTGCTAGTTCTTTTGTAGTTTGAAATGGTGCAGATCTCATATCTTCTGTTTGTACCTTAACGCCTTCCTCTATAGCCATTTCCGCCTGATTAGTTTGAGAAACTCATCGTGTTAGACTAGTTTTTGAAAGGTCTTTTGGAGTTTGATCATATCTAGTTAATGTATCTGCGTCTCACACATGTGGTTCTTCTAGTTCTCTAGGAATTTTAGCTCTTTCTGATCAACTAGAAGCATATTCTATTCGTGTTGATCCAGTATCAGCATCTTAACTCTGCAGTCTTTTCTGCGAGATCCGTTTGCAAAAATTGGTCGTAGGAGCTCGATTTCTGCAAGTTCTGTAGGAGGTGCAGCTTCTACTGATCCAGTGGAAGCATCTTCTGTTTAAGCCTCAACTGATTCTCCTAGAGCTAAATTTGTCCATGATAAACTTGTTTCTGAAGGGTCTTTCTTCGTTTCAGCTCGTGT
The DNA here is from genome assembly GCA_963921405.1 of Cepaea hortensis. Lineage (NCBI taxonomy): Eukaryota > Metazoa > Mollusca > Gastropoda > Stylommatophora > Helicidae > Cepaea > Cepaea hortensis. The sequence goes on from OY992888.1 coordinate 52,362,709, forward strand.
TGATCCAGTATCAGCATCTTCTCTTGTGCCTCAACTGATTCTACTATTCTGCCTGATGACTCAACGTATTAGACTTATTTCTGCAAGTTCTTTTAGAGGTTGAGCTGGTGCAGAATCCATATCATCGTCTTCTGTCTGTACCATAACTGCTTCTTCTATAGCCAATGCTGCCTGAAAAGTTTGCTAGATTCATCGTGTTAGACGTGTTTCTGCTAGCTCTTTTGTAGTTTGAAATGGTGCAGATCTCATATCTTCTGTTTGTACCTTAACGCTTTCCTCTATAGCCATTTCCGCCTGATTAGTTTGAGAAACTCATCGTGTTAGACTTGTTTTTGGAAGTTCGTTTGGAGTTTGATCCTATCTAGTTAAGTATCTGCGTCTCACACTTCTGTTTCTTCTAGTTCTCTAGAAATTTTAGCTCTTTCTGATCAACTAGAAGCATATTCTTTGTTTATGTTAACTCTGCAGCCTTTTCTGCGAGATCCGTTTGCAAAAACTGGTCGTAGGAGCTCGATTTCTGCAAGATCTGAAGAAGGTGCAGCTTCTACTGATCCAGTGGAAGCATCTTCTGTTTGTGCCTCAACTGATTCTCCTAGAGCTAAATTTGACCATGATAAACTTGTTTCTGCAGGTTCTTTCTTCGTCTCTGCTCATGCTGATCCTGTATCAGCATCTTATCTTGTGCCTCAACTGATTCTACTATTCTGCCTGGTGACTCAACGTATTAGACTTATCTCTGCAAGTTCTTTTAGAGGTTGAGCTGGTGCAGAATCCATATCATCGTCTTCTGTCTGTACCTTAACTGCTTCTTCTATAGCCAATTCTGCCTGAAACGTTTGCGAGACTCATCGTGTTAGACGTGTTTCTGCTAGTTCTTTTGTAGTTTGAAATGGTGCAGATCTCATATCTTCTGTTTGCACCTTACCGCCTTCCTCTATAGCCATTTCCGCCTGACTAGTTTGAGAAACTCATCGTGTTAGACTAGTTTTTGAAAGGTCTTTTGGAGTTTGATCATATCTAGTTAATGTATCTGCGTCTCACACATGTGGTTCTTCTAGTTCTCTAGGAATTTTAGCTCTTTCTGATCAACTAGAAGCATATTCTATACGTGTTGATCCAGTATAAGCATCTTAACTCTGCAGTCTTTTCTGCGAGATCCGTTTGCAAAAATTGGTCGTAGGAGCTCGACTTCTGCAAGTTCTGAAGGAGGTGCAGCTTCTACTGATCCAGTGGAAGCATCTTCTGTTTAAGCCTCAACTGATTCTCCTAGAGCTAAATTTGTCCATGATAAACTTGTTTCTGAAGGGTCTTTCTTCGTTTCAGCTCGTGTTGATCCAGTATCAGCATCTTCTCTTGTGCCTCAACTGATTCTACTATTCTGCCTGATGACTCAACGTATTAGACTTATTTCTGCAAGTTCTTTTAGAGGTTGAACTGGTGCAGAATCCGTATCATCGTCTTCTGTCTGTACCTTAACTGCTTCTTCTATAGCCAATGCTGCCTGAAAAGTTTGCTAGATTCATCGTGTTAGACGTGTTTCTGCTAGTTATTTTGTAGTTTGAAATGGTGCAGATCTCATATCTTCTGTTTGTACCTTAACGCCTTCCTCTATAGACATTTCCGCCTGATTAGTTTGAGAAACTCATCGTGTTAGACTAGTTTTTGAAAGGTCTTTTGGAGTTTGATCATATCTAGTTAATGTATCTGCGTCTCACACATGTGGTTCTTCTAGTTCTCTAGGAATTTTAGCTCTTTCTGATCAACTAGAAGCATATTCTGTGTTTATATCTTAACTCTGCAGTCTTTTCTGCGAGATCTGTTTGCAAAAATTGGTCGTAGGAGCTCGATTTCTGCAAGTTCTGAAGGAGGTGCAGCTTCTACTGATCCAGTGGAAGCATCTTCTGTTTAAGCCTCAACTGATTCTCCTAGAGCTAAATTTGTCCATGATAAACTTGTTTCTGAAGGGTCTTTCTTCGTTTCAGCAGCTCGTGTTGATCCAGTATCAGCATCTTCTCTTGTGCCTCAACTGATTCTACTATTCTGCCTGGTGACTCAACGTATTAGACTTATTTCTGCAAGTTCTTTTAGAGGTTGAGCTGGTGCAGAATCCATATCATCGTCTTCTGTCTGTACCTTAACTGCTTCTTCTATAGCCAATTCTGCCTGAAACGTTTGCGAGACTCATCGTGTTAGACGTGTTTCTGCTAGTTCTTTTGTAGTTTGAAATGGTGCAGATCTCATATCTTCTGTTTGCACCTTACCGCCTTCCTCTATAGCCATTTCCGCCTGATTAGTTTGAGAAACTCATCGTGTTAGACTTGTTTTTGGAAGTTCGTTTGGAGTTTGATCCTATCTAGTTAAGTATCTGCGTCTCACACATCTGTTTCTTCTAGTTTCTAGGAATTTTAGCTCTTTCTGATCAACTAGAAGCATATTCTGTGTTTATGTTAACTCTGCAGCCTTTTCTGCGAGATCTGTTTGCAAAAACTGGTCGTAGGAGCTCGATTTCTGCAAGATCTGAAGAAGGTGCAGCTTCTACTGATCCAGTGGAAGCATCTTCTGTTTGTGCCTCAACTGATTCTCCTAGAGCTAAATTTGACCATGATAAACTTGTTTCTGCAGGTTCTTTCTTCGTCTCTGCTCATGCTGATCCTGTATCAGCATCTTCTCTTGTGCCTCAACTGATTCTACTATTCTGTCTGGTGACTCAACGTATTAGACTTATCTCTGCAAGTTCTTTTAGAGGTTGAGCTGGTGCAGAATCCATATCATCGTCTTCTGTCTGTACCTTAACTGCTTCTTCTATAGCCAATTCTGCCTGAAACGTTTGCGAGACTCATCGTGTTAGACGTGTTTCTGCTAGTTCTTTTGTAGTTTGAAATGGTGCAGATCTCATATCTTCTGTTTGTACCTTAACGCCTTCCTCTATAGCCATTTCCGCCTGATTAGTTTGAGAAACTCATCGTGTTAGACTAGTTTTTGAAAGGTCTTTTGGAGTTTGATCATATCTAGTTAATGTATCTGCGTCTCACACATGTGGTTCTTCTAGTTCTCTAGGAATTTTAGCTCTTTCTGATCAACTAGAAGCATATTCTGTGTTTATATCTTAACTCTGCAGTCTTTTCTGCGAGATCCGTTTGCAAAAATTGGTCGTAGGAGCTCGATTTCTGCAAGTTCTGTAGGAGGTGCAGCTTCTACTGATCCAGTGGAAGCATCTTCTGTTTAAGCCTCAACTGATTCTCCTAGAGCTAAATTTGTCCATGATAAACTTGTTTCTGAAGGGTCTTTCTTCGTTTTAGCTCGTGTTGATCCAGTATCAGCATCTTCTCTTGTGCCTCAACTGATTCTACTATTCTGCCTGATGACTCAACGTATTAGACTTATTTCTGCAAGTTCTTTTAGAGGTTGAGCTGGTGCAGAATCCATATCATCGTCTTCTGTCTGTACCATAACTGCTTCTTCTATAGCCAATGCTGCCTGAAAAGTTTGCTAGATTCATCGTGTTAGACGTGTTTCTGCTAGCTCTTTTGTAGTTTGAAATGGTGCAGATCTCATATCTTCTGTTTGTACCTTAACGCTTTCCTCTATAGCCATTTCCGCCTGATTAGTTTGAGAAACTCATCGTGTTAGACTTGTTTTTGGAAGTTCGTTTGGAGTTTGATCCTATCTAGTTAAGTATCTGCGTCTCACACTTCTGTTTCTTCTAGTTCTCTAGAAATTTTAGCTCTTTCTGATCAACTAGAAGCATATTCTTTGTTTATGTTAACTCTGCAGCCTTTTCTGCGAGATCCGTTTGCAAAAACTGGTCGTAGGAGCTCGATTTCTGCAAGATCTTAAGAAGGTGCAGCTTCTACTGATCCAGTGGAAGCATCTTCTGTTTGTGCCTCAACTGATTCTCCTAGAGCTAAATTTGACCATGATAAACTTGTTTCTGCAGGTTCTTTCTTCGTCTCTGCTCATGCTGATCCTGTATCAGCATCTTATCTTGTGCCTCAACTGATTCTACTATTCTGCCTGGTGACTCAACGTATTAGACTTATCTCTGCAAGTTCTTTTAGAGGTTGAGCTGGTGCAGAATCCATATCATCGTCTTCTGTCTGTACCTTAACTGCTTCTTCTATAGCCAATTCTGCCTGAAACGTTTGCGAGACTCATCGTGTTAGACGTGTTTCTGCTAGTTCTTTTGTAGTTTGAAATGGTGCAGATCTCATATCTTCTGTTTGCACCTTACCGCCTTCCTCTATAGCCATTTCCGCCTGACTAGTTTGAGAAACTCATCGTGTTAGACTAGTTTTTGAAAGGTCTTTTGGAGTTTGATCATATCTAGTTAATGTATCTGCGTCTCACACATGTGGTTCTTCTAGTTCTCTAGGAATTTTAGCTCTTTCTGATCAACTAGAAGCATATTCTATACGTGTTGATCCAGTATAAGCATCTTAACTCTGCAGTCTTTTCTGCGAGATCCGTTTGCAAAAATTGGTCGTAGGAGCTCGATTTCTGCAAGTTCTGAAGGAGGTGCAGCTTCTACTGATCCAGTGGAAGCATCTTCTGTTTAAGCCTCAACTGATTCTCCTAGAGCTAAATTTGTCCATGATAAACTTGTTTCTGAAGGGTCTTTCTTCGTTTAAGCTCGTGTTGATCCAGTATCAGCATCTTCTCTTGTGCCTCAACTGATTCTACTATTCTGCCTGGTGACTCAACGTATTAGACTTATTTCTGCAAGTTCTTTTAGAGGTTGAACTGGTGCAGAATCCGTATCATCGTCTTCTGTCTGTACCTTAACTGCTTCTTCTATAGCCAATGCTGCCTGAAAAGTTTGCAAGATTCATCGTGTTAGACGTGTTTCTGCTAGTTCTTTTGTAGTTTGAAACGGTGCAGATCTCATATCTTCTGTTTGTACCTTAACGCCTTCCTCTATAGACATTTCCGCCTGATTAGTTTGAGAAACTCATCGTGTTAGACTAGTTTTTGAAAGGTCTTTTGGAGTTTGATCATATCTAGTTAATGTATCTGCGTCTCACACATGTGGTTCTTCTAGTTCTCTAGGAATTTTAGCTCTTTCTGATCAACTAGAAGCATATTCTGTGTTTATATCTTAACTCTGCAGTCTTTTCTGCGAGATCCGTTTGCAAAAATTGGTCGTAGGAGCTCGATTTCTGCAAGATCTGAAGGAGGTGCAGCTTCTACTGATCCAGTGGAAGCATCTTCTGTTTAAGCCTCAACTGATTCTCCTAGAGCTAAATTTGTCCATGATAAACTTGTTTCTGAAGGGTCTTTCTTCGTTTCAGCTCGTGTTGATCCAGTATCAGCATCTTCTCTTGTGCCTCAACTGATTCTACTATTCTGCCGGATGACTCAACGTATTAGACTTATTTCTGCAAGATCTTTTAGAGGTTGAGCTGGTGCAGAATCCATAGCATCGTCTTCTGTCTGTACCTTAACTGCTTCTTCTATAGCCAATTCTGCCTGAAACGTTTGCGAGACTCATCGTGTTAGACGTGTTTCTGCTAGTTCTTTTGTAGTTTGAAACGGTGCAGATCTCATATCTTCTTAACGCCTTCCACTATAGCTATTTCCGCCTGATTAGTTTGAGAAACTCATCGTGTTAGACTTGTTTTTGGAAGTTCGTTTGGAGTTTGATCCTATCTAGTTAAGTATCTGCGTCTCACACATCTGTTTCTTCTAGTTTCTAGGAATTTTAGCTCTTTCTGATCAACTAGAAGCATATTCTGTGTTTATGTTAACTCTGCAGCCTTTTCTGCGAGATCTGTTTGCAAAAACTGGTCGTAGGAGCTCGATTTCTGCAAGATCTGAAGAAGGTGCAGCTTCTACTGATCCAGTGGAAGCATCTTCTGTTTGTGCCTCAACTGATTCTCCTAGAGCTAAATTTGACCATGATAAACTTGTTTCTGCAGGTTCTTTCTTCGTCTCTGCTCATGCTGATCCTGTATCAGCATCTTCTCTTGTGCCTCAACTGATTCTACTATTCTGTCTGGTGACTCAACGTATTAGACTTATCTCTGCAAGTTCTTTTAGAGGTTGAGCTGGTGCAGAATCCATATCATCGTCTTCTGTCTGTACCTTAACTGCTTCTTCTATAGCCAATTCTGCCTGAAACGTTTGCGAGACTCATCGTGTTAGACGTGTTTCTGCTAGTTCTTTTGTAGTTTGAAATGGTGCAGATCTCATATCTTCTGTTTGTACCTTAACGCCTTCCTCTATAGCCATTTCCGCCTGATTAGTTTGAGAAACTCATCGTGTTAGACTAGTTTTTGAAAGGTCTTTTGGAGTTTGATCATATCTAGTTAATGTATCTGCGTCTCACACATGTGGTTCTTCTAGTTCTCTAGGAATTTTAGCTCTTTCTGATCAACTAGAAGCATATTCTGTGTTTATATCTTAACTCTGCAGTCTTTTCTGCGAGATCCGTTTGCAAAAATTGGTCGTAGGAGCTCGATTTCTGCAAGTTCTGTAGGAGGTGCAGCTTCTACTGATCCAGTGGAAGCATCTTCTGTTTAAGCCTCAACTGATTCTCCTAGAGCTAAATTTGTCCATGATAAACTTGTTTCTGAAGGGTCTTTCTTCGTTTTAGCTCGTGTTGATCCAGTATCAGCATCTTCTCTTGTGCCTCAACTGATTCTACTATTCTGCCTGATGACTCAACGTATTAGACTTATTTCTGCAAGTTCTTTTAGAGGTTGAGCTGGTGCAGAATCCATATCATCGTCTTCTGTCTGTACCTTTACTGCTTCTTCTATAGCCAATGTTGCCTGAAAAGTTTGCTAGATTCATCGTGTTAGACGTGTTTCTGCTAGCTCTTTTGTAGTTTGAAATGGTGCAGATCTCATATCTTCTGTTTGTACCTTAACGCTTTCCTCTATAGCCATTTCCGCCTGATTAGTTTGAGAAACTCATCGTGTTAGACTTGTTTTTGGAAGTTCGTTTGGAGTTTGATCCTATCTAGTTAAGTATCTGCGTCTCACACTTCTGTTTCTTCTAGTTCTCTAGAAATTTTAGCTCTTTCTGATCAACTAGAAGCATATTCTTTGTTTATGTTAACTCTGCAGCCTTTTCTGCGAGATCCGTTTGCAAAAACTGGTCGTAGGAGCTCGATTTCTGCAAGATCTTAAGAAGGTGCAGCTTCTACTGATCCAGTGGAAGCATCTTCTGTTTGTGCCTCAACTGATTCTCCTAGAGCTAAATTTGACCATGATAAACTTGTTTCTGCAGGTTCTTTCTTCGTCTCTGCTCATGCTGATCCTGTATCAGCATCTTATCTTGTGCCTCAACTGATTCTACTATTCTGCCTGGTGACTCAACGTATTAGACTTATCTCTGCAAGTTCTTTTAGAGGTTGAGCTGGTGCAGAATCCATATCATCGTCTTCTGTCTGTACCTTAACTGCTTCTTCTATAGCCAATTCTGCCTGAAACGTTTGCGAGACTCATCGTGTTAGACGTGTTTCTGCTAGTTCTTTTGTAGTTTGAAATGGTGCAGATCTCATACCTTCTGTTTGCACCTTACCGCCTTCCTCTATAGCCATTTCCGCCTGACTAGTTTGAGAAACTCATCGTGTTAGACTAGTTTTTGAAAGGTCTTTTGGAGTTTGATCATATCTAGTTAATGTATCTGCGTCTCACACATGTGGTTCTTCTAGTTCTCTAGGAATTTTAGCTCTTTCTGATCAACTAGAAGCATATTCTATACGTGTTGATCCAGTATAAGCATCTTAACTCTGCAGTCTTTTCTGCGAGATCCGTTTGCAAAAATTGGTCGTAGGAGCTCGATTTCTGCAAGTTCTGAAGGAGGTGCAGCTTCTACTGATCCAGTGGAAGCATCTTCTGTTTAAGCCTCAACTGATTCTCCTAGAGCTAAATTTGTCCATGATAAACTTGTTTCTGAAGGGTCTTTCTTCGTTTAAGCTCGTGTTGATCCAGTATCAGCATCTTCTCTTGTGCCTCAACTGATTCTACTATTCTGCCTGGTGACTCAACGTATTAGACTTATTTCTGCAAGTTCTTTTAGAGGTTGAACTGGTGCAGAATCCGTATCATCGTCTTCTGTCTGTACCTTAACTGCTTCTTCTATAGCCAATGCTGCCTGAAAAGTTTGCAAGATTCATCGTGTTAGACGTGTTTCTGCTAGTTCTTTTGTAGTTTGAAACGGTGCAGATCTCATATCTTCTGTTTGTACCTTAACGCCTTCCTCTATAGACATTTCCGCCTGATTAGTTTGAGAAACTCATCGTGTTAGACTAGTTTTTGAAAGGTCTTTTGGAGTTTGATCATATCTAGTTAATGTATCTGCGTCTCACACATGTGGTTCTTCTAGTTCTCTAGGAATTTTAGCTCTTTCTGATCAACTAGAAGCATATTCTGTGTTTATATCTTAACTCTGCAGTCTTTTCTGCGAGATCCGTTTGCAAAAATTGGTCGTAGGAGCTCGATTTCTGCAAGATCTGAAGGAGGTGCAGCTTCTACTGATCCAGTGGAAGCATCTTCTGTTTAAGCCTCAACTGATTCTCCTAGAGCTAAATTTGTCCATGATAAACTTGTTTCTGAAGGGTCTTTCTTCGTTTCAGCTCGTGTTGATCCAGTATCAGCATCTTCTCTTGTGCCTCAACTGATTCTACTATTCTGCCGGATGACTCAACGTATTAGACTTATTTCTGCAAGATCTTTTAGAGGTTGAGCTGGTGCAGAATCCATAGCATCGTCTTCTGTCTGTACCTTAACTGCTTCTTCTATAGCCAATTCTGCCTGAAACGTTTGCGAGACTCATCGTGTTAGACGTGTTTCTGCTAGTTCTTTTGTAGTTTGAAACGGTGCAGATCTCATATCTTCTTAACGCCTTCCACTATAGCTATTTCCGCCTGATTAGTTTGAGAAACTCATCGTGTTAGACTTGTTTTTGGAAGTTCGTTTGGAGTTTGATCCTATCTAGTTAAGTATCTGCGTCTCACACATCTGTTTCTTCTAGTTTCTAGGAATTTTAGCTCTTTCTGATCAACTAGAAGCATATTCTGTGTTTATGTTAACTCTGCAGCCTTTTCTGCGAGATCTGTTTGCAAAAACTGGTCGTAGGAGCTCGATTTCTGCAAGATCTGAAGAAGGTGCAGCTTCTACTGATCCAGTGGAAGCATCTTCTGTTTGTGCCTCAACTGATTCTCCTAGAGCTAAATTTGACCATGATAAACTTGTTTCTGCAGGTTCTTTCTTCGTCTCTGCTCATGCTGATCCTGTATCAGCATCTTCTCTTGTGCCTCAACTGATTCTACTATTCTGTCTGGTGACTCAACGTATTAGACTTATCTCTGCAAGTTCTTTTAGAGGTTGAGCTGGTGCAGAATCCATATCATCGTCTTCTGTCTGTACCTTAACTGCTTCTTCTATAGCCAATTCTGCCTGAAACGTTTGCGAGACTCATCGTGTTAGACGTGTTTCTGCTAGTTCTTTTGTAGTTTGAAATGGTGCAGATCTCATATCTTCTGTTTGTACCTTAACGCCTTCCTCTATAGCCATTTCCGCCTGATTAGTTTGAGAAACTCATCGTGTTAGACTAGTTTTTGAAAGGTCTTTTGGAGTTTGATCATATCTAGTTAATGTATCTGCGTCTCACACATGTGGTTCTTCTAGTTCTCTAGGAATTTTAGCTCTTTCTGATCAACTAGAAGCATATTCTGTGTTTATATCTTAACTCTGCAGTCTTTTCTGCGAGATCCGTTTGCAAAAATTGGTCGTAGGAGCTCGATTTCTGCAAGTTCTGTAGGAGGTGCAGCTTCTACTGATCCAGTGGAAGCATCTTCTGTTTAAGCCTCAACTGATTCTCCTAGAGCTAAATTTGTCCATGATAAACTTGTTTCTGAAGGGTCTTTCTTCGTTTTAGCTCGTGTTGATCCAGTATCAGCATCTTCTCTTGTGCCTCAACTGATTCTACTATTCTGCCTGATGACTCAACGTATTAGACTTATTTCTGCAAGTTCTTTTAGAGGTTGAGCTGGTGCAGAATCCATATCATCGTCTTCTGTCTGTACCTTTACTGCTTCTTCTATAGCCAATGCTGCCTGAAAAGTTTGCTAGATTCATCGTGTTAGACGTGTTTCTGCTAGCTCTTTTGTAGTTTGAAATGGTGCAGATCTCATATCTTCTGTTTGTACCTTAACGCTTTCCTCTATAGCCATTGCCGCCTGATTAGTTTGAGAAACTCATCGTGTTAGACTTGTTTTTGGAAGTTCGTTTGGAGTTTGATCCTATCTAGTTAAGTATCTGCGTCTCACACTTCTGTTTCTTCTAGTTCTCTAGAAATTTTAGCTCTTTCTGATCAACTAGAAGCATATTCTTTGTTTATGTTAACTCTGCAGCCTTTTCTGCGAGATCCGTTTGCAAAAACTGGTCGTAGGAGCTCGATTTCTGCAAGATCTTAAGAAGGTGCAGCTTCTACTGATCCAGTGGAAGCATCTTCTGTTTGTGCCTCAACTGATTCTCCTAGAGCTAAATTTGACCATGATAAACTTGTTTCTGCAGGTTCTTTCTTCGTCTCTGCTCATGCTGATCCTGTATCAGCATCTTATCTTGTGCCTCAACTGATTCTACTATTCTGCCTGGTGACTCAACGTATTAGACTTATCTCTGCAAGTTCTTTTAGAGGTTGAGCTGGTGCAGAATCCATATCATCGTCTTCTGTCTGTACCTTAACTGCTTCTTCTATAGCCAATTCTGCCTGAAACGTTTGCGAGACTCATCGTGTTAGACGTGTTTCTGCTAGTTCTTTTGTAGTTTGAAATGGTGCAGATCTCATATCTTCTGTTTGCACCTTACCGCCTTCCTCTATAGCCATTTCCGCCTGACTAGTTTGAGAAACTCATCGTGTTAGACTAGTTTTTGAAAGGTCTTTTGGAGTTTGATCATATCTAGTTAATGTATCTGCGTCTCACACATGTGGTTCTTCTAGTTCTCTAGGAATTTTAGCTCTTTCTGATCAACTAGAAGCATATTCTATACGTGTTGATCCAGTATAAGCATCTTAACTCTGCAGTCTTTTCTGCGAGATCCGTTTGCAAAAATTGGTCGTAGGAGCTCGATTTCTGCAAGATCTGAAGGAGGTGCAGCTTCTACTGATCCAGTGGAAGCATCTTCTGTTTAAGCCTCAACTGATTCTCCTAGAGCTAAATTTGTCCATGATAAACTTGTTTCTGAAGGGTCTTTCTTCGTTTCAGCTCGTGTTGATCCAGTATCAGCATCTTCTCTTGTGCCTCAACTGATTCTACTATTCTGCCTGGTGACTCAACGTATTAGACTTATTTCTGCAAGATCTTTTAGAGGTTGAGCTGGTGCAGAATCCATAGCATCGTCTTCTGTCTGTACCTTAACTGCTTCTTCTATAGCCAATTCTGCCTGAAACGTTTGCGAGACTCATCGTGTTAGACGTGTTTCTGCTAGTTCTTTTGTAGTTTGAAACGGTGCAGATCTCATATCTTCTTAACGCCTTCCACTATAGCTATTTCCGCCTGATTAGTTTGAGAAACTCATCGTGTTAGACTTGTTTTTGGAAGTTCGTTTGGAGTTTGATCCTATCTAGTTAAGTATCTGCGTCTCACACATCTGTTTCTTCTAGTTCTCTAGGAATTTTAGCTCTTTCTGATCAACTAGAAGCATATTCTGTGTTTATGTTAACTCTGCAGCCTTTTCTGAGAGATCTGTTTGCAAAAACTGGTCGTAGGAGCTCGATTTCTGCAAGATCTGAAGAAGGTGCAGCTTCTACTGATCCAGTGGAAGCATCTTCTGTTTGTGCCTCAACTGATTCTCCTAGAGCTAAATTTGACCATGATAAACTTGTTTCTGCAGGTTCTTTCTTCGTCTCTGCTCATGCTGATCCTGTATCAGCATCTTCTCTTGTGCCTCAACTGATTCTACTATTCTGTCTGGTGAATCAACGTATTAGACTTATCTCTGCAAGTTCTTTTAGAGGTTGAGCTGGTGCAGAATCCATATCATCGTCTTCTGTCTGTACCTTAACTGCTTCTTCTATAGCCAATTCTGCCTGAAACGTTTGCGAGACTCATCGTGTTAGACGTGTTTCTGCTAGTTCTTTTGTAGTTTGAAATGGTGCAGATCTCATATCTTCTGTTTGTACCTTAACGCCTTCCTCTATAGCCATTTCCGCCTGATTAGTTTGAGAAACTCATCGTGTTAGACTAGTTTTTGAAAGGTCTTTTGGAGTTTGATCATATCTAGTTAATGTATCTGCGTCTCACACATGTGGTTCTTCTAGTTCTCTAGGAATTTTAGCTCTTTCTGATCAACTAGAAGCATATTCTGTGTTTATATCTTAACTCTGCAGTCTTTTCTGCGAGATCCGTTTGCAAAAATTGGTCGTAGGAGCTCGATTTCTGCAAGTTCTGAAGGAGGTGCAGCTTCTACTGATCCAGTGGAAGCATCTTCTGTTTAAGCCTCAACTGATTCTCCTAGAGCTAAATTTGTCCATGATAAACTTGTTTCTGAAGGGTCTTTCTTCGTTTCAGCTCGTGTTGATCCAGTATCAGCATCTGCTATTGTGCCTCAACTGATTCTACTATTCTGCCTGGTGACTCAACGTATTAGACTTATTTCTGCAAGTTCTTTTAGAGGTTGAGCTGGTGCAGAATCCATATCATCGTCTTCTGTCTGTACCTTAACTGCTTCTTCTATAGCCAATTCTGCCTGAAACGTTTGCGAGACTCATCGTGTTAGACGTGTTTCTGCTAGTTCTTTTGTAGTTTGAAATGGTGCAGATCTCATATCTTCTGTTTGCACCTTACCGCCTTCCTCTATAGCCATTTCCGCCTGACTAGTTTGAGAAACTCATCGTGTTAGACTAGTTTTTGAAAGGTCTTTTGGAGTTTGATCATATCTAATTAATGTATCTGCGTCTCACACATGTGGTTCTTCTAGTTCTCTAAGAATTTTAGCTCTTTCTGATCAACTAGAAGCATATTCTATACGTGTTGATCCAGTATAAGCATCTTAACTCTGCAGTCTTTTCTGCGAGATCCGTTTGCAAAAATTGGTCGTAGGAGCTCGACTTCTGCAAGTTCTGAAGGAGATGCAGCTTCTACTGATCCAGTGGAAGCATCTTCTGTTTAAGCCTCAACTGATTCTCCTAGAGCTAAATTTGTCCATGATAAACTTGTTTCTGAAGGGTCTTTCTTCGTTTCAGCTCGTGTTGATCCAGTATCAGCATCTTCTCTTGTGCCTCAACTGATTCTACTATTCTGCCTGATGACTCAACGTATTAGACTTATTTCTGCAAGTTCTTTTAGAGGTTGAGCTGGTGCAGAATCCATATCATCGTCTTCTGTCTGTACCTTAACTGCTTCTTCTATAGCCAATGCTGCCTGAAAAGTTTGCTAGACTCATGGTGTTAGACGTGTTTCTGCTAACTCTTTTGTAGTTTGAAACGGTGCAGATCTCATATCTTCTTAACGCCTTCCACTATAGCTATTTCCGCCTGATTAGTTTGAGAAACTCATCGTGTTAGACTTGTTTTTGGAAGTTCGTTTGGAGTTTGATCCTATCTAGTTAATGTATCTGCGTCTCACACATGTGGTTCTTCTAGTTCTCTAGGAATTTTAGCTCTTTCTGATCAACTAGAAGCATATTCTGTGTTTATATCTTAACTCTGCAGTCTTTTCTGCGAGATCCGTTTGCAAAAATTGGTCGTAGGAGCTCGATTTCTGCAAGTTCTGAAGGAGGTGCAGCTTCTACTGATCCAGTTGAAGCATCTTCTGTTTAAGCCTCAACTGATTCTCCTAGAGCTAAATTTGTCCATGATAAACTTGTTTCTGAAGGGTCTTTCTTCGTTTCAGCTCGTGTTGATCCAGTATCAGCATCTTCTCTTGTGCCTCAACTGATTCTACTATTCTGCCTGGTGACTCAACGTATTAGACTTATTTCTGCAAGTTCTTTTAGAGGTTGAACTGGTGCAGAATCCGTATCATCGTCTTCTGTCTGTACCTTAACTGCTTCTTCTATAGCCAATGCTGCCTGAAAAGTTTGCTAGATTCATCGTGTTAGACGTGTTTCTGCTAGTTCTTTTGTAGTTTGAAATGGTGCAGATCTCATATCTTCTGTTTGTACCTTAACGCCTTCCTCTATAGACATTTCCGCCTGATTAGTTTGAGAAACTCATCGTGTTAGACTAGTTTTTGTAAGGTCTTTTGGAGTTTGATCATATCTAGTTAATGTATCTGCGTCTCACACATGTGGTTCTTCTAGTTCTCTAGGAATTTTAGCTCTTTCTGATCAACTAGAAGCATATTCTATACGTGTTGATCCAGTATAAGCATCTTAACTCTGCAGTCTTTTCTGCGAGATCCGTTTGCAAAAATTGGTCGTAGGAGCTCGACTTCTGCAAGTTCTGAAGGAGGTGCAGCTTCTACTGATCCAGTGGAAGCATCTTCTGTTTAAGCCTCAACTGATTCTCCTAGAGCTAAATTTGTCCATGATAAACTTGTTTCTGAAGGGTCTTTCTTCGTTTCAGCTCGTGTTGATCCAGTATCAGCATCTTCTCTTGTGCCTCAACTGATTCTACTATTCTGCCTGATGACTCAACGTATTAGACTTATTTCTGCAAGTTCTTTTAGAGGTTGAGCTGGTGCAGAATCCATATCATCGTCTTCTGTCTGTACCTTAACTGCTTCTTCTATAGCCAATGCTGCCTGAAAAGTTTGCTAGACTCATGGTGTTAGACGTGTTTCTGCTAACTCTTTTGTAGTTTGAAACGGTGCAGATCTCATATCTTCTTAACGCCTTCCACTATAGCTATTTCCGCCTGATTAGTTTGAGAAACTCATCGTATTAGACTTGTTTTTGGAAGTTCGTTTGGAGTTTGATCCTATCTAGTTAAGTATCTGCGTCTCACACATCTGTTTCTTCTAGTTCTCTAGGAATTTTAGCTCTTTCTGATCAACTAGAAGCATATTCTGTGTTTATGTTAACTCTGCAGCCTTTTCTGCGAGATCTGTTTGCAAAAACTGGTCGTAGGAGCTCGATTTCTGCAAGATCTGAAGAAGGTGCAGCTTCTACTGATCCAGTGGAAGCATCTTCTGTTTGTGCCTCAACTGATTCTCCTAGAGCTAAATTTGACCATGATAAACTTGTTTCTGCAGGTTCTTTCTTCGTCTCTGCTCATGCTGATCCTGTATCAGCATCTTCTCTTGTGCCTCAACTGATTCTACTATTCTGCCTGGTGACTCAACGTATTAGACTGCAAGTTCTTTTAGAGGTTGAGCTGGTGCAGAATCCATATCATCGTCTTCTGTCTGTACCTTAACTGCTTCTTCTATAGCCAATTCTGCCTGAAACGTTTGCGAGACTCATCGTGTTAGACGTGTTTCTGCTAGTTCTTTTGTAGTTTGAAATGGTGCAGATCTCATATCTTCTGTTTGTACCTTAACGCCTTCCTCTATAGCCATTTCCGCCTGATTAGTTTGAGAAACTCATCGTGTTAGACTAGTTTTTGAAAGGTCTTTTGTCATCTAGTTAATGTATCTGCGTCTCACACATGTGGTTCTTCTAGTTCTCTAGGAATTTTAGCTCTTTCTGATCAACTAGAAGCATATTCTATTCGTGTTGATCCAGTATCAGCATCTGAACTCTGCAGTCTTTTCTGCGAGATCCGTTTGCAAAAATTGGTCGTAGGAGCTCGATTTCTGCAAGTTCTGAAGGAGGTGCAGCTTCTACTGATCCAGTGGAAGCATCTTCTGTTTATGCCTCAACTGATTCTCCTAGAGCTAAATTTGTCCATGATAAACTTGTTTCTGAAGGGTCTTTCTTCGTTTCAGCTCGTGTTGATCCAGTATCAGCATCTTCTCTTGTGCCTCAACTGATTCTACTATTCTGCCTGATGACTCAACGTATTAGACTTATTTCTGCAAGTTCTTTTAGAGGTTGAGCTGGTGCAGAATCCATATCATCGTCTTCTGTCTGTACCTTAACTGCTTCTTCTATAGCCAATGCTGCCTGAAAAGTTTGCTAGATTCATCGTGTTAGACGTGTTTCTGCTAGCTCTTTTGTAGTTTGAAATGGTGCAGATCTCATATCTTCTGTTTGTACCTTAACGCCTTCCTCTATAGCCATTTCCGCCTGATTAGTTTGAGAAACTCATCGTGTTAGACTAGTTTTTGAAAGGTCTTTTGGAGTTTGATCATATCTAGTTAATGTATCTGCGTCTCACACATGTGGTTCTTCTAGTTCTCTAGGAATTTTAGCTCTTTCTGATCAACTAGAAGCATATTCTATACGTGTTGATCCAGTATAAGCATCTTAACTCTGCAGTCTTTTCTGCGAGATCCGTTTGCAAAAATTGGTCGTAGGAGCTCGACTTCTGCAAGTTCTGAAGGAGGTGCAGCTTCTACTGATCCAGTGGAAGCATCTTCTGTTTAAGCCTCAACTGATTCTCCTAGAGCTAAATTTGTCCATGATAAACTTGTTTCTGAAGGGTCTTTCTTCGTTTCAGCTCGTGTTGATCCAGTATCAGCATCTTCTCTTGTGCCTCAACTGATTCTACTATTCTGCCTGATGACTCAACGTATTAGACTTATTTCTGCAAGTTCTTTTAGAGGTTGAGCTGGTGCAGAATCCATATCATCGTCTTCTGTCTGTACCTTAACTGCTTCTTCTATAGCCAATGCTGCCTGAAAAGTTTGCTAGACTCATGGTGTTAGACGTGTTTCTGCTAACTCTTTTGTAGTTTGAAACGGTGCAGATCTCATATCTTCTTAACGCCTTCCACTATAGCTATTTCCGCCTGATTAGTTTGAGAAACTCATCGTATTAGACTTGTTTTTGGAAGTTCGTTTGGAGTTTGATCCTATCTAGTTAAGTATCTGCGTCTCACACATCTGTTTCTTCTAGTTCTCTAGGAATTTTAGCTCTTTCTGATCAACTAGAAGCATATTCTGTGTTTATGTTAACTCTGCAGCCTTTTCTGCGAGATCTGTTTGCAAAAACTGGTCGTAGGAGCTCGATTTCTGCAAGATCTGAAGAAGGTGCAGCTTCTACTGATCCAGTGGAAGCATCTTCTGTTTGTGCCTCAACTGATTCTCCTAGAGCTAAATTTGACCATGATAAACTTGTTTCTGCAGGTTCTTTCTTCGTCTCTGCTCATGCTGATCCTGTATCAGCATCTTCTCTTGTGCCTCAACTGATTCTACTATTCTGCCTGGTGACTCAACGTATTAGACTGCAAGTTCTTTTAGAGGTTGAGCTGGTGCAGAATCCATATCATCGTCTTCTGTCTGTACCTTAACTGCTTCTTCTATAGCCAATTCTGCCTGAAACGTTTGCGAGACTCATCGTGTTAGACGTGTTTCTGCTAGTTCTTTTGTAGTTTGAAATGGTGCAGATCTCATATCTTCTGTTTGTACCTTAACGCCTTCCTCTATAGCCATTTCCGCCTGATTAGTTTGAGAAACTCATCGTGTTAGACTAGTTTTTGAAAGGTCTTTTGTCATCTAGTTAATGTATCTGCGTCTCACACATGTGGTTCTTCTAGTTCTCTAGGAATTTTAGCTCTTTCTGATCAACTAGAAGCATATTCTATTCGTGTTGATCCAGTATCAGCATCTTAACTCTGCAGTCTTTTCTGCGAGATCCGTTTGCAAAAATTGGTCGTAGGAGCTCGATTTCTGCAAGTTCTGAAGGAGGTGCAGCTTCTACTGATCCAGTGGAAGCATCTTCTGTTTAAGCCTCAACTGATTCTCCTAGAGCTAAATTTGTCCATGATAAACTTGTTTCTGAAGGGTCTTTCTTCGTTTCAGCTCGTGTTGATCCAGTATCAGCATCTTCTCTTGTGCCTCAACTGATTCTACTATTCTGCCTGATGACTCAACGTATTAGACTTATTTCTGCAAGTTCTTTTAGAGGTTGAGCTGGTGCAGAATCCATATCATCGTCTTCTGTCTGTACCTTAACTGCTTCTTCTATAGCCAATGCTGCCTGAAAAGTTTGCTAGATTCATCGTGTTAGACGTGTTTCTGCTAGCTCTTTTGTAGTTTGAAATGGTGCAGATCTCATATCTTCTGTTTGTACCTTAACGCCTTCCTCTATAGCCATTTCCGCCTGATTAGTTTGAGAAACTCATCGTGTTAGACTAGTTTTTGAAAGGTCTTTTGGAGTTTGATCATATCTAGTTAATGTATCTGCGTCTCACACATGTGGTTCTTCTAGTTCTCTAGGAATTTTAGCTCTTTCTGATCAACTAGAAGCATATTCTGTGTTTATATCTTAACTCTGCAGCCTTTTCTGCGAGATCCGTTTGCAAAAACTGGTCGTAGGAGCTCGATTTCTGCAGGTTCTGAAGAAGGTGCAGCTTCTACTGATCCAGTGGAAGCATCTTCTATTTGTGCCTCAACTGATTCTCCTAGAGCTAAATTTGTCCATGATAAACTTGTTTCTGAAGGGTCTTTCTTTGTTTCAGCTCGTGTTGATCCTGTATCAGCATCTTCTCTTGTGCCTCAACTGATTCTACTATTCTGCCTGGTGACTCAACGTATTAGACTTATCTCTGCAAGTTCTTTTAGAGGTTGAGCTGGTGCAGAATCCATATCATCGTCTTCTGTCTGTACCTTAACTGCTTCTTCTATAGCCAATTCTGCCTGAAAAGTTTGCTAGACTCATCGTGTTAGACGTGTTTCTGCTAACTCTTTTGTAGTTTGAAACGGTGCAGATCTCATATCTTCTGTTTGTACCTTAACGCCTTCCTCTATAGCCATTTCCGCCTGATTAGTTTGAGAAACTCATCGTGTTAGACTAGTTTTTGAAAGGTCTTTTGGAGTTTGATCATATCTAGTTAATGTATCTGCGTCTCACACATGTGGTTCTTCTAGTTCTCTAGGAATTTTAGCTCTTTCTGATCAACTAGAAGCATATTCTGTGTTTATATCTTAACTCTGCAGTCTTTTCTGCGAGATCCGTTTGCAAAAATTGGTCGTAGGAGCTCGATTTCTGCAAGTTCTGAAGGAGGTGCAGCTTCTACTGATCCAGTGGAAGCATCTTCTGTTTAAGCCTCAACTGATTCTCCTAGAGCTAAATTTGTCCATGATAAACTTGTTTCTGCAGGTTCTTTCTTCGTCTCTGCTCATGCTGATCCTGTATCAGCATCTTCTCTTGTGCCTCAACTGATTCTACTATTCTGCCTGGTGACTCAACGTATTAGACTTATCTCTGCAAGTTCTTTTAGAGGTTGAGCTGGTGCAGAATCCATATCATCGTCTTCTGTCTGTACCTTAACTGCTTCTTCTATAGCCAATTCTGCCTGAAACGTTTGCGAGACTCATCGTGTTAGACTTGTTTCTGCTAGTTCTTTTGTAGTTTGAAATGGTGCAGATCTCATATCTTCTGTTTGTACCTTAACGCCTTCCTCTATAGCCATTTCCGCCTGATTAGTTTGAGAAACTCATCGTGTTAGACTAGTTTTTGAAAGGTCTTTTGGAGTTTGATCATATCTAGTTAATGTATCTGCGTCTCACACATGTGGTTCTTCTAGTTCTCTAGGAATTTTAGCTCTTTCTGATCAACTAGAAGCATATTCTTTGTTTATGTTAACTCTGCAGCCTTTTCTGCGAGATCCGTTTGCAAAAACTGGTCGTAAGAGCTCGATTTCTGCAAGATCTGAAGAAGGTGCAGCTTCTACTGATCCAGTGGAAGCATCTTCTGTTTGTGCCTCAACTGATTCTCCTAGAGCTAAATTTGACCATGATAAACTTGTTTCTGCAGGTTCTTTCTTCGTCTCTGCTCATGCTGATCCTGTATCAGCATCTTCTCTTGTGCCTCAACTGATTCTACTATTCTGCCTGGTGACTCAACGTATTAGACTTATCTCTGCAAGTTCTTTTAGAGGTTGAGCTGGTGCAGAATCCATATCATCGTCTTCTGTCTGTACCTTAACTGCTTCTTCTATAGCCAATTCTGCCTGAAACGTTTGCGAGACTCATCGTGTTAGACGTGTTTCTGCTAGTTCTTTTGTAGTTTGAAATGGTGCAGATCTCATATCTTCTGTTTGTACCTTAACGCCTTCCTCTATAGCCATTTCCGCCTGATTAGTTTGAGAAACTCATCGTGTTAGACTAGTTTTTGAAAGGTCTTTTGGAGTTTGATCATATCTAGTTAATGTATCTGCGTCTCACACATGTGGTTCTTCTAGTTCTCTAGGAATTTTAGCTCTTTATGATCAACTAGAAACATATTCTGTGTTTATATCTTAACTCTGCAGCCTTTTCTGCGAGATCCGTTTGCAAAAACTGGTCGTAGGAGCTTGATTTCTGCAAGTTCTGAAGGAGGTGCAGCTTCCAGTGGAAGCATCTTCTTTTTGTGCCTCAACTGATTCTCCTAGAGCTAAATTTGACCATGATAAACTTGTTTCTGCAGGTTCTTTCTTCGTCTCTGCTCATGCTGATCCTGTATCAGCATCTTCTCTTGTGCCTCAACTGATTCTACTATTCTGCGTGGTCACTCAACGTATTAGACTTATTTCTGCAAGTTCTTTTAGAGGTTGAGCTGGTGCAGAATCCATATCATCGTCTTCTGTCTGTACCTTAACTGCTTCTTCTATAGCCAATCCTGCCTGAAAAGTTTGCTAGACTCATCGTGTTAGACGTGTTTCTGCTAACTCTTTTGTAGTTTGAAACGGTGCAGATCTCATATCTTCTTAACGCCTTCCACTATAGCTATTTCCGCCTGATTAGTTTGAGAAACTCATCGTGTTAGACTTGTTTTTGGAAGTTCTTTTGGAGTTTGATCCTATCTAGTTAAGTATCTGCGTCTCACACATCTGTTTCTTCTAGTTCTCTAGGAATCTTAGCTCGTTCTGATCAACTAGAAGCATATTCTGTGTTTATATCTTAACTCTGCAGCCTTTTCTGCGAGAT
Source organism: Cepaea hortensis (assembly GCA_963921405.1). Classification (NCBI taxonomy): domain Eukaryota; kingdom Metazoa; phylum Mollusca; class Gastropoda; order Stylommatophora; family Helicidae; genus Cepaea; species Cepaea hortensis. Next base: position 52,383,614 of record OY992888.1, read on the forward strand.
CCGTTTGCAAAAACTGGTCGTAGGAGCTCGATTTCTGCAAGATCTGAAGGAGGTGCAGCTTCTACTGATCCAGTGGAAGCATCTTCTGTTTGTGCCTCAACTGATTCTCCTAGAGCTAAATTTGACCATGATAAACTTGTTTCTGCAGGTTCTTTCTTCGTCTCTGCTCATGCTGATCCTGTATCAGCATCTTCTCTTGTGCCTCAACTGATTCTACTATTCTGCCTGGTGACTCAACGTATTAGACTTATCTCTGCAAGTTCTTTTAGAGGTTGAGCTGGTGCAGAATCCATATCATCGTCTTCTGTCTGTACCTTAACTGCTTCTTCTATAGCCAATTCTGCCTGAAACGTTTGCGAGACTTATCGTGTTAGACGTGTTTCTGCTAGTTCTTTTGTAGTTTGAAATGGTGCAGATCTCATATCTTCTGTTTGTACCTTAACGCCTTCCTCTATAGCCATTTCCGCCTGATTAGTTTGAGAAACTCATCGTGTTAGACTAGTTTTTGAAAGGTCTTTTGGAGTTTGATCATATCTAGTTAATGTATCTGCGTCTCACACATGTGGTTCTTCTAGTTCTCTAGGAATTTTAGCTCTTTATGATCAACTAGAAACATATTCTGTGTTTATATCTTAACTCTGCAGCCTTTTCTGCGAGATCCGTTTGCAAAAATTGGTCGTAGGAGCTCGATTTCTGCAAGTTCTGAAGGAGGTGCAGCTTCTACTGATCCAGTGGAAGCATCTTCTGTTTAAGCCTCAACTGATTCTCCTAGAGCTAAATTTGTCCATGATAAACTTGTTTCTGAAAGGTCTTTCTTCGTTTCAGCTCGTGTTGATCCTGTATCAGCATCTTCTCTTGTGCCACAACTGATTCTACTATTCTGCCTGGTGACTCAACGTATTAGACTTATTTCTGCAAGTTCTTTTACAGGTTGAACTGGTGCAGAATCCGTATCATCGTCTTCTGTCTGTACCTTAACTGCTTCTTCTATAGCCAATGCTGCCTGAAAAGTTTGCTAGACTCATCGTGTTAGACGTGTTTCTGCTAACTCTTTTGTAGTTTGAAACGGTGCAGATCTCATATCTTCTTAACGCCTTCCACTATAGCTATTTCCGCCTAATTAGTTTGAGAAACTCATCGTGTTAGACTTGTTTTTGGAAGTTCGTTTGGAGTTTGATCCTATCTAGTTAAGTATCTGCGTCTCACACATCTGTTTCTTCTAGTTCTCTAGGAATTTTATCTCTTTCTGATCAACTAGAAGCATATTCTGTGTTTATCTTAACTCTGCAGCCTTTTCTGCGAGATCCGTTTGCAAAAACTGGTCGTAGGAGCTCGATTTCTGCAAGATCTGAAGAAGGTGCAGCTTCTACTGATCCAGTGGAAGCATCTTCTGTTTGTGCCTCAACTGATTCTCCTAGAGCTAAATTTGACCATGATAAACTTGTTTCTGCAGGTTCTTTCTTCGTCTCTGCTCATGCTGATCCTGTATCAGCATCTTCTCTTGTGCCTCAACTGATTCTACTATTCTGCCTGGTGACTCAACGTATTAGACTTATCTCTGCAAGTTCTTTTAGAGGTTGAGCTGGTGCAGAATCCATATCATCGTCTTCTGTCTGTACCTTAACTGCTTCTTCTATAGCCAATTCTGCCTGAAACGTTTGCGAGACTCATCGTGTTAGACGTGTTTCTGCTAGTTCTTTTGTAGTTTGAAATGGTGCAGATCTCATACCTTCTGTTTGCACCTTACCGCCTTCCTCTATAGCCATTTCCGCCTGACTAGTTTGAGAAACTCATCGTGTTAGACTAGTTTTTGAAAGGTCTTTTGGAGTTTGATCATATCTAGTTAATGTATCTGCGTCTCACACATGTGGTTCTTCTAGTTCTCTAGGAATTTTAGCTCTTTCTGATCAACTAGAAGCATATTCTATACGTGTTGATCCAGTATAAGCATCTTAACTCTGCAGTCTTTTCTGCGAGATCCGTTTGCAAAAATTGGTCGTAGGAGCTCGATTTCTGCAAGTTCTGAAGGAGGTGCAGCTTCTACTGATCCAGTGGAAGCATCTTCTGTTTAAGCCTCAACTGATTCTCCTAGAGCTAAATTTGTCCATGATAAACTTGTTTCTGAAGGGTCTTTCTTCGTTTAAGCTCGTGTTGATCCAGTATCAGCATCTTCTCTTGTGCCTCAACTGATTCTACTATTCTGCCTGGTGACTCAACGTATTAGACTTATTTCTGCAAGTTCTTTTAGAGGTTGAACTGGTGCAGAATCCGTATCATCGTCTTCTGTCTGTACCTTAACTGCTTCTTCTATAGCCAATGCTGCCTGAAAAGTTTGCAAGATTCATCGTGTTAGACGTGTTTCTGCTAGTTCTTTTGTAGTTTGAAACGGTGCAGATCTCATATCTTCTGTTTGTACCTTAACGCCTTCCTCTATAGACATTTCCGCCTGATTAGTTTGAGAAACTCATCGTGTTAGACTAGTTTTTGAAAGGTCTTTTGGAGTTTGATCATATCTAGTTAATGTATCTGCGTCTCACACATGTGGTTCTTCTAGTTCTCTAGGAATTTTAGCTCTTTCTGATCAACTAGAAGCATATTCTGTGTTTATATCTTAACTCTGCAGTCTTTTCTGCGAGATCCGTTTGCAAAAATTGGTCGTAGGAGCTCGATTTCTGCAAGATCTGAAGGAGGTGCAGCTTCTACTGATCCAGTGGAAGCATCTTCTGTTTAAGCCTCAACTGATTCTCCTAGAGCTAAATTTGTCCATGATAAACTTGTTTCTGAAGGGTCTTTCTTCGTTTCAGCTCGTGTTGATCCAGTATCAGCATCTTCTCTTGTGCCTCAACTGATTCTACTATTCTGCCGGATGACTCAACGTATTAGACTTATTTCTGCAAGATCTTTTAGAGGTTGAGCTGGTGCAGAATCCATAGCATCGTCTTCTGTCTGTACCTTAACTGCTTCTTCTATAGCCAATTCTGCCTGAAACGTTTGCGAGACTCATCGTGTTAGACGTGTTTCTGCTAGTTCTTTTGTAGTTTGAAACGGTGCAGATCTCATATCTTCTTAACGCCTTCCACTATAGCTATTTCCGCCTGATTAGTTTGAGAAACTCATCGTGTTAGACTTGTTTTTGGAAGTTCGTTTGGAGTTTGATCCTATCTAGTTAAGTATCTGCGTCTCACACATCTGTTTCTTCTAGTTCTCTAGGAATTTTAGCTCTTTCTGATCAACTAGAAGCATATTCTGTGTTTATGTTAACTCTGCAGCCTTTTCTGAGAGATCTGTTTGCAAAAACTGGTCGTAGGAGCTCGATTTCTGCAAGATCTGAAGAAGGTGCAGCTTCTACTGATCCAGTGGAAGCATCTTCTGTTTGTGCCTCAACTGATTCTCCTAGAGCTAAATTTGACCATGATAAACTTGTTTCTGCAGGTTCTTTCTTCGTCTCTGCTCATGCTGATCCTGTATCAGCATCTTCTCTTGTGCCTCAACTGATTCTACTATTCTGTCTGGTGAATCAACGTATTAGACTTATCTCTGCAAGTTCTTTTAGAGGTTGAGCTGGTGCAGAATCCATATCATCGTCTTCTGTCTGTACCTTAACTGCTTCTTCTATAGCCAATTCTGCCTGAAACGTTTGCGAGACTCATCGTGTTAGACGTGTTTCTGCTAGTTCTTTTGTAGTTTGAAATGGTGCAGATCTCATATCTTCTGTTTGTACCTTAACGCCTTCCTCTATAGCCATTTCCGCCTGATTAGTTTGAGAAACTCATCGTGTTAGACTAGTTTTTGAAAGGTCTTTTGGAGTTTGATCATATCTAGTTAATGTATCTGCGTCTCACACATGTGGTTCTTCTAGTTCTCTAGGAATTTTAGCTCTTTCTGATCAACTAGAAGCATATTCTGTGTTTATATCTTAACTCTGCAGTCTTTTCTGCGAGATCCGTTTGCAAAAATTGGTCGTAGGAGCTCGATTTCTGCAAGTTCTGAAGGAGGTGCAGCTTCTACTGATCCAGTGGAAGCATCTTCTGTTTAAGCCTCAACTGATTCTCCTAGAGCTAAATTTGTCCATGATAAACTTGTTTCTGAAGGGTCTTTCTTCGTTTCAGCTCGTGTTGATCCAGTATCAGCATCTGCTATTGTGCCTCAACTGATTCTACTATTCTGCCTGGTGACTCAACGTATTAGACTTATTTCTGCAAGTTCTTTTAGAGGTTGAGCTGGTGCAGAATCCATATCATCGTCTTCTGTCTGTACCTTAACTGCTTCTTCTATAGCCAATTCTGCCTGAAACGTTTGCGAGACTCATCGTGTTAGACGTGTTTCTGCTAGTTCTTTTGTAGTTTGAAATGGTGCAGATCTCATATCTTCTGTTTGCACCTTACCGCCTTCCTCTATAGCCATTTCCGCCTGACTAGTTTGAGAAACTCATCGTGTTAGACTAGTTTTTGAAAGGTCTTTTGGAGTTTGATCATATCTAGTTAATGTATCTGCGTCTCACACATGTGGTTCTTCTAGTTCTCTAAGAATTTTAGCTCTTTCTGATCAACTAGAAGCATATTCTATACGTGTTGATCCAGTATAAGCATCTTAACTCTGCAGTCTTTTCTGCGAGATCCGTTTGCAAAAATTGGTCGTAGGAGCTCGACTTCTGCAAGTTCTGAAGGAGATGCAGCTTCTACTGATCCAGTGGAAGCATCTTCTGTTTAAGCCTCAACTGATTCTCCTAGAGCTAAATTTGTCCATGATAAACTTGTTTCTGAAGGGTCTTTCTTCGTTTCAGCTCGTGTTGATCCAGTATCAGCATCTTCTCTTGTGCCTCAACTGATTCTACTATTCTGCCTGATGACTCAACGTATTAGACTTATTTCTGCAAGTTCTTTTAGAGGTTGAGCTGGTGCAGAATCCATATCATCGTCTTCTGTCTGTACCTTAACTGCTTCTTCTATAGCCAATGCTGCCTGAAAAGTTTGCTAGACTCATGGTGTTAGACGTGTTTCTGCTAACTCTTTTGTAGTTTGAAACGGTGCAGATCTCATATCTTCTTAACGCCTTCCACTATAGCTATTTCCGCCTGATTAGTTTGAGAAACTCATCGTGTTAGACTTGTTTTTGGAAGTTCGTTTGGAGTTTGATCCTATCTAGTTAATGTATCTGCGTCTCACACATGTGGTTCTTCTAGTTCTCTAGGAATTTTAGCTCTTTCTGATCAACTAGAAGCATATTCTGTGTTTATATCTTAACTCTGCAGTCTTTTCTGCGAGATCCGTTTGCAAAAATTGGTCGTAGGAGCTCGATTTCTGCAAGTTCTGAAGGAGGTGCAGCTTCTACTGATCCAGTTGAAGCATCTTCTGTTTAAGCCTCAACTGATTCTCCTAGAGCTAAATTTGTCCATGATAAACTTGTTTCTGAAGGGTCTTTCTTCGTTTCAGCTCGTGTTGATCCAGTATCAGCATCTTCTCTTGTGCCTCAACTGATTCTACTATTCTGCCTGGTGACTCAACGTATTAGACTTATTTCTGCAAGTTCTTTTAGAGGTTGAACTGGTGCAGAATCCGTATCATCGTCTTCTGTCTGTACCTTAACTGCTTCTTCTATAGCCAATGCTGCCTGAAAAGTTTGCTAGATTCATCGTGTTAGACGTGTTTCTGCTAGTTCTTTTGTAGTTTGAAATGGTGCAGATCTCATATCTTCTGTTTGTACCTTAACGCCTTCCTCTATAGACATTTCCGCCTGATTAGTTTGAGAAACTCATCGTGTTAGACTAGTTTTTGTAAGGTCTTTTGGAGTTTGATCATATCTAGTTAATGTATCTGCGTCTCACACATGTGGTTCTTCTAGTTCTCTAGAAATTTTAGCTCTTTCTGATCAACTAGAAGCATATTCTATACGTGTTGATCCAGTATAAGCATCTTAACTCTGCAGTCTTTTCTGCGAGATCCGTTTGCAAAAATTGGTCGTAGGAGCTCGACTTCTGCAAGTTCTGAAGGAGGTGCAGCTTCTACTGATCCAGTGGAAGCATCTTCTGTTTAAGCCTCAACTGATTCTCCTAGAGCTAAATTTGTCCATGATAAACTTGTTTCTGAAGGGTCTTTCTTCGTTTCAGCTCGTGTTGATCCAGTATCAGCATCTTCTCTTGTGCCTCAACTGATTCTACTATTCTGCCTGATGACTCAACGTATTAGACTTATTTCTGCAAGTTCTTTTAGAGGTTGAGCTGGTGCAGAATCCATATCATCGTCTTCTGTCTGTACCTTAACTGCTTCTTCTATAGCCAATGCTGCCTGAAAAGTTTGCTAGACTCATGGTGTTAGACGTGTTTCTGCTAACTCTTTTGTAGTTTGAAACGGTGCAGATCTCATATCTTCTTAACGCCTTCCACTATAGCTATTTCCGCCTGATTAGTTTGAGAAACTCATCGTATTAGACTTGTTTTTGGAAGTTCGTTTGGAGTTTGATCCTATCTAGTTAAGTATCTGCGTCTCACACATCTGTTTCTTCTAGTTCTCTAGGAATTTTAGCTCTTTCTGATCAACTAGAAGCATATTCTGTGTTTATGTTAACTCTGCAGCCTTTTCTGCGAGATCTGTTTGCAAAAACTGGTCGTAGGAGCTCGATTTCTGCAAGATCTGAAGAAGGTGCAGCTTCTACTGATCCAGTGGAAGCATCTTCTGTTTGTGCCTCAACTGATTCTCCTAGAGCTAAATTTGACCATGATAAACTTGTTTCTGCAGGTTCTTTCTTCGTCTCTGCTCATGCTGATCCTGTATCAGCATCTTCTCTTGTGCCTCAACTGATTCTACTATTCTGCCTGGTGACTCAACGTATTAGACTGCAAGTTCTTTTAGAGGTTGAGCTGGTGCAGAATCCATATCATCGTCTTCTGTCTGTACCTTAACTGCTTCTTCTATAGCCAATTCTGCCTGAAACGTTTGCGAGACTCATCGTGTTAGACGTGTTTCTGCTAGTTCTTTTGTAGTTTGAAATGGTGCAGATCTCATATCTTCTGTTTGTACCTTAACGCCTTCCTCTATAGCCATTTCCGCCTGATTAGTTTGAGAAACTCATCGTGTTAGACTAGTTTTTGAAAGGTCTTTTGTCATCTAGTTAATGTATCTGCGTCTCACACATGTGGTTCTTCTAGTTCTCTAGGAATTTTAGCTCTTTCTGATCAACTAGAAGCATATTCTATTCGTGTTGATCCAGTATCAGCATCTTAACTCTGCAGTCTTTTCTGCGAGATCCGTTTGCAAAAATTGGTCGTAGGAGCTCGATTTCTGCAAGTTCTGAAGGAGGTGCAGCTTCTACTGATCCAGTGGAAGCATCTTCTGTTTAAGCCTCAACTGATTCTCCTAGAGCTAAATTTGTCCATGATAAACTTGTTTCTGAAGGGTCTTTCTTCGTTTCAGCTCGTGTTGATCCAGTATCAGCATCTTCTCTTGTGCCTCAACTGATTCTACTATTCTGCCTGATGACTCAACGTATTAGACTTATTTCTGCAAGTTCTTTTAGAGGTTGAGCTGGTGCAGAATCCATATCATCGTCTTCTGTCTGTACCTTAACTGCTTCTTCTATAGCCAATGCTGCCTGAAAAGTTTGCTAGATTCATCGTGTTAGACGTGTTTCTGCTAGCTCTTTTGTAGTTTGAAATGGTGCAGATCTCATATCTTCTGTTTGTACCTTAACGCCTTCCTCTATAGCCATTTCCGCCTGATTAGTTTGAGAAACTCATCGTGTTAGACTAGTTTTTGAAAGGTCTTTTGGAGTTTGATCATATCTAGTTAATGTATCTGCGTCTCACACATGTGGTTCTTCTAGTTCTCTAGGAATTTTAGCTCTTTCTGATCAACTAGAAGCATATTCTGTGTTTATATCTTAACTCTGCAGCCTTTTCTGCGAGATCCGTTTGCAAAAACTGGTCGTAGGAGCTCGATTTCTGCAGGTTCTGAAGAAGGTGCAGCTTCTACTGATCCAGTGGAAGCATCTTCTATTTGTGCCTCAACTGATTCTCCTAGAGCTAAATTTGTCCATGATAAACTTGTTTCTGAAGGGTCTTTCTTTTTTTCAGCTCGTGTTGATCCTGTATCAGCATCTTCTCTTGTGCCTCAACTGATTCTACTATTCTGCCTGGTGACTCAACGTATTAGACTTATCTCTGCAAGTTCTTTTAGAGGTTGAGCTGGTGCAGAATCCATATCATCGTCTTCTGTCTGTACCTTAACTGCTTCTTCTATAGCCAATTCTGCCTGAAAAGTTTGCTAGACTCATCGTGTTAGACGTGTTTCTGCTAACTCTTTTGTAGTTTGAAACGGTGCAGATCTCATATCTTCTGTTTGTACCTTAACGCCTTCCTCTATAGCCATTTCCGCCTGATTAGTTTGAGAAACTCATCGTGTTAGACTAGTTTTTGAAAGGTCTTTTGGAGTTTGATCATATCTAGTTAATGTATCTGCGTCTCACACATGTGGTTCTTCTAGTTCTCTAGGAATTTTAGCTCTTTCTGATCAACTAGAAGCATATTCTGTGTTTATATCTTAACTCTGCAGTCTTTTCTGCGAGATCCGTTTGCAAAAATTGGTCGTAGGAGCTCGATTTCTGCAAGTTCTGAAGGAGGTGCAGCTTCTACTGATCCAGTGGAAGCATCTTCTGTTTAAGCCTCAACTGATTCTCCTAGAGCTAAATTTGTCCATGATAAACTTGTTTCTGCAGGTTCTTTCTTCGTCTCTGCTCATGCTGATCCTGTATCAGCATCTTCTCTTGTGCCTCAACTGATTCTACTATTCTGCCTGGTGACTCAACGTATTAGACTTATCTCTGCAAGTTCTTTTAGAGGTTGAGCTGGTGCAGAATCCATATCATCGTCTTCTGTCTGTACCTTAACTGCTTCTTCTATAGCCAATTCTGCCTGAAACGTTTGCGAGACTCATCGTGTTAGACTTGTTTCTGCTAGTTCTTTTGTAGTTTGAAATGGTGCAGATCTCATATCTTCTGTTTGTACCTTAACGCCTTCCTCTATAGCCATTTCCGCCTGATTAGTTTGAGAAACTCATCGTGTTAGACTAGTTTTTGAAAGGTCTTTTGGAGTTTGATCATATCTAGTTAATGTATCTGCGTCTCACACATGTGGTTCTTCTAGTTCTCTAGGAATTTTAGCTCTTTCTGATCAACTAGAAGCATATTCTTTGTTTATGTTAACTCTGCAGCCTTTTCTGCGAGATCCGTTTGCAAAAACTGGTCGTAAGAGCTCGATTTCTGCAAGATCTGAAGAAGGTGCAGCTTCTACTGATCCAGTGGAAGCATCTTCTGTTTGTGCCTCAACTGATTCTCCTAGAGCTAAATTTGACCATGATAAACTTGTTTCTGCAGGTTCTTTCTTCGTCTCTGCTCATGCTGATCCTGTATCAGCATCTTCTCTTGTGCCTCAACTGATTCTACTATTCTGCCTGGTGACTCAACGTATTAGACTTATCTCTGCAAGTTCTTTTAGAGGTTGAGCTGGTGCAGAATCCATATCATCGTCTTCTGTCTGTACCTTAACTGCTTCTTCTATAGCCAATTCTGCCTGAAACGTTTGCGAGACTCATCGTGTTAGACGTGTTTCTGCTAGTTCTTTTGTAGTTTGAAATGGTGCAGATCTCATATCTTCTGTTTGTACCTTAACGCCTTCCTCTATAGCCATTTCCGCCTGATTAGTTTGAGAAACTCATCGTGTTAGACTAGTTTTTGAAAGGTCTTTTGGAGTTTGATCATATCTAGTTAATGTATCTGCGTCTCACACATGTGGTTCTTCTAGTTCTCTAGGAATTTTAGCTCTTTATGATCAACTAGAAACATATTCTGTGTTTATATCTTAACTCTGCAGCCTTTTCTGCGAGATCCGTTTGCAAAAACTGGTCGTAGGAGCTTGATTTCTGCAAGTTCTGAAGGAGGTGCAGCTTCCAGTGGAAGCATCTTCTTTTTGTGCCTCAACTGATTCTCCTAGAGCTAAATTTGACCATGATAAACTTGTTTCTGCAGGTTCTTTCTTCGTCTCTGCTCATGCTGATCCTGTATCAGCATCTTCTCTTGTGCCTCAACTGATTCTACTATTCTGCGTGGTCACTCAACGTATTAGACTTATTTCTGCAAGTTCTTTTAGAGGTTGAGCTGGTGCAGAATCCATATCATCGTCTTCTGTCTGTACCTTAACTGCTTCTTCTATAGCCAATCCTGCCTGAAAAGTTTGCTAGACTCATCGTGTTAGACGTGTTTCTGCTAACTCTTTTGTAGTTTGAAACGGTGCAGATCTCATATCTTCTTAACGCCTTCCACTATAGCTATTTCCGCCTGATTAGTTTGAGAAACTCATCGTGTTAGACTTGTTTTTGGAAGTTCTTTTGGAGTTTGATCCTATCTAGTTAAGTATCTGCGTCTCACACATCTGTTTCTTCTAGTTCTCTAGGAATCTTAGCTCGTTCTGATCAACTAGAAGCATATTCTGTGTTTATATCTTAACTCTGCAGCCTTTTCTGCGAGATCCGTTTGCAAAAACTGGTCGTAGGAGCTCGATTTCTGCAAGATCTGAAGGAGGTGCAGCTTCTACTGATCCAGTGGAAGCATCTTCTGTTTGTGCCTCAACTGATTCTCCTAGAGCTAAATTTGACCATGATAAACTTGTTTCTGCAGGTTCTTTCTTCGTCTCTGCTCATGCTGATCCTGTATCAGCATCTTCTCTTGTGCCTCAACTGATTCTACTATTCTGCCTGGTGACTCAACGTATTAGACTTATCTCTGCAAGTTCTTTTAGAGGTTGAGCTGGTGCAGAATCCATATCATCGTCTTCTGTCTGTACCTTAACTGCTTCTTCTATAGCCAATTCTGCCTGAAACGTTTGCGAGACTTATCGTGTTAGACGTGTTTCTGCTAGTTCTTTTGTAGTTTGAAATGGTGCAGATCTCATATCTTCTGTTTGTACCTTAACGCCTTCCTCTATAGCCATTTCCGCCTGATTAGTTTGAGAAACTCATCGTGTTAGACTAGTTTTTGAAAGGTCTTTTGGAGTTTGATCATATCTAGTTAATGTATCTGCGTCTCACACATGTGGTTCTTCTAGTTCTCTAGGAATTTTAGCTCTTTATGATCAACTAGAAACATATTCTGTGTTTATATCTTAACTCTGCAGCCTTTTCTGCGAGATCCGTTTGCAAAAATTGGTCGTAGGAGCTCGATTTCTGCAAGTTCTGAAGGAGGTGCAGCTTCTACTGATCCAGTGGAAGCATCTTCTGTTTAAGCCTCAACTGATTCTCCTAGAGCTAAATTTGTCCATGATAAACTTGTTTCTGAAAGGTCTTTCTTCGTTTCAGCTCGTGTTGATCCTGTATCAGCATCTTCTCTTGTGCCTCAACTGATTCTACTATTCTGCCTGGTGACTCAACGTATTAGACTTATTTCTGCAAGTTCTTTTACAGGTTGAACTGGTGCAGAATCCGTATCATCGTCTTCTGTCTGTACCTTAACTGCTTCTTCTATAGCCAATGCTGCCTGAAAAGTTTGCTAGACTCATCGTGTTAGACGTGTTTCTGCTAACTCTTTTGTAGTTTGAAACGGTGCAGATCTCATATCTTCTTAACGCCTTCCACTATAGCTATTTCCGCCTAATTAGTTTGAGAAACTCATCGTGTTAGACTTGTTTTTGGAAGTTCGTTTGGAGTTTGATCCTATCTAGTTAAGTATCTGCGTCTCACACATCTGTTTCTTCTAGTTCTCTAGGAATTTTATCTCTTTCTGATCAACTAGAAGCATATTCTGTGTTTATCTTAACTCTGCAGCCTTTTCTGCGAGATCCGTTTGCAAAAACTGGTCGTAGGAGCTCGATTTCTGCAAGATCTGAAGAAGGTGCAGCTTCTACTGATCCAGTGGAAGCATCTTCTGTTTGTGCCTCAACTGATTCTCCTAGAGCTAAATTTGACCATGATAAACTTGTTTCTGCAGGTTCTTTCTTCGTCTCTGCTCATGCTGATCCTGTATCAGCATCTTCTCTTGTGCCTCAACTGATTCTACTATTCTGCCTGGTGACTCAACGTATTAGACTTATCTCTGCAAGTTCTTTTAGAGGTTGAGCTGGTGCAGAATCCATATCATCGTCTTCTGTCTGTACCTTAACTGCTTCTTCTATAGCCAATTCTGCCTGAAACGTTTGCGAGACTCATCGTGTTAGACGTGTTTCTGCTAGTTCTTTTGTAGTTTGAAATGGCGCAGATCTCATATCTTCTGTTTGTACCTTAACGCCTTCCTCTATAGCCATTTCCGCCTGATTAGTTTGAGAAACTCATCGTGTTAGACTAGTTTTTGAAAGGTCTTTTGGAGTTTGATCATATCTAGTTAATGTATCTGCGTCTCACACATGTGGTTCTTCTAGTTCTCTAGGAATTTTAGCTCTTTCTGATCAACTAGAAGCATATTCTTTGTTTATGTTAACTCTGCAGCCTTTTCTGCGAGATCCGTTTGCAAAAACTGGTCGTAAGAGCTCGATTTCTGCAAGATCTGAAGAAGGTGCAGCTTCTACTGATCCAGTGGAAGCATCTTCTGTTTGTGCCTCAACTGATTCTCCTAGAGCTAAATTTGACCATGATAAACTTGTTTCTGCAGGTTCTTTCTTCGTCTCTGCTCATGCTGATCCTGTATCAGCATCTTCTCTTGTGCCTCAACTGATTCTACTATTCTGCCTGGTGACTCAACGTATTAGACTTATCTCTGCAAGTTCTTTTAGAGGTTGAGCTGGTGCAGAATCCATATCATCGTCTTCTGTCTGTACCTTAACTGCTTCTTCTATAGCCAATTCTGCCTGAAACGTTTGCGAGACTCATCGTGTTAGACGTGTTTCTGCTAGTTCTTTTGTAGTTTGAAATGGTGCAGATCTCATATCTTCTGTTGTACCTTAACGCCTTCCTCTATAGCCATTTCCGCCTGATTAGTTTGAGAAACTCATCGTGTTAGACTAGTTTTTGAAAGGTCTTTTGTCATCTAGTTAATGTATCTGCGTCTCACACATGTGGTTCTTCTAGTTCTCTAGGAATTTTAGCTCTTTCTGATCAACTAGAAGCATATTCTATTCGTGTTGATCCAGTATCAGCATCTTAACTCTGCAGTCTTTTCTGCGAGATCCGTTTGCAAAAATTGGTCGTAGGAGCTCGATTTCTGCAAGTTCTGAAGGAGGTGCAGCTTCTACTGATCCAGTGGAAGCATCTTCTGTTTAAGCCTCAACTGATTCTCCTAGAGCTAAATTTGTCCATGATAAACTTGTTTCTGAAGGGTCTTTCTTCGTTTCAGCTCGTGTTGATCCAGTATCAGCATCTTCTCTTGTGCCTCAACTGATTCTACTATTCTGCCTGATGACTCAACGTATTAGACTTATTTCTGCAAGTTCTTTTAGAGGTTGAGCTGGTGCAGAATCCATATCATCGTCTTCTGTCTGTACCTTAACTGCTTCTTCTATAGCCAATGCTGCCTGAAAAGTTTGCTAGATTCATCGTGTTAGACGTGTTTCTGCTAGCTCTTTTGTAGTTTGAAATGGTGCAGATCTCATATCTTCTGTTTGTACCTTAACGCCTTCCTCTATAGCCATTTCCGCCTGATTAGTTTGAGAAACTCATCGTGTTAGACTTGTTTTTGGAAGATCGTTTGGAGTTTGATCCTATCTAGTTAAGTATCTGCGTCTCACACTTCTGTTTCTTCTAGTTCTCTAGAAATTTTAGCTCTTTCTGATCAACTAGAAGCATATTCTATACGTGTTGATCCAGTATAAGCATCTTAACTCTGCAGTCTTTTCTGCGAGATCCGTTTGCAAAAATTGGTCGTAGGAGCTCGATTTCTGCAAGTTCTGAAGGAGGTGCAGCTTCTACTGATCCAGTGGAAGCATCTTCTGTTTAAGCCTCAACTGATTCTCCTAGAGCTAAATTTGTCCATGATAAACTTGTTTCTGAAGGGTCTTTCTTCGTTTTAGCTCGTGTTGATCCTGTATCAGCATCTTCTCTTGTGCCTCAACTGATTCTACTATTCTGCCTGGTGACTCAACGTATTAGACTTATTTCTGCAAGTTCTTTTAGAGGTTGAACTGGTGCAGAATCCGTATCATCGTCTTCTGTCTGTACCTTAACTGCTTCTTCTATAGCCAATGCTGCCTGAAAAGTTTGCTAGACTCATCGTGTTAGACGTGTTTCTGCTAACTCTTTTGTAGTTTGAAACGGTGCAGATCTCATATCTTCTTAACGCCTTCCACTATAGCTATTTCCGCCTAATTAGTTTGAGAAACTCATCGTGTTAGACTTGTTTTTGGAAGTTCGTTTGGAGTTTGATCCTATCTAGTTAAGTATCTGCGTCTCACACATCTGTTTCTTCTAGTTCTCTAGGAATTTTATCTCTTTCTGATCAACTAGAAGCATATTCTGTGTTTATCTTAACTCTGCAGCCTTTTCTGCGAGATCCGTTTGCAAAAACTGGTCGTAGGAGCTCGATTTCTGCAAGATCTGAAGAAGGTGCAGCTTCTACTGATCCAGTGGAAGCATCTTCTGTTTGTGCCTCAACTGATTCTCCTAGAGCTAAATTTGACCATGATAAACTTGTTTCTGCAGGTTCTTTCTTCGTCTCTGCTCATGCTGATCCTGTATCAGCATCTTCTCTTGTGCCTCAACTGATTCTACTATTCTGCCTGGTGACTCAACGTATTAGACTTATCTCTGCAAGTTCTTTTAGAGGTTGAGCTGGTGCAGAATCCATATCATCGTCTTCTGTCTGTACCTTAACTGCTTCTTCTATAGCCAATTCTGCCTGAAACGTTTGCGAGACTCATCGTGTTAGACGTGTTTCTGCTAGTTCTTTTGTAGTTTGAAATGGTGCAGATCTCATATCTTCTGTTTGTACCTTAACGCCTTCCTCTATAGCCATTTCCGCCTGATTAGTTTGAGAAACTCATCGTGTTAGACTAGTTTTTGAAAGGTCTTTTGGAGTTTGATCATATCTAGTTAATGTATCTGCGTCTCACACATGTGGTTCTTCTAGTTCTCTAGGAATTTTAGCTCTTTATGATCAACTAGAAACATATTCTGTGTTTATATCTTAACTCTGCAGCCTTTTCTGCGAGATCCGTTTGCAAAAATTGGTCTTAGGAGCTCGATTTCTGCAGGTTCTGAAGGAGGTGCAGCTTCTACTGATCCAGTGGAAGCATCTTCTGTTTAAGCCTCAACTGATTCTCCTAGAGCTAAATTTGTCCATGATAAACTTGTTTCTGAAGGGTCTTTCTTTGTTTCAGCTCGTGTTGATCCTGTATCAGCATCTTCTCTTGTGCCTCAACTGATTCTACTATTCTGCCTGGTGACTCAACGTATTAGACTTATTTCTGCAAGTTCTTTTAGAGGTTGAACTGGTGCAGAATCCGTATCATCGTCTTCTGTCTGTACCTTAACTGCTTCTTCTATAGCCAATGCTGCCTGAAAAGTTTGCTAGACTCATCGTGTTAGACGTGTTTCTGCTAACTCTTTTGTAGTTTGAAACGGTGCAGATCTCATATCTTCTTAACGCCTTCCACTATAGCTATTTCCGCCTAATTAGTTTGAGAAACTCATCGTGTTAGACTTGTTTTTGGAAGTTCGTTTGGAGTTTGATCCTATCTAGTTAAGTATCTGCGTCTCACACATCTGTTTCTTCTAGTTCTCTAGGAATTTTATCTCTTTCTGATCAACTAGAAGCATATTCTGTGTTTATCTTAACTCTGCAGCCTTTTCTGCGAGATCCGTTTGCAAAAACTGGTCGTAGGAGCTAGATTTCTGCAAGATCTGAAGAAGGTGCAGCTTCTACTGATCCAGTGGAAGCATCTTCTATTTGTGCCTCAACTGATTCTCCTAGAGCTAAATTTGACCATGATAAACTTGTTTCTGCAGGTTCTTTCTTCGTCTCTGCTCATGCTGATCCTGTATCAGCATCTTCTCTTGTGCCTCAACTGATTCTACTATTCTGCCTGGTGACTCAACGTATTAGACTTATCTCTGCAAGTTCTTTTAGAGGTTGAGCTGGTGCAGAATCCATATCATCGTCTTCTGTCTGTACCTTAACTGCTTCTTCTATAGCCAATTCTGCCTGAAACGTTTGCGAGACTCATCGTGTTAGACGTGTTTCTGCTAGTTCTTTTGTATTTTGAAATGGTGCAGATCTCATATCTTCTGTTTGTACCTTAACGCCTTCCTCTATAGTCATTTCCGCCTGATTAGTTTGAGAAACTCATCGTGTTAGACTAGTTTTTGAAAGGTCTTTTGGAGTTTGATCATATCTAGTTAATGTATCTGCGTCTCACACATGTGGTTCTTCTAGTTCTCTAGGAATTTTAGCTCTTTCTGATCAACTAGAAGCATATTCTTTGTTTATGTTAACTCTGCAGCCTTTTCTGCGAGATCCGTTTGCAAAAACTGGTCGTAAGAGCTCGATTTCTGCAAGATCTGAAGAAGGTGCAGCTTCTACTGATCCAGTGGAAGCATCTTCTGTTTGTGCCTCAACTGATTCTCCTAGAGCTAAATTTGACCATGATAAACTTGTTTCTGCAGGTTCTTTCTTCGTCTCTGCTCATGCTGATCCTGTATCAGCATCTTCTCTTGTGCCTCAACTGATTCTACTATTCTGCCTGGTGACTCAACGTATTAGACTTATCTCTGCAAGTTCTTTTAGAGGTTGAGCTGGTGCAGAATCCATATCATCGTCTTCTGTCTGTACCTTAACTGCTTCTTCTATAGCCAATTCTGCCTGAAACGTTTGCGAGACTCATCGTGTTAGACGTGTTTCTGCTAGTTCTTTTGTAGTTTGAAATGGTGCAGATCTCATATCTTCTGTTTGCACCTTACCGCCTTCCTCTATAGCCATTTCCGCCTGACTAGTTTGAGAAACTCATCGTGTTAGACTAGTTTTTGAAAGGTCTTTTGGAGTTTGATCATATCTAGTTAATGTATCTGCGTCTCACACATGTGGTTCTTCTAGTTCTCTAGGAATTTTAGCTCTTTCTGATCAACTAGAAGCATATTCTATACGTGTTGATCCAGTATAAGCATCTTAACTCTGCAGTCTTTTCTGCGAGATCCGTTTGCAAAAATTGGTCGTAGGAGCTCGATTTCTGCAAGTTCTGAAGGAGGTGCAGCTTCTACTGATCCAGTGGAAGCATCTTCTGTTTAAGCCTCAACTGATTCTCCTAGAGCTAAATTTGTCCATGATAAACTTGTTTCTGAAGGGTCTTTCTTCGTTTTAGCTCGTGTTGATCCTGTATCAGCATCTTCTCTTGTGCCTCAACTGATTCTACTATTCTGCCTGGTGACTCAACGTATTAGACTTATTTCTGCAAGTTCTTTTAGAGGTTGAACTGGTGCAGAATCCGTATCATCGTCTTCTGTCTGTACCTTAACTGCTTCTTCTATAGCCAATGCTGCCTGAAAAGTTTGCTAGACTCATCGTGTTAGACGTGTTTCTGCTAACTCTTTTGTAGTTTGAAACGGTGCAGATCTCATATCTTCTTAACGCCTTCCACTATAGCTATTTCCGCCTAATTAGTTTGAGAAACTCATCGTGTTAGACTTGTTTTTGGAAGTTCGTTTGGAGTTTGATCCTATCTAGTTAAGTATCTGCGTCTCACACATCTGTTTCTTCTAGTTCTCTAGGAATTTTATCTCTTTCTGATCAACTAGAAGCATATTCTGTGTTTATCTTAACTCTGCAGCCTTTTCTGCGAGATCCGTTTGCAAAAACTGGTCGTAGGAGCTCGATTTCTGCAAGATCTGAAGAAGGTGCAGCTTCTACTGATCCAGTGGAAGCATCTTCTGTTTGTGCCTCAACTGATTCTCCTAGAGCTAAATTTGACCATGATAAACTTGTTTCTGCAGGTTCTTTCTTCGTCTCTGCTCATGCTGATCCTGTATCAGCATCTTCTCTTGTGCCTCAACTGATTCTACTATTCTGCCTGGTGACTCAACGTATTAGACTTATCTCTGCAAGTTCTTTTAGAGGTTGAGCTGGTGCAGAATCCATATCATCGTCTTCTGTCTGTACCTTAACTGCTTCTTCTATAGCCAATTCTGCCTGAAACGTTTGCGAGACTCATCGTGTTAGACGTGTTTCTGCTAGTTCTTTTGTAGTTTGAAATGGTGCAGATCTCATATCTTCTGTTTGTACCTTAACGCCTTCCTCTATAGCCATTTCCGCCTGATTAGTTTGAGAAACTCATCGTGTTAGACTAGTTTTTGAAAGGTCTTTTGGAGTTTGATCATATCTAGTTAATGTATCTGCGTCTCACACATGTGGTTCTTCTAGTTCTCTAGGAATTTTAGCTCTTTATGATCAACTAGAAACATATTCTGTGTTTATATCTTAACTCTGCAGCCTTTTCTGCGAGATCCGTTTGCAAAAATTGGTCTTAGGAGCTCGATTTCTGCAGGTTCTGAAGGAGGTGCAGCTTCTACTGATCCAGTGGAAGCATCTTCTGTTTAAGCCTCAACTGATTCTCCTAGAGCTAAATTTGTCCATGATAAACTTGTTTCTGAAGGGTCTTTCTTTGTTTCAGCTCGTGTTGATCCTGTATCAGCATCTTCTCTTGTGCCTCAACTGATTCTACTATTCTGCCTGGTGACTCAACGTATTAGACTTATTTCTGCAAGTTCTTTTAGAGGTTGAACTGGTGCAGAATCCGTATCATCGTCTTCTGTCTGTACCTTAACTGCTTCTTCTATAGCCAATGCTGCCTGAAAAGTTTGCTAGACTCATCGTGTTAGACGTGTTTCTGCTAACTCTTTTGTAGTTTGAAACGGTGCAGATCTCATATCTTCTTAACGCCTTCCACTATAGCTATTTCCGCCTAATTAGTTTGAGAAACTCATCGTGTTAGACTTGTTTTTGGAAGTTCGTTTGGAGTTTGATCCTATCTAGTTAAGTATCTGCGTCTCACACATCTGTTTCTTCTAGTTCTCTAGGAATTTTATCTCTTTCTGATCAACTAGAAGCATATTCTGTGTTTATCTTAACTCTGCAGCCTTTTCTGCGAGATCCGTTTGCAAAAACTGGTCGTAGGAGCTAGATTTCTGCAAGATCTGAAGAAGGTGCAGCTTCTACTGATCCAGTGGAAGCATCTTCTATTTGTGCCTCAACTGATTCTCCTAGAGCTAAATTTGACCATGATAAACTTGTTTCTGCAGGTTCTTTCTTCGTCTCTGCTCATGCTGATCCTGTATCAGCATCTTCTCTTGTGCCTCAACTGATTCTACTATTCTGCCTGGTGACTCAACGTATTAGACTTATCTCTGCAAGTTCTTTTAGAGGTTGAGCTGGTGCAGAATCCATATCATCGTCTTCTGTCTGTACCTTAACTGCTTCTTCTATAGCCAATTCTGCCTGAAACGTTTGCGAGACTCATCGTGTTAGACGTGTTTCTGCTAGTTCTTTTGTATTTTGAAATGGTGCAGATCTCATATCTTCTGTTTGTACTTTAACGCCTTCCTCTATAGCCATTTCCGCCTGATTAGTTTGAGAAACTCATCGTGTTAGACTAGTTTTTGAAAGGTCTTTTGGAGTTTGATCATATCTAGTTAATGTATCTGCGTCTCACACATGTGGTTCTTCTAGTTCTCTAGGAATTTTAGCCCTTTCTGATCAACTAGAAGCATATTCTTTGTTTATGTTAACTCTGCAGCCTTTTCTGCGAGATCCGTTTGCAAAAACTGGTCGTAAGAGCTCGATTTCTGCAAGATCTGAAGAAGGTGCAGCTTCTACTGATCCAGTGGAAGCATCTTCTGTTTGTGCCTCAACTGATTCTCCTAGAGCTAAATTTGACCATGATAAACTTGTTTCTGCAGGTTCTTTCTTCGTCTCTGCTCATGCTGATCCTGTATCAGCATCTTCTCTTGTGCCTCAACTGATTCTACTATTCTGCCTGGTGACTCAACGTATTAGACTTATCTCTGCAAGTTCTTTTACAGGTTGAGCTGGTGCAGAATCCATATCATCGTCTTCTGTCTGTACCTTAACTGCTTCTTCTATAGCCAATTCTGCCTGAAACGTTTGCGAGACTCATCGTGTTAGACGTGTTTCTGCTAGTTCTTTTGTAGTTTGAAATGGTGCAGATCTCATATCTTCTGTTTGTGCCTTAACGCCTTCCTCTATAGCCATTTCCGCCTGATTAGTTTGAGAAACTCATCGTGTTAGACTAGTTTTTGAAAGGTCTTTTGGAGTTTGATCATATCTAGTTAATGTATCTGCGTCTCACACATGTGGTTCTTCTAGTTCTCTAGGAATTTTAGCTCTTTCTGATCAACTAGAAGCATATTCTTTGTTTATGTTAACTCTGCAGCCTTTTCTGCGAGATCCGTTTGCAAAAACTGGTCGTAGGAGCTTGATTTCTGCAAGTTCTGAAGGAGGTGCAGCTTCCAGTGGAAGCATCTTCTTTTTGTGCCTCAACTGATTCTCCTAGAGCTAAATTTGACCATGATAAACTTGTTTCTGCAGGTTCTTTCTTCGTCTCTGCTCATGCTGATCCTGTATCAGCATCTTCTCTTGTGCCTCAACTGATTCTACTATTCTGCGTGGTCACTCAACGTATTAGACTTATTTCTGCAAGTTCTTTTAGAGGTTGAGCTGGTGCAGAATCCATATCATCGTCTTCTGTCTGTACCTTAACTGCTTCTTCTATAGCCAATCCTGCCTGAAAAGTTTGCTAGACTCATCGTGTTAGACGTGTTTCTGCTAACTCTTTTGTAGTTTGAAACGGTGCAGATCTCATATCTTCTTAACGCCTTCCACTATAGCTATTTCCGCCTGATTAGTTTGAGAAACTCATCGTGTTAGACTTGTTTTTGGAAGTTCTTTTTTAGTTTGATCCTATCTAGTTAAGTATCTGCGTCTCACACATCTGTTTCTTCTAGTTCTCTAGGAATCTTAGCTCGTTCTGATCAACTAGAAGCATATTCTGTGTTTATATCTTAACTCTGCAGCCTTTTCTGCGAGATCCGTTTGCAAAAATTGGTCGTAGGAGCTCGATTTCTGCAAGTTCTGAAGGAGGTGCAGCTTCTACTGATCCAGTGGAAGCATCTTCTGTTTAAGCCTCAACTGATTCTCCTAGAGCTAAATTTGTCCATGATAAACTTGTTTCTGAAAGGTCTTTCTTCGTTTCAGCTCGTGTTGATCCTGTATCAGCATCTTCTCTTGTGCCTCAACTGATTCTACTATTCTGCCTGGTGACTCAACGTATTAGACTTATTTCTGCAAGTTCTTTTACAGGTTGAACTGGTGCAGAATCCGTATCATCGTCTTCTGTCTGTACCTTAACTGCTTCTTCTATAGCCAATGCTGCCTGAAAAGTTTGCTAGACTCATCGTGTTAGACGTGTTTCTGCTAACTCTTTTGTAGTTTGAAACGGTGCAGATCTCATATCTTCTTAACGCCTTCCACTATAGCTATTTCCGCCTAATTAGTTTGAGAAACTCATCGTGTTAGACTTGTTTTTGGAAGTTCGTTTGGAGTTTGATCCTATCTAGTTAAGTATCTGCGTCTCACACATCTGTTTCTTCTAGTTCTCTAGGAATTTTATCTCTTTCTGATCAACTAGAAGCATATTCTGTGTTTATCTTAACTCTGCAGCCTTTTCTGCGAGATCCGTTTGCAAAAACTGGTCGTAGGAGCTCGATTTCTGCAAGATCTGAAGAAGGTGCAGCTTCTACTGATCCAGTGGAAGATCTTCTGTTTGTGCCTCAACTGATTCTCCTAGAGCTAAATTTGACCATGATAAACTTGTTTCTGCAGGTTCTTTCTTCGTCTCTGCTCATGCTGATCCTGTATCAGCATCTTCTCTTGTGCCTCAACTGATTCTACTATTCTGCGTGGTCACTCAACGTATTAGACTTATTTCTGCAAGTTCTTTTAGAGGTTGAGCTGGTGCAGAATCCATATCATCGTCTTCTGTCTGTACCTTAACTGCTTCTTCTATAGCCAATTCTGCCTGAAACGTTTGCGAGACTCATCGTGTTAGACGTGTTTCTGCTAGTTCTTTTGTAGTTTGAAATGGTGCAGATCTCATATCTTCTGTTTGTACCTTAACGCCTTCCTCTATAGCCATTTCCGCCTGATTAGTTTGAGAAACGCATCGTGTTAGACTAGTTTTTGAAAGGTCTTTTGGAGTTTGATCATATCTAGTTAATGTATCTGCGTCTCACACATGTGGTTCTTCTAGTTCTCTAGGAATTTTAGCTCTTTCTGATCAACTAGAAGCATATTCTTTGTTTATGTTAACTCTGCAGCCTTTTCTGCGAGATCCGTTTGCAAAAACTGGTCGTAGGAGCTTGATTTCTGCAAGTTCTGAAGGAGGTGCAGCTTCCAGTGGAAGCATCTTCTTTTTGTGCCTCAACTGATTCTCCTAGAGCTAAATTTGACCATGATAAACTTGTTTCTGCAGGTTCTTTCTTCGTCTCTGCTCATGCTGATCCTGTATCAGCATCTTCTCTTGTGCCTCAACTGATTCTACTATTCTGCGTGGTCACTCAACGTATTAGACTTATTTCTGCAAGTTCTTTTAGAGGTTGAGCTGGTGCAGAATCCATATCATCGTCTTCTGTCTGTACCTTAACTGCTTCTTCTATAGCCAATCCTGCCTGAAAAGTTTGCTAGACTCATCGTGTTAGACGTGTTTCTGCTAACTCTTTTGTAGTTTGAAACGGTGCAGATCTCATATCTTCTTAACGCCTTCCACTATAGCTATTTCCGCCTGATTAGTTTGAGAAACTCATCGTGTTAGACTTGTTTTTGGAAGTTCTTTTTTAGTTTGATCCTATCTAGTTAAGTATCTGCGTCTCACACATCTGTTTCTTCTAGTTCTCTAGGAATCTTAGCTCGTTCTGATCAACTAGAAGCATATTCTGTGTTTATATCTTAACTCTGCAGCCTTTTCTGCGAGATCCGTTTGCAAAAATTGGTCGTAGGAGCTCGATTTCTGCAAGTTCTGAAGGAGGTGCAGCTTCTACTGATCCAGTGGAAGCATCTTCTGTTTAAGCCTCAACTGATTCACCTAGAGCTAAATTTGTCCATGATAAACTTGTTTCTGAAAGGTCTTTCTTCGTTTCAGCTCGTGTTGATCCTGTATCAGCATCTTCTCTTGTGCCTCAACTGATTCTACTATTCTGCCTGGTGACTCAACGTATTAGACTTATTTCTGCAAGTTCTTTTACAGGTTGAACTGGTGCAGAATCCGTATCATCGTCTTCTGTCTGTACCTTAACTGCTTCTTCTATAGCCAATGCTGCCTGAAAAGTTTGCTAGACTCATCGTGTTAGACGTGTTTCTGCTAACTCTTTTGTAGTTTGAAACGGTGCAGATCTCATATCTTCTTAACGCCTTCCTCTATAGCCATTTCCGCCTGATTAGTTTGAGAAACTCATCGTGTTAGACTAGTTTTTGAAAGGTCTTTTGGAGTTTGATCATATCTAGTTAATGTATCTGCGTCTCACACATGTGGTTCTTCTAGTTCTCTAGGAATTTTAGCTCTTTATGATCAACTAGAAACATATTCTGTGTTTATATCTTAACTCTGCAGCCTTTTCTGCGAGATTCGTTTGCAAAAACTGGTCGTAGGAGCTTGATTTCTGCAAGTTCTGAAGGAGGTGCAGCTTCCAGTGGAAGCATCTTCTTTTTGTGCCTCAACTGATTCTCCTAGAGCTAAATTTGACCATGATAAACTTGTTTCTGCAGGTTCTTTCTTCGTCTCTGCTCATGCTGATCCTGTATCAGCATCTTCTCTTGTGCCTCAACTGATTCTACTATTCTGCGTGGTCACTCAACGTATTAGACTTATTTCTGCAAGTTCTTTTAGAGGTTGAGCTGCTGCAGAATCCATATCATCGTCTTCTGTCTGTACCTTAACTGCTTCTTCTATAGCCAATTCTGCCTGAAACGTTTGCGAGACTCATCGTGTTAGACGTGTTTCTGCTAGTTCTTTTGTAGTTTGAAATGGTACAGATCTCATATCTTCTGTTTGTACCTTAACGCCTTCCTCTATAGCCATTTCCGCCTGATTAGTTTGAGAAACTCATCGTGTTAGACTAGTTTTTGAAAGGTCTTTTGGAGTTTGATCATATCTAGTTAATGTATCTGCGTCTCACACATGTGGTTCTTCTAGTTCTCTATGAATTTTAGCTCTTTATGATCAACTAGAAACATATTCTGTGTTTATATCTTAACTCTGCAGCCTTTTCTGCGAGATCCGTTTGCAAAAACTGGTCGTAGGAGCTTGATTTCTGCAAGTTCTGAAGGAGGTGCAGCTTCCAGTGGAAGCATCTTCTTTTTGTGCCTCAACTGATTCTCCTAGAGCTAAATTTGACCATGATAAACTTGTTTCTGCAGGTTCTTTCTTCGTCTCTGCTTATGCTGATCCTGTATCAGCATCTTCTCTTGTGCCTCAACTGATTCTACTATTCTGCGTGGTCACTCAACGTATTAGACTTATTTCTGCAAGTTCTTTTAGAGGTTGAGCTGGTGCAGAATCCATATCATCGTCTTCTGTCTGTACCTTAACTGCTTCTTCTATAGCCAATCCTGCCTGAAAAGTTTGCTCGACTCATCGTGTTAGACGTGTTTCTGCTAACTCTTTTGTAGTTTGAAACGGTGCAGATCTCATATCTTCTTAACGCCTTCCACTATAGCTATTTCCGCCTAATTAGTTTGAGAAACTCATCGTGTTAGACTTGTTTTTGGAAGTTCGTTTGGAGTTTGATCCTATCTAGTTAAGTATCTGCGTCTCACACATCTGTTTCTTCTAGTTCTCTAGGAATTTTATCTCTTTCTGATCAACTAGAAGCATATTCTGTGTTTATCTTAACTCTGCAGCCTTTTCTGCGAGATCCGTTTGCAAAAACTGGTCGTAGGAGCTCGATTTCTGCAAGATCTGAAGAAGGTGCAGCTTCTACTGATCCAGTGGAAGATCTTCTGTTTGTGCCTCAACTGATTCTCCTAGAGCTAAATTTGACCATGATAAACTTGTTTCTGCAGGTTCTTTCTTCGTCTCTGCTCATGCTGATCCTGTATCAGCATCTTCTCTTGTGCCTCAACTGATTCTACTATTCTGCGTGGTCACTCAACGTATTAGACTTATTTCTGCAAGTTCTTTTAGAGGTTGAGCTGGTGCAGAATCCATATCATCGTCTTCTGTCTGTACCTTAACTGCTTCTTCTATAGCCAATTCTGCCTGAAACGTTTGCGAGACTCATCGTGTTAGACGTGTTTCTGCTAGTTCTTTTGTAGTTTGAAATGGTGCAGATCTCATATCTTCTGTTTGTACCTTAACGCCTTCCTCTATAGCCATTTCCGCCTGATTAGTTTGAGAAACGCATCGTGTTAGACTAGTTTTTGAAAGGTCTTTTGGAGTTTGATCATATCTAGTTAATGTATCTGCGTCTCACACATGTGGTTCTTCTAGTTCTCTAGGAATTTTAGCTCTTTCTGATCAACTAGAAGCATATTCTTTGTTTATGTTAACTCTGCAGCCTTTTCTGCGAGATCCGTTTGCAAAAACTGGTCGTAGGAGCTTGATTTCTGCAAGTTCTGAAGGAGGTGCAGCTTCCAGTGGAAGCATCTTCTTTTTGTGCCTCAACTGATTCTCCTAGAGCTAAATTTGACCATGATAAACTTGTTTCTGCAGGTTCTTTCTTCGTCTCTGCTCATGCTGATCCTGTATCAGCATCTTCTCTTGTGCCTCAACTGATTCTACTATTCTGCGTGGTCACTCAACGTATTAGACTTATTTCTGCAAGTTCTTTTAGAGGTTGAGCTGGTGCAGAATCCATATCATCGTCTTCTGTCTGTACCTTAACTGCTTCTTCTATAGCCAATCCTGCCTGAAAAGTTTGCTAGACTCATCGTGTTAGACGTGTTTCTGCTAACTCTTTTGTAGTTTGAAACGGTGCAGATCTCATATCTTCTTAACGCCTTCCACTATAGCTATTTCCGCCTGATTAGTTTGAGAAACTCATCGTGTTAGACTTGTTTTTGGAAGTTCTTTTTTAGTTTGATCCTATCTAGTTAAGTATCTGCGTCTCACACATCTGTTTCTTCTAGTTCTCTAGGAATCTTAGCTCGTTCTGATCAACTAGAAGCATATTCTGTGTTTATATCTTAACTCTGCAGCCTTTTCTGCGAGATCCGTTTGCAAAAATTGGTCGTAGGAGCTCGATTTCTGCAAGTTCTGAAGGAGGTGCAGCTTCTACTGATCCAGTGGAAGCATCTTCTGTTTAAGCCTCAACTGATTCTCCTAGAGCTAAATTTGTCCATGATAAACTTGTTTCTGAAAGGTCTTTCTTCGTTTCAGCTCGTGTTGATCCTGTATCAGCATCTTCTCTTGTGCCTCAACTGATTCTACTATTCTGCCTGGTGACTCAACGTATTAGACTTATTTCTGCAAGTTCTTTTACAGGTTGAACTGGTGCAGAATCCGTATCATCGTCTTCTGTCTGTACCTTAACTGCTTCTTCTATAGCCAATGCTGCCTGAAAAGTTTGCTAGACTCATCGTGTTAGACGTGTTTCTGCTAACTCTTTTGTAGTTTGAAACGGTGCAGATCTCATATCTTCTTAACGCCTTCCTCTATAGCCATTTCCGCCTGATTAGTTTGAGAAACTCATCGTGTTAGACTAGTTTTTGAAAGGTCTTTTGGAGTTTGATCATATCTAGTTAATGTATCTGCGTCTCACACATGTGGTTCTTCTAGTTCTCTAGGAATTTTAGCTCTTTATGATCAACTAGAAACATATTCTGTGTTTATATCTTAACTCTGCAGCCTTTTCTGCGAGATTCGTTTGCAAAAACTGGTCGTAGGAGCTTGATTTCTGCAAGTTCTGAAGGAGGTGCAGCTTCCAGTGGAAGCATCTTCTTTTTGTGCCTCAACTGATTCTCCTAGAGCTAAATTTGACCATGATAAACTTGTTTCTGCAGGTTCTTTCTTCGTCTCTGCTCATGCTGATCCTGTATCAGCATCTTCTCTTGTGCCTCAACTGATTCTACTATTCTGCGTGGTCACTCAACGTATTAGACTTATTTCTGCAAGTTCTTTTAGAGGTTGAGCTGGTGCAGAATCCATATCATCGTCTTCTGTCTGTACCTTAACTGCTTCTTCTATAGCCAATTCTACCTGAAACGTTTGCGAGACTCATCGTGTTAGACGTGTTTCTGCTAGTTCTTTTGTAGTTTGAAATGGTACAGATCTCATATCTTCTGTTTGTACCTTAACGCCTTCCTCTATAGCCATTTCCGCCTGATTAGTTTGAGAAACTCATCGTGTTAGACTAGTTTTTGAAAGGTCTTTTGGAGTTTGATCATATCTAGTTAATGTATCTGCGTCTCACACATGTGGTTCTTCTAGTTCTCTATGAATTTTAGCTCTTTATGATCAACTAGAAACATATTCTGTGTTTATATCTTAACTCTGCAGCCTTTTCTGCGAGATCCGTTTGCAAAAACTGGTCGTAGGAGCTTGATTTCTGCAAGTTCTGAAGGAGGTGCAGCTTCCAGTGGAAGCATCTTCTTTTTGTGCCTCAACTGATTCTCCTAGAGCTAAATTTGACCATGATAAACTTGTTTCTGCAGGTTCTTTCTTCGTCTCTGCTTATGCTGATCCTGTATCAGCATCTTCTCTTGTGCCTCAACTGATTCTACTATTCTGCGTGGTCACTCAACGTATTAGACTTATTTCTGCAAGTTCTTTTAGAGGTTGAGCTGGTGCAGAATCCATATCATCGTCTTCTGTCTGTACCTTAACTGCTTCTTCTATAGCCAATCCTGCCTGAAAAGTTTGCTCGACTCATCGTGTTAGACGTGTTTCTGCTAACTCTTTTGTAGTTTGAAACGGTGCAGATCTCATATCTTCTTAACGCCTTCCACTATAGCTATTTCCGCCTGATTAGTTTGAGAAACTCATCGTGTTAGACTTGTTTTTGGAAGTTCGTTTGGAGTTTGATCCTATCTAGTTAATGTATCTGCGTCTCACACATGTGGTTCTTCTAGTTCTCTATGAATTTTAGCTCTTTCTGATCAACTAGAAGCATATTCTGTGTTTATATCTTAACTCTGCAGTCTTTTCTGCGAGATCCGTTTGCAAAAACTGGTCGTAAGAGCTCGATTTCTGCAAGATCTGAAGAAGGTGCAGCTTCTACTGATCCAGTGGAAGCATCTTCTGTTTGTGCCTCAACTGATTCTCCTAGAGCTAAATTTGACCATGATAAACTTGTTTCTGCAGGTTCTTTCTTCGTCTCTGCTCATGCTGATCCTGTATCAGCATCTTCTCTTGTGCCTCAACTGATTCTACTATTCTGCCTGGTGACTCAACGTATTAGACTTATCTCTGCAAGTTCTTTTAGAGGTTGAGCTGGTGCAGAATCCATATCATCGTCTTCTGTCTGTACCTTAACTGCTTCTTCTATAGCCAATTCTGCCTGAAACGTTTGCGAGACTCATCGTGTTAGACGTGTTTCTGCTAGTTCTTTTGTAGTTTGAAATGGTACAGATCTCATATCTTCTGTTTGTACCTTAACGCCTTCCTCTATAGCCATTTCCGCCTGATTAGTTTGAGAAACTCATCGTGTTAGACTAGTTTTTGAAAGGTCTTTTGGAGTTTGATCATATCTAGTTAATGTATCTGCGTCTCACACATGTGGTTCTTCTAGTTCTCTAGGAATTTTAGCTCTTTATGATCAACTAGAAACATATTCTGTGTTTATATCTTAACTCTGCAGCCTTTTCTGCGAGATCCGTTTGCAAAAACTGGTCGTAGGAGCTTGATTTCTGCAAGTTCTGAAGGAGGTGCAGCTTCCAGTGGAAGCATCTTCTTTTTGTGCCTCAACTGATTCTCCTAGAGCTAAATTTGACCATGATAAACTTGTTTCTGCAGGTTCTTTCTTCGTCTCTGCTCATGCTGATCCTGTATCAGCATCTTCTCTTGTGCCTCAACTGATTCTACTATTCTGCGTGGTCACTCAACGTATTAGACTTATTTCTGCAAGTTCTTTTAGAGGTTGAGCTGGTGCAGAATACATATCATCGTCTTCTGTCTGTACCTTAACTGCTTCTTCTATAGCCAATCCTGCCTGAAAAGTTTGGTAGACTCATCGTGTTAGACGTGTTTCTGCTAACTCTTTTGTAGTTTGAAACGGTGCAGATCTCATATCTTCTTAACGCCTTCCACTATAGCTATTTCCGCCTGATTAGTTTGAGAAACTCATCGTGTTAGACTTGTTTTTGGAAGTTCTTTTGGAGTTTGATCCTATCTAGTTAAGTATCTGCGTCTCACACATCTGTTTCTTCTAGTTCTCTAGGAATCTTAGCTCGTTCTGATCAACTAGAAGCATATTCTGTGTTTATCTTAACTCTGCAGCCTTTTCTGCGAGATCCGTTTGCAAAAACTGGTCGTAGGAGCTCGATTTCTGCAAGATCTGAAGGAGGTGCAGCTTCTACTGATCCAGTGGAAGCATCTTCTGTTTGTGCCTCAACTGATTCTCCTAGAGCTAAATTTGACCATGATAAACTTGTTTCTGCAGGTTCTTTCTTCGTCTCTGCTCATGCTGATCCTGTATCAGCATCTTCTCTTGTGCCTCAACTGATTCTACTATTCTGCCTGGTGACTCAACGTATTAGACTTATCTCTGCAAGTTCTTTTAGAGGTTGAGCTGGTGCAGAATCCATATCATCGTCTTCTGTCTGTACCTTAACTGCTTCTTCTATAGCCAATTCTGCCTGAAACGTTTGCGAGACTCATCGTGTTAGACGTGTTTCTGCTAGTTCTTTTGTAGTTTGAAATGGTGCAGATCTCATATCTTCTGTTTGTACCTTAACGCCTTCCTCTATAGCCATTTCCGCCTGATTAGTTTGAGAAACTCATCGTGTTAGACTAGTTTTTGAAAGGTCTTTTGGAGTTTGATCATATCTAGTTAATGTATCTGCGTCTCACACATGTGGTTCTTCTAGTTCTCTAGGAATTTTAGCTCTTTATGATCAACTAGAAACATATTCTGTGTTTATATCTTAACTCTGCAGCCTTTTCTGCGAGATCCGTTTGGAAAAATTGGTCGTAGGAGCTCGATTTCTGCAAGTTCTGAAGGAGGTGCAGCTTCTACTGATCCAGTGGAAGCATCTTCTGTTTAAGCCTCAACTGATTCTCCTAGAGCTAAATTTGTCCATGATAAACTTGTTTCTGAAGGGTCTTTCTTCGTTTCAGCTCGTGTTGATCCTGTATCAGCATCTTCTCTTGTGCCTCAACTGATTCTACTATTCTGCCTGGTGACTCAACGTATTAGACTTATTTCTGCAAGTTCTTTTAGAGGTTGAACTGGTGCAGAATCCGTATCATCGTCTTCTGTCTGTACCTTAACTGCTTCTTCTATAGCCAATGCTGCCTGAAAAGTTTGCTAGACTCATCGTGTTAGACGTGTTTCTGCTAACTCTTTTGTAGTTTGAAATGGTGCAGATCTCATATCTTCTGTTTGTACCTGAACGCCTTCCTCTATAGCCATTTCCGCCTGATTAGTTTGAGAAACTCATCGTGTTAGACTTGTTTTTGGAAGTTCGTTTGGAGTTTGATCCTATCTAGTTAAGTATCTGCGTCTCACACATCTGTTTCTTCTAGTTCTCTAGGAATTTTAGCTCTTTCTGATCAACTAGAAGCATATTCTTTGTTTATGTTAACTCTGCAGCCTTTTCTGCGAGATCCGTTTGCAAAAACTGGTCGTAAGAGCTCGATTTCTGCAAGATCTGTAGAAGGTGCAGCTTCTACTGATCCAGTGGAAGCATCTTCTGTTTGTGCCTCAACTGATTCTCCTAGAGCTAAATTTGACCATGATAAACTTGTTTCTGCAGGTTCTTTCTTCGTCTCTGCTCATGCTGATCCTGTATCAGCATCTTCTCTTGTGCCTCAACTGATTCTACTATTCTGCCTGGTGACTCAACGTATTAGACTTATCTCTGCAAGTTCTTTTAGAGGTTGAGCTGGTGCAGAATCCATATCATCGTCTTCTGTCTGTACCTTAACTGCTTCTTCTATAGCCAATTCTGCCTGAAACGTTTGCGAGACTCATCGTGTTAGACGTGTTTCTGCTAGTTCTTTTGTAGTTTGAAATGGTGCAGATCTCATATCTTCTGTTTGTACCTTAACGCCTTCCTCTATAGCCATTTCCGCCTGATTAGTTTGAGAAACTCATCGTGTTAGACTAGTTTTTGAAAGGTCTTTTGGAGTTTGATCATATCTAGTTAATGTATCTGCGTCTCACACATGTGGTTCTTCTAGTTCTCTAGGAATTTTAGCTCTTTATGATCAACTAGAAACATATTCTGTGTTTATATCTTAACTCTGCAGCCTTTTCTGCGAGATCCGTTTGCAAAAACTGGTCGTAGGAGCTTGATTTCTGCAAGTTCTGAAGGAGGTGCAGCTTCCAGTGGAAGCATCTTCTTTTTGTGCCTCAACTGATTCTCCTAGAGCTAAATTTGACCATGATAAACTTGTTTCTGCAGGTTCTTTCTTCGTCTCTGCTCATGCTGATCCTGTATCAGCATCTTCTCTTGTGCCTCAACTGATTCTACTATTCTGCGTGGTGACTCAACGTATTAGACTTATTTCTGCAAGTTCTTTTAGAGGTTGAGCTGGTGCAGAATCCATATCATCGTCTTCTGTCTGTACCTTAACTGCTTCTTCTATAGCCAATCCTGCCTGAAAAGTTTGCTAGACTCATCGTGTTAGACGTGTTTCTGCTAACTCTTTTGTAGTTTGAAACGGTGCAGATCTCATATCTTCTTAACGCCTTCCACTATAGCTATTTCCGCCTGATTAGTTTGAGAAACTCATCGTGTTAGACTAGTTTTTGAAAGGTCTTTTGGAGTTTGATCATATCTAGTTAATGTATCTGCGTCTCACACATCTGTTTCTTCTAGTTCTCTAGGAATTTTAGCTCGTTCTGATCAACTAGAAGCATATTCTGTGTTTATATCTTAACTCTGCAGCCTTTTCTGCGAGATCCGTTTGCAAAAATTGGTCTTAGGAGCTCGATTTCTGCAAGATCTGAAGGAGGTGCAGCTTCTACTTATCCAGTGGAAGCATCTTCTGTTTGTGCCTCAACTGATTCTCCTAGAGCTAAATTTGTCCATGATAAACTTGTTTCTGAAGGGTCTTTCTTCGTTTCAGCTCGTGTTGATCCTGTATCAGCATCTTCTCTTGTGCCTCAACTGATTCTACTATTCTGCCTGGTGACTCAACGTATTAGACTTATTTCTGCAAGTTCTTTTAGAGGTTGAACTGGTGCAGAATCCGTATCATCGTCTTCTGTCTGTACCTTAACTGCTTCTTCTATAGCCAATGCTGCCTGAAAAGTTTGCTAGACTCATCGTGTTAGACGTGTTTCTGCTAACTCTTTTGTAGTTTGAAACGGTGCAGATCTCATATCTTCTTAACGCCTTCCACTATAGCTATTTCCGCCTGATTAGTTTGAGAAACTCATCGTGTTAGACTTGTTTTTGGAAGTTCGTTTGGAGTTTGATCCTATCTAGTTAAGTATCTGCGTCTCACACATCTGTTTCTTCTAGTTCTCTAGGAATTTTATCTCTTTCTGATCAACTAGAAGCATATTCTGTGTTTATGTTAACTCTGCAGCCTTTTCTGCGAGATCCGTTTGCAAAAACTGGTCGTTGGAGCTTGATTTCTGCAAGATTTGAAGAAGGTGCAGCTTCTACTGATCCAGTGGAAGCATCTTCTTTTTGTGCCTCAACTGATTCTCCTAGAGCTAAATTTGACCATGATAAACTTGTTTCTGCAGGTTCTTTCTTCGTCTCTGCTCATGCTGATCCTGTATCAGCATCTTCTCTTGTGCCTCAACTGATTCTACTATTCTGCCTGGTGACTCAACGTATTAGACTTATTTCTGCAAGTTCTTTTAGAGGTTGAGCTGGTGCAGAATCCATATCATCGTCTTCTGTCTGTACCTTAACTGCTTCTTCTATAGCCAATGCTGCCTGAAAAGTTTGCTAGACTCATCGTGTTAGACGTGTTTCTGCTCTTTTGTAGTTTGAAACGGTGCAGATCTCATATCTTCTTAACGCCTTCCACTATAGCTATTTCCGCCTGATTAGTTTGAGAAACTCATCGTGTTAGACTTGTTTTTGGAAGTTCTTTTGGAGTTTGATCATATCTAGTTAATGTATCTGCGTCTCACACATGTGGTTCTTCTAGTTCTCTAGGAATTTTAGCTCTTTCTGATCAACTAGAAGCATATTCTGTGTTTATATCTTAACTCTGCAGTCTTTTCTGCGAGATCCGTTTGCAAAAATTGGTCGTAGGAGCTCGATTTCTGCAAGTTCTGAAGGAGGTGCAGCTTCTACTGATCCAGTGGAAGCATCTTCTGTTTGTGCCTCAACTGATTCTCCTAGAGCTAAATTTGACCATGATAAACTTGTTTCTGCAGGTTCTTTCTTCGTCTCTGCTCATGCTGATCCTGTATCAGCATCTTCTCTTGTGCCTCAACTGATTCTACTATTCTGCCTGGTGACTCAACGTATTAGACTTATCTCTGCAAGTTCTTTTAGAGGTTGAGCTGGTGCAGAATCCAATTCATCGTCTTCTGTCTGTACCTTAACTGCTTCTTCTATAGCCAATTATGCCTGAAACGTTTGCGAGACTCATCGTGTTAGACGTGTTTCTGCTAGTTCTTTTGTAGTTTGAAATGGTGCAGATCTCATATCTTCTGTTTGCACCTTACCGCCTTCTTCTATAGCCATTTCCGCCTGACTAGTTTGAGAAACTCATCGTGTTAGACTAGTTTTTGAAAGGTCTTTTGGAGTTTGATCATATCTAGTTAATGTATCTGCGTCTCACACATGTGGTTCTTCTAGTTCTCTAGGAATTTTAGCTCTTTATGATCAACTAGAAGCATATTCTATACGTGTTGATCCAGTATAAGCATCTTAACTCTGCAGTCTTTTCTGCGAGATCCGTTTGCAAAAATTGGTCGTAGGAGCTCGATTTCTGCAAGTTCTGAAGGAGGTGCAGCTTCTACTGATCCAGTGGAAGCATCTTCTGTTTAAGCCTCAACTGATTCTCCTAGAGCTAAATTTGTCCATGATAAACTTGTTTCTGAAGGGTCTTTCTTCGTTTCAGCTCGTGTTGATCCAGTATCAGCATCTTCTCTTGTGCCTCAACTGATTCTACTATTCTGCCTGATGACTCAACGTATTAGACTTATTTCTGCAAGTTCCTTTAGAGGTTGAGCTGGTGCAGAATCCATATCATCGTCTTCTGTCTGTACCTTAACTGCTTCTTCTATAGCCAATGCTGCCTGAAAAGTTTGCTAGATTCATCGTGTTAGACGTGTTTCTGCTAGCTCTTTTGTAGTTTGAAATGGTGCAGATCTCATATCTTCTGTTTGCACCTTACCGCCTTCCTCTATAGCCATTTCCGCCTGACTAGTTTGAGAAACTCATCGTGTTAGACTAGTTTTTGAAAGGTCTTTTGGAGTTTGATCATATCTAGTTAATGTATCTGCGTCTCACACATGTGGTTCATCTAGTTCTCTAGGAATTTTAGCTCTTTCTGATCAACTAGAAGCATATTCTATACGTGTTGATCCAGTATAAGCATCTTAACTATGCAGTCTTTTCTGCGAGATCCGTTTGCAAAAATTGGTCGTAGGAGCTCGACTTCTGCAAGTTCTGAAGGAGGTGCAGCTTCTACTGATCCAGTGGAAGCATCTTCTGTTTAAGCCTCAACTGATTCTCCTAGAGCTAAATTTGTCCATGATAAACTTGTTTCTGAAGGGTCTTTCTTCGTTTCAGCTCGTGTTGATCCAGTATCAGCATCTTCTCTTGTGCCTCAACTGATTCTACTATTCTGCCTGATGACTCAACGTATTAGACTTATTTCTGCAAGTTCCTTTAGAGGTTGAGCTGGTGCAGAATCCATATCATCGTCTTCTGTCTGTACCTTAACTGCTTCTTCTATAGCCAATGCTGCCTGAAAAGTTTGCTAGATTCATCGTGTTAGACGTGTTTCTGCTAGCTCTTTTGTAGTTTGAAATGGTGCAGATCTCATATCTTCTGTTTGCACCTTACCGCCTTCCTCTATAGCCATTTCCGCCTGACTAGTTTGAGAAACTCATCGTGTTAGACTAGTTTTTGAAAGGTCTTTTGGAGTTTGATCATATCTAGTTAATGTATCTGCGTCTCACACATGTGGTTCATCTAGTTCTCTAGGAATTTTAGCTCTTTCTGATCAACTAGAAGCATATTCTATACGTGTTGATCCAGTATAAGCATCTTAACTATGCAGTCTTTTCTGCGAGATCCGTTTGCAAAAATTGGTCGTAGGAGCTCGACTTCTGCAAGTTCTGAAGGAGGTGCAGCTTCTACTGATCCAGTGGAAGCATCTTCTGTTTAAGCCTCAACTGATTCTCCTAGAGCTAAATTTGTCCATGATAAACTTGTTTCTGAAGGGTCTTTCTTCGTTTCAGCTCGTGTTGATCCAGTATCAGCATCTTCTCTTGTGCCTCAACTGATTCTACTATTCTGCCTGATGACTCAACGTATTAGACTTATTTCTGCAAGTTCTTTTAGAGGTTGAGCTGGTGCAGAATCCATATCATCGTCTTCTGTCTGTACCTTAACTGCTTCTTCTATAGCCAATGCTGCCTGAAAAGTTTGCTAGACTCATGGTGTTAGACGTGTTTCTGCTAACTCTTTTGTAGTTTGAAACGGTGCAGATCTCATATCTTCTTAACGCCTTCCACTATAGCTATTTCCGCCTGATTAGTTTGAGAAACTCATCGTGTTAGACTTGTTTTTGGAAGTTCGTTTGGAGTTTGATCCTATCTAGTTAAGTATCTGCGTCTCACACATCTGTTTCTTCTAGTTCTCTAGGAATTTTATCTCTTTCTGATCAACTAGAAGCATATTCTGTGTTTATGTTAACTCTGCAGCCTTTTCTACGAGATCCGTTTGCAAAAACTGGTCGTAGGAGCTCGATTTCTGCAAGATTTGAAGAAGGTGCAGCTTCTACTGATCCAGTGGAAGCATCTTCTTTTTGTGCCTCAACTGATTCTCCTAGAGCTAAATTTGACCATGATAAACTTGTTTCTGCAGGTTCTTTCTTCGTCTCTGCTCATGCTGATCCTGTATCAGCATCTTCTCTTGTGCCTCAACTGATTCTACTATTCTGCCTGGTGACTCAACGTATTAGACTTATCTCTGCAAGTTCTTTTAGAGGTTGAGCTGGTGCAGAATCCATATCATCGTCTTCTGTCTGTACCTTAACTGCTTCTTCTATAGCCAATTCTGCCTGAAACGTTTGCGAGACTCATCGTGTTAGACGTGTTTCTGCTAGTTCTTTTGTAGTTTGAAATGGTGCAGATCTCATATCTTCTGTTTGTACCTTAACGCCTTCCTCTATAGCCATTTCCGCCTGATTAGTTTGAGAAACTCATCGTGTTAGACTAGTTTTTGAAAGGTCTTTTGGAGTTTGATCATATCTAGTTAAGTATCTGCGTCTCACACATCTGTTTCTTCTAGTTCTCTAGGAATTTTAGCTCGTTCTGATCAACTAGAAGCATATTCTGTGTTTATCTTAACTCTGCAGCCTTTTCTGCGAGATCCGTTTGCAAAAACTGGTCGTAGGAGCTCGATTTCTGCAAGATCTGAAGGAGGTGCAGCTTCTACTGATCCAGTGGAAGCATCTTCTGTTTGTGCCTCAACTGATTCTCCTAGAGCTAAATTTGACCATGATAAACTTGTTTCTGCAGGTTCTTTCTTCGTCTCTGCTCATGCTGATCCTGTATCAGCATCTTCTCTTGTGCCTCAACTGATTCTACTATTCTGCCTGGTGACTCAATGTATTAGACTTATCTCTGCAAGTTCTTTTAGAGGTTGAGCTGGTGCAGAATCCATATCATCGTCTTCTGTCTGTACCTTAACTGCTTCTTCTATAGCCAATTCTGCCTGAAACGTTTGCGA
This sequence comes from Cepaea hortensis, assembly GCA_963921405.1. Lineage (NCBI taxonomy): Eukaryota > Metazoa > Mollusca > Gastropoda > Stylommatophora > Helicidae > Cepaea > Cepaea hortensis. The sequence goes on from OY992888.1 coordinate 52,420,619, forward strand.
GACTCATCGTGTTAGACGTGTTTCTGCTAGTTCTTTTGTAGTTTGAAATGGTGCAGATCTCATATCTTCTGTTTGTACCTTAACGCCTTCCTCTATAGCCATTTCCGCCTGATTAGTTTGAGAAACTCATCGTGTTAGACTAGTTTTTGAAAGGTCTTTTGGAGTTTGATCATATCTAGTTAATGTATCTGCGTCTCACACATGTGGTTCTTCTAGTTCTCTAGGAATTTTAGCTTTTTATGATCAACTAGAAACATATTCTGTGTTTATATCTTAACTCTGCAGCCTTTTCTGCGAGATCCGTTTGCAAAAATTGGTCGTAGGAGCTCGATTTCTGCAAGTTCTGAAGGAGGTGCAGCTTCTACTGATCCAGTGGAAGCATCTTCTGTTTAAGCCTCAACTGATTCTCCTAGAGCTAAATTTGTCCATGATAAACTTGTTTCTGAAGGGTCTTTCTTCGTTTCAGCTCGTGTTGATCCAGTATCAGCATCTTCTCTTGTGCCTCAACTGATTCTACTATTCTGCCTGATGACTCAACGTATTAGACTTATTTCTGCAAGTTCTTTTAGAGGTTGAGCTGGTGCAGAATCCATATCATCGTCTTCTGTCTGTACCTTAACTGCTTCTTCTATAGCCAATGCTGCCTGAAAAGTTTGCTAGATTCATCGTGTTAGACGTGTTTCTGCTAGCTCTTTTGTAGTTTGAAATGGTGCAGATCTCATATCTTCTGTTTGTACCTTAACGCCTTCCTCTATAGCCATTTCCGCCTGATTAGTTTGAGAAACTCATCGTGTTAGACTTGTTTTTGGAAGATCGTTTGGAGTTTGATCCTATCTAGTTAAGTATCTGCGTCTCACACTTCTGTTTCTTCTAGTTCTCTAGAAATTTTAGCTCTTTCTGATCAACTAGAAGCATATTCTTTGTTTATGTTAACTCTGCAGCCTTTTCTGCGAGATCCGTTTGCAAAAACTGGTCGTAGGAGCTCGATTTCTGCAAGATCTGAAGAAGGTGCAGCTTCTACTGATCCAGTGGAAGCATCTTCTGTTTGTGCCTCAACTGATTCTCCTAGAGCTAAATTTGACCATGATAAACTTGTTTCTGCAGGTTCTTTCTTCGTCTCTGCTCATGCTGATCCTGTATCAGCATCTTCTCTTGTGCCTCAACTGATTCTACTATTCTGCCTGGTGACTCAACGTATTAGACTTATCTCTGCAAGTTCTTTTAGAGGTTGAGCTGGTGCAGAATCCATATCATCGTCTTCTGTCTGTACCTTAACTGCTTCTTCTATAGCCAATTCTGCCTGAAACGTTTGCGAGACTCATCGTGTTAGACGTGTTTCTGCTAGTTCTTTTGTAGTTTGAAATGGTGCAGATCTCATATCTTCTGTTTGTACCTTAACGCCTTCCTCTATAGCCATTTCCGCCTGATTAGTTTGAGAAACTCATCGTGTTAGACTAGTTTTTGAAAGGTCTTTTGGAGTTTGATCATATCTAGTTAATGTATCTGCGTCTCACACATGTGGTTCTTCTAGTTCTCTAGGAATTTTAGCTCTTTCTGATCAACTAGAAGCATATTCTATACGTGTTGATCCAGTATAAGCATCTTAACTCTGCAGTCTTTTCTGCGAGATCCGTTTGCAAAAATTGGTCGTAGGAGCTCGACTTCTGCAAGTTCTGAAGGAGGTGCAGCTTCTACTGATCCAGTGGAAGCATCTTCTGTTTAAGCCTCAACTGATTCTCCTAGAGCTAAATTTGTCCATGATAAACTTGTTTCTGAAGGGTCTTTCTTCGTTTCAGCTCGTGTTGATCCAGTATCAGCATCTTCTCTTGTGCCTCAACTGATTCTACTATTCTGCCTGATGACTCAACGTATTAGACTTATTTCTGCAAGTTCTTTTAGAGGTTGAGCTGGTGCAGAATCCATATCATCGTCTTCTGTCTGTACCTTAACTGCTTCTTCTATAGCCAATGCTGCCTGAAAAGTTTGCTAGACTCATGGTGTTAGACGTGTTTCTGCTAACTCTTTTGTAGTTTGAAACGGTGCAGATCTCATATCTTCTTAACGCCTTCCACTATAGCTATTTCCGCCTGATTAGTTTGAGAAACTCATCGTGTTAGACTTGTTTTTGGAAGTTCGTTTGGAGTTTGATCCTATCTAGTTAAGTATCTGCGTCTCACACATCTGTTTCTTCTAGTTCTCTAGGAATTTTATCTCTTTCTGATCAACTAGAAGCATATTCTGTGTTTATGTTAACTCTGCAGCCTTTTCTACGAGATCCGTTTGCAAAAACTGGTCGTAGGAGCTCGATTTCTGCAAGATTTGAAGAAGGTGCAGCTTCTACTGATCCAGTGGAAGCATCTTCTTTTTGTGCCTCAACTGATTCTCCTAGAGCTAAATTTGACCATGATAAACTTGTTTCTGCAGGTTCTTTCTTCGTCTCTGCTCATGCTGATCCTGTATCAGCATCTTCTCTTGTGCCTCAACTGATTCTACTATTCTGCCTGGTGACTCAACGTATTAGACTTATCTCTGCAAGTTCTTTTAGAGGTTGAGCTGGTGCAGAATCCATATCATCGTCTTCTGTCTGTACCTTAACTGCTTCTTCTATAGCCAATTCTGCCTGAAACGTTTGCGAGACTCATCGTGTTAGACGTGTTTCTGCTAGTTCTTTTGTAGTTTGAAATGGTGCAGATCTCATATCTTCTGTTTGTACCTTAACGCCTTCCTCTATAGCCATTTCCGCCTGATTAGTTTGAGAAACTCATCGTGTTAGACTAGTTTTTGAAAGGTCTTTTGGAGTTTGATCATATCTAGTTAAGTATCTGCGTCTCACACATCTGTTTCTTCTAGTTCTCTAGGAATTTTAGCTCGTTCTGATCAACTAGAAGCATATTCTGTGTTTATCTTAACTCTGCAGCCTTTTCTGCGAGATCCGTTTGCAAAAACTGGTCGTAGGAGCTCGATTTCTGCAAGATCTGAAGGAGGTGCAGCTTCTACTGATCCAGTGGAAGCATCTTCTGTTTGTGCCTCAACTGATTCTCCTAGAGCTAAATTTGACCATGATAAACTTGTTTCTGCAGGTTCTTTCTTCGTCTCTGCTCATGCTGATCCTGTATCAGCATCTTCTCTTGTGCCTCAACTGATTCTACTATTCTGCCTGGTGACTCAATGTATTAGACTTATCTCTGCAAGTTCTTTTAGAGGTTGAGCTGGTGCAGAATCCATATCATCGTCTTCTGTCTGTACCTTAACTGCTTCTTCTATAGCCAATTCTGCCTGAAACGTTTGCGAGACTCATCGTGTTAGACGTGTTTCTGCTAGTTCTTTTGTAGTTTGAAATGGTGCAGATCTCATATCTTCTGTTTGTACCTTAACGCCTTCCTCTATAGCCATTTCCGCCTGATTAGTTTGAGAAACTCATCGTGTTAGACTAGTTTTTGAAAGGTCTTTTGGAGTTTGATCATATCTAGTTAATGTATCTGCGTCTCACACATGTGGTTCTTCTAGTTCTCTAGGAATTTTAGCTTTTTATGATCAACTAGAAACATATTCTGTGTTTATATCTTAACTCTGCAGCCTTTTCTGCGAGATCCGTTTGCAAAAATTGGTCGTAGGAGCTCGATTTCTGCAAGTTCTGAAGGAGGTGCAGCTTCTACTGATCCAGTGGAAGCATCTTCTGTTTAAGCCTCAACTGATTCTCCTAGAGCTAAATTTGTCCATGATAAACTTGTTTCTGAAGGGTCTTTCTTCGTTTCAGCTCGTGTTGATCCAGTATCAGCATCTTCTCTTGTGCCTCAACTGATTCTACTATTCTGCCTGATGACTCAACGTATTAGACTTATTTCTGCAAGTTCTTTTAGAGGTTGAGCTGGTGCAGAATCCATATCATCGTCTTCTGTCTGTACCTTAACTGCTTCTTCTATAGCCAATGCTGCCTGAAAAGTTTGCTAGATTCATCGTGTTAGACGTGTTTCTGCTAGCTCTTTTGTAGTTTGAAATGGTGCAGATCTCATATCTTCTGTTTGTACCTTAACGCCTTCCTCTATAGCCATTTCCGCCTGATTAGTTTGAGAAACTCATCGTGTTAGACTTGTTTTTGGAAGATCGTTTGGAGTTTGATCCTATCTAGTTAAGTATCTGCGTCTCACACTTCTGTTTCTTCTAGTTCTCTAGAAATTTTAGCTCTTTCTGATCAACTAGAAGCATATTCTTTGTTTATGTTAACTCTGCAGCCTTTTCTGCGAGATCCGTTTGCAAAAACTGGTCGTAGGAGCTCGATTTCTGCAAGATCTGAAGAAGGTGCAGCTTCTACTGATCCAGTGGAAGCATCTTCTGTTTGTGCCTCAACTGATTCTCCTAGAGCTAAATTTGACCATGATAAACTTGTTTCTGCAGGTTCTTTCTTCGTCTCTGCTCATGCTGATCCTGTATCAGCATCTTCTCTTGTGCCTCAACTGATTCTACTATTCTGCCTGGTGACTCAACGTATTAGACTTATCTCTGCAAGTTCTTTTAGAGGTTGAGCTGGTGCAGAATCCATATCATCGTCTTCTGTCTGTACCTTAACTGCTTCTTCTATAGCCAATTCTGCCTGAAACGTTTGCGAGACTCATCGTGTTAGACGTGTTTCTGCTAGTTCTTTTGTAGTTTGAAATGGTGCAGATCTCATATCTTCTGTTTGTACCTTAACGCCTTCCTCTATAGCCATTTCCGCCTGATTAGTTTGAGAAACTCATCGTGTTAGACTAGTTTTTGAAAGGTCTTTTGGAGTTTGATCATATCTAGTTAATGTATCTGCGTCTCACACATGTGGTTCTTCTAGTTCTCTAGGAATTTTAGCTCTTTCTGATCAACTAGAAGCATATTCTATACGTGTTGATCCAGTATAAGCATCTTAACTCTGCAGTCTTTTCTGCGAGATCCGTTTGCAAAAATTGGTCGTAGGAGCTCGACTTCTGCAAGTTCTGAAGGAGGTGCAGCTTCTACTGATCCAGTGGAAGCATCTTCTGTTTAAGCCTCAACTGATTCTCCTAGAGCTAAATTTGTCCATGATAAACTTGTTTCTGAAGGGTCTTTCTTCGTTTCAGCTCGTGTTGATCCAGTATCAGGATCTTCTCTTGTGCCTCAACTGATTCTACTATTCTGCCTGATGACTCAACGTATTAGACTTATTTCTGCAAGTTCTTTTAGAGGTTGAGCTGGTGCACAATCCATATCATCGTCTTCTGTCTGTACCTTAACTGCTTCTTCTATAGCCAATGCTGCCTGAAAAGTTTGCTAGACTCATGGTGTTAGACGTGTTTCTGCTAACTCTTTTGTAGTTTGAAACGGTGCAGATCTCATATCTTCTTAACGCCTTCCACTATAGCTATTTCCGCCTGATTAGTTTGAGAAACTCATCGTGTTAGACTTGTTTTTGGAAGTTCGTTTGGAGTTTGATCCTATCTAGTTAAGTATCTGCGTCTCACACATCTGTTTCTTCTAGTTCTCTAGGAATTTTATCTCTTTCTGATCAACTAGAAGCATATTCTGTGTTTATGTTAACTCTGCAGCCTTTTCTACGAGATCCGTTTGCAAAAACTGGTCGTAGGAGCTCGATTTCTGCAAGATTTGAAGAAGGTGCAGCTTCTACTGATCCAGTGGAAGCATCTTCTTTTTGTGCCTCAACTGATTCTCCTAGAGCTAAATTTGACCATGATAAACTTGTTTCTGCAGGTTCTTTCTTCGTCTCTGCTCATGCTGATCCTGTATCAGCATCTTCTCTTGTGCCTCAACTGATTCTACTATTCTGCCTGGTGACTCAACGTATTAGACTTATCTCTGCAAGTTCTTTTAGAGGTTGAGCTGGTGCAGAATCCATATCATCGTCTTCTGTCTGTACCTTAACTGCTTCTTCTATAGCCAATTCTGCCTGAAACGTTTGCGAGACTCATCGTGTTAGACGTGTTTCTGCTAGTTCTTTTGTAGTTTGAAATGGTGCAGATCTCATATCTTCTGTTTGTACCTTAACGCCTTCCTCTATAGCCATTTCCGCCTGATTAGTTTGAGAAACTCATCGTGTTAGACTAGTTTTTGAAAGGTCTTTTGGAGTTTGATCATATCTAGTTAATGTATCTGCGTCTCACACATGTGGTTCTTCTAGTTCTCTAGGAATTTTAGCTCTTTATGATCAACTAGAAACATATTCTGTGTTTATATCTTAACTCTGCAGCCTTTTCTGCGAGATCCGTTTGCAAAAATTGGTCGTAGGAGCTCGATTTCTGCAAGTTCTGAAGGAGGTGCAGCTTCTACTGATCCAGTGGAAGCATCTTCTGTTTAAGCCTCAACTGATTCTCCTAGAGCTAAATTTGTCCATGATAAACTTGTTTCTGAAGGGTCTTTCTTCGTTTCAGCTCGTGTTGATCCTGTATCAGCATCTTCTCTTGTGCCTCAACTGATTCTACTATTCTGCCTGGTGACTCAACGTATTAGACTTATTTCTGCAAGTTCTTTTAGAGGTTGAACTGGTGCAGAATCCGTATCATCGTCTTCTGTCTGTACCTTAACTGCTTCTTCTATAGCCAATGCTGCCTGAAAAGTTTGCTAGACTCATCGTGTTAGACGTGTTTCTGCTAACTCTTTTGTAGTTTGAAACGGTGCAGATCTAATATCTTCTTAACGCCTTCCACTATAGCTATTTCCTCCTGATTAGTTTGAGAAACTCATCGTGTTAGACTTGTTTTTGGAAGTTCGTTTGGAGTTTGATCCTATCTAGTTAAGTATCTGCGTCTCACACATCTGTTTCTTCTAGTTCTCTAGGAATTTTATCTCTTTCTGATCAACTAGAAGCATATTCTGTGTTTATGTTAACTCTGCAGCCTTTTCTGCGAGATCCGTTTGCAAATACTGGTCGTAGAGACTTATTTCTGCAAGTTCTGAAGGAGGTGCAGCTTCTACTGATCCAGTGGAAGCATCTTCTGTTTAAGCCTCAACTGATTCTCCTAGAGCTAAATTTGTCCATGATAAACTTGTTTCTGAAGGGTCTTTCTTCGTTTCAGCTCGTGTTGATCCTGTATCAGCATCTTCTCTTGTGCCTCAACTGATTCTACTATTCTGCCTGGTGACTCAACGTATTAGACTTATTTCTGCAAGTTCTTTTAGAGGTTGAACTGGTGCAGAATCCGTATCATCGTCTTCTGTCTGTACCTTAACTGCTTCTTCTATAGCCAATGCTGCCTGAAAAGTTTGCTAGACTCATCGTGTTAGACGTGTTTCTGCTAACTCTTTTGTAGTTTGAAACGGTGCAGATCTCATATCTTCTGTTTGTACCTTAACGCCTTCCTCTATAGCCATTTCCGCCTGATTAGTTTGAGAAACTCATCGTGTTAGACTTGTTTTTGGAAGATCGTTTGGAGTTTGATCCTATCTAGTTAAGTATCTGCGTCTCACACTTCTGTTTCTTCTAGTTCTCTAGAAATTTTAGCTCTTTCTGATCAACTAGAAGCATATTCTTTGTTTATGTTAACTCTGCAGCCTTTTCTGCGAGATCCGTTTGCAAAAACTGGTCGTAGGAGCTCGATTTCTGCAAGATCTGAAGAAGGTGCAGCTTCTACTGATCCAGTGGAAGCATCTTCTGTTTGTGCCTCAACTGATTCTCCTAGAGCTAAATTTGACCATGATAAACTTGTTTCTGCAGGTTCTTTCTTCGTCTCTGCTCATGCTGATCCTGTATCAGCATCTTCTCTTGTGCCTCAACTGATTCTACTATTCTGCCTGGTGACTCAACGTATTAGACTTATCTCTGCAAGTTCTTTTAGAGGTTGAGCTGGTGCAGAATCCATATCATCGTCTTCTGTCTGTACCTTAACTGCTTCTTCTATAGCCAATTCTGCCTGAAACGTTTGCGAGACTCATCGTGTTAGACGTGTTTCTGCTAGTTCTTTTGTAGTTTGAAATGGTGCAGATCTCATATCTTCTGTTTGTACCTTAACGCCTTCCTCTATAGCCATTTCCGCCTGATTAGTTTGAGAAACTCATCGTGTTAGACTAGTTTTTGAAAGGTCTTTTGGAGTTTGATCATATCTAGTTAATGTATCTGCGTCTCACACATGTGGTTCTTCTAGTTCTCTAGGAATTTTAGCTCTTTCTGATCAACTAGAAGCATATTCTATACGTGTTGATCCAGTATAAGCATCTTAACTCTGCAGTCTTTTCTGCGAGATCCGTTTGCAAAAATTGGTCGTAGGAGCTCGACTTCTGCAAGTTCTGAAGGAGGTGCAGCTTCTACTGATCCAGTGGAAGCATCTTCTGTTTAAGCCTCAACTGATTCTCCTAGAGCTAAATTTGTCCATGATAAACTTGTTTCTGAAGGGTCTTTCTTCGTTTCAGCTCGTGTTGATCCAGTATCAGCATCTTCTCTTGTGCCTCAACTGATTCTACTATTCTGCCTGATGACTCAACGTATTAGACTTATTTCTGCAAGTTCTTTTAGAGGTTGAGCTGGTGCAGAATCCATATCATCGTCTTCTGTCTGTACCTTAACTGCTTCTTCTATAGCCAATGCTGCCTGAAAAGTTTGCTAGACTCATGGTGTTAGACGTGTTTCTGCTAACTCTTTTGTAGTTTGAAACGGTGCAGATCTCATATCTTCTTAACGCCTTCCACTATAGCTATTTCCGCCTGATTAGTTTGAGAAACTCATCGTGTTAGACTTGTTTTTGGAAGTTCGTTTGGAGTTTGATCCTATCTAGTTAAGTATCTGCGTCTCACACATCTGTTTCTTCTAGTTCTCTAGGAATTTTATCTCTTTCTGATCAACTAGAAGCATATTCTGTGTTTATGTTAACTCTGCAGCCTTTTCTACGAGATCCGTTTGCAAAAACTGGTCGTAGGAGCTCGATTTCTGCAAGATTTGAAGAAGGTGCAGCTTCTACTGATCCAGTGGAAGCATCTTCTTTTTGTGCCTCAACTGATTCTCCTAGAGCTAAATTTGACCATGATAAACTTGTTTCTGCAGGTTCTTTCTTCGTCTCTGCTCATGCTGATCCTGTATCAGCATCTTCTCTTGTGCCTCAACTGATTCTACTATTCTGCCTGGTGACTCAACGTATTAGACTTATCTCTGCAAGTTCTTTTAGAGGTTGAGCTGGTGCAGAATCCATATCATCGTCTTCTGTCTGTACCTTAACTGCTTCTTCTATAGCCAATTCTGCCTGAAACGTTTGCGAGACTCATCGTGTTAGACGTGTTTCTGCTAGTTCTTTTGTAGTTTGAAATGGTGCAGATCTCATATCTTCTGTTTGTACCTTAACGCCTTCCTCTATAGCCATTTCCGCCTGATTAGTTTGAGAAACTCATCGTGTTAGACTAGTTTTTGAAAGGTCTTTTGGAGTTTGATCATATCTAGTTAAGTATCTGCGTCTCACACATCTGTTTCTTCTAGTTCTCTAGGAATTTTAGCTCGTTCTGATCAACTAGAAGCATATTCTGTGTTTATCTTAACTCTGCAGCCTTTTCTGCGAGATCCGTTTGCAAAAACTGGTCGTAGGAGCTCGATTTCTGCAAGATCTGAAGGAGGTGCAGCTTCTACTGATCCAGTGGAAGCATCTTCTGTTTGTGCCTCAACTGATTCTCCTAGAGCTAAATTTGACCATGATAAACTTGTTTCTGCAGGTTCTTTCTTCGTCTCTGCTCATGCTGATCCTGTATCAGCATCTTCTCTTGTGCCTCAACTGATTCTACTATTCTGCCTGGTGACTCAATGTATTAGACTTATCTCTGCAAGTTCTTTTAGAGGTTGAGCTGGTGCAGAATCCATATCATCGTCTTCTGTCTGTACCTTAACTGCTTCTTCTATAGCCAATTCTGCCTGAAACGTTTGCGAGACTCATCGTGTTAGACGTGTTTCTGCTAGTTCTTTTGTAGTTTGAAATGGTGCAGATCTCATATCTTCTGTTTGTACCTTAACGCCTTCCTCTATAGCCATTTCCGCCTGATTAGTTTGAGAAACTCATCGTGTTAGACTAGTTTTTGAAAGGTCTTTTGGAGTTTGATCATATCTAGTTAATGTATCTGCGTCTCACACATGTGGTTCTTCTAGTTCTCTAGGAATTTTAGCTCTTTCTGATCAACTAGAAACATATTCTGTGTTTATATCTTAACTCTGCAGCCTTTTCTGCGAGATCCGTTTGCAAAAATTGGTCGTAGGAGCTCGATTTCTGCAAGTTCTGAAGGAGGTGCAGCTTCTACTGATCCAGTGGAAGCATCTTCTGTTTAAGCCTCAACTGATTCTCCTAGAGCTAAATTTGTCCATGATAAACTTGTTTCTGAAGGGTCTTTCTTCGTTTCAGCTCGTGTTGATCCAGTATCAGCATCTTCTCTTGTGCCTCAACTGATTCTACTATTCTGCCTGATGACTCAACGTATTAGACTTATTTCTGCAAGTTCTTTTAGAGGTTGAGCTGGTGCAGAATCCATATCATCGTCTTCTGTCTGTACCTTAACTGCTTCTTCTATAGCCAATGCTGCCTGAAAAGTTTGCTAGATTCATCGTGTTAGACGTGTTTCTGCTAGCTCTTTTGTAGTTTGAAATGGTGCAGATCTCATATCTTCTGTTTGTACCTTAACGCCTTCCTCTATAGCCATTTCCGCCTGATTAGTTTGAGAAACTCATCGTGTTAGACTTGTTTTTGGAAGATCGTTTGGAGTTTGATCCTATCTAGTTAAGTATCTGCGTCTCACACTTCTGTTTCTTCTAGTTCTCTAGAAATTTTAGCTCTTTCTGATCAACTAGAAGCATATTCTTTGTTTATGTTAACTCTGCAGCCTTTTCTGCGAGATCCGTTTGCAAAAACTGGTCGTAGGAGCTCGATTTCTGCAAGATCTGAAGAAGGTGCAGCTTCTACTGATCCAGTGGAAGCATCTTCTGTTTGTGCCTCAACTGATTCTCCTAGAGCTAAATTTGACCATGATAAACTTGTTTCTGCAGGTTCTTTCTTCGTCTCTGCTCATGCTGATCCTGTATCAGCATCTTCTCTTGTGCCTCAACTGATTCTACTATTCTGCCTGGTGACTCAACGTATTAGACTTATCTCTGCAAGTTCTTTTAGAGGTTGAGCTGGTGCAGAATCCATATCATCGTCTTCTGTCTGTACCTTAACTGCTTCTTCTATAGCCAATTCTGCCTGAAACGTTTGCGAGACTCATCGTGTTAGACGTGTTTCTGCTAGTTCTTTTGTAGTTTGAAATGGTGCAGATCTCATATCTTCTGTTTGTACCTTAACGCCTTCCTCTATAGCCATTTCCGCCTGATTAGTTTGAGAAACTCATCGTGTTAGACTAGTTTTTGAAAGGTCTTTTGGAGTTTGATCATATCTAGTTAATGTATCTGCGTCTCACACATGTGGTTCTTCTAGTTCTCTAGGAATTTTAGCTCTTTCTGATCAACTAGAAGCATATTCTATACGTGTTGATCCAGTATAAGCATCTTAACTCTGCAGTCTTTTCTGCGAGATCCGTTTGCAAAAATTGGTCGTAGGAGCTCGACTTCTGCAAGTTCTGAAGGAGGTGCAGCTTCTACTGATCCAGTGGAAGCATCTTCTGTTTAAGCCTCAACTGATTCTCCTAGAGCTAAATTTGTCCATGATAAACTTGTTTCTGAAGGGTCTTTCTTCGTTTCAGCTCGTGTTGATCCAGTATCAGGATCTTCTCTTGTGCCTCAACTGATTCTACTATTCTGCCTGATGACTCAACGTATTAGACTTATTTCTGCAAGTTCTTTTAGAGGTTGAGCTGGTGCACAATCCATATCATCGTCTTCTGTCTGTACCTTAACTGCTTCTTCTATAGCCAATGCTGCCTGAAAAGTTTGCTAGACTCATGGTGTTAGACGTGTTTCTGCTAACTCTTTTGTAGTTTGAAACGGTGCAGATCTCATATCTTCTTAACGCCTTCCACTATAGCTATTTCCGCCTGATTAGTTTGAGAAACTCATCGTGTTAGACTTGTTTTTGGAAGTTCGTTTGGAGTTTGATCCTATCTAGTTAAGTATCTGCGTCTCACACATCTGTTTCTTCTAGTTCTCTAGGAATTTTATCTCTTTCTGATCAACTAGAAGCATATTCTGTGTTTATGTTAACTCTGCAGCCTTTTCTACGAGATCCGTTTGCAAAAACTGGTCGTAGGAGCTCGATTTCTGCAAGATTTGAAGAAGGTGCAGCTTCTACTGATCCAGTGGAAGCATCTTCTTTTTGTGCCTCAACTGATTCTCCTAGAGCTAAATTTGACCATGATAAACTTGTTTCTGCAGGTTCTTTCTTCGTCTCTGCTCATGCTGATCCTGTATCAGCATCTTCTCTTGTGCCTCAACTGATTCTACTATTCTGCCTGGTGACTCAACGTATTAGACTTATCTCTGCAAGTTCTTTTAGAGGTTGAGCTGGTGCAGAATCCATATCATCGTCTTCTGTCTGTACCTTAACTGCTTCTTCTATAGCCAATTCTGCCTGAAACGTTTGCGAGACTCATCGTGTTAGACGTGTTTCTGCTAGTTCTTTTGTAGTTTGAAATGGTGCAGATCTCATATCTTCTGTTTGTACCTTAACGCCTTCCTCTATAGCCATTTCCGCCTGATTAGTTTGAGAAACTCATCGTGTTAGACTAGTTTTTGAAAGGTCTTTTGGAGTTTGATCATATCTAGTTAATGTATCTGCGTCTCACACATGTGGTTCTTCTAGTTCTCTAGGAATTTTAGCTCTTTATGATCAACTAGAAACATATTCTGTGTTTATATCTTAACTCTGCAGCCTTTTCTGCGAGATCCGTTTGCAAAAATTGGTCGTAGGAGCTCGATTTCTGCAAGTTCTGAAGGAGGTGCAGCTTCTACTGATCCAGTGGAAGCATCTTCTGTTTAAGCCTCAACTGATTCTCCTAGAGCTAAATTTGTCCATGATAAACTTGTTTCTGAAGGGTCTTTCTTCGTTTCAGCTCGTGTTGATCCTGTATCAGCATCTTCTCTTGTGCCTCAACTGATTCTACTATTCTGCCTGGTGACTCAACGTATTAGACTTATTTCTGCAAGTTCTTTTAGAGGTTGAACTGGTGCAGAATCCGTATCATCGTCTTCTGTCTGTACCTTAACTGCTTCTTCTATAGCCAATGCTGCCTGAAAAGTTTGCTAGACTCATCGTGTTAGACGTGTTTCTGCTAACTCTTTTGTAGTTTGAAACGGTGCAGATCTAATATCTTCTTAACGCCTTCCACTATAGCTATTTCCTCCTGATTAGTTTGAGAAACTCATCGTGTTAGACTTGTTTTTGGAAGTTCGTTTGGAGTTTGATCCTATCTAGTTAAGTATCTGCGTCTCACACATCTGTTTCTTCTAGTTCTCTAGGAATTTTATCTCTTTCTGATCAACTAGAAGCATATTCTGTGTTTATGTTAACTCTGCAGCCTTTTCTGCGAGATCCGTTTGCAAATACTGGTCGTAGAGACTTATTTCTGCAAGTTCTGAAGGAGGTGCAGCTTCTACTGATCCAGTGGAAGCATCTTCTGTTTAAGCCTCAACTGATTCTCCTAGAGCTAAATTTGTCCATGATAAACTTGTTTCTGAAGGGTCTTTCTTCGTTTCAGCTCGTGTTGATCCTGTATCAGCATCTTCTCTTGTGCCTCAACTGATTCTACTATTCTGCCTGGTGACTCAACGTATTAGACTTATTTCTGCAAGTTCTTTTAGAGGTTGAACTGGTGCAGAATCCGTATCATCGTCTTCTGTCTGTACCTTAACTGCTTCTTCTATAGCCAATGCTGCCTGAAAAGTTTGCTAGACTCATCGTGTTAGACGTGTTTCTGCTAACTCTTTTGTAGTTTGAAACGGTGCAGATCTCATATCTTCTTAACGCCTTCCACTATAGCTATTTCCGCCTGATTAGTTTGAGAAACTCATCGTGTTAGACTTGTTTTTGGAAGTTCGTTTGGAGTTTGATCCTATCTAGTTAAGTATCTGCGTCTCACACATCTGTTTCTTCTAGTTCTCTAGGAATTTTATCTCTTTCTGATCAACTAGAAGCATATTCTGTGTTTATGTTAACTCTGCAGCCTTTTCTGCGAGATCCGTTTGCAAAAACTGGTCGTAGAGACTTATTTCTGCAAGTTCTGAAGGAGGTGCAGCTTCTACTGATCCAGTGGAAGCATCTTCTGTTTAAGCCTCAACTGATTCTCCTAGAGCTAAATTTGACCATGATAAACTTGTTTCTGCAGGTTCTTTCTTCGTCTCTGTTCATGCTGATCCTGTATCAGCATCTTATCTTGTGCCTCAACTGATTCTACTATTCTGCCTGGTGACTCAACGTATTAGACTTATCTCTGCAAGTTCTTTTAGAGGTTGAGCTGGTGCAGAATCCATATCATCGTCTTCTGTCTGTACCTTAACTGCTTCTTCTATAGCCAATTCTGCCTGAAACGTTTGCGAGACTCATCGTGTTAGACGTGTTTCTGCTAGTTCTTTTGTAGTTTGAAATGGTGCAGATCTCATATCTTCTGTTTGCACCTTACCGCCTTCCTCTATAGCCATTTCCGCCTGACTAGTTTGAGAAACTCATCGTGTTAGACTAGTTTTTGAAAGGTCTTTTGGAGTTTGATCATATCTAGTTAATGTATCTGCGACTCACACATGTGGTTCTTCTAGTTCTCTAGGAATTTTAGCTCTTTCTGATCAACTAGAAGCATATTCTATACGTGTTGATCCAGTATAAGCATCTTAACTCTGCAGTCTTTTCTGCGAGATCCGTTTGCAAAAATTGGTCGTAGGAGCTCGACTTCTGCAAGTTCTGAAGGAGGTGCAGCTTCTACTGATCCAGTGGAAGCATCTTCTGTTTAAGCCTCAACTGATTCTCCTAGAGCTAAATTTGTCCATGATAAACTTGTTTCTGAAGGGTCTTTCTTCGTTTCAGCTCGTGTTGATCCAGTATCAGGATCTTCTCTTGTGCCTCAACTGATTCTACTATTCTGCCTGATGACTCAACGTATTAGACTTATTTCTGCAAGTTCTTTTAGAGGTTGAGCTGGTGCAGAATCCATATCATCGTCTTCTGTCTGTACCTTAACTGCTTCTTCTATAGCCAATGCTGCCTGAAAAGTTTGCTAGACTCATGGTGTTAGACGTGTTTCTGCTAACTCTTTTGTAGTTTGAAACGGTGCAGATCTCATATCTTCTTAACGCCTTCCACTATAGCTATTTCCGCCTGATTAGTTTGAGAAACTCATCGTGTTAGACTTGTTTTTGGAAGTTCGTTTGGAGTTTGATCCTATCTAGTTAAGTATCTGCGTCTCACACATCTGTTTCTTCTAGTTCTCTAGGAATTTTATCTCTTTCTGATCAACTAGAAGCATATTCTGTGTTTATGTTAACTCTGCAGCCTTTTCTACGAGATCCGTTTGCAAAAACTGGTCGTAGGAGCTCGATTTCTGCAAGATTTGAAGAAGGTGCAGCTTCTACTGATCCAGTGGAAGCATCTTCTTTTTGTGCCTCAACTGATTCTCCTAGAGCTAAATTTGACCATGATAAACTTGTTTCTGCAGGTTCTTTCTTCGTCTCTGCTCATGCTGATCCTGTATCAGCATCTTCTCTTGTGCCTCAACTGATTCTACTATTCTGCCTGGTGACTCAACGTATTAGACTTATCTCTGCAAGTTCTTTTAGAGGTTGAGCTGGTGCAGAATCCATATCATCGTCTTCTGTCTGTACCTTAACTGCTTCTTCTATAGCCAATTCTGCCTGAAACGTTTGCGAGACTCATCGTGTTAGACGTGTTTCTGCTAGTTCTTTTGTAGTTTGAAATGGTGCAGATCTCATATCTTCTGTTTGTACCTTAACGCCTTCCTCTATAGCCATTTCCGCCTGATTAGTTTGAGAAACTCATCGTGTTAGACTAGTTTTTGAAAGGTCTTTTGGAGTTTGATCATATCTAGTTAAGTATCTGCGTCTCACACATCTGTTTCTTCTAGTTCTCTAGGAATTTTAGCTCGTTCTGATCAACTAGAAGCATATTCTGTGTTTATCTTAACTCTGCAGCCTTTTCTGCGAGATCCGTTTGCAAAAACTGGTCGTAGGAGCTCGATTTCTGCAAGATTTGAAGAAGGTGCAGCTTCTACTGATCCAGTGGAAGCATCTTCTTTTTGTGCCTCAACTGATTCTCCTAGAGCTAAATTTGACCATGATAAACTTGTTTCTGCAGGTTCTTTCTTCGTCTCTGCTCATGCTGATCCTGTATCAGCATCTTCTCTTGTGCCTCAACTGATTCTACTATTCTGCCTGGTGACTCAACGTATTAGACTTATCTCTGCAAGTTCTTTTAGAGGTTGAGCTGGTGCAGAATCCATATCATCGTCTTCTGTCTGTACCTTAACTGCTTCTTCTATAGCCAATTCTGCCTGAAACGTTTGCGATACTCATCGTGTTAGACGTGTTTCTGCTAGTTCTTTTGTAGTTTGAAATGGTGCAGATCTCATATCTTCTGTTTGTACCTTAACGCCTTCCCCTATAGCCATTTCCGCCTGATTAGTTTGAGAAACTCATCGTGTTAGACTAGTTTTTGAAAGGTCTTTTGGAGTTTGATCATATCTAGTTAATGTATCTGCGTCTCACACATGTGGTTCTTCTAGTTCTCTAGGAATTTTAGCTCTTTATGATCAACTAGAAACATATTCTGTGTTTATATCTTAACTCTGCAGCCTTTTCTGCGAGATCCGTTTGCAAAAATTGGTCGTAGGAGCTCGATTTCTGCAAGTTCTGAAGGAGTTGCAGCTTCTACTGATCCAGTGGAAGCATCTTCTGTTTAAGCCTCAACTGATTCTCCTAGAGCTAAATTTGTCCATGATAAACTTGTTTCTGAAGGGTCTTTCTTCGTTTTAGCTCGTGTTGATCCTGTATCAGCATCTTCTCTTGTGCCTCAACTGATTCTACTATTCTGCCTCGTGACTCAACGTATTAGACTTATTTCTGCAAGTTCTTTTAGAGGTTGAACTGGTGCAGAATCCGTATCATCGTCTTCTGTCTGTACCTTAACTGCTTCTTCTATAGCCAATGCTGCCTGAAAAGTTTGCTAGACTCATCGTGTTAGACGTGTTTCTGCTAACTCTTTTGTAGTTTGAAACGGTGCAGATCTCATATCTTCTTAACGCCTTCCACTATAGCTATTTCCGCCTAATTAGTTTGAGAAACTCATCGTGTTAGACTTGTTTTTGGAAGATCGTTTGGAGTTTGATCCTATCTAGTTAAGTATCTGCGTCTCACACTTCTGTTTCTTCTAGTTCTCTAGAAATTTTAGCTCTTTCTGATCAACTAGAAGCATATTCTTTGTTTATGTTAACTCTGCAGCCTTTTCTGCGAGATCCGTTTGCAAAAACTGGTCGTAGGAGCTCGATTTCTGCAAGATCTGAAGAAGGTGCAGCTTCTACTGATCCAGTGGAAGCATCTTCTGTTTGTGCCTCAACTGATTCTCCTAGAGCTAAATTTGACCATGATAAACTTGTTTCTGCAGGTTCTTTCTTCGTCTCTGCTCATGCTGATCCTGTATCAGCATCTTATCTTGTGCCTCAACTGATTCTACTATTCTGCCTGATGACTCAACGTATTAGACTTATTTCTGCAAGTTCTTTTAGAGGTTGAGCTGGTGCAGAATCCATATCATCGTCTTCTGTCTGTACCTTAACTGCTTCTTCTATAGCCAATGCTGCCTGAAAAGTTTGCTAGACTCATGGTGTTAGACGTGTTTCTGCTAACTCTTTTGTAGTTTGAAACGGTGCAGATCTCATATCTTCTTAACGCCTTCCACTATAGCTATTTCCGCCTGATTAGTTTGAGAAACTCATCGTGTTAGACTTGTTTTTGGAAGTTCGTTTGGAGTTTGATCCTATCTAGTTAAGTATCTGCGTCTCACACATCTGTTTCTTCTAGTTCTCTAGGAATTTTATCTCTTTCTGATCAACTAGAAGCATATTCTGTGTTTATGTTAACTCTGCAGCCTTTTCTACGAGATCCGTTTGCAAAAACTGGTCGTAGGAGCTCGATTTCTGCAAGATTTGAAGAAGGTGCAGCTTCTACTGATCCAGTGGAAGCATCTTCTTTTTGTGCCTCAACTGATTCTCCTAGAGCTAAATTTGACCATGATAAACTTGTTTCTGCAGGTTCTTTCTTCGTCTCTGCTCATGCTGATCCTGTATCAGCATCTTCTCTTGTGCCTCAACTGATTCTACTATTCTGCCTGGTGACTCAACGTATTAGACTTATCTCTGCAAGTTCTTTTAGAGGTTGAGCTGGTGCAGAATCCATATCATCGTCTTCTGTCTGTACCTTAACTGCTTCTTCTATAGCCAATTCTGCCTGAAACGTTTGCGAGACTCATCGTGTTAGACGTGTTTCTGCTAGTTCTTTTGTAGTTTGAAATGGTGCAGATCTCATATCTTCTGTTTGTACCTTAACGCCTTCCTCTATAGCCATTTCCGCCTGATTAGTTTGAGAAACTCATCGTGTTAGACTAGTTTTTGAAAGGTCTTTTGGAGTTTGATCATATCTAGTTAAGTATCTGCGTCTCACACATCTGTTTCTTCTAGTTCTCTAGGAATTTTAGCTCGTTCTGATCAACTAGAAGCATATTCTGTGTTTATCTTAACTCTGCAGCCTTTTCTGCGAGATCCGTTTGCAAAAACTGGTCGTAGGAGCTCGATTTCTGCAAGATCTGAAGGAGGTGCAGCTTCTACTGATCCAGTGGAAGCATCTTCTGTTTGTGCCTCAACTGATTCTCCTAGAGCTAAATTTGACCATGATAAACTTGTTTCTGCAGGTTCTTTCTTCGTCTCTGCTCATGCTGATCCTGTATCAGCATCTTCTCTTGTGCCTCAACTGATTCTACTATTCTGCCTGGTGACTCAATGTATTAGACTTATCTCTGCAAGTTCTTTTAGAGGTTGAGCTGGTGCAGAATCCATATCATCGTCTTCTGTCTGTACCTTAACTGCTTCTTCTATAGCCAATTCTGCCTGAAACGTTTGCGAGACTCATCGTGTTAGACGTGTTTCTGCTAGTTCTTTTGTAGTTTGAAATGGTGCAGATCTCATATCTTCTGTTTGTACCTTAACGCCTTCCCCTATAGCCATTTCCGCCTGATTAGTTTGAGAAACTCATCGTGTTAGACTAGTTTTTGAAAGGTCTTTTGGAGTTTGATCATATCTAGTTAATGTATCTGCGTCTCACACATGTGGTTCTTCTAGTTCTCTAGGAATTTTAGCTCTTTATGATCAACTAGAAACATATTCTGTGTTTATATCTTAACTCTGCAGCCTTTTCTGCGAGATCCGTTTGCAAAAATTGGTCGTAGGAGCTCGATTTCTGCAAGTTCTGAAGGAGTTGCAGCTTCTACTGATCCAGTGGAAGCATCTTCTGTTTAAGCCTCAACTGATTCTCCTAGAGCTAAATTTGTCCATGATAAACTTGTTTCTGAAGGGTCTTTCTTCGTTTTAGCTCGTGTTGATCCTGTATCAGCATCTTCTCTTGTGCCTCAACTGATTCTACTATTCTGCCTCGTGACTCAACGTATTAGACTTATTTCTGCAAGTTCTTTTAGAGGTTGAACTGGTGCAGAATCCGTATCATCGTCTTCTGTCTGTACCTTAACTGCTTCTTCTATAGCCAATGCTGCCTGAAAAGTTTGCTAGACTCATCGTGTTAGACGTGTTTCTGCTAACTCTTTTGTAGTTTGAAACGGTGCAGATCTCATATCTTCTTAACGCCTTCCACTATAGCTATTTCCGCCTAATTAGTTTGAGAAACTCATCGTGTTAGACTTGTTTTTGGAAGATCGTTTGGAGTTTGATCCTATCTAGTTAAGTATCTGCGTCTCACACTTCTGTTTCTTCTAGTTCTCTAGAAATTTTAGCTCTTTCTGATCAACTAGAAGCATATTCTTTGTTTATGTTAACTCTGCAGCCTTTTCTGCGAGATCCGTTTGCAAAAACTGGTCGTAGGAGCTCGATTTCTGCAAGATCTGAAGAAGGTGCAGCTTCTACTGATCCAGTGGAAGCATCTTCTGTTTGTGCCTCAACTGATTCTCCTAGAGCTAAATTTGACCATGATAAACTTGTTTCTGCAGGTTCTTTCTTCGTCTCTGCTCATGCTGATCCTGTATCAGCATCTTATCTTGTGCCTCAACTGATTCTACTATTCTGCCTGGTGACTCAACGTATTAGACTTATCTCTGCAAGTTCTTTTAGAGGTTGAGCTGGTGCAGAATCCATATCATCGTCTTCTGTCTGTACCTTAACTGCTTCTTCTATAGCCAATTCTGCCTGAAACGTTTGCGAGACTCATCGTGTTAGACGTGTTTCTGCTAGTTCTTTTGTAGTTTGAAATGGTGCAGATCTCATATATTCTGTTTGTACCTTAACGCCTTCCTCTATAGCCATTTCCGCCTGATTAGTTTGAGAAACTCATCGTGTTAGACTAGTTTTTGAAAGGTCTTTTGGAGTTTGATCATATCTAGTTAATGTATCTGCGTCTCACACATGTGGTTCTTCTAGTTCTCTAGGAATTTTAGCTCTTTCTGATCAACTAGAAGCATATTCTTTGTTTATGTTAACTCTGCAGCCTTTTCTGCGAGATCCGTTTGCAAAAACTGGTCGTAAGAGCTCGATTTCTGCAAGATCTGAAGAAGGTGCAGCTTCTACTGATCCAGTGGAAGCATCTTCTGTTTGTGCCTCAACTGATTCTCCTAGAGCTAAATTTGACCATGATAAACTTGTTTCTGCAGGTTCTTTCTTCGTCTCTGCTCATGCTGATCCTGTATCAGCATCTTCTCTTGTGCCTCAACTGATTCTACTATTCTGCCTGGTGACTCAACGTATTAGACTTATCTCTGCAAGTTCTTTTAGAGGTTGAGCTGGTGCAGAATCCATATCATCGTCTTCTGTCTGTACCTTAACTGCTTCTTCTATAGCCAATTCTGCCTGAAACGTTTGCGAGACTCATCGTGTTAGACGTGTTTCTGCTAGTTCTTTTGTAGTTTGAAATGGTGCAGATCTCATATCTTCTGTTTGTACCTTAACGCCTTCCTCTATAGCCATTTCCGCCTGATTAGTTTGAGAAACTCATCGTGTTAGACTAGTTTTTGAAAGGTCTTTTGGAGTTTGATCATATCTAGTTAATGTATCTGCGTCTCACACATGTGGTTCTTCTAGTTCTCTAGGAATTTTAGCTCTTTATGATCAACTAGAAACATATTCTGTGTTTATATCTTAACTCTGCAGCCTTTTCTGCGAGATCCGTTTGCAAAAACTGGTCGTAGGAGCTTGATTTCTGCAAGTTCTGAAGGAGGTGCAGCTTCTACTGATCCAGTGGAAGCATCTTCTGTTTAAGCCTCAACTGATTCTCCTAGAGCTAAATTTGTCCATGATAAACTTGTTTCTGAAGGGTCTTTCTTCGTTTTAGCTCGTGTTGATCCTGTATCAGCATCTTCTCTTGTGCCTCAACTGATTCTACTATTCTGCCTGGTGACTCAACGTATTAGACTTATTTCTGCAAGTTCTTTTAGAGGTTGAACTGGTGCAGAATCCGTATCATCGTCTTCTGTCTGTACCTTAACTGCTTCTTCTATAGCCAATGCTGCCTGAAAAGTTTGCTAGACTCATCGTGTTAGACGTGTTTCTGCTAACTCTTTTGTAGTTTGAAACGGTGCAGATCTCATATCTTCTTAACGCCTTCCACTATAGCTATTTCCGCCTAATTAGTTTGAGAAACTCATCGTGTTAGACTTGTTTTTGGAAGATCGTTTGGAGTTTGATCCTATCTAGTTAAGTATCTGCGTCTCACACTTCTGTTTCTTCTAGTTCTCTAGAAATTTTAGCTCTTTCTGATCAACTAGAAGCATATTCTTTGTTTATGTTAACTCTGCAGCCTTTTCTGCGAGATCCGTTTGCAAAAACTGGTCGTAGGAGCTCGATTTCTGCAAGATCTGAAGAAGGTGCAGCTTCTACTGATCCAGTGGAAGCATCTTCTGTTTGTGCCTCAACTGATTCTCCTAGAGCTAAATTTGACCATGATAAACTTGTTTCTGCAGGTTCTTTCTTCGTCTCTGCTCATGCTGATCCTGTATCAGCATCTTATCTTGTGCCTCAACTGATTCTACTATTCTGCCTGGTGACTCAACGTATTAGACTTATCTCTGCAAGTTCTTTTAGAGGTTGAGCTGGTGCAGAATCCATATCATCGTCTTCTGTCTGTACCTTAACTGCTTCTTCTATAGCCAATTCTGCCTGAAACGTTTGCGAGACTCATCGTGTTAGACGTGTTTCTGCTAGTTCTTTTGTAGTTTGAAATGGTGCAGATCTCATATCTTCTGTTTGTACCTTAACGCCTTCCTCTATAGCCATTTCCGCCTGATTAGTTTGAGAAACTCATCGTGTTAGACTAGTTTTTGAAAGGTCTTTTGGAGTTTGATCATATCTAGTTAATGTATCTGCGTCTCACACATGTGGTTCTTCTAGTTCTCTAGGAATTTTAGCTCTTTATGATCAACTAGAAACATATTCTGTGTTTATATCTTAACTCTGCAGCCTTTTCTGCGAGATCCGTTTGCAAAAACTGGTCGTAGGAGCTTGATTTCTGCAAGTTCTGAAGGAGGTGCAGCTTCTACTGATCCAGTGGAAGCATCTTCTGTTTAAGCCTCAACTGATTCTCCTAGAGCTAAATTTGTCCATGATAAACTTGTTTCTGAAGGGTCTTTCTTCGTTTCAGCTCGTGTTGATCCTGTATCAGCATCTTCTCTTGTGCCTCAACTGATTCTACTATTCTGCCTGGTGACTCAATGTATTAGACTTATCTCTGCAAGTTCTTTTAGAGGTTGAGCTGGTGCAGAATCCATATCATCGTCTTCTGTCTGTACCTTAACTGCTTCTTCTATAGCCAATTCTGCCTGAAACGTTTGCGAGACTCATCGTGTTAGACGTGTTTCTGCTAGTTCTTTTGTAGTTTGAAATGGTGCAGATCTCATATCTTCTGTTTGTACCTTAACGCCTTCCCCTATAGCCATTTCCGCCTGATTAGTTTGAGAAACTCATCGTGTTAGACTAGTTTTTGAAAGGTCTTTTGGAGTTTGATCATATCTAGTTAATGTATCTGCGTCTCACACATGTGGTTCTTCTAGTTCTCTAGGAATTTTAGCTCTTTATGATCAACTAGAAACATATTCTGTGTTTATATCTTAACTCTGCAGCCTTTTCTGCGAGATCCGTTTGCAAAAATTGGTCGTAGGAGCTCGATTTCTGCAAGTTCTGAAGGAGTTGCAGCTTCTACTGATCCAGTGGAAGCATCTTCTGTTTAAGCCTCAACTGATTCTCCTAGAGCTAAATTTGTCCATGATAAACTTGTTTCTGAAGGGTCTTTCTTCGTTTCAGCTCGTGTTGATCCTGTATCAGCATCTTCTCTTGTGCCTCAACTGATTCTACTATTCTGCCTGGTGACTCAATGTATTAGACTTATCTCTGCAAGTTCTTTTAGAGGTTGAGCTGGTGCAGAATCCATATCATCGTCTTCTGTCTGTACCTTAACTGCTTCTTCTATAGCCAATTCTGCCTGAAACGTTTGCGAGACTCATCGTGTTAGACGTGTTTCTGCTAGTTCTTTTGTAGTTTGAAATGGTGCAGATCTCATATCTTCTGTTTGTACCTTAACGCCTTCCCCTATAGCCATTTCCGCCTGATTAGTTTGAGAAACTCATCGTGTTAGACTAGTTTTTGAAAGGTCTTTTGGAGTTTGATCATATCTAGTTAATGTATCTGCGTCTCACACATGTGGTTCTTCTAGTTCTCTAGGAATTTTAGCTCTTTATGATCAACTAGAAACATATTCTGTGTTTATATCTTAACTCTGCAGCCTTTTCTGCGAGATCCGTTTGCAAAAATTGGTCGTAGGAGCTCGATTTCTGCAAGTTCTGAAGGAGTTGCAGCTTCTACTGATCCAGTGGAAGCATCTTCTGTTTAAGCCTCAACTGATTCTCCTAGAGCTAAATTTGTCCATGATAAACTTGTTTCTGAAGGGTCTTTCTTCGTTTTAGCTCGTGTTGATCCTGTATCAGCATCTTCTCTTGTGCCTCAACTGATTCTACTATTCTGCCTCGTGACTCAACGTATTAGACTTATTTCTGCAAGTTCTTTTAGAGGTTGAACTGGTGCAGAATCCGTATCATCGTCTTCTGTCTGTACCTTAACTGCTTCTTCTATAGCCAATGCTGCCTGAAAAGTTTGCTAGACTCATCGTGTTAGACGTGTTTCTGCTAACTCTTTTGTAGTTTGAAACGGTGCAGATCTCATATCTTCTTAACGCCTTCCACTATAGCTATTTCCGCCTAATTAGTTTGAGAAACTCATCGTGTTAGACTTGTTTTTGGAAGATCGTTTGGAGTTTGATCCTATCTAGTTAAGTATCTGCGTCTCACACTTCTGTTTCTTCTAGTTCTCTAGAAATTTTAGCTCTTTCTGATCAACTAGAAGCATATTCTTTGTTTATGTTAACTCTGCAGCCTTTTCTGCGAGATCCGTTTGCAAAAACTGGTCGTAGGAGCTCGATTTCTGCAAGATCTGAAGAAGGTGCAGCTTCTACTGATCCAGTGGAAGCATCTTCTGTTTGTGCCTCAACTGATTCTCCTAGAGCTAAATTTGACCATGATAAACTTGTTTCTGCAGGTTCTTTCTTCGTCTCTGCTCATGCTGATCCTGTATCAGCATCTTATCTTGTGCCTCAACTGATTCTACTATTCTGCCTGGTGACTCAACGTATTAGACTTATCTCTGCAAGTTCTTTTAGAGGTTGAGCTGGTGCAGAATCCATATCATCGTCTTCTGTCTGTACCTTAACTGCTTCTTCTATAGCCAATTCTGCCTGAAACGTTTGCGAGACTCATCGTGTTAGACGTGTTTCTGCTAGTTCTTTTGTAGTTTGAAATGGTGCAGATCTCATATATTCTGTTTGTACCTTAACGCCTTCCTCTATAGCCATTTCCGCCTGATTAGTTTGAGAAACTCATCGTGTTAGACTAGTTTTTGAAAGGTCTTTTGGAGTTTGATCATATCTAGTTAATGTATCTGCGTCTCACACATGTGGTTCTTCTAGTTCTCTAGGAATTTTAGCTCTTTCTGATCAACTAGAAGCATATTCTTTGTTTATGTTAACTCTGCAGCCTTTTCTGCGAGATCCGTTTGCAAAAACTGGTCGTAAGAGCTCGATTTCTGCAAGATCTGAAGAAGGTGCAGCTTCTACTGATCCAGTGGAAGCATCTTCTGTTTGTGCCTCAACTGATTCTCCTAGAGCTAAATTTGACCATGATAAACTTGTTTCTGCAGGTTCTTTCTTCGTCTCTGCTCATGCTGATCCTGTATCAGCATCTTCTCTTGTGCCTCAACTGATTCTACTATTCTGCCTGGTGACTCAACGTATTAGACTTATCTCTGCAAGTTCTTTTAGAGGTTGAGCTGGTGCAGAATCCATATCATCGTCTTCTGTCTGTACCTTAACTGCTTCTTCTATAGCCAATTCTGCCTGAAACGTTTGCGAGACTCATCGTGTTAGACGTGTTTCTGCTAGTTCTTTTGTAGTTTGAAATGGTGCAGATCTCATATCTTCTGTTTGTACCTTAACGCCTTCCTCTATAGCCATTTCCGCCTGATTAGTTTGAGAAACTCATCGTGTTAGACTAGTTTTTGAAAGGTCTTTTGGAGTTTGATCATATCTAGTTAATGTATCTGCGTCTCACACATGTGGTTCTTCTAGTTCTCTAGGAATTTTAGCTCTTTATGATCAACTAGAAACATATTCTGTGTTTATATCTTAACTCTGCAGCCTTTTCTGCGAGATCCGTTTGCAAAAACTGGTCGTAGGAGCTTGATTTCTGCAAGTTCTGAAGGAGGTGCAGCTTCTACTGATCCAGTGGAAGCATCTTCTGTTTAAGCCTCAACTGATTCTCCTAGAGCTAAATTTGTCCATGATAAACTTGTTTCTGAAGGGTCTTTCTTCGTTTCAGCTCGTGTTGATCCTGTATCAGCATCTTCTCTTGTGCCTCAACTGATTCTACTATTCTGCCTGGTGACTCAACGTATTAGACTTATTTCTGCAAGTTCTTTTAGAGGTTGAACTGGTGCAGAATCCGTATCATCGTCTTCTGTCTGTACCTTAACTTCTTCTTCTATAGCCAATGCTGCCTGAAAAGTTTGCTAGACTCATCGTGTTAGACGTGTTTCTGCTAACTCTTTTGTAGTTTGAAACGGTGCAGATCTCATATCTTCTTAACGCCTTCCACTATAGCTATTTCCGCCTGATTAGTTTGAGAAACTCATCGTGTTAGACTTGTTTTTGGAAGTTCGTTTGGAGTTTGATCCTATCTAGTTAAGTATCTGCGTCTCACACATCTGTTTCTTCTAGTTCTCTAGGAATTTTATCTCTTTCTGATCAACTAGAAGCATATTCTGTGTTTATGTTAACTCTGCAGCCTTTTCTGCGAGATCCGTTTGCAAAAACTGGTCGTAGAGACTTATTTCTGCAAGTTCTGAAGGAGGTGCAGCTTCTACTGATCCAGTGGAAGCATCTTCTGTTTAAGCCTCAACTGATTCTCCTAGAGCTAAATTTGACCATGATAAACTTGTTTCTGCAGGTTCTTTCTTCGTCTCTGCTCATGCTGATCCTGTATCAGCATCTTATCTTGTGCCTCAACTGATTCTACTATTCTGCCTGGTGACTCAATGTATTAGACTTATCTCTGCAAGTTCTTTTAGAGGTTGAGCTGGTGCAGAATCCATATCATCGTCTTCTGTCTGTACCTTAACTGCTTCTTCTATAGCCAATTCTGCCTGAAACGTTTGCGAGACTCATCGTGTTAGACGTGTTTCTGCTAGTTCTTTTGTAGTTTGAAATGGTGCAGATCTCATATCTTCTGTTTGTACCTTAACGCCTTCCCCTATAGCCATTTCCGCCTGATTAGTTTGAGAAACTCATCGTGTTAGACTAGTTTTTGAAAGGTCTTTTGGAGTTTGATCATATCTAGTTAATGTATCTGCGTCTCACACATGTGGTTCTTCTAGTTCTCTAGGAATTTTAGCTCTTTATGATCAACTAGAAACATATTCTGTGTTTATATCTTAACTCTGCAGCCTTTTCTGCGAGATCCGTTTGCAAAAATTGGTCGTAGGAGCTCGATTTCTGCAAGTTCTGAAGGAGTTGCAGCTTCTACTGATCCAGTGGAAGCATCTTCTGTTTAAGCCTCAACTGATTCTCCTAGAGCTAAATTTGTCCATGATAAACTTGTTTCTAAAGGGTCTTTCTTCGTTTTAGCTCGTGTTGATCCTGTATCAGCATCTTCTCTTGTGCCTCAACTGATTCTACTATTCTGCCTCGTGACTCAACGTATTAGACTTATTTCTGCAAGTTCTTTTAGAGGTTGAACTGGTGCAGAATCCGTATCATCGTCTTCTGTCTGTACCTTAACTGCTTCTTCTATAGCCAATGCTGCCTGAAAAGTTTGCTAGACTCATCGTGTTAGACGTGTTTCTGCTAACTCTTTTGTAGTTTGAAACGGTGCAGATCTCATATCTTCTTAACGCCTTCCACTATAGCTATTTCCGCCTGATTAGTTTGAGAAACTCATCGTGTTAGACTTGTTTTTGGAAGTTCGTTTGGAGTTTGATCCTATCTAGTTAAGTATCTGCGTCTCACACATCTGTTTCTTCTAGTTCTCTAGGAATTTTATCTCTTTCTGATCAACTAGAAGCATATTCTGTGTTTATGTTAACTCTGCAGCCTTTTCTGCGAGATCCGTTTGCAAATACTGGTCGTAGAGACTTATTTCTGCAAGCTCTGAAGGAGGTGCAGCTTCTACTGATCCAGTGGAAGCATCTTCTGTTTAAGTCTCAACTGATTCTCCTAGAGCTAAATTTGTCCATGATAAACTTGTTTCTGAAGGTTCTTTCTTCGTCTCTGCTCATGCTGATCCTGTATCAGCATCTTCTCTTGTGCCTCAACTGATTCTACTATTCTGCCTGGTGACTCAATGTATTAGACTTATCTCTGCAAGTTCTTTTAGAGGTTGAGCTGGTGCAGAATCCATATCATCGTCT
Organism: Cepaea hortensis; assembly: GCA_963921405.1. Lineage (NCBI taxonomy): Eukaryota > Metazoa > Mollusca > Gastropoda > Stylommatophora > Helicidae > Cepaea > Cepaea hortensis. The sequence continues at coordinate 52,448,747 of OY992888.1, forward strand.
TCTGTCTGTACCTTAACTGCTTCTTCTATAGCCAATTCTGCCTGAAACGTTTGCGAGACTCATCGTGTTAGACGTGTTTCTGCTAGTTCTTTTGTAGTTTGAAATGGTGCAGATCTCATATCTTCTGTTTGTACCTTAACGCCTTCCCCTATAGCCATTTCCGCCTGATTAGTTTGAGAAACTCATCGTGTTAGACTAGTTTTTGAAAGGTCTTTTGGAGTTTGATCATATCTAGTTAATGTATCTGCGTCTCACACATGTGGTTCTTCTAGTTCTCTAGGAATTTTAGCTCTTTATGATCAACTAGAAGCATATTCTGTGTTTATGTTAACTCTGCAGCCTTTTCTGCGAGATCTATTTGCAAAAATTGGTCGTAGGAGCTCGATTTCTGCAAGATCTGAAGAAGGTGCAGCTTCTACTGATCCAGTGGAAGCATCTTCTTTTTGTGCCTCAACTGATTCTTCTAGAGCTAAATTTGACCATGATAAACTTGTTTCTGCAGGTTCTTTCTTCGTCTCTGCTCATGCTGATCCTGTATCAGCATCTTCTCTTGTGCCTCAACTGATTCTACTATTCTGCCTGGTGACTCAACGTATTAGACTTATCTCTGCAAGTTCTTTTAGAGGTTGAGCTGGTGCAGAATCCATATCATCGTCTTCTGTCTGTACCTTAACTGCTTCTTCTATAGCCAATTCTGCCTGAAACGTTTGCGAGACTCATCGTGTTAGACGTGTTTCTGCTAGTTCTTTTGTAGTTTGAAATGGTGCAGATCTCATATCTTCTGTTTGTACCTTAACGCCTTCCTCTATAGCCATTTCCGCCTGATTAGTTTGAGAAACTCATCGTGTTAGACTAGTTTTTGAAAGGTCTTTTGGAGTTTGATCATATCTAGTTAAGTATCTGCGTCTCACACATCTGTTTCTTCTAGTTCTCTAGGAATTTTAGCTCGTTCTGATCAACTAGAAGCATATTCTGTGTTTATCTTAACTCTGCAGCCTTTTCTGCGAGATCCGTTTGCAAAAACTGGTCGTAGGAGCTCGATTTCTGCAAGATCTGAAGGCGGTGCAGCTTCTACTGATCCAGTGGAAGCATCTTCTGTTTGTGCCTCAACTGATTCTCCTAGAGCTAAATTTGACCATGATAAACTTGTTTCTGCAGGTTCTTTCTTCGTCTCTGCTCATGCTGATCCTGTATCAGCATCTTCTCTTGTGCCTCAACTGATTCTACTATTCTGCCTGGTGACTCAATGTATTAGACTTATCTCTGCAAGTTCTTTTAGAGGTTGAGCTGGTGCAGAATCCATATCATCGTCTTCTGTCTGTACCTTAACTGCTTCTTCTATAGCCAATTCTGCCTGAAACGTTTGCGAGACTCATCGTGTTAGACGTGTTTCTGCTAGTTCTTTTGTAGTTTGAAATGGTGCAGATCTCATATCTTCTGTTTGTACCTTAACGCCTTCCCCTATAGCCATTTCCGCCTGATTAGTTTGAGAAACTCATCGTGTTAGACTAGTTTTTGAAAGGTCTTTTGGAGTTTGATCATATCTAGTTAATGTATCTGCGTCTCACACATGTGGTTCTTCTAGTTCTCTAGGAATTTTAGCTCTTTATGATCAACTAGAAACATATTCTGTGTTTATATCTTAACTCTGCAGCCTTTTCTGCGAGATCCGTTTGCAAAAATTGGTCGTAGGAGCTCGATTTCTGCAAGTTCTGAAGGAGTTGCAGCTTCTACTGATCCAGTGGAAGCATCTTCTGTTTAAGCCTCAACTGATTCTCCTAGAGCTAAATTTGTCCATGATAAACTTGTTTCTGACGGGTCTTTCTTCGTTTTAGCTCGTGTTGATCCTGTATCAGCATCTTCTCTTGTGCCTCAACTGATTCTACTATTCTGCCTCGTGACTCAACGTATTAGACTTATTTCTGCAAGTTCTTTTAGAGGTTGAACTGGTGCAGAATCCGTATCATCGTCTTCTGTCTGTACCTTAACTGCTTCTTCTATAGCCAATGCTGCCTGAAAAGTTTGCTAGACTCATCGTGTTAGACGTGTTTCTGCTAACTCTTTTGTAGTTTGAAACGGTGCAGATCTCATATCTTCTTAACGCCTTCCACTATAGCTATTTCCGCCTAATTAGTTTGAGAAACTCATCGTGTTAGACTTGTTTTTGGAAGATCGTTTGGAGTTTGATCCTATCTAGTTAAGTATCTGCGTCTCACACTTCTGTTTCTTCTAGTTCTCTAGAAATTTTAGCTCTTTCTGATCAACTAGAAGCATATTCTTTGTTTATGTTAACTCTGCAGCCTTTTCTGCGAGATCCGTTTGCAAAAACTGGTCGTAGGAGCTCGATTTCTGCAAGATCTGAAGAAGGTGCAGCTTCTACTGATCCAGTGGAAGCATCTTCTGTTTGTGCCTCAACTGATTCTCCTAGAGCTAAATTTGACCATGATAAACTTGTTTCTGCAGGTTCTTTCTTCGTCTCTGCTCATGCTGATCCTGTATCAGCATCTTATCTTGTGCCTCAACTGATTCTACTATTCTGCCTGGTGACTCAACGTATTAGACTTATCTCTGCAAGTTCTTTTAGAGGTTGAGCTGGTGCAGAATCCATATCATCGCCTTCTGTCTGTACCTTAACTGCTTCTTCTATAGCCAATTCTGCCTGAAACGTTTGCGAGACTCATCGTGTTAGACGTGTTTCTGCTAGTTCTTTTGTAGTTTGAAATGGTGCAGATCTCATATCTTCTGTTTGTACCTTAACGCCTTCCTCTATAGCCATTTCCGCCTGATTAGTTTGAGAAACTCATCGTGTTAGACTAGTTTTTGAAAGGTCTTTTGGAGTTTGATCATATCTAGTTAATGTATCTGCGTCTCACACATGTGGTTCTTCTAGTTCTCTAGGAATTTTAGCTCTTTCTGATCAACTAGAAGCATATTCTTTGTTTATGTTAACTCTGCAGCCTTTTCTGCGAGATCCGTTTGCAAAAACTGGTCGTAAGAGCTCGATTTCTGCAAGATCTGAAGAAGGTGCAGCTTCTACTGATCCAGTGGAAGCATCTTCTGTTTGTGCCTCAACTGATTCTCCTAGAGCTAAATTTGACCATGATAAACTTGTTTCTGCAGGTTCTTTCTTCGTCTCTGCTCATGCTGATCCTGTATCAGCATCTTCTCTTGTGCCTCAACTGATTCTACTATTCTGCCTGGTGACTCAACGTATTAGACTTATCTCTGCAAGTTCTTTTAGAGGTTGAGCTGGTGCAGAATCCATATCATCGTCTTCTGTCTGTACCTTAACTGCTTCTTCTATAGCCAATTCTGCCTGAAACGATTGCGAGACTCATCGTGTTAGACGTGTTTCTGCTAGTTCTTTTGTAGTTTGAAATGGTGCAGATCTCATATCTTCTGTTTGTACCTTAACGCCTTCCTCTATAGCCATTTCCGCCTGATTAGTTTGAGAAACTCATCGTGTTAGACTAGTTTTTGAAAGGTCTTTTGGAGTTTGATCATATCTAGTTAATGTATCTGCGTCTCACACATGTGGTTCTTCTAGTTCTCTAGGAATTTTAGCTCTTTATGATCAACTAGAAACATATTCTGTGTTTATATCTTAACTCTGCAGCCTTTTCTGCGAGATCCGTTTGCAAAAACTGGTCGTAGGAGCTTGATTTCTGCAAGTTCTGAAGGAGGTGCAGCTTCTACTGATCCAGTGGAAGCATCTTCTGTTTAAGCCTCAACTGATTCTCCTAGAGCTAAATTTGTCCATGATAAACTTGTTTCTGAAGGGTCTTTCTTCGTTTCAGCTCGTGTTGATCCTGTATCAGCATCTTCTCTTGTGCCTCAACTGATTCTACTATTCTGCCTGGTGACTCAACGTATTAGACTTATTTCTGCAAGTTCTTTTAGAGGTTGAACTGGTGCAGAATCCGTATCATCGTCTTCTGTCTGTACCTTAACTGCTTCTTCTATAGCCAATGCTGCCTGAAAAGTTTGCTAGACTCATCGTGTTAGACGTGTTTCTGCTAACTCTTTTGTAGTTTGAAACGGTGCAGATCTCATATCTTCTTAACGCCTTCCACTATAGCTATTTCCGCCTGATTAGTTTGAGAAACTCATCGTGTTAGACTTGTTTTTGGAAGTTCGTTTGGAGTTTGATCCTATCTAGTTAAGTATCTGCGTCTCACACATCTGTTTCTTCTAGTTCGCTAGGAATTTTATCTCTTTCTGATCAACTAGAAGCATATTCTGTGTTTATGTTAACTCTGCAGCCTTTTCTGCGAGATCCGTTTGCAAATACTGGTCGTAGAGACTTATTTCTGCAAGTTCTGAAGGAGGTGCAGCTTCTACTGATCCAGTGGAAGCATCTTCTGTTTAAGCCTCAACTGATTCTCCTAGAGCTAAATTTGTCCATGATAAACTTGTTTCTGAAGGGTCTTTCTTCGTTTCAGCTCGTGTTGATCCTGTATCAGCATCTTCTCTTGTGCCTCAACTGATTCTACTATTCTGCCTGGTGACTCAACGTATTAGACTTATTTCTGCAAGTTCTTTTAGAGGTTGAACTGGTGCAGAATCCGTATCATCGTCTTCTGTCTGTACCTTAACTGCTTCTTCTATAGCCAATGCTGCCTGAAAAGTTTGCTAGACTCATCGTGTTAGACGTGTTTCTGCTAACTCTTTTGTAGTTTGAAACGGTGCAGATCTCATATCTTCTTAACGCCTTCCACTATAGCTATTTCCGCCTGATTAGTTTGAGAAACTCATCGTGTTAGACTTGTTTTTGGAAGTTCGTTTGGAGTTTGATCCTATCTAGTTAAGTATCTGCGTCTCACACATCTGTTTCTTCTAGTTCTCTAAGAATTTTATCTCTTTCTGATCAACTAGAAGCATATTCTTTGTTAATGTTAACTCTGCAGCCATTTCTGCGAGATCCGTTTGCAAAACTGGTCGTAGAGACTTATTTCTGCAAGTTCTGAAGGAGGTGCAGCTTCTACTGATCCAGTGGAAGCATCTTCTGTTTAAGCCTCAACTGATTCTCCTAGAGCTAAATTTGTCCATGATAAACTTGTTTCTGAAGGGTCTTTCTTCGTTTCAGCTCGTGTTGATCCTGTATCAACATCTTCTCTTGTGCCTCAACTGATTCTACTATTCTGCCTGGTGACTCAACGTATTAGACTTATCTCTGCAAGTTCTTTTAGAGGTTGAGCTGGTGCAGAATCCATATCATCGTCTTCTGTCTGTACCTTAACTGCTTCTTCTATAGCCAATTCTGCCTGAAACGTTTGCGAGACTCATCGTGTTAGACGTGTTTCTGCTAGTTCTTTTGTAGTTTGAAATGGTGCAGATCTCATATCTTCTGTTTGTACCTTAACGCCTTCCTCTATAGCCATTTCCGCCTGATTAGTTTGAGAAACTCATCGTGTTAGACTAGTTTTTGAAAGGTCTTTTGGAGTTTGATCATATCTAGTTAATGTATCTGCGTCTCACACATGTGGTTCTTCTAGTTCTCTAGGAATTTTAGCTCTTTCTGATCAACTAGAAGCATATTCTGTGTTTATATCTTAACTCTGCAGTCTTTTCTGCGAGATCCGTTTGCAAAAATTGGTCGTAGGAGCTCGATTTCTGCAAGTTCTGAAGGAGGTGCAGCTTCTACTGATCCAGTGGAAGCATCTTCTCTTTAAGCCTCAATTGATTCTCCTAGAGCTAAATTTGTCCATGATAAACTTGTTTCTGAAGGGTCTTTCTTCGTTTCAGCTCGTGTTGATCCAGTATCAGCATCTTCTCTTGTGCCTCAACTGATTCTACTATTCTGCCTGGTGACTCAACGTATTAGACTTATTTCTGCAAGTTCTTTTAGAGGTTGAACTGGTGCAGAATCCGTATCATCGTCTTCTGTCTGTACCTTAACTGCTTCTTCTATAGCCAATGCTGCCTGAAAAGTTTGCTAGATTCATCGTGTTAGACGTGTTTCTGCTAGCTCTTTTGTAGTTTGAAATGGTGCAGATCTCATATCTTCTGTTTGTACCTTAACGCCTTCCTCTATAGCCATTTCCGCCTGATTAGTTTGAGAAACTCATCGTGTTAGACTAGTTTTTGAAAGGTCTTTTGGAGTTTGATCATATCTAGTTAATGTATCTGCGTCTCACACATGTGGTTCTTCTAGTTCTCTAGGAATTTTAGCTCTTTATGATCAACTAGAAACATATTCTGTGTTTATATCTTAACTCTGCAGCCTTTTCTGCGAGATCCGTTTGCAAAAATTGGTCGTAGGAGCTCGATTTCTGCAAGTTCTGAAGGAGGTGCAGCTTCTACTGATCCAGTGGAAGCATCTTCTGTTTAAGCCTCAACTGATTCTCCTAGAGCTAAATTTGTCCATGATAAACTTGTTTCTGAAGGGTCTTTCTTCGTTTCAGCTCGTGTTGATCCTGTATCAGCATCTTCTCTTGTGCCTCAACTGATTCTACTATTCTGCCTGGTGACTCAACGTATTAGACTTATCTCTGCAAGTTCTTTTAGAGGTTGAGCTGGTGCAGAATCCATATCATCGTCTTCTGTCTGTACCTTAACTGCTTCTTCTATAGCCAATTCTGCCTGAAACGTTTGCGAGACTCATCGTGTTAGACGTGTTTCTGCTAGTTCTTTTGTAGTTTGAAATGGTGCAGATCTCATATCTTCTGTTTGTACCTTAACGCCTTCCTCTATAGCCATTTCCGCCTGATTAGTTTGAGAAACTCATCGTGTTAGACTAGTTTTTGAAAGGTCTTTTGGAGTTTGATCATATCTAGTTAATGTATCTGCGTCTCACACATGTGGTTCTTCTAGTTCTCTAGGAATTTTAGCTCTTTCTGATCAACTAGAAGCATATTCTGTGTTTATATCTTAACTCTGCAGTCTTTTCTGCGAGATCCGTTTGCAAAAATTGGTCGTAGGAGCTCGATTTCTGCAAGTTCTGAAGGAGGTGCAGCTTCTACTGATCCAGTGGAAGCATCTTCTCTTTAAGCCTCAATTGATTCTCCTAGAGCTAAATTTGTCCATGATAAACTTGTTTCTGAAGGGTCTTTCTTCGTTTCAGCTCGTGTTGATCCAGTATCAGCATCTTCTCTTGTGCCTCAACTGATTCTACTATTCTGCCTGGTGACTCAACGTATTAGACTTATTTCTGCAAGTTCTTTTAGAGGTTGAACTGGTGCAGAATCCGTATCATCGTCTTCTGTCTGTACCTTAACTGCTTCTTCTATAGCCAATGCTGCCTGAAAAGTTTGCTAGATTCATCGTGTTAGACGTGTTTCTGCTAGCTCTTTTGTAGTTTGAAATGGTGCAGATCTCATATCTTCTGTTTGTACCTTAACGCCTTCCTCTATAGCCATTTCCGCCTGATTAGTTTGAGAAACTCATCGTGTTAGACTTGTTTTTGGAAGTTCGTTTGGAGTTTGATCCTATCTAGTTAAGTATCTGCGTCTCACACATCTGTTTCCTCTAGTTCTCTAGGAATTTTAGCTCTTTCTGATCAACTAGAAGCATATTCTTTGTTTATGTTAACTCTGCAGCCTTTTCTGCGAGATCCGTTTGCAAAAACTGGTCGTAAGAGCTCGATTTCTGCAAGATCTGTAGAAGGTGCAGCTTCTACTGATCCAGTGGAAGCATCTTCTGTTTGTGCCTCAACTGATTCTCCTAGAGCTAAATTTGACCATGATAACTTGTTTCTGCAGGTTCTTTCTTCGTCTCTGCTCATGCTGATCCTGTATCAGCATCTTCTCTTGTGCCTCAACTGATTCTACTATTCTGCCTGGTGACTCAACGTATTAGACTTATCTCTGCAAGTTCTTTTAGAGGTTGAGCTGGTGCAGAATCCATATCATCGTCTTCTGTCTGTACCTTAACTGCTTCTTCTATAGCCAATTCTGCCTGAAACGTTTGCGAGACTCATCGTGTTAGACGTGTTTCTGCTAGTTCTTTTGTAGTTTGAAATGGTGCAGATCTCATATCTTCTGTTTGTACCTTAACGCCTTCCTCTATAGCCATTTCCGCCTGATTAGTTTGAGAAACTCATCGTGTTAGACTAGTTTTTGAAAGGTCTTTTGGAGTTTGATCATATCTAGTTAATGTATCTGCGTCTCACACATGTGGTTCTTCTAGTTCTCTAGGAATTTTAGCTCTTTATGATCAACTAGAAACATATTCTGTGTTTATATCTTAACTCTGCAGCCTTTTCTGCGAGATCCGTTTGCAAAAATTGGTCGTAGGAGCTCGATTTCTGCAAGTTCTGAAGGAGGTGCAGCTTCTACTGATCCAGTGGAAGCATCTTCTGTTTAAGCCTCAACTGATTCTCCTAGAGCTAAATTTGTCCATGATAAACTTGTTTCTGAAGGGTCTTTCTTCGTTTCAGCTCGTGTTGATCCTGTATCAGCATCTTCTCTTGTGCCTCAACTGATTCTACTATTCTGCCTGGTGACTCAACGTATTAGACTTATTTCTGCAAGTTCTTTTAGAGGTTGAACTGGTGCAGAATCCGTATCATCGTCTTCTGTCTGTACCTTAACTGCTTCTTCTATAGCCAATGCTGCCTGAAAAGTTTGCTAGACTCATCGTGTTAGACGTGTTTCTGCTAACTCTTTTGTAGTTTGAAACGGTGCAGATCTCATATCTTCTTAACGCCTTCCACTATAGCTATTTCCGCCTGATTAGTTTGAGAAACTCATCGTGTTAGACTTGTTTTTGGAAGTTCGTTTGGAGTTTGATCCTATCTAGTTAAGTATCTGCGTCTCACACATCTGTTTCTTCTAGTTCTCTAGGAATTTTATCTCTTTCTGATCAACTAGAAGCATATTCTGTGTTTATGTTAACTCTGCAGCCTTTTCTGCGAGATCCGTTTGCAAAAACTGGTCGTAGAGACTTATTTCTGCAAGTTCTGAAGGAGGTGCAGCTTCTACTGATCCAGTGGAAGCATCTTCTGTTTAAGCCTCAACTGATTCTCCTAGAGCTAAATTTGTCCATGATAAGCTTGTTTCTGAAGGGTCTTTCTTCGTTTCAGCTCGTGTTGATCCTGTATCAACATCTTCTCTTGTGCCTCAACTGATTCTACTATTCTGCCTGGTGACTCAACGTATTAGACTTATCTCTGCAAGTTCTTTTAGAGGTTGAGCTGGTGCAGAATCCATATCATCGTCTTCTGTCTGTACCTTAACTGCTTCTTCTATAGCCAATTCTGCCTGAAACGTTTGCGAGACTCATCGTGTTAGACGTGTTTCTGCTAGTTCTTTTGTAGTTTGAAATGGTGCAGATCTCATATCTTCTGTTTGTACCTTAACGCCTTCCTCTATAGCCATTTCCGCCTGATTAGTTTGAGAAACTCATCGTGTTAGACTAGTTTTTGAAAGGTCTTTTGGAGTTTGATCATATCTAGTTAATGTATCTGCGTCTCACACATGTGGTTCTTCTAGTTCTCTAGGAATTTTAGCTCTTTCTGATCAACTAGAAGCATATTCTGTGTTTATATCTTAACTCTGCAGTCTTTTCTGCGAGATCCGTTTGCAAAAATTGGTCGTAGGAGCTCGATTTCTGCAAGTTCTGAAGGAGGTGCAGCTTCTACTGATCCAGTGGAAGCATCTTCTCTTTAAGCCTCAATTGATTCTCCTAGAGCTAAATTTGTCCATGATAAACTTGTTTCTGAAGGGTCTTTCTTCGTTTCAGCTCGTGTTGATCCAGTATCAGCATCTTCTCTTGTGCCTCAACTGATTCTACTATTCTGCCTGGTGACTCAACGTATTAGACTTATTTCTGCAAGTTCTTTTAGAGGTTGAACTGGTGCAGAATCCGTATCATCGTCTTCTGTCTGTACCTTAACTGCTTCTTCTATAGCCAATGCTGCCTGAAAAGTTTGCTAGATTCATCGTGTTAGACGTGTTTCTGCTAGCTCTTTTGTAGTTTGAAATGGTGCAGATCTCATATCTTCTGTTTGTACCTTAACGCCTTCCTCTATAGCCATTTCCGCCTGATTAGTTTGAGAAACTCATCGTGTTAGACTTGTTTTTGGAAGTTCGTTTGGAGTTTGATCCTATCTAGTTAAGTATCTGCGTCTCACACATCTGTTTCCTCTAGTTCTCTAGGAATTTTAGCTCTTTCTGATCAACTAGAAGCATATTCTTTGTTTATGTTAACTCTGCAGCCTTTTCTGCGAGATCCGTTTGCAAAAACTGGTCGTAAGAGCTCGATTTCTGCAAGATCTGTAGAAGGTGCAGCTTCTACTGATCCAGTGGAAGCATCTTCTGTTTGTGCCTCAACTGATTCTCCTAGAGCTAAATTTGACCATGATAAACTTGTTTCTGCAGGTTCTTTCTTCGTCTCTGCTCATGCTGATCCTGTATCAGCATCTTCTCTTGTGCCTCAACTGATTCTACTATTCTGCCTGGTGACTCAACGTATTAGACTTATCTCTGCAAGTTCTTTTAGAGGTTGAGCTGGTGCAGAATCCATATCATCGTCTTCTGTCTGTACCTTAACTGCTTCTTCTATAGCCAATTCTGCCTGAAACGTTTGCGAGACTCATCGTGTTAGACGTGTTTCTGCTAGTTCTTTTGTAGTTTGAAATGGTGCAGATCTCATATCTTCTGTTTGTACCTTAACGCCTTCCTCTATAGCCATTTCCGCCTGATTAGTTTGAGAAACTCATCGTGTTAGACTAGTTTTTGAAAGGTCTTTTGGAGTTTGATCATATCTAGTTAATGTATCTGCGTCTCACACATGTGGTTCTTCTAGTTCTCTAGGAATTTTAGCTCTTTCTGATCAACTAGAAACATATTCTGTGTTTATATCTTAACTCTGCAGCCTTTTCTGCGAGATCCGTTTGCAAAAATTGGTCGTAGGAGCTCGATTTCTGCAAGTTCTGAAGGAGGTGCAGCTTCTACTGATCCAGTGGAAGCATCTTCTGTTTAAGCCTCAACTGATTCTCCTAGAGCTAAATTTGTCCATGATAAACTTGTTTCTGAAGGGTCTTTCTTCGTTTCAGCTCGTGTTGATCCTGTATCAGCATCTTCTCTTGTGCCTCAACTGATTCTACTATTCTGCCTGGTGACTCAACGTATTAGACTTATTTCTGCAAGTTCTTTTAGAGGTTGAACTGGTGCAGAATCCGTATCATCGTCTTCTGTCTGTACCTTAACTGCTTCTTCTATAGCCAATGCTGCCTGAAAAGTTTGCTAGACTCATCGTGTTAGACGTGTTTCTGCTAACTCTTTTGTAGTTTGAAACGGTGCAGATCTCATATCTTCTTAACGCCTTCCACTATAGCTATTTCCGCCTGATTAGTTTGAGAAACTCATCGTGTTAGACTTGTTTTTGGAAGTTCGTTTGGAGTTTGATCCTATCTAGTTAAGTATCTGCGTCTCACACATCTGTTTCTCCTAGTTCTCTAGGAATTTTATCTCTTTCTGATCAACTAGAAGCATATTCTGTGTTTATGTTAACTCTGCAGCCTTTTCTGCGAGATCCGTTTGCAAAAACTGGTCGTAGGAGCTCGATTTCTGCAAGTTCTGAAGGAGGTGCAGCTTCTACTGATCCAGTGGAAGCATCTTCTGTTTAAGCCTCAACTGATTCTCCTAGAGCTAAATTTGTCCATGATAAACTTGTTTCTGAAGGGTCTTTCTTCGTTTCAGCTAGTGTTGATCCTGTATCAGCATCTTCTCTTGTGCCTCAACTGATTCTACTATTCTGCCTGGTGACTCAACGTATTAGACTTATCTCTGCAAGTTCTTTTAGAGGTTGAGCTGGTGCAGAATCCATATCATCGTCTTCTGTCTGTACCTTAACTGCTTCTTCTATAGCCAATTCTGCCTGAAACGTTTGCGAGACTCATCGTGTTAGACGTGTTTCTGCTAACTCTTTTGTAGTTTGAAACGGTGCAGATCTCATATCTTCTTAACGCCTTCCACTATAGCTATTTCCGCCTGATTAGTTTGAGAAACTCATCGTGTTAGACTTGTTTTTGGAAGTTCGTTTGGAGTTTGATCCTATCTTGTTAAGTATCTGCGTCTCACACATCTGTTTCTTCTAGTTCTCTAGGAATTTTATCTCTTTCTGATCAACTAGAAGCATATTCTGTGTTTATGTTAACTCTGCAGCCTTTTCTGCGAGATCCGTTTGCAAAAACTGGTCGTAGGAGCTCGATTTCTGCAAGTTCTGAAGGAGGTGCAGCTTCTACTGATCCAGTGGAAGCATCTTCTGTTTAAGCCTCAACTGATTCTCCTAGAGCTAAATTTGACCATGATAAACTTGTTTCTGCAGGTTCTTTCTTCGTCTCTGCTCATGCTGATCCTGTATCAGCATCTTCTCTTGTGCCTCAACTGATTCTACTATTCTGCCTGGTGACTCAACGTATTAGACTTATCTCTGCAAGTTCTTTTAGAGGTTGAGCTGGTGCAGAATCCATATCATCGTCTTCTGTCGGTACCTTAACTGCTTCTTCTATAGCCAATTCTGCCTGAAACGTTTGCGAGACTCATCGTGTTAGACGTGTTTCTGCTAGTTCTTTTGTAGTTTGAAATGGTGCAGATCTCATATCTTCTGTTTGTACCTTAACGCCTTCCTCTATAGCCATTTCCGCCTGATTAGTTTGAGAAACTCATCGTGTTAGACTAGTTTTTGAAAGGTCTTTTGGAGTTTGATCATATCTAGTTAATGTATCTGCGTCTCACACATGTGGTTCTTCTAGTTCTCTAGGAATTTTAGCTCTTTCTGATCAACTAGAAGCATATTCTGTGTTTATATCTTAACTCTGCAGCCTTTTCTGCGAGATCCGTTTGCAAAAAATGGTCGTAGGAGCTCGATTTCTGCAAGATCTGAAGGAGGTGCAGCTTCTACTTATCCAGTGGAAGCATCTTCTGTTTGTGCCTCAACTGATTCTCCTAGAGCTAAATTTGACCATGATAAACTTGTTTCTGCAGGTTCTTTCTTCGTTTCAGCTCGTGCTGATCCTGTATCAGCATCTTCTCTTGTGCCTCAACTGATTCTACTATTCTGCCTGGTGACTCAACGTATTAGACTTATCTCTGCAAGTTCTTTTAGAGGTTGAGCTGGTGCAGAATCCATATCATCGTCTTCTGTCTGTACCTTAACTGCTTCTTCTATAGCCAATTCTGCCTGAAACGTTTGCGAGACTCATCGTGTTAGACGTGTTTCTGCTAGTTCTTTTGTAGTTTGAAATGGTGCAGATCTCATATCCACTATAGCTATTTCCGCCTGATTAGTTTGAGAAACTCATCGTGTTAGACTTGTTTTTGGAAGTTCGTTTGGAGTTTGATCCTATCTAGTTAAGTATCTGCGTCTCACACATCTGTTTCTCCTAGTTCTCTAGGAATTTTATCTCTTTCTGATCAACTAGAAGCATATTCTGTGTTTATGTTAACTCTGCAGCCTTTTCTGCGAGATCCGTTTGCAAAAACTGGTCGTAGGAGCTCGATTTCTGCAAGTTCTGAAGGAGGTGCAGCTTCTACTGATCCAGTGGAAGCATCTTCTGTTTAAGCCTCAACTGATTCTCCTAGAGCTAAATTTGTCCATGATAAACTTGTTTCTGAAGGGTCTTTCTTGGTTTCAGCTCGTGTTGATCCTGTATCAGCATCTTCTCTTGTGCCTCAACTGATTCTACTATTCTGCCTGGTGACTCAACGTATTAGACTTATTTCTGCAAGTTCTTTTAGAGGTTGAACTGGTGCAGAATCCGTATCATCGTCTTCTGTCTGTACCTTAACTGCTTCTTCTATAGCCAATGCTGCCTGAAAAGTTTGCTAGACTCATCGTGTTAGACGTGTTTCTGCTAACTCTTTTGTAGTTTGAAACGGTGCAGATCTCATATCTTCTTAACGCCTTCCACTATAGCTATTTCCGCCTGATTAGTTTGAGAAACTCATCGTGTTAGACTTGTTTTTGGAAGTTCGTTTGGAGTTTGATCCTATCTAGTTAAGTATCTGCGTCTCACACATCTGTTTCTTCTAGTTCTCTAGGAATTTTATCTCTTTCTGATCAACTAGAAGCATATTCTGTGTTTATGTTAACTCTGCAGCCTTTTCTGCGAGATCCGTTTGCAAAAACTGGTCGTAGAGACTTATTTCTGCAAGTTCTGAAGGAGGTGCAGCTTCTACTGATCCAGTGGAAGCATCTTCTGTTTAAGCCTCAACTGATTCTCCTAGAGCTAAATTTGTCCATGATAAGCTTGTTTCTGAAGGGTCTTTCTTCGTTTCAGCTCGTGTTGATCCTGTATCAACATCTTCTCTTGTGCCTCAACTGATTCTACTATTCTGCCTGGTGACTCAACGTATTAGACTTATCTCTGCAAGTTCTTTTAGAGGTTGAGCTGGTGCAGAATCCATATCATCGTCTTCTGTCTGTACCTTAACTGCTTCTTCTATAGCCAATTCTGCCTGAAACGTTTGCGAGACTCATCGTGTTAGACGTGTTTCTGCTAGTTCTTTTGTAGTTTGAAATGGTGCAGATCTCATATCTTCTGTTTGTACCTTAACGCCTTCCTCTATAGCCATTTCCGCCTGATTAGTTTGAGAAACTCATCGTGTTAGACTAGTTTTTGAAAGGTCTTTTGGAGTTTGATCATATCTAGTTAATGTATCTGCGTCTCACACATGTGGTTCTTCTAGTTCTCTAGGAATTTTAGCTCTTTCTGATCAACTAGAAGCATATTCTGTGTTTATATCTTAACTCTGCAGTCTTTTCTGCGAGATCCGTTTGCAAAAATTGGTCGTAGGAGCTCGATTTCTGCAAGTTCTGAAGGAGGTGCAGCTTCTACTGATCCAGTGGAAGCATCTTCTCTTTAAGCCTCAATTGATTCTCCTAGAGCTAAATTTGTCCATGATAAACTTGTTTCTGAAGGGTCTTTCTTCGTTTCAGCTCGTGTTGATCCAGTATCAGCATCTTCTCTTGTGCCTCAACTGATTCTACTATTCTGCCTGGTGACTCAACGTATTAGACTTATTTCTGCAAGTTCTTTTAGAGGTTGAACTGGTGCAGAATCCGTATCATCGTCTTCTGTCTGTACCTTAACTGCTTCTTCTATAGCCAATGCTGCCTGAAAAGTTTGCTAGATTCATCGTGTTAGACGTGTTTCTGCTAGCTCTTTTGTAGTTTGAAATGGTGCAGATCTCATATCTTCTGTTTGTACCTTAACGCCTTCCTCTATAGCCATTTCCGCCTGATTAGTTTGAGAAACTCATCGTGTTAGACTTGTTTTTGGAAGTTCGTTTGGAGTTTGATCCTATCTAGTTAAGTATCTGCGTCTCACACATCTGTTTCCTCTAGTTCTCTAGGAATTTTAGCTCTTTCTGATCAACTAGAAGCATATTCTTTGTTTATGTTAACTCTGCAGCCTTTTCTGCGAGATCCGTTTGCAAAAACTGGTCGTAAGAGCTCGATTTCTGCAAGATCTGTAGAAGGTGCAGCTTCTACTGATCCAGTGGAAGCATCTTCTGTTTGTGCCTCAACTGATTCTCCTAGAGCTAAATTTGACCATGATAAACTTGTTTCTGCAGGTTCTTTCTTCGTCTCTGCTCATGCTGATCCTGTATCAGCATCTTCTCTTGTGCCTCAACTGATTCTACTATTCTGCCTGGTGACTCAACGTATTAGACTTATCTCTGCAAGTTCTTTTAGAGGTTGAGCTGGTGCAGAATCCATATCATCGTCTTCTGTCTGTACCTTAACTGCTTCTTCTATAGCCAATTCTGCCTGAAACGTTTGCGAGACTCATCGTGTTAGACGTGTTTCTGCTAGTTCTTTTGTAGTTTGAAATGGTGCAGATCTCATATCTTCTGTTTGTACCTTAACGCCTTCCTCTATAGCCATTTCCGCCTGATTAGTTTGAGAAACTCATCGTGTTAGACTAGTTTTTGAAAGGTCTTTTGGAGTTTGATCATATCTAGTTAATGTATCTGCGTCTCACACATGTGGTTCTTCTAGTTCTCTAGGAATTTTAGCTCTTTCTGATCAACTAGAAGCATATTCTGTGTTTATATCTTAACTCTGCAGCCTTTTCTGCGAGATCCGTTTGCAAAAATTGGTCGTAGGAGCTCGATTTCTGCAAGTTCTGAAGGAGGTGCAGCTTCTACTGATCCAGTGGAAGCATCTTCTGTTTAAGCCTCAACTGATTCTCCTAGAGCTAAATTTGTCCATGATAAACTTGTTTCTGAAGGGTCTTTCTTCGTTTCAGCTCGTGTTGATCCTGTATCAGCATCTTCTCTTGTGCCTCAACTGATTCTACTATTCTGCCTGGTGACTCAACGTATTAGACTTATTTCTGCAAGTTCTTTTAGAGGTTGAACTGGTGCAGAATCCGTATCATCGTCTTCTGTCTGTACCTTAACTGCTTCTTCTATAGCCAATGCTGCCTGAAAAGTTTGCTAGACTCATCGTGTTAGACGTGTTTCTGCTAACTCTTTTGTAGTTTGAAACGGTGCAGATCTCATATCTTCTTAACGCCTTCCACTATAGCTATTTCCGCCTGATTAGTTTGAGAAACTCATCGTGTTAGACTTGTTTTTGGAAGTTCGTTTGGAGTTTGATCCTATCTAGTTAAGTATCTGCGTCTCACACATCTGTTTCTCCTAGTTCTCTAGGAATTTTATCTCTTTCTGATCAACTAGAAGCATATTCTGTGTTTATGTTAACTCTGCAGCCTTTTCTGCGAGATCCGTTTGCAAAAACTGGTCGTAGGAGCTCGATTTCTGCAAGTTCTGAAGGAGGTGCAGCTTCTACTGATCCAGTGGAAGCATCTTCTGTTTAAGCCTCAACTGATTCTCCTAGAGCTAAATTTGTCCATGATAAACTTGTTTCTGAAGGGTCTTTCTTCGTTTCAGCTAGTGTTGATCCTGTATCAGCATCTTCTCTTGTGCCTCAACTGATTCTACTATTCTGCCTGGTGACTCAACGTATTAGACTTATCTCTGCAAGTTCTTTTAGAGGTTGAGCTGGTGCAGAATCCATATCATCGTCTTCTGTCTGTACCTTAACTGCTTCTTCTATAGCCAATTCTGCCTGAAACGTTTGCGAGACTCATCGTGTTAGACGTGTTTCTGCTAACTCTTTTGTAGTTTGAAACGGTGCAGATCTCATATCTTCTTAACGCCTTCCACTATAGCTATTTCCGCCTGATTAGTTTGAGAAACTCATCGTGTTAGACTTGTTTTTGGAAGTTCGTTTGGAGTTTGATCCTATCTTGTTAAGTATCTGCGTCTCACACATCTGTTTCTTCTAGTTCTCTAGGAATTTTATCTCTTTCTGATCAACTAGAAGCATATTCTGTGTTTATGTTAACTCTGCAGCCTTTTCTGCGAGATCCGTTTGCAAAAACTGGTCGTAGGAGCTCGATTTCTGCAAGTTCTGAAGGAGGTGCAGCTTCTACTGATCCAGTGGAAGCATCTTCTGTTTAAGCCTCAACTGATTCTCCTAGAGCTAAATTTGACCATGATAAACTTGTTTCTGCAGGTTCTTTCTTCGTCTCTGCTCATGCTGATCCTGTATCAGCATCTTCTCTTGTGCCTCAACTGATTCTACTATTCTGCCTGGTGACTCAACGTATTAGACTTATCTCTGCAAGTTCTTTTAGAGGTTGAGCTGGTGCAGAATCCATATCATCGTCTTCTGTCGGTACCTTAACTGCTTCTTCTATAGCCAATTCTGCCTGAAACGTTTGCGAGACTCATCGTGTTAGACGTGTTTCTGCTAGTTCTTTTGTAGTTTGAAATGGTGCAGATCTCATATCTTCTGTTTGTACCTTAACGCCTTCCTCTATAGCCATTTCCGCCTGATTAGTTTGAGAAACTCATCGTGTTAGACTAGTTTTTGAAAGGTCTTTTGGAGTTTGATCATATCTAGTTAATGTATCTGCGTCTCACACATGTGGTTCTTCTAGTTCTCTAGGAATTTTAGCTCTTTCTGATCAACTAGAAGCATATTCTGTGTTTATATCTTAACTCTGCAGCCTTTTCTGCGAGATCCGTTTGCAAAAAATGGTCGTAGGAGCTCGATTTCTGCAAGATCTGAAGGAGGTGCAGCTTCTACTTATCCAGTGGAAGCATCTTCTGTTTGTGCCTCAACTGATTCTCCTAGAGCTAAATTTGACCATGATAAACTTGTTTCTGCAGGTTCTTTCTTCGTTTCAGCTCGTGCTGATCCTGTATCAGCATCTTCTCTTGTGCCTCAACTGATTCTACTATTCTGCCTGGTGACTCAACGTATTAGACTTATCTCTGCAAGTTCTTTTAGAGGTTGAGCTGGTGCAGAATCCATATCATCGTCTTCTGTCTGTACCTTAACTGCTTCTTCTATAGCCAATTCTGCCTGAAACGTTTGCGAGACTCATCGTGTTAGACGTGTTTCTGCTAGTTCTTTTGTAGTTTGAAATGGTGCAGATCTCATATCCACTATAGCTATTTCCGCCTGATTAGTTTGAGAAACTCATCGTGTTAGACTTGTTTTTGGAAGTTCGTTTGGAGTTTGATCCTATCTAGTTAAGTATCTGCGTCTCACACATCTGTTTCTTCTAGTTCTCTAAGAATTTTATCTCTTTCTGATCAACTAGAAGCATATTCTTTGTTAATGTTAACTCTGCAGCCATTTCTGCGAGATCCGTTTGCAAAACTGGTCGTAGAGACTTATTTCTGCAAGTTCTGAAGGAGGTGCAGCTTCTACTGATCCAGTGGAAGCATCTTCTGTTTAAGCCTCAACTGATTCTCCTAGAGCTAAATTTGTCCATGATAAACTTGTTTCTGAAGGGTCTTTCTTCGTTTCAGCTCGTGTTGATCCTGTATCAACATCTTCTCTTGTGCCTCAACTGATTCTACTATTCTGCCTGGTGACTCAACGTATTAGACTTATCTCTGCAAGTTCTTTTAGAGGTTGAGCTGGTGCAGAATCCATATCATCGTCTTCTGTCTGTACCTTAACTGCTTCTTCTATAGCCAATTCTGCCTGAAACGTTTGCGAGACTCATCGTGTTAGACGTGTTTCTGCTAGTTCTTTTGTAGTTTGAAATGGTGCAGATCTCATATCTTCTGTTTGTACCTTAACGCCTTCCTCTATAGCCATTTCCGCCTGATTAGTTTGAGAAACTCATCGTGTTAGACTAGTTTTTGAAAGGTCTTTTGGAGTTTGATCATATCTAGTTAATGTATCTGCGTCTCACACATGTGGTTCTTCTAGTTCTCTAGGAATTTTAGCTCTTTCTGATCAACTAGAAGCATATTCTGTGTTTATATCTTAACTCTGCAGTCTTTTCTGCGAGATCCGTTTGCAAAAATTGGTCGTAGGAGCTCGATTTCTGCAAGTTCTGAAGGAGGTGCAGCTTCTACTGATCCAGTGGAAGCATCTTCTCTTTAAGCCTCAATTGATTCTCCTAGAGCTAAATTTGTCCATGATAAACTTGTTTCTGAAGGGTCTTTCTTCGTTTCAGCTCGTGTTGATCCAGTATCAGCATCTTCTCTTGTGCCTCAACTGATTCTACTATTCTGCCTGGTGACTCAACGTATTAGACTTATTTCTGCAAGTTCTTTTAGAGGTTGAACTGGTGCAGAATCCGTATCATCGTCTTCTGTCTGTACCTTAACTGCTTCTTCTATAGCCAATGCTGCCTGAAAAGTTTGCTAGATTCATCGTGTTAGACGTGTTTCTGCTAGCTCTTTTGTAGTTTGAAATGGTGCAGATCTCATATCTTCTGTTTGTACCTTAACGCCTTCCTCTATAGCCATTTCCGCCTGATTAGTTTGAGAAACTCATCGTGTTAGACTAGT
The DNA here is from genome assembly GCA_963921405.1 of Cepaea hortensis. Lineage (NCBI taxonomy): Eukaryota > Metazoa > Mollusca > Gastropoda > Stylommatophora > Helicidae > Cepaea > Cepaea hortensis. Next base: position 52,468,522 of record OY992888.1, read on the forward strand.
TTTTGAAAGGTCTTTTGGAGTTTGATCATATCTAGTTAATGTATCTGCGTCTCACACATGTGGTTCTTCTAGTTCTCTAGGAATTTTAGCTCTTTATGATCAACTAGAAACATATTCTGTGTTTATATCTTAACTCTGCAGCCTTTTCTGCGAGATCCGTTTGCAAAAATTGGTCGTAGGAGCTCGATTTCTGCAAGTTCTGAAGGAGGTGCAGCTTCTACTGATCCAGTGGAAGCATCTTCTGTTTAAGCCTCAACTGATTCTCCTAGAGCTAAATTTGTCCATGATAAACTTGTTTCTGAAGGGTCTTTCTTCGTTTCAGCTCGTGTTGATCCTGTATCAGCATCTTCTCTTGTGCCTCAACTGATTCTACTATTCTGCCTGGTGACTCAACGTATTAGACTTATCTCTGCAAGTTCTTTTAGAGGTTGAGCTGGTGCAGAATCCATATCATCGTCTTCTGTCTGTACCTTAACTGCTTCTTCTATAGCCAATTCTGCCTGAAACGTTTGCGAGACTCATCGTGTTAGACGTGTTTCTGCTAGTTCTTTTGTAGTTTGAAATGGTGCAGATCTCATATCTTCTGTTTGTACCTTAACGCCTTCCTCTATAGCCATTTCCGCCTGATTAGTTTGAGAAACTCATCGTGTTAGACTAGTTTTTGAAAGGTCTTTTGGAGTTTGATCATATCTAGTTAATGTATCTGCGTCTCACACATGTGGTTCTTCTAGTTCTCTAGGAATTTTAGCTCTTTCTGATCAACTAGAAGCATATTCTGTGTTTATATCTTAACTCTGCAGTCTTTTCTGCGAGATCCGTTTGCAAAAATTGGTCGTAGGAGCTCGATTTCTGCAAGTTCTGAAGGAGGTGCAGCTTCTACTGATCCAGTGGAAGCATCTTCTCTTTAAGCCTCAATTGATTCTCCTAGAGCTAAATTTGTCCATGATAAACTTGTTTCTGAAGGGTCTTTCTTCGTTTCAGCTCGTGTTGATCCAGTATCAGCATCTTCTCTTGTGCCTCAACTGATTCTACTATTCTGCCTGGTGACTCAACGTATTAGACTTATTTCTGCAAGTTCTTTTAGAGGTTGAACTGGTGCAGAATCCGTATCATCGTCTTCTGTCTGTACCTTAACTGCTTCTTCTATAGCCAATGCTGCCTGAAAAGTTTGCTAGATTCATCGTGTTAGACGTGTTTCTGCTAGCTCTTTTGTAGTTTGAAATGGTGCAGATCTCATATCTTCTGTTTGTACCTTAACGCCTTCCTCTATAGCCATTTCCGCCTGATTAGTTTGAGAAACTCATCGTGTTAGACTTGTTTTTGGAAGTTCGTTTGGAGTTTGATCCTATCTAGTTAAGTATCTGCGTCTCACACATCTGTTTCCTCTAGTTCTCTAGGAATTTTAGCTCTTTCTGATCAACTAGAAGCATATTCTTTGTTTATGTTAACTCTGCAGCCTTTTCTGCGAGATCCGTTTGCAAAAACTGGTCGTAAGAGCTCGATTTCTGCAAGATCTGTAGAAGGTGCAGCTTCTACTGATCCAGTGGAAGCATCTTCTGTTTGTGCCTCAACTGATTCTCCTAGAGCTAAATTTGACCATGATAACTTGTTTCTGCAGGTTCTTTCTTCGTCTCTGCTCATGCTGATCCTGTATCAGCATCTTCTCTTGTGCCTCAACTGATTCTACTATTCTGCCTGGTGACTCAACGTATTAGACTTATCTCTGCAAGTTCTTTTAGAGGTTGAGCTGGTGCAGAATCCATATCATCGTCTTCTGTCTGTACCTTAACTGCTTCTTCTATAGCCAATTCTGCCTGAAACGTTTGCGAGACTCATCGTGTTAGACGTGTTTCTGCTAGTTCTTTTGTAGTTTGAAATGGTGCAGATCTCATATCTTCTGTTTGTACCTTAACGCCTTCCTCTATAGCCATTTCCGCCTGATTAGTTTGAGAAACTCATCGTGTTAGACTAGTTTTTGAAAGGTCTTTTGGAGTTTGATCATATCTAGTTAATGTATCTGCGTCTCACACATGTGGTTCTTCTAGTTCTCTAGGAATTTTAGCTCTTTATGATCAACTAGAAACATATTCTGTGTTTATATCTTAACTCTGCAGCCTTTTCTGCGAGATCCGTTTGCAAAAATTGGTCGTAGGAGCTCGATTTCTGCAAGTTCTGAAGGAGGTGCAGCTTCTACTGATCCAGTGGAAGCATCTTCTGTTTAAGCCTCAACTGATTCTCCTAGAGCTAAATTTGTCCATGATAAACTTGTTTCTGAAGGGTCTTTCTTCGTTTCAGCTCGTGTTGATCCTGTATCAGCATCTTCTCTTGTGCCTCAACTGATTCTACTATTCTGCCTGGTGACTCAACGTATTAGACTTATTTCTGCAAGTTCTTTTAGAGGTTGAACTGGTGCAGAATCCGTATCATCGTCTTCTGTCTGTACCTTAACTGCTTCTTCTATAGCCAATGCTGCCTGAAAAGTTTGCTAGACTCATCGTGTTAGACGTGTTTCTGCTAACTCTTTTGTAGTTTGAAACGGTGCAGATCTCATATCTTCTTAACGCCTTCCACTATAGCTATTTCCGCCTGATTAGTTTGAGAAACTCATCGTGTTAGACTTGTTTTTGGAAGTTCGTTTGGAGTTTGATCCTATCTAGTTAAGTATCTGCGTCTCACACATCTGTTTCTTCTAGTTCTCTAGGAATTTTATCTCTTTCTGATCAACTAGAAGCATATTCTGTGTTTATGTTAACTCTGCAGCCTTTTCTGCGAGATCCGTTTGCAAAAACTGGTCGTAGAGACTTATTTCTGCAAGTTCTGAAGGAGGTGCAGCTTCTACTGATCCAGTGGAAGCATCTTCTGTTTAAGCCTCAACTGATTCTCCTAGAGCTAAATTTGTCCATGATAAGCTTGTTTCTGAAGGGTCTTTCTTCGTTTCAGCTCGTGTTGATCCTGTATCAACATCTTCTCTTGTGCCTCAACTGATTCTACTATTCTGCCTGGTGACTCAACGTATTAGACTTATCTCTGCAAGTTCTTTTAGAGGTTGAGCTGGTGCAGAATCCATATCATCGTCTTCTGTCTGTACCTTAACTGCTTCTTCTATAGCCAATTCTGCCTGAAACGTTTGCGAGACTCATCGTGTTAGACGTGTTTCTGCTAGTTCTTTTGTAGTTTGAAATGGTGCAGATCTCATATCTTCTGTTTGTACCTTAACGCCTTCCTCTATAGCCATTTCCGCCTGATTAGTTTGAGAAACTCATCGTGTTAGACTAGTTTTTGAAAGGTCTTTTGGAGTTTGATCATATCTAGTTAATGTATCTGCGTCTCACACATGTGGTTCTTCTAGTTCTCTAGGAATTTTAGCTCTTTCTGATCAACTAGAAGCATATTCTGTGTTTATATCTTAACTCTGCAGTCTTTTCTGCGAGATCCGTTTGCAAAAATTGGTCGTAGGAGCTCGATTTCTGCAAGTTCTGAAGGAGGTGCAGCTTCTACTGATCCAGTGGAAGCATCTTCTCTTTAAGCCTCAATTGATTCTCCTAGAGCTAAATTTGTCCATGATAAACTTGTTTCTGAAGGGTCTTTCTTCGTTTCAGCTCGTGTTGATCCAGTATCAGCATCTTCTCTTGTGCCTCAACTGATTCTACTATTCTGCCTGGTGACTCAACGTATTAGACTTATTTCTGCAAGTTCTTTTAGAGGTTGAACTGGTGCAGAATCCGTATCATCGTCTTCTGTCTGTACCTTAACTGCTTCTTCTATAGCCAATGCTGCCTGAAAAGTTTGCTAGATTCATCGTGTTAGACGTGTTTCTGCTAGCTCTTTTGTAGTTTGAAATGGTGCAGATCTCATATCTTCTGTTTGTACCTTAACGCCTTCCTCTATAGCCATTTCCGCCTGATTAGTTTGAGAAACTCATCGTGTTAGACTTGTTTTTGGAAGTTCGTTTGGAGTTTGATCCTATCTAGTTAAGTATCTGCGTCTCACACATCTGTTTCCTCTAGTTCTCTAGGAATTTTAGCTCTTTCTGATCAACTAGAAGCATATTCTTTGTTTATGTTAACTCTGCAGCCTTTTCTGCGAGATCCGTTTGCAAAAACTGGTCGTAAGAGCTCGATTTCTGCAAGATCTGTAGAAGGTGCAGCTTCTACTGATCCAGTGGAAGCATCTTCTGTTTGTGCCTCAACTGATTCTCCTAGAGCTAAATTTGACCATGATAAACTTGTTTCTGCAGGTTCTTTCTTCGTCTCTGCTCATGCTGATCCTGTATCAGCATCTTCTCTTGTGCCTCAACTGATTCTACTATTCTGCCTGGTGACTCAACGTATTAGACTTATCTCTGCAAGTTCTTTTAGAGGTTGAGCTGGTGCAGAATCCATATCATCGTCTTCTGTCTGTACCTTAACTGCTTCTTCTATAGCCAATTCTGCCTGAAACGTTTGCGAGACTCATCGTGTTAGACGTGTTTCTGCTAGTTCTTTTGTAGTTTGAAATGGTGCAGATCTCATATCTTCTGTTTGTACCTTAACGCCTTCCTCTATAGCCATTTCCGCCTGATTAGTTTGAGAAACTCATCGTGTTAGACTAGTTTTTGAAAGGTCTTTTGGAGTTTGATCATATCTAGTTAATGTATCTGCGTCTCACACATGTGGTTCTTCTAGTTCTCTAGGAATTTTAGCTCTTTCTGATCAACTAGAAACATATTCTGTGTTTATATCTTAACTCTGCAGCCTTTTCTGCGAGATCCGTTTGCAAAAATTGGTCGTAGGAGCTCGATTTCTGCAAGTTCTGAAGGAGGTGCAGCTTCTACTGATCCAGTGGAAGCATCTTCTGTTTAAGCCTCAACTGATTCTCCTAGAGCTAAATTTGTCCATGATAAACTTGTTTCTGAAGGGTCTTTCTTCGTTTCAGCTCGTGTTGATCCTGTATCAGCATCTTCTCTTGTGCCTCAACTGATTCTACTATTCTGCCTGGTGACTCAACGTATTAGACTTATTTCTGCAAGTTCTTTTAGAGGTTGAACTGGTGCAGAATCCGTATCATCGTCTTCTGTCTGTACCTTAACTGCTTCTTCTATAGCCAATGCTGCCTGAAAAGTTTGCTAGACTCATCGTGTTAGACGTGTTTCTGCTAACTCTTTTGTAGTTTGAAACGGTGCAGATCTCATATCTTCTTAACGCCTTCCACTATAGCTATTTCCGCCTGATTAGTTTGAGAAACTCATCGTGTTAGACTTGTTTTTGGAAGTTCGTTTGGAGTTTGATCCTATCTAGTTAAGTATCTGCGTCTCACACATCTGTTTCTCCTAGTTCTCTAGGAATTTTATCTCTTTCTGATCAACTAGAAGCATATTCTGTGTTTATGTTAACTCTGCAGCCTTTTCTGCGAGATCCGTTTGCAAAAACTGGTCGTAGGAGCTCGATTTCTGCAAGTTCTGAAGGAGGTGCAGCTTCTACTGATCCAGTGGAAGCATCTTCTGTTTAAGCCTCAACTGATTCTCCTAGAGCTAAATTTGTCCATGATAAACTTGTTTCTGAAGGGTCTTTCTTCGTTTCAGCTAGTGTTGATCCTGTATCAGCATCTTCTCTTGTGCCTCAACTGATTCTACTATTCTGCCTGGTGACTCAACGTATTAGACTTATCTCTGCAAGTTCTTTTAGAGGTTGAGCTGGTGCAGAATCCATATCATCGTCTTCTGTCTGTACCTTAACTGCTTCTTCTATAGCCAATTCTGCCTGAAACGTTTGCGAGACTCATCGTGTTAGACGTGTTTCTGCTAACTCTTTTGTAGTTTGAAACGGTGCAGATCTCATATCTTCTTAACGCCTTCCACTATAGCTATTTCCGCCTGATTAGTTTGAGAAACTCATCGTGTTAGACTTGTTTTTGGAAGTTCGTTTGGAGTTTGATCCTATCTTGTTAAGTATCTGCGTCTCACACATCTGTTTCTTCTAGTTCTCTAGGAATTTTATCTCTTTCTGATCAACTAGAAGCATATTCTGTGTTTATGTTAACTCTGCAGCCTTTTCTGCGAGATCCGTTTGCAAAAACTGGTCGTAGGAGCTCGATTTCTGCAAGTTCTGAAGGAGGTGCAGCTTCTACTGATCCAGTGGAAGCATCTTCTGTTTAAGCCTCAACTGATTCTCCTAGAGCTAAATTTGACCATGATAAACTTGTTTCTGCAGGTTCTTTCTTCGTCTCTGCTCATGCTGATCCTGTATCAGCATCTTCTCTTGTGCCTCAACTGATTCTACTATTCTGCCTGGTGACTCAACGTATTAGACTTATCTCTGCAAGTTCTTTTAGAGGTTGAGCTGGTGCAGAATCCATATCATCGTCTTCTGTCGGTACCTTAACTGCTTCTTCTATAGCCAATTCTGCCTGAAACGTTTGCGAGACTCATCGTGTTAGACGTGTTTCTGCTAGTTCTTTTGTAGTTTGAAATGGTGCAGATCTCATATCTTCTGTTTGTACCTTAACGCCTTCCTCTATAGCCATTTCCGCCTGATTAGTTTGAGAAACTCATCGTGTTAGACTAGTTTTTGAAAGGTCTTTTGGAGTTTGATCATATCTAGTTAATGTATCTGCGTCTCACACATGTGGTTCTTCTAGTTCTCTAGGAATTTTAGCTCTTTCTGATCAACTAGAAGCATATTCTGTGTTTATATCTTAACTCTGCAGCCTTTTCTGCGAGATCCGTTTGCAAAAAATGGTCGTAGGAGCTCGATTTCTGCAAGATCTGAAGGAGGTGCAGCTTCTACTTATCCAGTGGAAGCATCTTCTGTTTGTGCCTCAACTGATTCTCCTAGAGCTAAATTTGACCATGATAAACTTGTTTCTGCAGGTTCTTTCTTCGTTTCAGCTCGTGCTGATCCTGTATCAGCATCTTCTCTTGTGCCTCAACTGATTCTACTATTCTGCCTGGTGACTCAACGTATTAGACTTATCTCTGCAAGTTCTTTTAGAGGTTGAGCTGGTGCAGAATCCATATCATCGTCTTCTGTCTGTACCTTAACTGCTTCTTCTATAGCCAATTCTGCCTGAAACGTTTGCGAGACTCATCGTGTTAGACGTGTTTCTGCTAGTTCTTTTGTAGTTTGAAATGGTGCAGATCTCATATCCACTATAGCTATTTCCGCCTGATTAGTTTGAGAAACTCATCGTGTTAGACTTGTTTTTGGAAGTTCGTTTGGAGTTTGATCCTATCTAGTTAAGTATCTGCGTCTCACACATCTGTTTCTCCTAGTTCTCTAGGAATTTTATCTCTTTCTGATCAACTAGAAGCATATTCTGTGTTTATGTTAACTCTGCAGCCTTTTCTGCGAGATCCGTTTGCAAAAACTGGTCGTAGGAGCTCGATTTCTGCAAGTTCTGAAGGAGGTGCAGCTTCTACTGATCCAGTGGAAGCATCTTCTGTTTAAGCCTCAACTGATTCTCCTAGAGCTAAATTTGTCCATGATAAACTTGTTTCTGAAGGGTCTTTCTTGGTTTCAGCTCGTGTTGATCCTGTATCAGCATCTTCTCTTGTGCCTCAACTGATTCTACTATTCTGCCTGGTGACTCAACGTATTAGACTTATTTCTGCAAGTTCTTTTAGAGGTTGAACTGGTGCAGAATCCGTATCATCGTCTTCTGTCTGTACCTTAACTGCTTCTTCTATAGCCAATGCTGCCTGAAAAGTTTGCTAGACTCATCGTGTTAGACGTGTTTCTGCTAACTCTTTTGTAGTTTGAAACGGTGCAGATCTCATATCTTCTTAACGCCTTCCACTATAGCTATTTCCGCCTGATTAGTTTGAGAAACTCATCGTGTTAGACTTGTTTTTGGAAGTTCGTTTGGAGTTTGATCCTATCTAGTTAAGTATCTGCGTCTCACACATCTGTTTCTTCTAGTTCTCTAGGAATTTTATCTCTTTCTGATCAACTAGAAGCATATTCTGTGTTTATGTTAACTCTGCAGCCTTTTCTGCGAGATCCGTTTGCAAAAACTGGTCGTAGAGACTTATTTCTGCAAGTTCTGAAGGAGGTGCAGCTTCTACTGATCCAGTGGAAGCATCTTCTGTTTAAGCCTCAACTGATTCTCCTAGAGCTAAATTTGTCCATGATAAGCTTGTTTCTGAAGGGTCTTTCTTCGTTTCAGCTCGTGTTGATCCTGTATCAACATCTTCTCTTGTGCCTCAACTGATTCTACTATTCTGCCTGGTGACTCAACGTATTAGACTTATCTCTGCAAGTTCTTTTAGAGGTTGAGCTGGTGCAGAATCCATATCATCGTCTTCTGTCTGTACCTTAACTGCTTCTTCTATAGCCAATTCTGCCTGAAACGTTTGCGAGACTCATCGTGTTAGACGTGTTTCTGCTAGTTCTTTTGTAGTTTGAAATGGTGCAGATCTCATATCTTCTGTTTGTACCTTAACGCCTTCCTCTATAGCCATTTCCGCCTGATTAGTTTGAGAAACTCATCGTGTTAGACTAGTTTTTGAAAGGTCTTTTGGAGTTTGATCATATCTAGTTAATGTATCTGCGTCTCACACATGTGGTTCTTCTAGTTCTCTAGGAATTTTAGCTCTTTCTGATCAACTAGAAGCATATTCTGTGTTTATATCTTAACTCTGCAGTCTTTTCTGCGAGATCCGTTTGCAAAAATTGGTCGTAGGAGCTCGATTTCTGCAAGTTCTGAAGGAGGTGCAGCTTCTACTGATCCAGTGGAAGCATCTTCTCTTTAAGCCTCAATTGATTCTCCTAGAGCTAAATTTGTCCATGATAAACTTGTTTCTGAAGGGTCTTTCTTCGTTTCAGCTCGTGTTGATCCAGTATCAGCATCTTCTCTTGTGCCTCAACTGATTCTACTATTCTGCCTGGTGACTCAACGTATTAGACTTATTTCTGCAAGTTCTTTTAGAGGTTGAACTGGTGCAGAATCCGTATCATCGTCTTCTGTCTGTACCTTAACTGCTTCTTCTATAGCCAATGCTGCCTGAAAAGTTTGCTAGATTCATCGTGTTAGACGTGTTTCTGCTAGCTCTTTTGTAGTTTGAAATGGTGCAGATCTCATATCTTCTGTTTGTACCTTAACGCCTTCCTCTATAGCCATTTCCGCCTGATTAGTTTGAGAAACTCATCGTGTTAGACTTGTTTTTGGAAGTTCGTTTGGAGTTTGATCCTATCTAGTTAAGTATCTGCGTCTCACACATCTGTTTCCTCTAGTTCTCTAGGAATTTTAGCTCTTTCTGATCAACTAGAAGCATATTCTTTGTTTATGTTAACTCTGCAGCCTTTTCTGCGAGATCCGTTTGCAAAAACTGGTCGTAAGAGCTCGATTTCTGCAAGATCTGTAGAAGGTGCAGCTTCTACTGATCCAGTGGAAGCATCTTCTGTTTGTGCCTCAACTGATTCTCCTAGAGCTAAATTTGACCATGATAAACTTGTTTCTGCAGGTTCTTTCTTCGTCTCTGCTCATGCTGATCCTGTATCAGCATCTTCTCTTGTGCCTCAACTGATTCTACTATTCTGCCTGGTGACTCAACGTATTAGACTTATCTCTGCAAGTTCTTTTAGAGGTTGAGCTGGTGCAGAATCCATATCATCGTCTTCTGTCTGTACCTTAACTGCTTCTTCTATAGCCAATTCTGCCTGAAACGTTTGCGAGACTCATCGTGTTAGACGTGTTTCTGCTAGTTCTTTTGTAGTTTGAAATGGTGCAGATCTCATATCTTCTGTTTGTACCTTAACGCCTTCCTCTATAGCCATTTCCGCCTGATTAGTTTGAGAAACTCATCGTGTTAGACTAGTTTTTGAAAGGTCTTTTGGAGTTTGATCATATCTAGTTAATGTATCTGCGTCTCACACATGTGGTTCTTCTAGTTCTCTAGGAATTTTAGCTCTTTCTGATCAACTAGAAACATATTCTGTGTTTATATCTTAACTCTGCAGCCTTTTCTGCGAGATCCGTTTGCAAAAATTGGTCGTAGGAGCTCGATTTCTGCAAGTTCTGAAGGAGGTGCAGCTTCTACTGATCCAGTGGAAGCATCTTCTGTTTAAGCCTCAACTGATTCTCCTAGAGCTAAATTTGTCCATGATAAACTTGTTTCTGAAGGGTCTTTCTTCGTTTCAGCTCGTGTTGATCCTGTATCAGCATCTTCTCTTGTGCCTCAACTGATTCTACTATTCTGCCTGGTGACTCAACGTATTAGACTTATTTCTGCAAGTTCTTTTAGAGGTTGAACTGGTGCAGAATCCGTATCATCGTCTTCTGTCTGTACCTTAACTGCTTCTTCTATAGCCAATGCTGCCTGAAAAGTTTGCTAGACTCATCGTGTTAGACGTGTTTCTGCTAACTCTTTTGTAGTTTGAAACGGTGCAGATCTCATATCTTCTTAACGCCTTCCACTATAGCTATTTCCGCCTGATTAGTTTGAGAAACTCATCGTGTTAGACTTGTTTTTGGAAGTTCGTTTGGAGTTTGATCCTATCTAGTTAAGTATCTGCGTCTCACACATCTGTTTCTCCTAGTTCTCTAGGAATTTTATCTCTTTCTGATCAACTAGAAGCATATTCTGTGTTTATGTTAACTCTGCAGCCTTTTCTGCGAGATCCGTTTGCAAAAACTGGTCGTAGGAGCTCGATTTCTGCAAGTTCTGAAGGAGGTGCAGCTTCTACTGATCCAGTGGAAGCATCTTCTGTTTAAGCCTCAACTGATTCTCCTAGAGCTAAATTTGTCCATGATAAACTTGTTTCTGAAGGGTCTTTCTTCGTTTCAGCTAGTGTTGATCCTGTATCAGCATCTTCTCTTGTGCCTCAACTGATTCTACTATTCTGCCTGGTGACTCAACGTATTAGACTTATCTCTGCAAGTTCTTTTAGAGGTTGAGCTGGTGCAGAATCCATATCATCGTCTTCTGTCTGTACCTTAACTGCTTCTTCTATAGCCAATTCTGCCTGAAACGTTTGCGAGACTCATCGTGTTAGACGTGTTTCTGCTAACTCTTTTGTAGTTTGAAACGGTGCAGATCTCATATCTTCTTAACGCCTTCCACTATAGCTATTTCCGCCTGATTAGTTTGAGAAACTCATCGTGTTAGACTTGTTTTTGGAAGTTCGTTTGGAGTTTGATCCTATCTTGTTAAGTATCTGCGTCTCACACATCTGTTTCTTCTAGTTCTCTAGGAATTTTATCTCTTTCTGATCAACTAGAAGCATATTCTGTGTTTATGTTAACTCTGCAGCCTTTTCTGCGAGATCCGTTTGCAAAAACTGGTCGTAGGAGCTCGATTTCTGCAAGTTCTGAAGGAGGTGCAGCTTCTACTGATCCAGTGGAAGCATCTTCTGTTTAAGCCTCAACTGATTCTCCTAGAGCTAAATTTGACCATGATAAACTTGTTTCTGCAGGTTCTTTCTTCGTCTCTGCTCATGCTGATCCTGTATCAGCATCTTCTCTTGTGCCTCAACTGATTCTACTATTCTGCCTGGTGACTCAACGTATTAGACTTATCTCTGCAAGTTCTTTTAGAGGTTGAGCTGGTGCAGAATCCATATCATCGTCTTCTGTCGGTACCTTAACTGCTTCTTCTATAGCCAATTCTGCCTGAAACGTTTGCGAGACTCATCGTGTTAGACGTGTTTCTGCTAGTTCTTTTGTAGTTTGAAATGGTGCAGATCTCATATCTTCTGTTTGTACCTTAACGCCTTCCTCTATAGCCATTTCCGCCTGATTAGTTTGAGAAACTCATCGTGTTAGACTAGTTTTTGAAAGGTCTTTTGGAGTTTGATCATATCTAGTTAATGTATCTGCGTCTCACACATGTGGTTCTTCTAGTTCTCTAGGAATTTTAGCTCTTTCTGATCAACTAGAAGCATATTCTGTGTTTATATCTTAACTCTGCAGCCTTTTCTGCGAGATCCGTTTGCAAAAAATGGTCGTAGGAGCTCGATTTCTGCAAGATCTGAAGGAGGTGCAGCTTCTACTTATCCAGTGGAAGCATCTTCTGTTTGTGCCTCAACTGATTCTCCTAGAGCTAAATTTGACCATGATAAACTTGTTTCTGCAGGTTCTTTCTTCGTTTCAGCTCGTGCTGATCCTGTATCAGCATCTTCTCTTGTGCCTCAACTGATTCTACTATTCTGCCTGGTGACTCAACGTATTAGACTTATCTCTGCAAGTTCTTTTAGAGGTTGAGCTGGTGCAGAATCCATATCATCGTCTTCTGTCTGTACCTTAACTGCTTCTTCTATAGCCAATTCTGCCTGAAACGTTTGCGAGACTCATCGTGTTAGACGTGTTTCTGCTAGTTCTTTTGTAGTTTGAAATGGTGCAGATCTCATATCCACTATAGCTATTTCCGCCTGATTAGTTTGAGAAACTCATCGTGTTAGACTTGTTTTTGGAAGTTCGTTTGGAGTTTGATCCTATCTAGTTAAGTATCTGCGTCTCACACATCTGTTTCTCCTAGTTCTCTAGGAATTTTATCTCTTTCTGATCAACTAGAAGCATATTCTGTGTTTATGTTAACTCTGCAGCCTTTTCTGCGAGATCCGTTTGCAAAAACTGGTCGTAGGAGCTCGATTTCTGCAAGTTCTGAAGGAGGTGCAGCTTCTACTGATCCAGTGGAAGCATCTTCTGTTTAAGCCTCAACTGATTCTCCTAGAGCTAAATTTGTCCATGATAAACTTGTTTCTGAAGGGTCTTTCTTGGTTTCAGCTCGTGTTGATCCTGTATCAGCATCTTCTCTTGTGCCTCAACTGATTCTACTATTCTGCCTGGTGACTCAACGTATTAGACTTATTTCTGCAAGTTCTTTTAGAGGTTGAACTGGTGCAGAATCCGTATCATCGTCTTCTGTCTGTACCTTAACTGCTTCTTCTATAGCCAATGCTGCCTGAAAAGTTTGCTAGACTCATCGTGTTAGACGTGTTTCTGCTAACTCTTTTGTAGTTTGAAACGGTGCAGATCTCATATCTTCTTAACGCCTTCCACTATAGCTATTTCCGCCTGATTAGTTTGAGAAACTCATCGTGTTAGACTTGTTTTTGGAAGTTCGTCTGGAGTTTGATCCTATCTAGTTAAGTATCTGCGTCTCACACATCTGTTTCTTCTAGTTCTCTAGGAATTTTATCTCTTTCTGATCAACTAGAAGCATATTCTGTGTTTATGTTAACTCTGCAGCCTTTTCTGCGAGATCCGTTTGCAAAAACTGGTCGTAGAGACTTATTTCTGCAAGTTCTGAAGGAGGTGCAGCTTCTACTGATCCAGTGGAAGCATCTTCTGTTTAAGCCTCAACTGATTCTCCTAGAGCTAAATTTGTCCATGATAAACTTGTTTCTGAAGGGTCTTTCTTCGTTTCAGCTCGTGTTGATCCTGTATCAACATCTTCTCTTGTGCCTCAACTGATTCTACTATTCTGCCTGGTGACTCAACGTATTAGACTTATCTCTGCAAGTTCTTTTAGAGGTTGAGCTGGTGCAGAATCCATATCATCGTCTTCTGTCTGTACCTTAACTGCTTCTTCTATAGCCAATTCTGCCTGAAACGTTTGCGAGACTCATCGTGTTAGACGTGTTTCTGCTAGTTCTTTTGTAGTTTGAAATGGTGCAGATCTCATATCTTCTGTTTGTACCTTAACGCCTTCCTCTATAGCCATTTCCGCCTGATTAGTTTGAGAAACTCATTGTGTTAGACTAGTTTTTGAAAGGTCTTTTGGAGTTTGATCATATCTAGTTAATGTATCTGCGTCTCACACATGTGGTTCTTCTAGTTCTCTAGGAATTTTAGCTCTTTCTGATCAACTAGAAGCATATTCTGTGTTTATATCTTAACTCTGCAGTCTTTTCTGCGAGATCCGTTTGCAAAAACTGGTCGTAGGAGCTTGATTTCTGCAAGTTCTGAAGGAGGTGCAGCTTCCAGTGGAAGCATCTTCTTTTTGTGCCTCAACTGATTCTCCTAGAGCTAAATTTGACCATGATAAACTTGTTTCTGCAGGTTCTTTCTTCGTCTCTGCTCATGCTGATCCTGTATCAGCATCTTCTCTTGTGCCTCAACTGATTCTACTATTCTGCCTGGTGACTCAACGTATTAGACTTATTTCTGCAAGTTCTTTTAGAGGTTGAGCTGGTGCAGAATCCATATCATCGTCTTCTGTCTGTACCTTAACTGCTTCTTCTATAGCCAATCCTGCCTGAAAAGTTTGCTAGACTCATCGTGTTAGACGTGTTTCTGCTAACTCTTTTGTAGTTTGAAACGGTGCAGATCTCATATCTTCTTAACGCCTTCCACTATAGCTATTTCCGCCTGATTAGTTTGAGAAACTCATCGTGTTAGACTTGTTTTTGGAAGTTCTTTTGGAGTTTGATCCTATCTAGTTAAGTATCTGCGTCTCACACATCTGTTTCTTCTAGTTCTCTAGGAATCTTAGCTCGTTCTGATCAACTAGAAGCATATTCTGTGTTTATCTTAACTCTGCAGCCTTTTCTGCGAGATCCGTTTGCAAAAACTGGTCGTAGGAGCTCGATTTCTGCAAGATCTGAAGGATCTACTGATCCAGTGGAAGCATCTTCTGTTTGTGCCTCAACTGATTCTCCTAGAGCTAAATTTGTCCATGATAAGCTTGTTTCTGAAGGGTCTTTCTTCGTTTCAGCTCGTGTTGATCCTGTATCAACATCTTCTCTTGTGCCTCAACTGATTCTACTATTCTGCCTGGTGACTCAACGTATTAGACTTATCTCTGCAAGTTCTTTTAGAGGTTGAGCTGGTGCAGAATCCATATCATCGTCTTCTGTCTGTACCTTAACTGCTTCTTCTATAGCCAATTCTGCCTGAAACGTTTGCGAGACTCATCGTGTTAGACGTGTTTCTGCTAGTTCTTTTGTAGTTTGAAATGGTGCAGATCTCATATCTTCTGTTTGTACCTTAACGCCTTCCTCTATAGCCATTTCCGCCTGATTAGTTTGAGAAACTCATCGTGTTAGACTAGTTTTTGAAAGGTCTTTTGGAGTTTGATCATATCTAGTTAATGTATCTGCGTCTCACACATGTGGTTCTTCTAGTTCTCTAGGAATTTTAGCTCTTTCTGATCAACTAGAAGCATATTCTGTGTTTATATCTTAACTCTGCAGTCTTTTCTGCGAGATCCGTTTGCAAAAATTGGTCGTAGGAGCTCGATTTCTGCAAGTTCTGAAGGAGGTGCAGCTTCTACTGATCCAGTGGAAGCATCTTCTCTTTAAGCCTCAATTGATTCTCCTAGAGCTAAATTTGTCCATGATAAACTTGTTTCTGAAGGGTCTTTCTTCGTTTCAGCTCGTGTTGATCCAGTATCAGCATCTTCTCTTGTGCCTCAACTGATTCTACTATTCTGCCTGGTGACTCAACGTATTAGACTTATTTCTGCAAGTTCTTTTAGAGGTTGAACTGGTGCAGAATCCGTATCATCGTCTTCTGTCTGTACCTTAACTGCTTCTTCTATAGCCAATGCTGCCTGAAAAGTTTGCTAGATTCATCGTGTTAGACGTGTTTCTGCTAGCTCTTTTGTAGTTTGAAATGGTGCAGATCTCATATCTTCTGTTTGTACCTTAACGCCTTCCTCTATAGCCATTTCCGCCTGATTAGTTTGAGAAACTCATCGTGTTAGACTTGTTTTTGGAAGTTCGTTTGGAGTTTGATCCTATCTAGTTAAGTATCTGCGTCTCACACATCTGTTTCCTCTAGTTCTCTAGGAATTTTAGCTCTTTCTGATCAACTAGAAGCATATTCTTTGTTTATGTTAACTCTGCAGCCTTTTCTGCGAGATCCGTTTGCAAAAACTGGTCGTAAGAGCTCGATTTCTGCAAGATCTGTAGAAGGTGCAGCTTCTACTGATCCAGTGGAAGCATCTTCTGTTTGTGCCTCAACTGATTCTCCTAGAGCTAAATTTGACCATGATAAACTTGTTTCTGCAGGTTCTTTCTTCGTCTCTGCTCATGCTGATCCTGTATCAGCATCTTCTCTTGTGCCTCAACTGATTCTACTATTCTGCCTGGTGACTCAACGTATTAGACTTATCTCTGCAAGTTCTTTTAGAGGTTGAGCTGGTGCAGAATCCATATCATCGTCTTCTGTCTGTACCTTAACTGCTTCTTCTATAGCCAATTCTGCCTGAAACGTTTGCGAGACTCATCGTGTTAGACGTGTTTCTGCTAGTTCTTTTGTAGTTTGAAATGGTGCAGATCTCATATCTTCTGTTTGTACCTTAACGCCTTCCTCTATAGCCATTTCCGCCTGATTAGTTTGAGAAACTCATCGTGTTAGACTAGTTTTTGAAAGGTCTTTTGGAGTTTGATCATATCTAGTTAATGTATCTGCGTCTCACACATGTGGTTCTTCTAGTTCTCTAGGAATTTTAGCTCTTTCTGATCAACTAGAAACATATTCTGTGTTTATATCTTAACTCTGCAGCCTTTTCTGCGAGATCCGTTTGCAAAAATTGGTCGTAGGAGCTCGATTTCTGCAAGTTCTGAAGGAGGTGCAGCTTCTACTGATCCAGTGGAAGCATCTTCTGTTTAAGCCTCAACTGATTCTCCTAGAGCTAAATTTGTCCATGATAAACTTGTTTCTGAAGGGTCTTTCTTCGTTTCAGCTCGTGTTGATCCTGTATCAGCATCTTCTCTTGTGCCTCAACTGATTCTACTATTCTGCCTGGTGACTCAACGTATTAGACTTATTTCTGCAAGTTCTTTTAGAGGTTGAACTGGTGCAGAATCCGTATCATCGTCTTCTGTCTGTACCTTAACTGCTTCTTCTATAGCCAATGCTGCCTGAAAAGTTTGCTAGACTCATCGTGTTAGACGTGTTTCTGCTAACTCTTTTGTAGTTTGAAACGGTGCAGATCTCATATCTTCTTAACGCCTTCCACTATAGCTATTTCCGCCTGATTAGTTTGAGAAACTCATCGTGTTAGACTTGTTTTTGGAAGTTCGTTTGGAGTTTGATCCTATCTAGTTAAGTATCTGCGTCTCACACATCTGTTTCTCCTAGTTCTCTAGGAATTTTATCTCTTTCTGATCAACTAGAAGCATATTCTGTGTTTATGTTAACTCTGCAGCCTTTTCTGCGAGATCCGTTTGCAAAAACTGGTCGTAGGAGCTCGATTTCTGCAAGTTCTGAAGGAGGTGCAGCTTCTACTGATCCAGTGGAAGCATCTTCTGTTTAAGCCTCAACTGATTCTCCTAGAGCTAAATTTGTCCATGATAAACTTGTTTCTGAAGGGTCTTTCTTCGTTTCAGCTAGTGTTGATCCTGTATCAGCATCTTCTCTTGTGCCTCAACTGATTCTACTATTCTGCCTGGTGACTCAACGTATTAGACTTATCTCTGCAAGTTCTTTTAGAGGTTGAGCTGGTGCAGAATCCATATCATCGTCTTCTGTCTGTACCTTAACTGCTTCTTCTATAGCCAATTCTGCCTGAAACGTTTGCGAGACTCATCGTGTTAGACGTGTTTCTGCTAACTCTTTTGTAGTTTGAAACGGTGCAGATCTCATATCTTCTTAACGCCTTCCACTATAGCTATTTCCGCCTGATTAGTTTGAGAAACTCATCGTGTTAGACTTGTTTTTGGAAGGTCTTTTGGAGTTTGATCATATCTAGTTAATGTATCTGCGTCTCACACATGTGGTTCTTCTAGTTCTCTAGGAATTTTAGCTCTTTCTGATCAACTAGAAGCATATTCTGTGTTTATATCTTAACTCTGCAGTCTTTTCTGCGAGATCCGTTTGCAAAAATTGGTCGTAGGAGCTCGATTTCTGCAAGTTCTGAAGGAGGTGCAGCTTCTACTGATCCAGTGGAAGCATCTTCTGTTTAAGCCTCAATTGATTCTCCTAGAGCTAAATTTGTCCATGATAAACTTGTTTCTGAAGGGTCTTTCTTCGTTTCAGCTCGTGTTGATCCAGTATCAGCATCTTCTCTTGTGCCTCAACTGATTCTACTATTCTGCCTGGTGACTCAACGTATTAGACTTATTTCTGCAAGTTCTTTTAGAGGTTGAACTGGTGCAGAATCCGTATCATCGTCTTCTGTCTGTACCTTAACTGCTTCTTCTATAGCCAATGCTGCCTGAAAAGTTTGCTAGATTCATCGTGTTAGACGTGTTTCTGCTAGCTCTTTTGTAGTTTGAAATGGTGCAGATCTCATATCTTCTGTTTGTACCTTAACGCCTTCCTCTATAGCCATTTCCGCCTGATTAGTTTGAGAAACTCATCGTGTTAGACTTGTTTTTGGAAGTTCGTTTGGATTTTGATCCTATCTAGTTAAGTATCTGCGTCTCACACATCTGTTTCTTCTAGTTCTCTAGGAATTTTATCTCTTTCTGATCAACTAGAAGCATATTCTGTGTTTATGTTAACTCTGCAGCCTTTTCTGCGAGATCCGTTTGCAAAAACTGGTCGTAGCAGCTTGATTTCTGCAAGATTTGAAGAAGGTGCAGCTTCTACTGATCCAGTGGAAGCATCTTCTTTTTGTGCCTCAACTGATTCTCCTAGAGCTAAATTTGACCATGATAAACTTGTTTCTGCAGGTTCTTTCTTCGTCTCTGCCCATGCTGATCCTGTATCAGCATCTTCTCTTGTGCCTCAACTGATTCTACTATTCTGCCTGGTGACTCAACGTATTAGACTTATTTCTGCAAGTTCTTTTAGAGGTTGAGCTGGTGCAGAATCCATATCATCGTCTTCTGTCTGTACCTTAACTGCTTCTTCTATAGCCAATGCTGCCTGAAAAGTTTGCTAGACTCATCGTGTTAGACGTGTTTCTGCTAACTCTTTTGTAGTTTGAAACGGTGCAGATCTCATATCTTCTTAACGCCTTCCACTATAGCTATTTCCGCCTGATTAGTTTGAGAAACTCATCGTGTTAGACTTGTTTTTGGAAGTTCTTTTGGAGTTTGATCATATCTAGTTAATGTATCTGCGTTTCACACATGTGGTTCTTCTAGTTCTCTAGGAATTTTAGCTCTTTCTGATCAACTAGAAGCATATTCTGTGTTTATATCTTAACTCTGCAGTCTTTTCTGCGAGATCCGTTTGCAAAAATTGGTCGTAGGAGCTCGATTTCTGCAAGTTCTGAAGGAGGTGCAGCTTCTACTGATCCAGTGGAAGCATCTTCTGTTTGTGCCTCAACTGATTCTCCTAGAGCTAAATTTGACCATGATAAACTTGTTTCTGCAGGTTCTTTCTTCGTCTCTGCTCATGCTGATCCTGTATCAGCATCTTCTCTTGTGTCTCAACTGATTCTACTATTCTGCCTGGTGACTCAACGTATTAGACTTATCTCTGCAAGTTCTTTTAGAGGTTGAGCTGGTGCAGAATCCATATCATCGTCTTCTGTCTGTACCTTAACTGCTTCTTCTATAGCCAATTCTGCCTGAAACGTTTGCGAGACTCATCGTGTTAGACGTGTTTCTGCTAGTTCTTTTGTAGTTTGAAATGGTGCAGATCTCATATCTTCTGTTTGTACCTTAACGCCTTCCTCTATAGCCATTTCCGCCTGATTAGTTTGAGAAACTCATCGTGTTAGACTAGTTTTTGAAAGGTCTTTTGGAGTTTGATCATATCTAGTTAATGTATCTGCGTCTCACACATGTGGTTCTTCTAGTTCTCTAGGAATTTTAGCTCTTTATGATCAACTAGAAACATATTCTGTGTTTATATCTTAACTCTGCAGCCTTTTCTGCGAGATCCGTTTGCAAAAATTGGTCGTAGGAGCTCGATTTCTGCAAGTTCTGAAGGAGGTGCAGCTTCTACTGATCCAGTGGAAGCATCTTCTGTTTAAGCCTCAACTGATTCTCCTAGAGCTAAATTTGTCCATGATAAACTTGTTTCTGAAGGGTCTTTCTTCGTTTCAGCTCGTGTTGATCCTGTATCAGCATCTTCTCTTGTGCCTCAACTGATTCTACTATTCTGCCTGGTGACTCAACGTATTAGACTTATTTCTGCAAGTTCTTTTAGAGGTTGAACTGGTGCAGAATCCGTATCATCGTCTTCTGTCTGTACCTTAACTGCTTCTTCTATAGCCAATGCTGCCTGAAAAGTTTGCTAGACTCATCGTGTTAGACGTGTTTCTGCTAACTCTTTTGTAGTTTGAAACGGTGCAGATCTCATATCTTCTTAACGCCTTCCACTATAGCTATTTCCGCCTGATTAGTTTGAGAAACTCATCGTGTTAGACTTGTTTTTGGAAGTTCGTTTGGAGTTTGATCCTATCTAGTTAAGTATCTGCGTCTCACACATCTGTTTCTTCTAGTTCTCTAGGAATTTTATCACTTTCTGATCAACTAGAAGCATATTCTGTGTTTATGTTAACTCTGCAGCCTTTTCTGCGAGATCCGTTTGCAAAAACTGGTCGTAGGAGCTTGATTTCTGCAAGATTTGAAGAAGGTGCAGCTTCTACTGATCCAGTGGAAGCATCTTCTTTTTGTGCCTCAACTGATTCTCCTAGAGCTAAATTTGACCATGATAAACTTGTTTCTGCAGGTTCTTTCTTCGTCTCTGCTCATGCTGATCCTGTATCAGCATCTTCTCTTGTGCCTCAACTGATTCTACTATTCTGCCTGGTGACTCAACGTATTAGACTTATTTCTGCAAGTTCTTTTAGAGGTTGAGCTGGTGCAGAATCCATATCATCGTCTTCTGTCTGTACCTTAACTGCTTCTTCTATAGCCAATGCTGCCTGAAAAGTTTGCTAGACTCATCGTGTTAGACGTGTTTCTGCTAACTCTTTTGTAGTTTGAAACGGTGCAGATCTCATATCTTCTTAACGCCTTTCACTATAGCTATTTCCGCCTGATTAGTTTGAGAAACTCATCGTGTTAGACTTGTTTTTGGAAGTTCTTTTGGAGTTTGATCATATCTAGTTAATGTATCTGCGTCTCACACATGTGGTTCTTCTAGTTCTCTAGGAATTTTAGCTCTTTCTGATCAACTAGAAGCATATTCTGTGTTTATATCTTAACTCTGCAGTCTTTTCTGCGAGATCCGTTTGCAAAAATTGGTCGTAGGAGCTCGATTTCTGCAAGTTCTGAAGGAGGTGCAGCTTCTACTGATCCAGTGGAAGCATCTTCTCTTGTGCCTCAACTGATTCTACTATTCTGCCTGGTGACTCAACGTATTAGACTTATTTCTGCAAGTTCTTTTAGAGGTTGAACTGGTGCAGAATCCGTATCATCGTCTTCTGTCTGTACCTTAACTGCTTCTTCGATAGAAAATGCTGCCTGAAAAGTTTGCTAGACTCATCGTGTTAGACGTGTTTCTGCTAACTCTTTTGTAGTTTGAAACGGTGCAGATCTCATATCTTCTTAACGCCTTCCACTATAGCTATTTCCGCCTGATTAGTTTGAGAAACTCATCAAGTTAGACTTGTTTTTGGAAGTTCGTTTGGAGTTTGATCCTATCTAGTTAAGTATCTGCGTCTCACACATCTGTTTCTTCTAGTTCTCTAGGAATTTTATCTCTTTCTGATCAACTAGAAGCATATTCTGTGTTTATGTTAACTCTGCAGCCTTTTCTGCGAGATCCGTTTGCAAAAACTGGTCGTAGGAGCTCGATTTCTGCAAGTTCTGAAGGAGGTGCAGCTTCTACTGATCCAGTGGAAGCATCTTCTTTTTGTGCCTCAACTGATTCTCCTAGAGCTAAATTTGACCATGATAAACTTGTTTCTGCAGGTTCTTTCTTCGTCTCTGCTCATGCTGATCCTGTATCAGCATCTTCTCTTGTGCCTCAACTGATTCTACTATTCTGCCTGGTGACTCAACGTATTAGACTTATTTCTGCAAGTTCTTTTAGAGGTTGAGCTGGTGCAGAATCCATATCATCGTCTTCTGTCTGTACCTTAACTGCTTCTTCTATAGCCAATGCTGCCTGAAAAGTTTGCTAGACTCATCGTGTTAGACGTGTTTCTGCTAACTCTTTTGTAGTTTGAAACGGTGCAGATCTCATATCTTCTTAACGCCTTTCACTATAGCTATTTCCGCCTGATTAGTTTGAGAAACTCATCGTGTTAGACTTGTTTTTGGAAGTTCTTTTGGAGTTTGATCATATCTAGTTAATGTATCTGCGTCTCACACATGTGGTTCTTCTAGTTCTCTAGGAATTTTAGCTCTTTCTGATCAACTAGAAGCATATTCTGTGTTTATATCTTAACTCTGCAGTCTTTTCTGCGAGATCCGTTTGCAAAAATTGGTCGTAGGAGCTCGATTTCTGCAAGTTCTGAAGGAGGTGCAGCTTCTACTGATCCAGTGGAAGCATCTTCTCTTGTGCCTCAACTGATTCTACTATTCTGCCTGGTGACTCAACGTATTAGACTTATTTCTGCAAGTTCTTTTAGAGGTTGAACTGGTGCAGAATCCGTATCATCGTCTTCTGTCTGTACCTTAACTGCTTCTTCGATAGAAAATGCTGCCTGAAAAGTTTGCTAGACTCATCGTGTTAGACGTGTTTCTGCTAACTCTTTTGTAGTTTGAAACGGTGCAGATCTCATATCTTCTTAACGCCTTCCACTATAGCTATTTCCGCCTGATTAGTTTGAGAAACTCATCAAGTTAGACTTGTTTTTGGAAGTTCGTTTGGAGTTTGATCCTATCTAGTTAAGTATCTGCGTCTCACACATCTGTTTCTTCTAGTTCTCTAGGAATTTTATCTCTTTCTGATCAACTAGAAGCATATTCTGTGTTTATGTTAACTCTGCAGCCTTTTCTGCGAGATCCGTTTGCAAAAACTGGTCGTAGGAGCTCGATTTCTGCAAGTTCTGAAGGAGGTGCAGCTTCTACTGATCCAGTGGAAGCATCTTCTGTTTAAGCCTCAACTGATTCTCCTAGAGCTAAATTTGTCCATGATAAACTTGTTTCTGAAGGGTCTTTCTTCGTTTCAGCTAGTGTTGATCCTGTATCAGCATCTTCTCTTGTGCCTCAACTGATTCTACTATTCTGCCTGGTGACTCAACGTATTAGACTTATTTCTGCAAGTTCTTTTAGAGGTTGAGCTGGTGCAGAATCCATATCATCGTCTTCTGTCTGTACCTTAACTGCTTCTTCTATAGCCAATTCTGCCTGAAACGTTTGCGAGACTCATCGTGTTAGACGTGTTTCTGCTAGTTCTTTTGTAGTTTGAAATGGTGCAGATCTCATATCTTCTGTTTGTACCTTAACGCCTTCCTCTATAGCCATTTCCGCCTGATTAGTTTGAGAAACTCATCGTGTTAGACTAGTTTTTGAAAGGTCTTTTGGAGTTTGATCATATCTAGTTAATGTATCTGCGTCTCACACATGTGGTTCTTCTAGTTCTCTAGGAATTTTAGCTCTTTCTGATCAACTAGAAGCATATTCTGTGTTTATATCTTAACTCTGCAGTCTTTTCTGCGAGATCCGTTTGCAAAAATTGGTCGTAGGAGCTCGATTTCTGCAAGTTCTGAAGGAGGTGCAGTTTCTACTGATCCAGTGGAAGCATCTTCTGTTTAAGCCTCAATTGATTCTCCTAGAGCTAAATTTGTCCATGATAAACTTGTTTCTGAAGGGTCTTTCTTCGTTTCAGCTCGTGTTGATCCAGTATCAGCATCTTCTCTTGTGCCTCAACTGATTCTACTATTCTGCCTGGTGACTCAACGTATTAGACTTATTTCTGCAAGTTCTTTTAGAGGTTGAACTGGTGCAGAATCCGTATCATCGTCTTCTGTCTGTACCTTAACTGCTTCTTCTATAGCCAATGCTGCCTGAAAAGTTTGCTAGATTCGTCGTGTTAGACGTGTTTCTGCTAGCTCTTTTGTAGTTTGAAATGGTGCAGATCTCATATCTTCTGTTTGTACCTTAACGCCTTCCTCTATAGCCATTTCCGCCTGATTAGTTTGAGAAACTCATCGTGTTAGACTTGTTTTTGGAAGTTCGTTTGGATTTTGATCCTATCTAGTTAAGTATCTGCGTCTCACACATCTGTTTCTTCTAGTTCTCTAGGAATTTTATCTCTTTCTGATCAACTAGAAGCATATTCTGTGTTTATGTTAACTCTGCAGCCTTTTCTGCGAGATCCGTTTGCAAAAACTGGTCGTAGGAGCTTGATTTCTGCAAGATTTGAAGAAGGTGCAGCTTCTACTGATCCAGTGGAAGCATCTTCTTTTTGTGCCTCAACTGATTCTCCTAGAGCTAAATTTGACCATGATAAACTTGTTTCTGCAGGTTCTTTCTTCGTCTCTGCTCATGCTGATCCTGTATCAGCATCTTCTCTTGTGCCTCAACTGATTCTACTATTCTGCCTGGTGACTCAACGTATTAGACTTATTTCTGCAAGTTCTTTTAGAGGTTGAGCTGGTGCAGAATCCATATCATCGTCTTCTGTCTGTACCTTAACTACTTCTTCTATAGCCAATGCTGCCTGAAAAGTTTGCTAGACTCATCGTGTTAGACGTGTTTCTGCTAACTCTTTTGTAGTTTGAAACGGTGCAGATCTCATATCTTCTTAACGCCTTCCACTATAGCTATTTCCGCCTGATTAGTTTGAGAAACTCATCGTGTTAGACTTGTTTTTGGAAGTTCTTTTGGAGTTTGATCATATCTAGTTAATGTATCTGCGTTTCACACATGTGGTTCTTCTAGTTCTCTAGGAATTTTAGCTCTTTCTGATCAACTAGAAGCATATTCTGTGTTTATATCTTAACTCTGCAGTCTTTTCTGCGAGATCCGTTTGCAAAAATTGGTCGTAGGAGCTCGATTTCTGCAAGTTCTGAAGGAGGTGCAGCTTCTACTGATCCAGTGGAAGCATCTTCTGTTTGTGCCTCAACTGATTCTCCTAGAGCTAAATTTGACCATGATAAACTTGTTTCTGCAGGTTCTTTCTTCGTCTCTGCTCATGCTGATCCTGTATCAGCATCTTCTCTTGTGTCTCAACTGATTCTACTATTCTGCCTGGTGACTCAACGTATTAGACTTATCTCTGCAAGTTCTTTTAGAGGTTGAGCTGGTGCAGAATCCATATCATCGTCTTCTGTCTGTACCTTAACTGCTTCTTCTATAGCCAATTCTGCCTGAAACGTTTGCGAGACTCATCGTGTTAGACGTGTTTCTGCTAGTTCTTTTGTAGTTTGAAATGGTGCAGATCTCATATCTTCTGTTTGTACCTTAACGCCTTCCTCTATAGCCATTTCCGCCTGATTAGTTTGAGAAACTCATCGTGTTAGACTAGTTTTTGAAAGGTCTTTTGGAGTTTGATCATATCTAGTTAATGTATCTGCGTCTCACACATGTGGTTCTTCTAGTTCTCTAGGAATTTTAGCTCTTTATGATCAACTAGAAACATATTCTGTGTTTATATCTTAACTCTGCAGCCTTTTCTGCGAGATCCGTTTGCAAAAATTGGTCGTAGGAGCTCGATTTCTGCAAGTTCTGAAGGAGGTGCAGCTTCTACTGATCCAGTGGAAGCATCTTCTGTTTAAGCCTCAACTGATTCTCCTAGAGCTAAATTTGTCCATGATAAACTTGTTTCTGAAGGGTCTTTCTTCGTTTCAGCTCGTGTTGATCCTGTATCAGCATCTTCTCTTGTGCCTCAACTGATTCTACTATTCTGCCTGGTGACTCAACGTATTAGACTTATTTCTGCAAGTTCTTTTAGAGGTTGAACTGGTGCAGAATCCGTATCATCGTCTTCTGTCTGTACCTTAACTGCTTCTTCTATAGCCAATGCTGCCTGAAAAGTTTGCTAGACTCATCGTGTTAGACGTGTTTCTGCTAACTCTTTTGTAGTTTGAAACGGTGCAGATCTAATATCTTCTTAACGCCTTCCACTATAGCTATTTCCTCCTGATTAGTTTGAGAAACTCATCGTGTTAGACTTGTTTTTGGAAGTTCGTTTGGATTTTGATCCTATCTAGTTAAGTATCTGCGTGTCACACATCTGTTTCTTCTAGTTCTCTAGGAATTTTATCTCTTTCTGATCAACTAGAAGCATATTCTGTGTTTATGTTAACTCTGCAGCCTTTTCTGCGAGATCCGTTTGCAAAAACTGGTCGTAGGAGCTTGATTTCTGCAAGATTTGAAGAAGGTGCAGCTTCTACTGATCCAGTGGAAGCATCTTCTTTTTGTGCCTCAACTGATTCTCCTAGAGCTAAATTTGACCATGATAAACTTGTTTCTGCAGGTTCTTTCTTCGTCTCTGCTCATGCTGATCCTGTATCAGCATCTTCTCTTGTGCCTCAACTGATTCTACTATTCTGCCTGGTGACTCAACGTATTAGACTTATTTCTGCAAGTTCTTTTAGAGGTTGAGCTGGTGCAGAATCCATATCATCGTCTTCTGTCTGTACCTTAACTGCTTCTTCTATAGCCAATGCTGCCTGAAAAGTTTGCTAGACTCATCGTGTTAGACGTGTTTCTGCTAACTCTTTTGTAGTTTGAAACGGTGCAGATCTCATATCTTCTTAACGCCTTCCACTATAGCTATTTCCGCCTGATTAGTTTGAGAAACTCATCGTGTTAGACTTGTTTTTGGAAGTTCGTTTGGAGTTTGATCCTATCTAGTTAAGTATCTGCGTCTCACACATCTGTTTCTTCTAGTTCTCTAGGAATTTTATCTCTTTCTGATCAACTAGAAGCATATTCTGTGTTTATGTTAACTCTGCAGCCTTTTCTGCGAGATCCGTTTGCAAAAACTGGTCGTAGGAGCTTGATTTCTGCAAGTTCTGAAGGAGGTGCAGCTTCTACTGATCCAGTGGAAGCATCTTCTGTTTAAGCCTCAACTGATTCTCCTAGAGCTAAATTTGTCCATGATAAACTTGTTTCTGAAGGGTCTTTCTTCGTTTCAGCTCGTGTTGATCCTGTATCAGCATCTTCTCTTGTGCCTCAACTGATTCTACTATTCTGCCTGGTGACTCAACGTATTAGACTTATTTCTGCAAGTTCTTTTAGAGGTTGAACTGGTGCAGAATCCGTATCATCGTCTTCTGTCTGTACCGTAACTGCTTCTTCTATAGCCAATGCTGCCTGAAAAGTTTGCTAGACTCATCGTGTTAGACGTGTTTCTGCTAACTCTTTTGTAGTTTGAAACGGTGCAGATCTCATATCTTCTTAACGCCTTCCACTATAGCTATTTCCGCCTGATTAGTTTGAGAAACTCATCGTGTTAGACTTGTTTTTGGAAGTTCGTTTGGAGTTTGATCCTATCTAGTTAAGTATCTGCGTCTCACACATCTGTTTCTTCTAGTTCTCTAGGAATTTTATCTCTTTCTGATCAACTAGAAGCATATTCTGTGTTTATGTTAACTCTGCAGCCTTTTCTGCGAGATCCGTTTGCAAAAACTGGTCGTAGGAGCTTGATTTCTGCAAGATTTGAAGAAGGTGCAGCTTCTACTGATCCAGTGGAAGCATCTTCTTTTTGTGCCTCAACTGATTCTCCTAGAGCTAAATTTGACCATGATAAACTTGTTTCTGCAGGTTCTTTCTTCGTCTCTGCTCATGCTGATCCTGTATCAGCATCTTTTCTTGTGCCTCAACTGATTCTACTATTCTGCCTGGTGACTCAACGTATTAGACTTATTTCTGCAAGTTCTTTTAGAGGTTGAGCTGGTGCAGAATCCATATCATCGTCTTCTGTCTGTACCTTAACTGCTTCTTCTATAGCCAATGCTGCCTGAAAAGTTTGCTAGACTCATCGTGTTAGACGTGTTTCTGCTAACTCTTTTGTAGTTTGAAACGGTGCAGATCTCATATCTTCTTAACGCCTTTCACTATAGCTATTTTCGCCTGATTAGTTTGAGAAACTCATCGTGTTAGACCTGTTTTTGGAAGTTCTTTTGGAGTTTGATCATATCTAGTTAATGTATCTGCGTCTCACACATGTGGTTCTTCTAGTTCTCTAGGAATTTTAGCTCTTTCTGATCAACTAGAAGCATATTCTGTGTTTATCTCTTAACTCTGCAGTCTTTTCTGCGAGATCCGTTTGCAAAAATTGGTCGTAGGAGCTCGATTTCTGCAAGTTCTGAAGGAGGTGCAGCTTCTACTGATCCAGTGGAAGCATCTTCTGTTTAAGCCTCAACTGATTCTCCTAGAGCTAAATTTGTCCATGATAAACTTGTTTCTGAAGGGTCTTTCTTCGTTTCAGC
This sequence comes from Cepaea hortensis, assembly GCA_963921405.1. Classification (NCBI taxonomy): domain Eukaryota; kingdom Metazoa; phylum Mollusca; class Gastropoda; order Stylommatophora; family Helicidae; genus Cepaea; species Cepaea hortensis. The sequence goes on from OY992888.1 coordinate 52,496,618, forward strand.
TCGTGTTGATCCTGTATCAGCATCTTCTCTTGTGCCTCAACTGATTCTACTATTCTGCCTGGTGACTCAACGTATTAGACTTATTTCTGCAAGTTCTTTTAGAGGTTGAACTGGTGCAGAATCCGTATCATCGTCTTCTGTCTGTACCTTAACTGCTTCTTCTATAGCCAATGCTGCCTGAAAAGTTTGCTAGACTCATCGTGTTAGACGTGTTTCTGCTAACTCTTTTGTAGTTTGAAACGGTGCAGATCTCATATCTTCTTAACGCCTTCCACTATAGCTATTTCCGCCTGATTAGTTTGAGAAACTCATCGTGTTAGACTTGTTTTTGGAAGTTCGTTTGGAGTTTGATCCTATCTAGTTAAGTATCTGCGTCTCACACATCTGTTTCTTCTAGTTCTCTAGGAATTTTATCTCTTTCTGATCAACTAGAAGCATATTCTGTGTTTATGTTAACTCTGCATCCTTTTCTGCGAGATCCGTTTGCAAAAACTGGTCGTAGGAGCTTGATTTCTGCAAGATTTGAAGGAGGTGCAGCTTCTACTGATCCAGTGGAAGCATCTTCTGTTTAAGCCTCAACTGATTCTCCTAGAGCTAAATTTGTCCATGATAAACTTGTTTCTGCAGGTTCTTTCTTCGTTTCAGCTCGTGTTGATCCTGTATCAGAATCTTCTCTTGTGCCTCAACTGATTCTACTATTCTGCCTGGTGACTCAACGTATTAGACTTATTTCTGCAAGTTCTTTTAGAGGTTGAACAGGTGCAGAATCCGTATCATCGTCTTCTGTCTGTACCTTAACTGCTTCTTCTATAGCCAATGCTGCCTGAAAAGTTTGCTAGACTCATCGTGTTAGACGTGTTCTGCTAACTCTTTTGTAGTTTGAAACGGTGCAGATCTCATATCTTCTTAACGCCTTCCACTATAGCTATTTCCGCCTGATTAGTTTGAGAAACTCATCGTGTTAGACTTGTTTTTGGAAGTTCGTTTGGAGTTTGATCCTATCTAGTTAAGTATCTGCGTCTCACACATCTGTTTCTTCTAGTTCTCTAGGAATTTTATCTCTTTCTGATCAACTAGAAGCATATTCTGTGTTTATGTTAACTCTGCAGCCTTTTCTGCGAGATCCGTTTGCAAAAACTGGTCGTAGGAGCTTGATTTCTGCAAGATTTGAAGAAGGTGCAGCTTCTACTGATCCAGTGGAAGCATCTTCTTTTTGTGCCTCAACTGATTCTCCTAGAGCTAAATTTGACCATGATAAACTTGTTTCTGCAGGTTCTTTCTTCGTCTCTGCTCATGCTGATCCTGTATCAGCATCTTCTCTTGTGCCTCAACTGATTCTACTATTCTGCCTGGTGACTCAACGTATTAGACTTATTTCTGCAAGTTCTTTTAGAGGTTGAACTGGTGCAGAATCCGTATCATCGTCTTCTGTCTGTACCTTAACTGCTTCTTCTATAGCCAATGCTGCCTGAAAAGTTTGCTAGACTCATCGTGTTAGACGTGTTTCTGCTAACTCTTTTGTAGTTTGAAACGGTGCAGATCTCATATCTTCATAACGCCTTCCACTATAGCTATTTCCGCCTGATTAGTTTGAGAAACTCATCGTGTTAGACTTGTTTTTGGAAGTTCGTTTGGAGTTTGATCCTATCTAGTTAAGTATCTGCGTCTCACACATCTGTTTCTTCTAGTTCTCTAGGAATTTTATCTCTTTCTGATCAACTAGAAGCATATTCTGTGTTTATGTTAACTCTGCAGCCTTTTCTGCGAGATCCGTTTGCAAAAACTGGTCGTAGGAGCTCGATTTCTGCAAGATCTGAAGGAGGTGCAGCTTCTACTGATCCAGTGGAAGCATCTTCTGTTTAAGCCTCAACTGATTCTCCTAGAGCTAAATTTGTCCATGATAAACTTGTTTCTGAAGGGTCTTTCTTCGTTTCAGCTCGTGTTGATCCTGTATCAGCATCTTCTCTTGTGCCTCAACTGATTCTACTATTCTGCCTGGTGACTCAACGTATTAGACTTATTTCTGCAAGTTCTTTTAGAGGTTGAACTGGTGCAGAATCCGTATCATCGTCTTCTGTCTGTACCTTAACTGCTTCTTCTATAGCCAATGCTGCCTGAAAAGTTTGCTAGACTCATCGTGTTAGACGTGTTTCTGCTAACTCTTTTGTAGTTTGAAACGGTGCAGATCTCATATCTTCTTAACGCCTTCCACTATAGCTATTTCCGCCTGATTAGTTTGAGAAACTCATCGTGTTAGACTTGTTTTTGGAAGTTCGTTTGGAGTTTGATCCTATCTAGTTAAGTATCTGCGTCTCACACATCTGTTTCTTCTAGTTCTCTAGGAATTTTATCTCTTTCTGATCAACTAGAAGCATATTCTGTGTTTATGTTAACTCTGCAGCCTTTTCTGCGAGATCCGTTTGCAAAAACTGGTCGTAGGAGCTTGATTTCTGCAAGATTTGAAGAAGGTGCAGCTTCTACTGATCCAGTGGAAGCATCTTCTTTTTGTGCCTCAACTGATTCTCCTAGAGCTAAATTTGACCATGATAAACTTGTTTCTGCAGGTTCTTTCTTCGTCTCTGCTCATGCTGATCCTGTATCAGCATCTTCTCTTGTGCCTCAACTGATTCTACTATTCTGCCTGGTGACTCAACGTATTAGACTTATTTCTGCAAGTTCTTTTAGAGGTTGAGCTGGTGCAGAATCCATATCATCGTCTTCTGTCTGTACCTTAACTGCTTCTTCTATAGCCAATGCTGCCTGAAAAGTTTGTTAGACTCATCGTGTTAGACGTGTTTCTGCTAACTCTTTTGTAGTTTGAAATGGTGCAGATCTCATATCTTCTTAACGCCTTTCACTATAGCTATTTCCGCCTGATTAGTTTGAGAAACTCATCGTGTTAGACCTGTTTTTGGAAGTTCTTTTGGAGTTTGATCATATCTAGTTAATGTATCTGCGTCTCACACATGTGGTTCTTCTAGTTCTCTAGGAATTTTAGCTCTTTCTGATCAACTAGAAGCATATTCTGTGTTTATATCTTAACTCTGCAGTCTTTTCTGCGAGATCCGTTTGCAAAAATTGGTCGTAGGAGCTCGATTTCTGCAAGTTCTGAAGGAGGTGCAGCTTCTACTGATCCAGTGGAAGCATCTTCTGTTTGTGCCTCAACTGATTCTCCTAGAGCTAAATTTGACCATGATAAACTTGTTTCTGCAGGTTCTTTCTTCGTCTCTGCTCATGCTGATCCTGTATCAGCATCTTCTCTTGTGCCTCAACTGATTCTACTATTCTGCCTGGTGACTCAACGTATTAGACTTATCTCTGCAAGTTCTTTTAGAGGTTGAGCTGGTGCAGAATCCATATCATCGTCTTCTGTCTGTACCTTAACTGCTTCTTCTATAGCCAATTCTGCCTGAAACGTTTGCGAGACTCATCGTGTTAGACGTGTTTCTGCTAGTTCTTTTGTAGTTTGAAATGGTGCAGATCTCATATCTTCTGTTTGTACCTTAACGCCTTCCTCTATAGCCATTTCCGCCTGATTAGTTTGAGAAACTCATCGTGTTAGACTAGTTTTTGAAAGGTCTTTTGGAGTTTGATCATATCTAGTTAATGTATCTGCGTCTCACACATGTGGTTCTTCTAGTTCTCTAGGAATTTTAGCTCTTTATGATCAACTAGAAACATATTCTGTGTTTATATCTTAACTCTGCAGCCTTTTCTGCGAGATCCGTTTGCAAAAATTGGTCGTAGGAGCTCGATTTCTGCAAGTTCTGAAGGAGGTGCAGCTTCTACTGATCCAGTGGAAGCATCTTCTGTTTAAGCCTCAACTGATTCTCCTAGAGCTAAATTTGTCCATGGTAAACTTGTTTCTGAAGGGTCTTTCTTCGTTTCAGCTCGTGTTGATCCTGTATCAGCATCTTCTCTTGTGCCTCAACTGATTCTACTATTCTGCCTGGTGACTCAACGTATTAGACTTATTTCTGCAAGTTCTTTTAGAGGTTGAACTAGTGCAGAATCCGTATCATCGTCTTCTGTCTGTACCTTAACTGCTTCTTCTATAGCCAATGCTGCCTGAAAAGTTTGCTAGACTCATCGTGTTAGACGTGTTTCTGCTAACTCTTTTGTAGTTTGAAACGGTGCAGATCTCATATCTTCTTAACGCCTTCCACTATAGCTATTTCCGCCTGATTAGTTTGAGAAACTCATCGTGTTAGACTTGTTTTTGGAAGTTCGTTTGGAGTTTGATCCTATCTAGTTAAGTATCTGCGTCTCACACATCTGTTTCTTCTAGTTCTCTAGGAATTTTATCTCTTTCTGATCAACTAGAAGCATATTCTGTGTTTATGTTAACTCTGCAGCCTTTTCTGCGAGATCCGTTTGCAAAAACTGGTCGTAGGAGCTTGATTTCTGCAAGATTTGAAGAAGGTGCAGCTTCTACTGATCCAGTGGAAGCATCTTCTTTTTGTGCCTCAACTGATTCTCCTAGAGCTAAATTTGACCATGATAAACTTGTTTCTGCAGGTTCTTTCTTCGTCTCTGCTCATGCTGATCCTGTATCAGCATCTTCTCTTGTGCCTCAACTGATTCTACTATTCTGCCTGGTGACTCAACGTATTAGACTTATTTCTGCAAGTTCTTTTAGAGGTTGAGCTGGTGCAGAATCCATATCATCGTCTTCTGTCTGTACCTTAACTGCTTCTTCTATAGCCAATGCTGCCTGAAAAGTTTGCTAGACTCATCGTGTTAGACGTGTTTCTGCTAACTCTTTTGTAGTTTGAAATGGTGCAGATCCCATATCTTCTGTTTGTACCTTAACGCCTTCCTCTATAGCCATTTCCGCCTGATTAGTTTGAGAAACTCATCGTGTTAGACTAGTTTTTGAAAGTTCTTTTGGAGTTTGATCCTATCTAGTTAAGTATCTGCGTCTCACACATCTGCTTCTTCTAGTTCTCTAGGAATTTTAGCTCGTTCTGATCAACTAGAAGCATATTCTGTGTTTATCTTAACTCTGCAGCCTTTTCTGCGAGATCCGTTTTCAAAAACTGGTCGTAGGAGCTCGATTTCTGCAAGTTCTGAAGGAGGTGCAGCTTCTACTGATCCAGTGGAAGCATCTTCTGTTTGTGCCTCAACTGATTCTCCTAGAGCTAAATTTGACGATGATAGTGGCATATTAGGCCACGAGAGAAATGTTATTTTCTGTGGTGACTTTAATGCTAAAGGCAGATCATGGGGAAACACTTCCTCCAATACACAAGGGGAGGAGCTCGAGACTCCACTGGAAACCATCGACCTGGTTTGTATCGATAGTGGCTGTGTCACCACGACAGCAAGCCGTCCAGGCGATGAGGACAGTGCTAGTTTCACCTTTACTCACTACAGTGTGCAGATGGGGTGTCCTAGGACACCATGGCAGCGACCACCACCCTTGCAGCATATTGGTGGAGAAAGGCAGAACCAGGCAGCACAAGCTAAAGGTAAAGACGTTCCAGTATGACAGTACAGGGCAAGATGTGAGTAAAATAAGACGTGACAAGCGCAGAACGTTTCAGGGCAGGAAAAAAAGCTGGGAGCAGCCACCATGGTGGAGTTTCGAGATGGAGAAGGCTTGGGTGGATAAGCGGAGTGCTGTAAGGAGATGGCAAAATGCCAAGAAGAACAGAGCTGGTCATCCTAGTCCCTGTTTGCACTTAGAAAGAGAGATGCACACAAAAGTAAGCTATTTAAAAAAACTGGTCACGGTGGTTAAAAGCGAAAAATGGGCAGAGGTGTGTCAAAGAGTAAGCACACCCCTCTGCTGTGTGTGCACCGTGACGAGGTAGAGGGGCTTGTGCGTCCCAATGACCCCAAGAGCTATGCCGACGGTAGCGCAGCTACTGGTAGGGCCACCCATGTCGGACAGGTCAAGGGAGAGGGACCAGACGAAGAGACACACAAACCTGCTGCCTTGTATGTAGACTGGGGACAGTCAAAGGCTAGGGAAAGCACCCCGAATACATGCTTGTCAAAATCGGATGTACTGAGCCACAGGCTTGACAAAGCAGTGCAACGTAAAACCTGCTGCCTTGTAGGTAGACTGGGGACAGTCAAAGGCTAGGGAAAGCACCCCGAATACATGCTTGTCAAAATCGGATGTACTGAGCCACAGGCTTGACAAAGCAGTGCAACGTAAAACCTGCTGCCTTGTAGGTAGACTGGGGACAGTCAAAGGCTAGGGAAAGCATCCCAAATAAATGCTTGTCGAAATCGGATGTACTGAGCCACAGGCTTGACAAAGCAGTGCAACGTAACTTAATTCATGATGTCACAAATAAAAATTAATCGTTATGGTGCTAATCCCGTGAAGTCCCATTAGGCGGCGATAGTGCCGGACCCCCTGCCTCGAGGGGGTCCACCCATGACTACTGGTGGTCACCTTCCCCTGTGCTGTGGAGTCAAGGTTAAGAGCTATTGACCAAATACCCCGGACACTCAACATACTACAGTGGAATGCGGAAGGAGTTTACAAGAAGAAAGACTCCCTAACACAGCGTCTTCATAAAGATAGAATAGATGTGGCATGCATTCAAGAGACACACCTCAACGCCAATCACAAATTCTCAGTCAGAGGATATCAGGCCACACGTTTCGACCGCGAAGGACACAAAGGAGGAGTTCTAATACTTACACGAAATACAATACCTTGCAGCGAAGTATCTGTGATCTCCGACAACCAAACGGAAATTATAGGTGTTGATATAATGATAAAGGACGTGAAAATAAGAATCTACAATCTGTATAGCCCAGCAGATAAGGACCTTACACTCTCAAACATGAAAATAACTGACACAAACTGCATTATTGTCGAAGACTTTAATAGCCGTTCAGAAAGATGGGGATACCCAGATACTGACAAAAGAGGAGATGAATTGGAGGACTGGGAAATAGACTCAAATCTCCATCTACTCAACAAAGCGGATGACACACCGAGCTTCTACTCCAGAAGATGGCTTACCACTTCTACTCCAGACTTAGCTTTCTGCACAGGAGACATCCTCCACAAAATTTATCGCCATGTGCTGGACCAATTAGCAGGTAGTGACCACAGACCAATCAAGCTTGTAATGAATATGGAGTATGTTCCACAGGAGCAAAAGCCCTTGCCCCGCTGGAATTACAAACGAGCAGATTGGGACAGATTTGCCATACTAACAGACAAATATTGTGAAAACATAAATACACGATATGGCAACATAAAGCAAATGGTGGAAAGTCTAAACAGAGCGATAATACAGGCAGCCACTGAGTCCATTCCTAGAGGAGCGAGGAAAAATTACAAACCATACTGGACTGAAGAACTACAAAGTTTGGAGGACAAAGTTGAAGATGCCAGGAAGACAGCAGAGAGAGAACAAACAATCTCTCTCAAAGCCATCTCAGCAAAATATAAAAGAACAGTAAATCAAACAACAAGAGAGGGAAAAAACAGAAAACCTGAATCTTGACAGGGATGGAAACAAACTATGGAAACTAGTGAAAGCCATGAACAATGAAGGACCTAGAAACAAACAAATAACAATTAAACAAGGAAATGACTTGCTTACAGGAAAAAAAGCTGCAAATGCACTAATGGAACACTATGCAAATGCAAACCACATTGATATTACAACCGAACAGAAGAAAGCAATCAAAGACAAACAGATACATCATAGAAATACAGAGACAGCAGCAGAATATATGATGGCAAATCTAACAATGGAAGAAATGGAACAGGCAATGAATACCCTAAAAAAAGAAGAAATCACCAGGAAAGGATGGAGTCACAAATGAAATGCACCAAGGCAAAGAAGAAACTACTAGCAGTCCTAAATAACAGCTGGAAGAGAGGAATAGTCCCACAGGCATGGAAGGAAGCTAATACTAATACCAGTCCCAAAGAAAGAAAAAGACCTGAAAGAACCAAATGGCCATCGACCTATCAGCCTACTTAGCTGTGTAGGAAAATTAATGGAACGAATTATCAATAGCAGGCTAACATGGCATCTGGAAGAAAACAAACTCTTAACACCACACCAAGCAGGATTCAGAAAGTACAGATCCACTGAAGATCAAATAACCTATATAGCTCAGGAAATAGAGGATGCCCTCCAAGAGAAAAAGCACACACTAGCAGTCTGGATAGATTTAGAAAAAAGCATTTGATAAAGTATGGAAGGAAGGACTGAAAGTAAAACTGCAAAACATGCATGTTTGTGGGAAAATGTATAAATGGATCAGCCACTACCTTGAGAACAGAACTGCCAGGACAAAAGTACAAGGACAAACCAACAAAATGATGCTGTTAGAGCAAGGTGTCCCCCAAGGAGGAGTTCTTTCACCAACATTATTCCTAGCATATCACGGAAAATTTTCCAGCCAGAGTACACACATCATCCTTTGCAGATGACCTAGCCATATGGACATCTGAAGAATATATTAGTACAGCTAACAGCAGAATACAGCAAGCCTTATTAGCGCTAGAGGACTGGTCAAAATCATGGCTAGTGAAGATAAGTGAGGAGAAAACCACATGCACAGTGTTCTCCCTCTCAAATAAAACTCAGCAACCTAAGCTGGTATTGAATGGAAAAATATTGCGCCATGAAGAAAATCCAAACTATCTAGGAGTCACCTTTGATCGTCGCCTGACATAGAAGACACAGGTTGAGAAAAATCGAACAAGAGCAACGCAGAGAATGGCAATCATGAAAAAGCTTGCTGGTACAACGTGGGGAGCAGATGAGAAAGTTCTCAAGAAGTTATATACTGGACGGGTGAGGCCAGTACTGGAATATGGCATTGCAGCTTGGGCAACAGCAGCTAAGTCAAACTTTAACAAAATAAGTAGAGTCCAAAACCAAGGAATGCGAATCATAACTGGAAGCCTGAAGACAACGCCTATTAATGAACTAGAAAAGATCACTTGTTTACAACCAATGCAGGATAGAAGAGATAGCAGTGCCCAGCAACAAGCAGAAAAATTTAGAAGATTGACAGACAACCCTATGTACAACAGATTTAATAGTTTTGGAAAGGGAAGACTGAAGCGTAGCAACTTTGTAGAAACTGCAAAACGAAGGATTAGGGCAGATCCTATACTTAACATATCAACAGTCAAGCCCATACACAATGCACACAAGTTCCCAGCTTGGAGACAGCAGCAACTGCCTGAGATGATAGAAAACATTCCTGGTCTTGAGAAAAAGAACACTCAGCATGAAACCGAAAGAAGAGAAATAACCCTAAACTACATAAAAGAACATTACCCAAGCAGCAATTGGACCCATGCATATACAGATGGATCAGCCAAAAATTCAATAGAGAATGGAGGAGGAGGAATTCTCCTAAATTTAAAAAATGGAGTGAAAAAAACACATTCAATGGCAACTGGAAAATTTTCAAGTAACTTCAAAGCGGAGGTAGAGGCTCTGAAAACTGCAGCAGAAATGCTCCTGATGGAGGAAAAAAAAGAGAAGCAAATAGCTATCTTCACAGATGCAAAGTCAGCTGTCTCAATACTGAAGAGCAATAACAGCACAGAACTAACTGACCTAAGAGCAGCACTCCATGGTCTATGCCAGAAATCCAAAAAAGTTGTAATACAGTGGATCCCATCACATTGCAGTATACCTGGAGACGAAGAGGCTGACAGGCTGGTATTGAATGGAAAAAGAGAGCGGACTACCACAGCCTGACATAGACATAACCTATAATGAGGCAAAGAGGTTGATAAAAAGCACTTATAGAACCAAATGGGAATCAGAGCATCCAGGCCATCAGAAGGATGATGCATATTACAAACTCGACCGAAGAGAACAAGTAGTAATCTTCAGACTCCGCACAGGACATAACAGGCTGAAATACCACTTGTTCAATAAACTAAAGATAGGAGATACCGATGAATGTAATTGTAGAACTGGAAAAATGACAGCAAAACATTTGCTGCAGGATTGCCCAACGTATGCAGAACAGAGAAAGATATTTTGGCCCACACCTGCTTCATTTGAGGACAAGCTCTATGGAGATATCAACAAGCTCAAGTTGACCGCAGCTTACTTTAACTACATACAGGTTGACATTTAAAGGTGCATGAAGACTCAGAGGCATGAAATGGAATATTGCTTGGATAGCAAATCCATTACGTGGAAAGTCCGAATCAAAAGCCCATTGTGTGGGCTTCATAAAAGGTGGAAAAGTGTCCTAGTGGCATGAAATGGAATATTGCTTGGATAGCAAATCCATTACGTGGAAAGTCCGAATCAAAAGCCCATTGTGTGGGCTTCATAAAAGGTGGAAAAGTGTCCTAGTGGCACGAAATGGAATATTGCTTGGATAGCAAATCCATTACGTGGAAAGTCTGAATCAAAAGCCCACTGTGTGGGCTTCATAAAAGGTGGAAAAGTGTCCTAGTGGCACGAAATGGAATATTGCTTGGATAGCAAATCCATTACATGGAAAGTCCGAATCGAAAGCTCACTGTGTGGATGTCATCTGCAGACTGCATACTTCTGGTTTCCGGAAGAGCAGCCTATGGTGAACGGAAGGCCCAACATACGGAAGTGAGGCTAAGCAGCCATGTGCAGGACGTGACGATTCCTTGGGTGAGCCCAGTACCAGAGCGCTATGCATCGGCTCTGCAAGTATGGAAGCCTCCTTGGATGGCGGGGAATGCCCATGGTCTGCCCCTGCCTTCCCTTGAAAGCTGACCAGGATCTTTGGCTGTTCTATATGGACCAGCTGGGATGGGGGATTACACCACAACAGTGAGAGTCAAACGTCCTAAGAAACCCCCGGGAAGGTTAACCTGGTCAACAAATGCCCGCAGAAGTCGGCCTAACGGCGCAAGAACGCAGCTCTGCTGTAAACAGGCACAACGCAATCACATCCGAAAAAAAAACTCCGGATGAACGAAGAAGAAGAAGAAAGAGTAAGCACAGACAAGTCACTGAAATTGTTCTGGCGACTACATAAAAGCATGAGTGGTGTAGTCAAGAATAAGAGCATTTCTGACTTCCAAGGTGCTGACCTCATCTGGCAGAGGACTGACGAGGACAAGGGCAAAGCCCTCTTTGAACGCTACCTTGAGCAGAGCAACCAGACAGACATGGGAGGTCGAAATCTGGCCAAAGAGGTCACCTCAGACAGATGCAAGGCCCAGAACACTTCGGATGAAGACACAGTGACAGTGAAAGAAATCAAGGCTGTGCTTCGACGATCAAAAAACAGTGCTCCAGGTCCTGATGGCATAAGATACGACGACATAAATAGGTGTACCGACAATGAGCTAGAGAAACTAGCAGACATGTACAACAACAGTATAAGAAGTGCTAGCATCAAGGGGGAATGGTTACACAGCTATCTGATTCCCTTGCCGAAGCCTGACAAAGACCACAAAAAAATTCAGGGATATCGAGAATACAATAGGCAAGCTGCTGGAGAAGGTAATTGCCAGGAAAATATCAAGCCAACTAGAGAGGCAAGGTGTTTTCCCACCTACCCTGGGTGGGTACCGTCCAAAAAGAGAAACCTGGACCAATGCAGCTGTCTTTGCCCATGATGTCTATGAAGGTTTCCCCTCAGGCACTGAAACCGTTGCTGCAGCGATTGATCTTGAGGACGCATACAACAGAGTACCACTGGGTTTTTTAATGTTTCAGCTTCTTGAACTAAACGTAAGTCCATTCCTCCTTAGTTGGATCGCTGCAGCCCTCTTCCAACGGAAAGTAGTTTTTAGATGTGGCAGTTGGACTTCGGAACCAACAACAATATATCCTGGCCTACCACAGGGATCACCATTATCTCCGGTACTGTTCAACGCCTACACAGTGAGAATCACCAGTGAGCAGATCACTGGACCTGGCAGGACATTGTCATATGCCGATGATGTTTTAGTGTATCGTCAGGGTAAGGATAGAGAGGAGGTTGCTGGGGAACTCAATCGCATAAGTACTTGGTGTGATGAAGCTAGGGCAATTGTCAACCCAACAAAGGCAACAGTGACTTGGTTCTCGTTGAATAATCATATTGTCAACAATCCAACACCAACTGTAATGCTGTGTTCAGAGACGGTGGAAAGAACGCAGGCAATGAATTACCTGGGGTTACGGTTTGATCGAAGACTTGCTTATAATGTGCACATAGACCAGGTGATAACAAAGGCCAAGCGGGGTTTGGCAGCGATGCGGGTGATGGCGGCAGCAAACTGTGAGCAGCGCCATCTATGTCTTCTGTACGAGGGGCTGGTCATGTCTGTTTCGGAGTATGCAATGGCAATCTTGACTCTCAGCCATAAGCAGATAGAAAGTATGGAAAGGATACAGAATGAAGCTATGCGCATTATTCTTGGATGTACAAGAGATACAGCATGCAGGGCGATGCGCTACCTTCTTGATTTTCCAACCATTGAAGAGAGAATACAAGTTTGCAGGGCACGCGCCTACCTCAGAATTAACGCAAACACACAACATCCACTGCATAGTGAAATTAGGAAGGTGAAGGGCAGCAGGTTAAAAAGAGGACGGTCGTGGATGGGTCAAGCCGAAGACATTCTTCAACAGGTGTGTTCACTTGAGGACTTAGAACCTGGCGAGGAGTGGGTGCAAGTGCCAACATACTTCTGCACATCCTTTTCAGTTTGCATCCAACTAGATAGCAAATGCAGACAAGAAAATCCGGCTGCTGTTGAGGCTGAAGTACAAGCGTTGATTTTCGAGAATTCGCTAGACGGTGACGCGGTCATCTACACAGATGGGTCTGTCGTCCGACATGTGAGAAGCTCATGGGCCTTTACAGCTCGGGCCGGATGGAGAATTGTGAAGGAGGACTCTGGTGCTTTCACTGAAACCACAAGTAGCCTGACCATGGAAGTCATGGCAGTAAGTAAAGCAATAACATGGCTCGAGACACAGACATTCACCAGGGCTTGTTTCCTTAGCGACTCAATGAACATGATCAAGAGGATAGAGGATGGGTAGATCCGAAGAGAATGGTTGCTGCCTCTGAAGCGGTCTCGGCTGGCAAAGATTAGTTTCATCTTCGTGCCAGGGCATGCGGGAGTACAAGGAAATGAGCGGGCTGACAAGCTAGCAGGTGAGGCTACTGTGGAGGGCGGACGCGCCATGGACCAGGCTGACATTCTGAATGCTCTACGTGATGTGAGACTTTTGCGAGAACCAAGTGATGACTGTGAATCTACAACAATGGCCAGACTGCTAGAGCAGCAAATTAAAAGAGGGGTGGCCAAACAAGAACACTACGCAGGAAGCCAAAGAAGATTGATAAACCAACACAGAACAGTTAGCCGCTACACGCTGCGGGATTTGCTGAGGAGGGGATCCGAGCACTTATGGACTGAATGGTTCGATGTGCAACGAGGATGATCTGTCGACTAACTAACTAACTTGACGATGATAAACTTGTTTCTGCAGGTTCTTTCTTCGTCTCAGCTCATGCAGATCCTGTATCAGCATCTTCTCTTGTGCGTCAACTGATTGTACTAGAGACTATTCTGCCTGGTGACTCAACGTACTAGACTTATTTCTGCAAGTTCTTTTAGAGGTTGAACTGGTGCAGGGTCCGTATCATCGTCTTCTGTCTGTACCTTAACTACTTCTTCTATAGCCAATTCTGCCTGAAATGTATGCGAGACTCATCGTGTTAGACTTGTTTCTGCAAGTTCTTTTGTAGTTTGAAATGGTGCAGATCCCATATCTGCTGTTTGTACCTTAACGCCTTCCACTATAGCCATTTCCGCCTGATTAGTTTGAGAAATTCATCGTGTTAGATTTGTTTTTGGAAGTTCGTTTGGAGTTTGATCCTATCTAGTTAAGTAGTTGCGTCTCACACATCTGTTTCTTCTAGTTCTCTAGGAATTTTAGCTCTTTCTGATCAACTAGAAGCATATTCTGTGTTTGTCGTAACTCTGCAACCTTTTCTGCTAGATCCGTTTGCCAAAACTGGTCGTAGGAGCTTGATTTCTGCAAGTTCTGAAGGAGGTGCAGCTTCTACTGATCCAGTGGAAGCATCTTCTGTTTGTGCCTCAACTGATTCTCTTAGAGCTAAATTTGACGATGATAAACTTGTTTCTGCAGTTTCTTTCTTCGTCTCAGCTCATGCTGATTCTGTATCAGCATCTTCTCTTGTGCCTCAACTTATTGTACTAGAGACTAATCTTCCTGGTGACAACGTATTAGACTTATTTCTGCAAGTTCTTTTAGGAGTTGAACTGGTGCAGAGTCCGTTTAGTTTAGTTATTTAGTTTAGTTATCAGTTGGGGTATCTTCGTTTGTCCATAGGTGCTCAGATCCTCCCCCAGCATATGCATCAGCGTCCGGTGGCTAATAGTGCCAGTTCTGTGTTGGTTGACGAGGCGCTTTGTTTTCCCGATGTACCTCTCGCGTCTGGCTGTGCCGATTCTTACTCCCAGGTCTTTCATCCTGGAAAGCGATGTGGAATCACTGGAGTCAAAATCCTCTGTTCTCGCCATATCTTTAAGGGCGTTAATAACATCGGCACAATCCATGGGCTGGCCATCTACAGGGGGTGCAGAGCCAGCCAATTTATCAGCTCGTTCATTTCCCTCGACTCCCGCATGTCCCGGGACGAAGATGAAGGTGACTTTGCGGACAACAGACTTCCGCAGCGACTCAGTCCACTGTCTACGTACAGATCCAGCTTCGACCTTCTGAATCATGCTCATTGAATCACTTAGTACACACACGTTGGTATAATGCTGTGATTCCAGCCATATGAAAGCCTGTGTAACTGCCATCACCTCCATCGTCATGCTGCTCGTGGTCATAGAGTGGGCACCACTGGATTCTTGAATGGTTCGGTCCGCTGAACGGGCTGTAAATGCCCACGCACTTCTCTGCTGCTTTACAACAGATCCATCTGTATAGATGAGCACTTCGGGGCTATCTGAGTGATCATAGATGAGCGCGTTAACCTCTGCATTGACAGCGGCAGGGTTCTGCTCTCTGCACCGTCTGTCGAGTGTGATAATGCAGGAGAAGGTACACTTAAAAGCTGGAGGCACCGGCACCCATTCCTTGCCGGGGTTGATACTGGTAAGACTGCAGACCTGTCCGACGACATCTTCCGCCCGACCCATCCATGATTTGCCCCTCTTTAGCCTGTCACCCTTTTCTCTGAATACAGCGTCATGCAGAGGGTGCTGCTCATCTGCACTTATTTTTAAGTATGCACGAGCTCTCCAGATCTTGATCCTGTGTTCCATTGTCGGGAAGTCAAGGAGGTATCTCATTGCTATACAGCTGGTGTCTCTCGTGCAGCCCAAAATGATGCGCATGGCTTCGTTTTGTACCTTTTCAAGTCTTCCAATCTGTGTAGTGCTGACAGTGAGGATGGCCAGGGCATACTCGATGCGTGAAAGCACAAGTCCTTGGAACAGAAGTAATAGCAGTCTTTGCTCGATATTGGCAGTCGCCATGACTCTCATTGCTGCCAAACCTTTTCGAGCCTTCGTTATGACATAATCGACATGATCTCTGAAGGACAGGCTACGATCAAGCCTCGCGCCAAGATATGTCATTGACTGGGTTATACTCAGAATGCTCCCATCCATTCTTACTGCCGGCAGGTCTGTTTTCACAATATGGTTGTTTAGTGAGAACCATGTAACCGTTGCCTTTGCAGGGTTGACAAGGGCATCGGCATCAGCACACCATGAGGAAATTCGATCTAGTTCGCCCTGCATATAGTTGGCAACCGCCTGTCTATCTCGACCCTGTCGATACACGAGGATGTCGTCAACGAATGATAGAGTCCTACCCCTCCCATCCAACTGTTGTTCAGTGATCGGCACCGTATACACGTTGAATAGTACTGGTGACAGTGGTGAACCCTGCGGCAATCCTGGACATATCGTTATCGGCTCAGAAGACCAACTCCCGCATCTTAGCACCACCTTCCTTTGGAGTAGAACTGCAGCTATCCATCGTACAAGGTGAGGGTGCACTTTCAGTCTGAGGAGGGTTTGCATCAAGTGCTCGAAAGATACTCTGTTATATGCGTCCTCTAAGTCTATGGCGGCCGCACATGTCTCTTCTCTGACCTGAAATCCTTCGTAAACATCTTAAGCAAAGACTGCCGCATTCAGCCATGACTCTTTGTTGCGTCTGTATCCTCCAAGTGTGGGCGAGAAGCAGCCGAGCTGTTCCAAGTCCCAAGCAAGTCTGTGTGCTACAATTTTCTCCAGTAGCTTGCCAACAGTATTCTGCATCGTAATGATTCTGTAGCCGCTTATCTTGGAGTGGTCTTTGTTCGGTTTTGGCAGCGGCAGCAAGTAGCTGTGTAGCCATTCTTCTTTGACCTGACCCCTCTGGATACTGGTGTTGAATTCTCTGGCCAGTTCTTCCATGTCATCATCTGATATCACCATTAGGTCACCATATCGGATGCCGTCTGGGCCTGGGGCGGTGTTAGGTGATTTCTTGAGCATCGCACGCAATATGTCAACTGTGATTGTCCATTCTTCGTCTGTCCCGACCCCCTCGCACAACTGAGAGAGTGTTGTTGTGGTCCTCTGTCTGGCGGGCTCGTCTTTCTGGTCAGTCTGTTCTATGTAGCGTGCAAGAAGAGCCTTACCTTTATCCGCATCCGACTTTTTCCATGCGAGGTCTGTGCCTTGAAAGTCTGGAATACCCCTACGTTGTGCAGCACCGTTCATGCTCTTGTGGAGGCGCCAGAATGTCGTAAGAGATTGCTCGGAGCACACCTTCCTGCAGAACTCGTCCCATTTGTCGGCCTTGGCCTGTTTGGCGCAGGATTTGAATAAAGTCGTCGTCCTAACGACCTCAGTCTTCAGGTTCGCCAACTCAACCTGTGGCATGTTAGCCTTTCTGGCCTTTTGCCAGTCTTTGACAGCCTGCCTCTTTCCCAGCCATGCCTTCTCGATCTCTCCATTCCACCATGGTGGCTGCAGCCATCTTTCTTGTCTCCTGCGGGAGGAAGTTAGTTTCCTTCTTCTGATCTTGCTTATGGCGTCTTGACCAGTGGTGTCGTACGGGAAGGCATTGGTCTTGTTTCTTTGACTCATGGCCCCGTCTTTCTTGATGAAGATGACACAAGGGTAGTGGTCACTATCGTGGTATCCCAGTGTGCCCCACCGGCACCTTGGTGTGATGGTGGGCGACACCAGAGCCAAGTCAATGATGCTGTCAGAGTCGCCTGGTCGAGTGGCCATTCTAGTGACCTTCCCATCATTCAGACAGATTAGGGCAGAAGATGCCAGGGCGTCCTCCAAATCTTCTCCCTGTCGATTGGTGATGCAATTCCCCCATTGACTGCCTCTGGCATTGAAGTCCCCGCAGTAGATGATATGCCTTTCATCCATATCGAACAAACTCTGCCATTGTCTTACGTCGACCTTCCCATTTCGCGCATAGACGTTAACGATTACAAGCTGCACTGGTGTCATTATTCTTAATGCCTGCACTTGCAGGGCATCGCTGTTCCAGGCGGACATATCGATCTCAGACACTAGTATGTTGTCGCGGACCAGAATGGCCTGTCCGAGGTGCCGCCTGTTAAGGAAGCCCTGAAATCCCGCAACATTGACTGTTCCGTCGGTGAGCTGTGTTTCTTGCAAGACTACAATATCGTTTCCGTAGAGTAATTTTTCAAGAATGGGTCGGCGTTGACTAAATGATGCACAGTTCCAGTACAGTACTCGAACATTTCCGATACCCAATCTGTCACATTTTAAGCGCCTTCTGCGCGCGCCCGCCCTCTTACCACGTTGTGTCCTAGCTGGTCGTCTGGCCGTCATGTTAGGCTTAACTATCGCCACCGGGCGCCGATGATACGCCGAAAGAAGGCCGGACGCGCGTGCACGAACTCCGTTGCACGGTTCGAACTCCATTTCACCACGAAAAAACACTTAATCCATACCCATTTCGGAAAAAAACACGTTCCATTTTACGGGACGAAGAAATGTCCCGCCATCTTGCTCAAGGGAACTCACTCATCACAGCTGAGTCCGTATCATGGTCTTTTGTCTGTACGTTAACTGCTTCTTCTAAAGCCAATTCTACCTGAAAAGGTTGCGAGACTCATCGTGTTAGACTTGTTTCTGCAATTTCTTGTGTAGTTTGAAATGGTGCAGATTCCATATCTTCTGTTTGTACCTTAACGCCTTCCTCTATAGACATTTCCGCCTGATTAGATTGAGAAACTCAGCGTGTTAGACTTGGTTTTGGAAGTTCTTTTGGAGTTTGATCCTATCTACTTAAGTATCTGCGTCTCACACATCTGTTTCTTCTAGTTCTCTAGGAATTTTAGCTCGTTCTGATCAACTAGAAGCATATTCTGTGTTTGTCGTAACTCTGCAACCTTTTCTGCTAGATCCGTTTGCAAAAACTGGTCGTAGGAGCTCGATTTCTGCAAGTTCTTAAGGAGGTGCAGCTTCTATTGATCCAATGGAAGCATCTTCTGTTTGTGCCTCAACTGATTCTCCTAAAGCTAAATTTGGCCATGATAAACTTGTTCCTGTGGGTACTTTCTTCGTCTCAGCTCGTATTGATCCTGTATCAGCATCTTCTCTTGTGCCTCAACTGATTCTACTAGAGACTATTCTGCCTGGTGACTCAACGTACTAGACTTATTTCTGCAAGTTCTTTTAGAGGTTGAACTGGTGCAGGGTCCGTATCATCGTCTTCTGTCTGTACCTTAACTACTTCTTCTATAGCCAATTCTGCCTGAAATGTTTGCGAGACTCATCGTGTTAGACTTGTTTCTGCAAGTTCTTTTGTAATTTGAAATGGTGCAGATCCCATATCTTCTGTTTGTATCTTAACGCCTTCCTCTATAGCCATTTCCGCCTGATTAGATTGAGAAACTCAGCGTGTTAGACTTAGTTTTGGAAGTTCGTTTGGAGTTTGATCCTATCTAGTTAAGTATCTGCGTCTCACACATCTGTTTCTTCTAGTTCTCTAGGAATTTTAGCTCATCGTGATCAACTAGAAGCATATTCTGTGTTTATCTTAACTCTGCAGCCTTTTCTGCGAGATCCGTTTGCAAAAACTGGTCGTAGAGACTTATTTCTGTAAGTTCTGAAGGAGGTGCAGCTTCTACTGATCCAATGGAAGCATCTTCTGTTTGTGCCTCAACTGATTCTCCTAAAGCTAAATTTGGCCATGATAAACTTGTTTCTGAAGGGTTTTTCTTCGTTTCAGCTCGTGTTGGTAGTGTATCAGCATCTTTACTTGTGCATCAACTGATTGTACTAGAGACTATTCTGCCTGGTGACTCAACGTATTAGACTTATTTCTGCAAGTTCTTTTAGAGGTTGAACTGGTGTAGAGTTCGTATCATCGTCTTCTGTCTGTACGTTAACTGCTTCTTCTATAGCCAATTCTGCCTGAAAAGTTTGAGTAATATCGTGTTAGGCTTGAAGTTCTTTTGGAGTTTGAGCCTATTTAGTTGAATAACTGCTTCTCACACATCTGTTTCTTCTAGTTCTCTAGAAATTTCAGCTCGTCGTGATCAACTAGAAGCGTATTCTGTGTTTATCTTAACTCTGCAACCTTGTCTGCGAGATCCGTTTGCAAAAACTGGTCGTAGGAGCTTGATTTCTGCAAGTTCTGAAAGAGGTGCAGCTTCTACTGATCCAATGGAACCTTCTTCTGTTTGTGCCTCACTGCTTCTCCTAGAGCTTAATTTGACCATGATAAACTTGTTCCTGTAGGTACTTTCTTCGTCTCAGCTCGTATTGATCCTGTATCAGCATCTTCTCTTGTGCCTCAACTGATTCTACTAGAGACTATTCTGCCTGGTGACTCAACGTAGTAGACTTATTTCTGCAAGTTCTTTTAGAGATTGAACTGGTGCAGGGTCCGTATCATCGTCTTCTGTCTGTACCTTAACTACTTCTTCTATAGCCAATTCTGCCTGAAATGTTTGCGAGACTCATCGTGTTAGACTTGTTTCTGCAAGTTCTTTTGTAATTTGAAATGGTGCAGATCCCATATCTTCTGTTTGTATCTTAACGCCTTCCTCTATAGCCATTTCCGCCTGATTAGATTGAGAAACTCAGCGTGTTAGACTTAGTTTTGGAAGTTCTTTTGGAGTTTGATCCTATCTAGTCTCACACATCTGTTTCTTCTAGTTCTCTAGGAATTTTAGCTCATCGTGATCAACTAGAAGCATATTCTGTGTTTATCTTAACTCTGCAGCCTTTTCTGCGAGATCCGTTTGCAAAAACTGGTCGTAGAGACTTATTTCTGCAAGTTCTGAAGGAGGTGCAGCTTCTACTGATCCAATGGAAGCATCTTCTGTTTGTGCCTCAACTGATTCTCCTAAAGCTAAATTTGGCCATGATAAACTTGTTTCTGAAGGGTTTTTCTTCGTTTCAGCTCGTGTTGGTAGTGTATCAGCATCTTTACTTGTGCATCAACTGATTGTACTAGAGACTATTCTGCCTGGTGACTCAACGTATTAGACTTATTTCTGCAAGTTCTTTTAGAGGTTGAACTGGTGTAAAGTTCGTATCATCGTCTTCTGTCTGTACGTTAACTGCTTCTTCTATAGCCAATTCTGCCTGAAAAGTTTGAGTAATATCGTGTTAGGCTTGAAGTTCTTTTGGAGTTTGAGCCTATTTAGTTGAATAACTGCTTCTCACACATCTGTTTCTTCTAGTTCTCTAGAAATTTCAGCTCGTCGTGATCAACTAGAAGCGTATTCTGTGTTTATCTTAACTCTGCAACCTTGTCTGCGAGATCCGTTTGCAAAAACTGGTCGTAGGAGCTTGATTTCTGCAAGTTCTAAAAGAGGTGCAGCTTCTACTGATCCAATGGAACCTTCTTCTGTTTGTGCCTCACTGCTTCTCCTAGAGCTTAATTTGACCATGATAAACTTGTTCCTGTTGGTACTTTCTTCGTCTCAGCTCGTATTGATCCTGTATCAGCATCTTCTCTTGTGCCTCAACTGATTCTACTAGAGACTATTCTGCCTGGTGACTCAACGTACTAGACTTATTTCTGCAAGTTCTTTTAGAGATTGAACTGGTGCAGGGTCCGTATCATCGTCTTCTGTCTGTACCTTAACTACTTCTTCTATAGCCAATTCTGCCTGAAATGTTTGCGAGACTCATCGTGTTAGACTTGTTTCTGCAAGTTCTTTTGTAATTTGAAATGGTGCAGATCCCATATCTTCTGTTTGTATCTTAACGCCTTCCTCTATAGCCATTTCCGCCTGATTAGATTGAGAAACTCAGCGTGTTAGTCTTAGTTTTGGAAGTTCTTTTGGAGTTTGATCCTATCTAGTCTCACACATCTGTTTCTTCTAGTTCTCTAGGAATTTTAGCTCATCGTGATCAACTAGAAGCATATTCTGTGTTTATCTTAACTCTGCAGCCTTTTCTGCGAGATCCGTTTGCAAAAACTGGTCGTAGAGACTTATTTCTGCAAGTTCTGAAGGAGGTGCAGCTTCTACTGATCCAATGGAAGCATCTTCTGTTTGTGCCTCAACTGATTCTCCTAAAGCTAAATTTGGCCATGATAAACTTGTTTCTGAAGGGTTTTTCTTCGTTTCAGCTCGTGTTGGTAGTGTATCAGCATCTTTACTTGTGCATCAACTGATTGTACTAGAGACTATTCTGCCTGGTGACTCAACGTATTAGACTTATTTCTGCAAGTTCTTTTAAAGGTTGAACTGGTGTAAAGTTCGTATCATCGTCTTCTGTCTGTACGTTAACTGCTTCTTCTATAGCCAATTCTGCCTGAAAAGTTTGCGAGACTCATCGCTTTAGACTTGTTTCTGCAAGATCTTGTGTAGTTTGAAATGGTGCAGATCCTATATCTTCTGTTTGTACCTTAACGCCTTCCTCTATAGCCATTTCCGCCTGATTAGTTTGAGAAATTCATCGTGTTAGATTTGTTTTTGGAAGTTCGTTTGGAGTTTGATCCTATCTAGTTAAGTATTTGCGTCTCACACATCTGTTTATTCTAGTTCTCTAGGAATTTTAGCTCGTTCTGATCAACTAGAAGCATATTCTGTGTTTGTCGTAACTCTGCAACCTTTTCTGCTAGATCCGGTTGCAAAAACTGGTCGTAGGAGCTTGATTTCGGCAAGTTCTGAAGGAGGTGCAGCTTCTACTGATCCAGTGGAAGTATTTTCTGGTTGTGCCTCAACTGATTCTCCTAGAGCTAAATTTGACGATGATAAACTTGTTTCTGAAGGTTTTTTTTTCGTTTCAGCTCGTGGTGATCCTGTATAGCATCTTCTCTTGTGCCTCAACTGATTCTACTATTCTGCCTGGTGACTTAACGTATTAGACTTATTTCTGCAAGTTCTTTTAGAGGTTGAACTGGTGCAGAGTCCGTATCATGGTCTTTTGTCTGTACGTTAACTGCTTCTTCTAATGCCAATTCTACCTGAAAAGTTTGTGAGAGTCATCGTGTTAGACTTGTTTCTGCAAGTTCTTGTGTAGTTTGAAATGGTGCAGATCCCATATCTTCTTTTTGTACCTTAACGCCTTCCTCTATAGCCATTTCCGCCTGATTAGATTGAGAAACTCAGCGTGTTGTTGTTGGAAGTTCTTTTGGAGTTTGATCCTATCTAGTTAAGTATCTGCGTCTCACACATCTGTTTCTTCTAGTTCTCTAGGAATTTTAGCACGTTCTGATCAACTAGAAGCATATTCTGTGTTTTATCTTAACTCTGCAGCCTTTTCTGCGAGATCCGTTTGCAAAAACTGGTCGTAGGAGCTCGATTTCTGCAAGTTCTGAAGAAGGTGCAGCTTCTACTGATCCTATGTAAGCATCTTCTGTTTAAGCCTCAACTGATTCTCCTAGAGCTAAATTTGACAATGATAAACTTGTTTCTGAAGGGTCTTTTTTCGTTTCACCTCGTGGTGATCCTGTATCAGCATCTTCTCTTGTGCCTCAACTGATTGTACTAGAGACTGGTGACTCAACGTTTTAGACTTATTTCTGCAAGTTCTTTTAGAGGTTGAACTGGTGCAGGGTCCGTATCATCGTCTTCTGTCTGTACCTTAACTACTTCTTCTATAGCCAATTCTGCCTGAAATTTATGCGAGACTCATCGTGTTTGACTTGTTTCTGCAAGTTCTTTTGTAGTTTGAAATGGTGCAGATCCCATATCTTCTGTTTGTACCTTAACGCCTTCCTCTATAGCCATTTCCGCCTGATTAGATTGAGAAACTCAGCGTGTTAGACTTGGTTTTGGAAGTTCTTTTGGAGTTTGATCCTATCTAGTTAAGTATCTGCGTCTCACACATGTGTTTCTTCTAGTTCTCTATGAATTTTAGCTCGTTCTGATCAACTAGAAGCATATTCTGTGTTTATCTTAACTCTGCAGCCTTTTCTGCGAGATCCGTTTGCAAAAACTGGTCGTAGAGACTTATTTCTGCAAGTTCTGAAGGAGGTGCAGCTTCTACTGATCCAATGGAAGCATCTTCTGTTTGTGCCTCAACTGATTCTCCTAAAGCTAAATTTGGCCATGATAAACTTGTTTCTGAAGGGTTTTTCTTCGTTTCAGCTCGTGTTGGTAGTGTATCAGCATCTTTACTTGTGCATCAACTGATTGTACTAGAGACTATTCTGCCTGGTGACTCAACGTATTAGACTTATTTCTGCAAGTTCTTTTAGAGGTTGAACTGGTGCAGAGTTCGTATCATCGTCTTCTGTCTGTACGTTAACTGCTTCTTCTATAGCCAATTCTGCCTGAAAAGTTTGAGTAATATCGTGTTAGGCTTGAAGTTCTTTTGGAGTTTGAGCCTATTTAGTTGAATAACTGCTTCTCACACATCTGTTTCTTCTAGTTCTCTAGAAATTTCAGCTCGTCGTGATCAACTAGAAGCGTATTCTGTGTTTATCTTAACTCTGCAACCTTGTCTGTGAGATCCGTTTGCAAAAACTGGTCGTAGGAGCTTGATTTCTGCAAGTTCTGAAAGAGGTGCAGCTTCTACTGATCCAATGGAACCTTCTTCTGTGTGTGCCTCACTGCTTCTCCTAGAGCTTAATTTGACCATGATAAACTTGTTCCTGTAGGTACTTTCTTCGTCTCAGCTCGTATTGATCCTGTATCAGCATCTTCTCTTGTGCCTCAACTGATTCTACTAGAAACTATTCTGCCTGGTGACTCAACGTACTAGACTTATTTCTGCAAGTTCTTTTAGAGGTTGAACTGGTGCAGGGTCCGTATCATCATCTTCTGTCTGTACCTTAACTACTTCTTCTATAGCCAATTCTGCCTGAAATTTATGCGAGACTCATCGTGTTAGACTTGTTTCTGCAAGTTCTTTTGTAGTTTGAAATGGTGCAGATCCCATATCTTCTGTTTGTACCTTAACGCCTTCCTCTATAGACATTTCCGCCTGATTAGATTGAGAAACTCAGCGTGTTAGACTTGGTTTTGGAAGTTCTTTTGGAGTTTGATCCCATCTAGTTAAGTATCTGCGACTCACACATCTGTTTCATCTAGTTCTCTAGAAATTTTAGCTCGTTCTGATCAACTAGAAGCATATTCTGTGTTTTATCTTAACTCTGCAGCCTTTTCTGCGAGATCCGTTTGCCAAAACTGATCGTAGGAGCTCGATTTCTGCAAGTTCTGAAGGAGGTGCAGCTTCTACTGATCCAATGGAAGCATCTTCTGTATGTGCCTCAACTGATTCTCCGAGAGTTAAATTTGACCATAATAAACTTATTTCTGAAGGTTCTTTCTTCGTTTCAGCTCGTGGTGATCCTGTATCAGCATTTTCTCTTGTGCCTCAACTCATTTTACTAGAGACGTTTGAGCCTATCTGCATCTCGCACATTTGTTTCTGACTGGTGAATCAACGTATTAGACTTATTTCTGCAAGTTCTTTTAGAGGTTGAACTGGTGCAGAATGCGTATCATCGTCTCCTGTACGTACCTTAACTGCTTCTTCTATAGCCAATTCTGTCTGAACAGTTTGCAAGACTCATCGTGTTAGACTTGTTTCTGCAAATTCTTTTGTAGTTTGAAATGGTGCAGATCCCATATCATCCATCTTCTTTTTGTACCTTAACGCCTTCCTTTATAGCCATTTCCGCCTGATTAGTTTGAGAATTTCAGCGTGTTAGACTTGGTTTTGGAAGTTCTTTTGGAGTTTGATTCTATCTAGTTAAGTATCTGCGCCTCACAGATCTGTTCCTTCTAGTTCTATAGGAATTTTAGCTCGTTCTGATCAACTAGAAGCATATTCTGTGTTTTATCTCAACTCTGCAGCCATTTCTGCGAGATCTGTTTGCAAAATCTGGTCGTAGGAGCTCGATTTCTGCAAGTTCTGAAGGAGGTGCAGCTTCTACTGATCCTATGGAAGCATCTTCTGTTTAAGCCTCAACTGATTCTCCTAGAGCTAAATTTGACAATGATAAACTTGTTTCTGAAGGGTCTTTTTTCGTTTCACCTCGTGGTGATCCTGTATAGCATCTTCTCTTGTGCCTCAACTGATTCTACTATTCTGCCTGGTGACTTAACGTATTAGACTTATTTCTGCAAGTTCTTTTAGAGGTTGAACTGGTGCAGAGTCCGTATCATGGTCTTTTGTCTGTACGTTAACTGCTTCTTCTAAAGCCAATTCTACCTGAAAAGTTTGTGAGACGCATCGTGTTAGACTTGTTTCTGCAAGTTCTTGTGTAGTTTGAAATGGTGCAGATCCCATATCTTCTGTTTGTACCTTAACGCCTTCCTCTATAGCCATTTCCGGCTGATTAGATTGAGAAACTCAGCGTGTTGTTGTTGGAAGTTCTTTTGGAGTTTGATCCTATCTAGTTAAGTATCTGCGTCTCACACATCTGTTTCTTCTAGTTCTCTATGAATTTTAGCTCGTCGTGATCAACTAGAAGCATATTCTGTGTTTTATCTTAACTCTGCAGCCTTTTCTGCGAGATCCGTTTGCAAAAACTGGTCGTAGGAGCTCGATTTCTGCAAGTTCTGAAGGAGGTGCAGCTTCTACTGATCCTATGGAAGCATCTTCTGTTTAAGCCTCAACTGATTCTCCTAGAGCTAAATTTGACAATGATAAACTTGTTTCTGAAAGGTCTTTTTTCGTTTCACCTCGTGGTTATCCTGTATCAGCATCTTCTCTTGTGCCTCAACTGATTGTACTAGAGACTGGTGACTCAACGTTTTAGACTTATTTCTGCAAGTTCTTCTAGAGGTTGAACTGGTGCAGGGTCCGTATCATCGTCTTCTGTCTGTACCTTAACTACTTCTTCTATAGCCAATTCTGCCTGAAATTTATGCGAGACTCATCGTGTTAGACTTGTTTCTGCAAGTTCTTTTGTAGTTTGAAATGGTGCAGATCCCATATCTTCTGTTTGTACCTTAACGCCTTCCTCTAGCCATTTCCGCCTGATTAGATTGAGAAACTCAGCGTGTTAGACTTGGTTTTGGAAGTTCTTTTGGAGTTTGATCCCATCTAGTTAAGTATCTGCGTCTCACACATCTGTTTCTTCTAGTTCTCTATGAATTTTAGCTCGTCGTGATCAACTAGAAGCATATTCTGTGTTTTATCTTAACTCTGCAGCCTTTTCTGCGAGATCCGTTTGCAAAAACTGGTCGTAGGAGCTCGATTTCTGCAAGTTCTGAAGAAGGTGCAGCTTCTACTGATCCTATGTAAGCATCTTCTGTTTAAGCCTCAACTGATTCTCCTAGAGCTAAATTTGACAATGATAAACTTGTTTCTGAAGGGTCTTTTTTCGTTTCACCTCGTGGTGATCCTGTATCAGCATCTTCTCTTGTGCCTCAACTGATTGTACTAGAGACTATTCTTCCTGGTGACTCAACGTTTTAGACTTATTTCTGCAAGTTCTTTTAGACGTTGAACTGGTGCAGAGTCCGTATCATGGTCTTTTGTCTGTACGTTAACTGCTTCTTCTATAGCAAATTCTACCTGAAAAGTTTGCGAGACTCATCATGTTAGACTTGTTTCTGCAAGTTCTTGTGTAGTTTGAAATGGTGCAGATGCCATATCTTCTGTTTGTACTTTAACGCCTTCCTCTATAGTCATTTCCACCTGATTAGATTGAGAAACTCAGCGTGTTAGACTTGGTTTTGGAAGTTCTTTTGGAGTTTGATCCCATCTAGTTAAGTATCTGCGTCTCACACATCTGTTTCTTCTAGTTCTCTAGAAATTTTAGCTCGTTCTGATCAACTAGAAGCATATTCTGTGTTTTATCTTAACTCTGCAGCCTTTTCTGCGAGATCCGTTTGCCAAAACTGATCGTAGGAGCTCGATTTCTGCAAGTTCTGAAGGAGGTGCAGCTTCTACTGATCCAATGGAAGCATCTTCTGTATGTGTCTCAACTGATTCTCCGAGAGTTAAATTTGACCATAATAAACTTATTTCTGAAGGTTCTTTCTTCGTTTCAGCTCGTGTTGATCCTGTATCAGCATCTTCTCTTGTGCCTCAACTCATTTTACTAGAGACGTTTGAGCCTATCTGCATCTCGCACATTTGTTTCTGCCTGGTGAATCAACGTATTAGACTTATTTCTGCAAGTTCTTTTAGAGGTTGAACTGGTGCAGAATGCGTATCATCGTCTCCTGTACGTACCTTAACCGCTTCTTCTATAGCCAATTCTGCCTGAAAAGTTTGCAAGACTCATCGTGTTAGACGTGTTTCTGCTAGTTCCTTAGTAGTTTGAAATGGTGCAGATCTCATATCTTCTGTTTGTACCTTAACGCCTTCCTCTATAGCCATTTCCGCCTGATTAGATTGAGAAACTCAGCGTGTTAGACTTGGTTTTGGAAGTTCTTTTGGAGTTTGATCCTATCTAGTTAAGTATCTGCGCCTCACAGATCTGTTCCTTCTAGTTCTATAGGAATTTTAGCTCGTTCTGATCAACTAGAAGCATATTCTGTGTTTTATCTCAACTCTGCAGCCATTTCTGCGAGATCTGTTTGCAAAATCTGGTCGTAGGAGCTCGATTTCTGCAAGTTCTGAAGGAGGTGCAGCTTCTACTGATCCTATGGAAGCATCTTCTGTTTAAGCCTCAACTGATTCTCCTAGAGCTAAATTTGACAATGATAAACTTGTTTCTGAAGGGTCTTTTTTCGTTTCACCTCGTGGTGATCCTGTATAGCATCTTCTCTTGTGCCTCAACTGATTCTACTATTCTGCCTGGTGACTTAACGTATTAGACTTAATTCTGCAAGTTCTTTTAGAGGTTGAACTGGTGCAGAGTCCGTATCATGGTCTTTTGTCTGTACGTTAACTGCTTCTTCTAAAGCCAATTCTACCTGAAAAGTTTGTGAGACTCATCGTGTTAGACTTGTTTCTGCAAGTTCTTGTGTAGTTTGAAATGGTGCAGATCCCATATCTTCTGTTTGTACCTTAACGCCTTCCTCTATAGCCATTTCCACCTGATTAGATTGAGAAACTCAGCGTGTTGTTGTTGGAAGTTCTTTTGGAGTTTGATCCTATCTAGTTAAGTATCTGCGTCTCACACATCTGTTTCTTCTAGTTCTCTAGGAATTTTAGCACGTTCTGATCAACTAGAAGCATATTCTGTGTTTTATCTTAACTCTGCAGCCTTTTCTGCGAGATCCGTTTGCAAAAACTGGTCGTAGGAGCTCGATTTCTGCAAGTTCTGAAGAAGGTGCAGCTTCTACTGATCCTATGTAAGCATCTTCTGTTTAAGCCTCAACTGATTCTCCTAGAGCTAAATTTGACAATGATAAACTTGTTTCTGAAGGGTCTTTTTTCGTTTCACCTCGTGGTGATCCTGTATCAGCATCTTCTCTTGTGCCTCAACTGATTGTACTAGAGACTGGTGACTCAACGTTTTAGACTTATTTCTGCAAGTTCTTCTAGAGGTTGAACTGGTGCAGAATCCGTATCATCGTCTCCTGTACGTACCTTAACCGCTTCTTCTATAGCCAATTCTGCCTGAAAAGTTTGCAAAACTCATCGTGTTAGACGTGTTTCTGCTAGTTCCTTTGTAGTTTGAAATAGTGCAGATCTCATATCTTCTGTTTGTACCTTAACGCCTTCCTCTATAGCCATTTCCGCCTGATTAGATTGAGAAACTCAGCGTGTTAGACTTGGTTTTGGAAGTTCTTTTGGAGTTTGATCCTATCTAGTTAAGTATCTGCGCCTCACAGATCTGTTCCTTCTAGTTCTATAGGAATTTTAGCTCGTCGTGATCAACTAGAAGCATATTCTGTGTTTTATCTTAACTATGCAGCCTTTTCTGTGAGATCCGTTTGCAAAAACTGGTCGTACGAGCTCGATTTCTGCAAGTTCTGAAGAAGGTGCAGCTTCTACTGATCCTATGTAAGCATCTTCTGTTTAAGCCTCAACTGATTCTCCTAGAGCTAAATTTGACAATGATAAACTTGTTTCTGAAGGGTCTTTTTTCGTTTCACCTCGTGGTGATCCTGTATCAGCATCTTCTCTTGTGCCTCAACTGATTGTACTAGAGACTATTCTTCCTGGTGACTCAACGTTTTAGACTTATTTCTGCAAGTTCTTTTAGACGTTGAACTGGTGCAGAGTCCGTATCATGGTCTTTTGTCTGTACGTTAACTGCTTCTTCTATAGCAAATTCTACCTGAAAAGTTTGCGAGACTCATCATGTTAGACTTGTTTCTGCAAGTTCTTGTGTAGTTTGAAATGGTGCAGATGCCATATCTTCTGTTTGTACTTTAACGCCTTCCTCTATAGTCATTTCCACCTGATTAGATTGAGAAACTCAGCGTGTTAGACTTGGTTTTGGAAGTTCTTTTGGAGTTTGATCCCATCTAGTTAAGTATCTGCGTCTCACACATCTGTTTCTTCTAGTTCTCTAGAAATTTTAGCTCGTTCTGATCAACTAGAAGCATATTCTGTGTTTTATCTTAACTCTGCAGCCTTTTCTGCGAGATCCGTTTGCCAAAACTGATCGTAGGAGCTCGATTTCTGCAAGTTCTGAAGGAGGTGCAGCTTCTACTGATCCAATGGAAGCATCTTCTGTATGTGTCTCAACTGATTCTCCGAGAGTTAAATTTGACAATGATAAACTTGTTTCTGAAGGGTCTTTTTTCGTTTCACCTCGTGGTGATTCTGTATCAGCATCTTCTCTTGTGCCTCAACTGATTGTACTAGAGACTGGTGACTCAACGTTTTAGACTTATTTCTGCAAGTTCTTCTAGAGGTTGAACTGGTGCAGGGTCCGTATCATCGTCTTCTGTCTGTACCTTAACTACTTCTTCTATAGCCAATTCTGCCTGAAATTTATGCGAGACTCATCGTGTTAGACTTGTTTCTGCAAGTTCTTTTGTAGTTTGAAATGGTGCAGATCCCATATCTTCTGTTTGTACCTTAACGCCTTCCTCTATAGCCATTTCCGGCTGATTAGATTGAGAAACTCAGCGTGTTAGACTTGGTTTTGGAAGTTCTTTTGGAGTTTGATCCTATCTAGTTAAGTATCTGCGTCTCACACATCTGTTTCTTCTATTTCTCTATGAATTTTAGCTCGTCGTGATCAACTAGAAGCATATTCTGTGTTTTATCTTAACTCTGCAGCCTTTTCTGCGAGATCCGTTTGCAAAAACTGGTCGTAGGAGCTCGATTTCTGCAAGTTCTGGAGGAGGTGCAGCTTCTACTGATCCAATGGAAGCATCTTCTGTATGTGTCTCAACTGATTCTCCGAGAGTTAAATTTGACCATAATAAACTTATTTCTGAAGGTTCTTTCTTCGTTTCAGCTCGTGTTGATCCTGTATCAGCATCTTCTCTTGTGCCTCAACTCATTTTACTAGAGACGTTTGAGCCTATCTGCATCTCGCACATTTGTTTCTGACTGGTGAATCAACGTATTAGACTTATTTCTGCAAGTTCTTTTAGAGGTTGAACTGGTGCAGAATGCGTATCATCGTCTCCTGTACGTACCTTAACTGCTTCTTCTATAGCCAATTCTGTCTGAACAGTTTGCAAGACTCATCGTGTTAGACTTGTTTCTGCAAATTCTTTTGTAGTTTGAAATGGTGCAGATCCCATATCATCCATCTTCTTTTTGTACCTTAACGCCTTCCTTTATAGCCATTTCCGCCTGATTAGTTTGAGAATTTCAGCGTGTTAGACTTGGTTTTGGAAGTTCTTTTGGAGTTTGATTCTATCTAGTTAAGTATCTGCGCCTCACAGATCTGTTCCTTCTAGTTCTATAGGAATTTTAGCTCGTTCTGATCAACTAGAAGCATATTCTGTGTTTTATCTCAACTCTGCAGCCATTTCTGCGAGATCTGTTTGCAAAATCTGGTCGTAGGAGCTCGATTTCTGCAAGTTCTGAAGGAGGTGCAGCTTCTACTGATCCTATGGAAGCATCTTCTGTTTAAGCCTCAACTGATTCTCCTAGAGCTAAATTTGACAATGATAAACTTGTTTCTGAAGGGTCTTTTTTCGTTTCACCTCGTGGTGATCCTGTATAGCATCTTCTCTTGTGCCTCAACTGATTCTACTATTCTGCCTGGTGACTTAACGTATTAGACTTATTTCTGCAAGTTCTTTTAGAGGTTGAACTGGTGCAGAGTCCGTATCATGGTCTTTTGTCTGTACGTTAACTGCTTCTTCTAAAGCCAATTCTACCTGAAAAGTTTGTGAGACGCATCGTGTTAGACTTGTTTCTGCAAGTTCTTGTGTAGTTTGAAATGGTGCAGATCCCATATCTTCTGTTTGTACCTTAACGCCTTCCTCTATAGCCATTTCCGGCTGATTAGATTGAGAAACTCAGCGTGTTGTTGTTGGAAGTTCTTTTGGAGTTTGATCCTATCTAGTTAAGTATCTGCGTCTCACACATCTGTTTCTTCTAGTTCTCTATGAATTTTAGCTCGTCGTGATCAACTAGAAGCATATTCTGTGTTTTATCTTAACTCTGCAGCCTTTTCTGCGAGATCCGTTTGCAAAAACTGGTCGTAGGAGCTCGATTTCTGCAAGTTCTGAAGGAGGTGCAGCTTCTACTGATCCTATGGAAGCATCTTCTGTTTAAGCCTCAACTGATTCTCCTAGAGCTAAATTTGACAATGATAAACTTGTTTCTGAAAGGTCTTTTTTCGTTTCACCTCGTGGTTATCCTGTATCAGCATCTTCTCTTGTGCCTCAACTGATTGTACTAGAGACTGGTGACTCAACGTTTTAGACTTATTTCTGCAAGTTCTTCTAGAGGTTGAACTGGTGCAGGGTCCGTATCATCGTCTTCTGTCTGTACCTTAACTACTTCTTCTATAGCCAATTCTGCCTGAAATTTATGCGAGACTCATCGTGTTAGACTTGTTTCTGCAAGTTCTTTTGTAGTTTGAAATGGTGCAGATCCCATATCTTCTGTTTGTACCTTAACGCCTTCCTCTAGCCATTTCCGCCTGATTAGATTGAGAAACTCAGCGTGTTAGACTTGGTTTTGGAAGTTCTTTTGGAGTTTGATCCCATCTAGTTAAGTATCTGCGTCTCACACATCTGTTTCTTCTAGTTCTCTATGAATTTTAGCTCGTCGTGATCAACTAGAAGCATATTCTGTGTTTTATCTTAACTCTGCAGCCTTTTCTGCGAGATCCGTTTGCAAAAACTGGTCGTAGGAGCTCGATTTCTGCAAGTTCTGAAGAAGGTGCAGCTTCTACTGATCCTATGTAAGCATCTTCTGTTTAAGCCTCAACTGATTCTCCTAGAGCTAAATTTGACAATGATAAACTTGTTTCTGAAGGGTCTTTTTTCGTTTCACCTCGTGGTGATCCTGTATCAGCATCTTCTCTTGTGCCTCAACTGATTGTACTAGAGACTATTCTTCCTGGTGACTCAACGTTTTAGACTTATTTCTGCAAGTTCTTTTAGACGTTGAACTGGTGCAGAGTCCGTATCATGGTCTTTTGTCTGTACGTTAACTGCTTCTTCTATAGCAAATTCTACCTGAAAAGTTTGCGAGACTCATCATGTTAGACTTGTTTCTGCAAGTTCTTGTGTAGTTTGAAATGGTGCAGATGCCATATCTTCTGTTTGTACTTTAACGCCTTCCTCTATAGTCATTTCCACCTGATTAGATTGAGAAACTCAGCGTGTTAGACTTGGTTTTGGAAGTTCTTTTGGAGTTTGATCCCATCTAGTTAAGTATCTGCGTCTCACACATCTGTTTCTTCTAGTTCTCTAGAAATTTTAGCTCGTTCTGATCAACTAGAAGCATATTCTGTGTTTTATCTTAACTCTGCAGCCTTTTCTGCGAGATCCGTTTGCCAAAACTGATCGTAGGAGCTCGATTTCTGCAAGTTCTGAAGGAGGTGCAGCTTCTACTGATCCAATGGAAGCATCTTCTGTATGTGTCTCAACTGATTCTCCGAGAGTTAAATTTGACCATAATAAACTTATTTCTGAAGGTTCTTTCTTCGTTTCAGCTCGTGTTGATCCTGTATCAGCATCTTCTCTTGTGCCTCAACTCATTTTACTAGAGACGTTTGAGCCTATCTGCATCTCGCACATTTGTTTCTGCCTGGTGAATCAACGTATTAGACTTATTTCTGCAAGTTCTTTTAGAGGTTGAACTGGTGCAGAATGCGTATCATCGTCTCCTGTACGTACCTTAACCGCTTCTTCTATAGCCAATTCTGCCTGAAAAGTTTGCAAGACTCATCGTGTTAGACGTGTTTCTGCTAGTTCCTTAGTAGTTTGAAATGGTGCAGATCTCATATCTTCTGTTTGTACCTTAACGCCTTCCTCTATAGCCATTTCCGCCTGATTAGATTGAGAAACTCAGCGTGTTAGACTTGGTTTTGGAAGTTCTTTTGGAGTTTGATCCTATCTAGTTAAGTATCTGCGCCTCACAGATCTGTTCCTTCTAGTTCTATAGGAATTTTAGCTCGTTCTGATCAACTAGAAGCATATTCTGTGTTTTATCTCAACTCTGCAGCCATTTCTGCGAGATCTGTTTGCAAAATCTGGTCGTAGGAGCTCGATTTCTGCAAGTTCTGAAGGAGGTGCAGCTTCTACTGATCCTATGGAAGCATCTTCTGTTTAAGCCTCAACTGATTCTCCTAGAGCTAAATTTGACAATGATAAACTTGTTTCTGAAGGGTCTTTTTTCGTTTCACCTCGTGGTGATCCTGTATAGCATCTTCTCTTGTGCCTCAACTGATTCTACTATTCTGCCTGGTGACTTAACGTATTAGACTTAATTCTGCAAGTTCTTTTAGAGGTTGAACTGGTGCAGAGTCCGTATCATGGTC
The DNA here is from genome assembly GCA_963921405.1 of Cepaea hortensis. Lineage (NCBI taxonomy): Eukaryota > Metazoa > Mollusca > Gastropoda > Stylommatophora > Helicidae > Cepaea > Cepaea hortensis. The sequence goes on from OY992888.1 coordinate 52,530,823, forward strand.
TTTTGTCTGTACGTTAACTGCTTCTTCTAAAGCCAATTCTACCTGAAAAGTTTGTGAGACTCATCGTGTTAGACTTGTTTCTGCAAGTTCTTGTGTAGTTTGAAATGGTGCAGATCCCATATCTTCTGTTTGTACCTTAACGCCTTCCTCTATAGCCATTTCCACCTGATTAGATTGAGAAACTCAGCGTGTTGTTGTTGGAAGTTCTTTTGGAGTTTGATCCTATCTAGTTAAGTATCTGCGTCTCACACATCTGTTTCTTCTAGTTCTCTAGGAATTTTAGCACGTTCTGATCAACTAGAAGCATATTCTGTGTTTTATCTTAACTCTGCAGCCTTTTCTGCGAGATCCGTTTGCAAAAACTGGTCGTAGGAGCTCGATTTCTGCAAGTTCTGAAGAAGGTGCAGCTTCTACTGATCCTATGTAAGCATCTTCTGTTTAAGCCTCAACTGATTCTCCTAGAGCTAAATTTGACAATGATAAACTTGTTTCTGAAGGGTCTTTTTTCGTTTCACCTCGTGGTGATCCTGTATCAGCATCTTCTCTTGTGCCTCAACTGATTGTACTAGAGACTGGTGACTCAACGTTTTAGACTTATTTCTGCAAGTTCTTCTAGAGGTTGAACTGGTGCAGAATCCGTATCATCGTCTCCTGTACGTACCTTAACCGCTTCTTCTATAGCCAATTCTGCCTGAAAAGTTTGCAAAACTCATCGTGTTAGACGTGTTTCTGCTAGTTCCTTTGTAGTTTGAAATAGTGCAGATCTCATATCTTCTGTTTGTACCTTAACGCCTTCCTCTATAGCCATTTCCGCCTGATTAGATTGAGAAACTCAGCGTGTTAGACTTGGTTTTGGAAGTTCTTTTGGAGTTTGATCCTATCTAGTTAAGTATCTGCGCCTCACAGATCTGTTCCTTCTAGTTCTATAGGAATTTTAGCTCGTCGTGATCAACTAGAAGCATATTCTGTGTTTTATCTTAACTATGCAGCCTTTTCTGTGAGATCCGTTTGCAAAAACTGGTCGTACGAGCTCGATTTCTGCAAGTTCTGAAGAAGGTGCAGCTTCTACTGATCCTATGTAAGCATCTTCTGTTTAAGCCTCAACTGATTCTCCTAGAGCTAAATTTGACAATGATAAACTTGTTTCTGAAGGGTCTTTTTTCGTTTCACCTCGTGGTGATCCTGTATCAGCATCTTCTCTTGTGCCTCAACTGATTGTACTAGAGACTATTCTTCCTGGTGACTCAACGTTTTAGACTTATTTCTGCAAGTTCTTTTAGACGTTGAACTGGTGCAGAGTCCGTATCATGGTCTTTTGTCTGTACGTTAACTGCTTCTTCTATAGCAAATTCTACCTGAAAAGTTTGCGAGACTCATCATGTTAGACTTGTTTCTGCAAGTTCTTGTGTAGTTTGAAATGGTGCAGATGCCATATCTTCTGTTTGTACTTTAACGCCTTCCTCTATAGTCATTTCCACCTGATTAGATTGAGAAACTCAGCGTGTTAGACTTGGTTTTGGAAGTTCTTTTGGAGTTTGATCCCATCTAGTTAAGTATCTGCGTCTCACACATCTGTTTCTTCTAGTTCTCTAGAAATTTTAGCTCGTTCTGATCAACTAGAAGCATATTCTGTGTTTTATCTTAACTCTGCAGCCTTTTCTGCGAGATCCGTTTGCCAAAACTGATCGTAGGAGCTCGATTTCTGCAAGTTCTGAAGGAGGTGCAGCTTCTACTGATCCAATGGAAGCATCTTCTGTATGTGTCTCAACTGATTCTCCGAGAGTTAAATTTGACAATGATAAACTTGTTTCTGAAGGGTCTTTTTTCGTTTCACCTCGTGGTGATTCTGTATCAGCATCTTCTCTTGTGCCTCAACTGATTGTACTAGAGACTGGTGACTCAACGTTTTAGACTTATTTCTGCAAGTTCTTCTAGAGGTTGAACTGGTGCAGGGTCCGTATCATCGTCTTCTGTCTGTACCTTAACTACTTCTTCTATAGCCAATTCTGCCTGAAATTTATGCGAGACTCATCGTGTTAGACTTGTTTCTGCAAGTTCTTTTGTAGTTTGAAATGGTGCAGATCCCATATCTTCTGTTTGTACCTTAACGCCTTCCTCTATAGCCATTTCCGGCTGATTAGATTGAGAAACTCAGCGTGTTAGACTTGGTTTTGGAAGTTCTTTTGGAGTTTGATCCTATCTAGTTAAGTATCTGCGTCTCACACATCTGTTTCTTCTATTTCTCTATGAATTTTAGCTCGTCGTGATCAACTAGAAGCATATTCTGTGTTTTATCTTAACTCTGCAGCCTTTTCTGCGAGATCCGTTTGCAAAAACTGGTCGTAGGAGCTCGATTTCTGCAAGTTCTGGAGGAGGTGCAGCTTCTACTGATCCAATGGAAGCATCTTCTGTATGTGTCTCAACTGATTCTCCGAGAGTTAAATTTGACCATAATAAACTTATTTCTGAAGGTTCTTTCTTCGTTTCAGCTCGTGTTGATCCTGTATCAGCATCTTCTCTTGTGCCTCAACTCATTTTACTAGAGACGTTTGAGCCTATCTGCATCTCGCACATTTGTTTCTGCCTGGTGAATCAACGTATTAGACTTATTTTTGCAAGTTCTTTTAGAGGTTGAACTGGTGCAGAATGCGTATCATCGTCTCCTGTACGTACCTTAACCGCTTCTTCTATAGCCAATTCTGCCTGAAAAGTTTGCAAGACTCATCGTGTTAGACGTGTTTCTGCTAGTTCCTTTGTAGTTTGAAATAGTGCAGATCTCATATCTTCTGTTTGTACCTTAACGCCTTCCTCTATAGCCATTTCCGCCTGATTAGATTGAGAAACTCAGCGTGTTAGACTTGGTTTTGGAAGTTCTTTTGGAGTTTGATCCTATCTAGTTAAGTATCTGCGCCTCACAGATCTGTTCCTTCTAGTTCTATAGGAATTTTAGCTCGTTCTGATCAACTAGAAGCATATTCTGTGTTTTATCTCAACTCTGCAGCCATTTCTGCGAGATCTGTTTGCAAAATCTGGTCGTAGGAGCTCGATTTCTGCAAGTTCTGAAGGAGGTGCAGCTTCTACTGATCCTATGGAAGCATCTTCTGTTTAAGCCTCAACTGATTCTCCTAGAGCTAAATTTGACAATGATAAACTTGTTTCTGAAGGGTCTTTTTTCGTTTCACCTCGTGGTGATCCTGTATAGCATCTTCTCTTGTCCCTCAACTGATTCTACTATTCTGCCTGGTGACTTAACGTATTAGACTTATTTCTGCAAGTTCTTTTAGAGGTTGAACTGGTGCAGAGTCCGTATCATGGTCTTTTGTCTGTACGTTAACTGCTTCTTCTAAAGCCAATTCTACCTGAAAAGTTTGTGAGACTCATCGTGTTAGACTTGTTTCTGCAAGTTCTTGTGTAGTTTGAAATGGTGCAGATCCCATATCTTCTGTTTGTACCTTAACGCCTTCCTCTATAGCCATTTCCGCCTGATTAGATTGAGAAACTCAGCGTGTTGTTGTTGGAAGTTCTTTTGGAGTTTGATCCTATCTAGTTAAGTATCTGCGTCTCACACATCTGTTTCTTCTAGTTCTCTAGGAATTTTAGCACGTTCTGATCAACTAGAAGCATATTCTGTGTTTTATCTCAACTCTGCAGCCATTTCTGCGAGATCTGTTTGCAAAATCTGGTCGTAGGAGCTCGATTTCTGCAAGTTCTGAAGGAGGTGCAGCTTCTACTGATCCTATGGAAGCATCTTCTGTTTAAGCCTCAACTGATTCTCCTAGAGCTAAATTTGACAATGATAAACTTGTTTCTGAAGGGTCTTTTTTCGTTTCACCTCGTGGTGATCCTGTATAGCATCTTCTCTTGTGCCTCAACTGATTCTACTATTCTGCCTGGTGACTTAACGTATTAGACTTATTTCTGCAAGTTCTTTTAGAGGTTGAACTGGTGCAGAGTCCGTATCATGGTCTTTTGTCTGTACGTTAACTGCTTCTTCTAAAGCCAATTCTACCTGAAAAGTTTGTGAGACTCATCGTGTTAGACTTGTTTCTGCAAGTTCTTGTGTAGTTTGAAATGGTGCAGATCCCATATCTTCTGTTTGTACCTTAACGCCTTCCTCTATAGACATTTCCTCCTGATTAGATTGAGAAACTCAGCGTGTTGTTGTTGGAAGTTCTTTTGGAGTTTGATCCTATCTAGTTAAGTATCTGCGTCTCACACATCTGTTTCTTCTAGTTCTCTAGGAATTTTAGCACGTTCTGATCAACTAGAAGCATATTCTGTGTTTTATCTTAACTCTGCAGCCTTTTCTGCGAGATCCGTTTGCAAAAACTGGTCGTAGGAGCTCGATTTCTGCAAGTTCTGAAGAAGGTGCAGCTTCTACTGATCCTATGTAAGCATCTTCTGTTTAAGCCTCAACTGATTCTCCTAGAGCTAAATTTGACAATGATAAACTTGTTTCTGAAGGGTCTTTTTTCGTTTCACCTCGTGGTGATCCTGTATCAGCATCTTCTCTTGTGCCTCAACTGATTGTACTAGAGACTGGTGACTCAACGTTTTAGACTTATTTCTGCAAGTTCTTCTAGAGGTTGAACTGGTGCAGGGTCCGTATCATCGTCTTCTGTCTGTACCTTAACTACTTCTTCTATAGCCAATTCTGCCTGAAATTTATGCGAGACTCATCGTGTTAGACTTGTTTCTGCAAGTTCTTTTGTAGTTTGAAATGGTGCAGATCCCATATCTTCTGTTTGTACCTTAACGCCTTCCTCTATAGCCATTTCCGGCTGATTAGATTGAGAAACTCAGCGTGTTAGACTTGGTTTTGGAAGTTCTTTTGGAGTTTGATCCTATCTAGTTAAGTATCTGCGTCTCACACATCTGTTTCTTCTAGTTCTCTATGAATTTTAGCTCGTCGTGATCAACTAGAAGCATATTCTGTGTTTTATCTTAACTCTGCAGCCTTTTCTGCGAGATCCGTTTGCAAAAACTGGTCGTAGGAGCTCGATTTCTGCAAGTTCTGAAGAAGGTGCAGCTTCTACTGATCCTATGTAAGCATCTTCTGTTTAAGCCTCAACTGATTCTCCTAGAGCTAAATTTGACAATGATAAACTTGTTTCTGAAGGGTCTTTTTTCGTTTCACCTCGTGGCGATCCTGTATCAGCATCTTCTCTTGTGCCTCAACTGATTGTACTAGAGACTATTCTTCCTGGTGACTCAACGTTTTAGACTTATTTCTGCAAGTTCTTTTAGACGTTGAACTGGTGCAGAGTCCGTATCATGGTCTTTTGTCTGTACGTTAACTGCTTCTTCTATAGCAAATTCTACCTGAAAAGTTTGCGAGACTCATCATGTTAGACTTGTTTCTGCAAGTTCTTGTGTAGTTTGAAATGGTGCAGATGCCATATCTTCTGTTTGTACTTTAACGCCTTCCTCTATAGTCATTTCCGCCTGATTAGATTGAGAAACTCAGCGTGTTAGACTTGGTTTTAGAAGTTCTTTTGGAGTTTGATCCCATCTAGTTAAGTATCTGCGTCTCACACATCTGTTTCTTCTAGTTCTCTAGAAATTTTAGCTCGTTCTGATCAACTAGAAGCATATTCTGTGTTTTATCTTAACTCTGCAGCCTTTTCTGCGAGATCCGTTTGCCAAAACTGATCGTAGGAGCTCGATTTCTGCAAGTTCTGAAGGAGGTGCAGCTTCTACTGATCCAATGGAAGCATCTTCTGTATGTGTCTCAACTGATTCTCCGAGAGTTAAATTTGACCATAATAAACTTATTTCTGAAGGTTCTTTCTTCGTTTCAGCTCGTGTTGATCCTGTATCAGCATCTTCTCTTGTGCCTCAACTCATTTTACTAGAGACGTTTGAGCCTATCTGCATCTCGCACATTTGTTTCTGCCTGGTGAATCAACGTATTAGACTTATTTTTGCAAGTTCTTTTAGAGGTTGAACTGGTGCAGAATGCGTATCATCGTCTCCTGTACGTACCTTAACCGCTTCTTCTATAGCCAATTCTGCCTGAAAAGTTTGCAAGACTCATCGTGTTAGACGTGTTTCTGCTAGTTCCTTTGTAGTTTGAAATGGTGCAGATCTCATATCTTCTGTTTGTACCTTAACGCCTTCCTCTATAGCCATTTCCGCCTGATTAGATTGAGAAACTCAGCGTGTTAGACTTGGTTTTGGAAGTTCTTTTGGAGTTTGATCCTATCTAGTTAAGTATCTGCGCCTCACAGATCTGTTCCTTCTAGTTCTATAGGAATTTTAGCTCGTTCTGATCAACTAGAAGCATATTCTGTGTTTTATCTCAACTCTGCAGCCATTTCTGCGAGATCTGTTTGCAAAATCTGGTCGTAGGAGCTCGATTTCTGCAAGTTCTGAAGGAGGTGCAGCTTCTACTGATCCTATGGAAGCATCTTCTGTTTAAGCCTCAACTGATTCTCCTAGAGCTAAATTTGACAATGATAAACTTGTTTCTGAAGGGTCTTTTTTCGTTTCACCTCGTGGTGATCCTGTATAGCATCTTCTCTTGTGCCTCAACTGATTCTACTATTCTGCCTGGTGACTTAACGTATTAGACTTATTTCTGCAAGTTCTTTTAGAGGTTGAACTGGTGCAGAGTCAGTATCATGGTCTTTTGTCTGTACGTTAACTGCTTCTTCTAAAGCCAATTGTACCTGAAAAGTTTGTGAGACTCATCGTGTTAGACTTGTTTCTGCAAGTTCTTGTGTAGTTTGAAATGGTGCAGATCCCATATCTTCTGTTTGTACCTTAACGCCTTCCTCTATAGCCATTTCCGCCTGATTAGATTGAGAAACTCAGCGTGTTGTTGTTGGAAGTTCTTTTGGAGTTTGATCCTATCTAGTTAAGTATCTGCGTCTCACACATCTGTTTCTTCTAGTTCTCTAGGAATTTTAGCACGTTCTGATCAACTAGAAGCATATTCTGTGTTTTATCTTAACTCTGCAGCCTTTTCTGCGAGATCCGTTTGCAAAAACTGGTCGTAGGAGCTCGATTTCTGCAAGTTCTGAAGAAGGTGCAGCTTCTACTGATCCTATGTAAGCATCTTCTGTTTAAGCCTCAACTGATTCTCCTAGAGCTAAATTTGACAATGATAAACTTGTTTCTGAAGGGTCTTTTTTCGTTTCACCTCGTGGTGATCCTGTATCAGCATCTTCTCTTGTGCCTCAACTGATTGTACTAGAGACTGGTGACTCAACGTTTTAGACTTATTTCTGCAAGTTCTTCTAGAGGTTGAACTGGTGCAGGGTCCGTATCATCGTCTTCTGTCTGTACCTTAACTACTTCTTCTATAGCCAATTCTGCCTGAAATTTATGCGAGACTCATCGTGTTAGACTTGTTTCTGCAAGTTCTTTTGTAGTTTGAAATGGTGCAGATCCCATATCTTCTGTTTGTACCTTAACGCCTTCCTCTATAGCCATTTCCGGCTGATTAGATTGAGAAACTCAGCGTGTTAGACTTGGTTTTGGAAGTTCTTTTGGAGTTTGATCCTATCTAGTTAAGTATCTGCGTCTCACACATCTGTTTCTTCTAGTTCTCTATGAATTTTAGCTCTTTCTGATCAACTAGAAGCATATTCTGTGTTTTATCTTAACTCTGCAGCCTTTTCTGCGAGATCCGTTTGCAAAAACTGGTCGTAGGAGCTCGATTTCTGCAAGTTCTGAAGAAGGTGCAGCTTCTACTGATCCTATGTAAGCATCTTCTGTTTAAGCCTCAACTGATTCTCCTAGAGCTAAATTTGACAATGATAAACTTGTTTCTGAAGGGTCTTTTTTCGTTTCACCTCGTGGTGATCCTGTATCAGCATCTTCTCTTGTGCCTCAACTGATTGTACTAGAGACTATTCTTCCTGGTGACTCAACGTTTTAGACTTATTTCTGCAAGTTCTTTTAGACGTTGAACTGGTGCAGAGTCCGTATCATGGTCTTTTGTCTGTACGTTAACTGCTTCTTCTATAGCAAATTCTACCTGAAAAGTTTGCGAGACTCATCATGTTAGACTTGTTTCTGCAAGTTCTTGTGTAGTTTGAAATGGTGCAGATGCCATATCTTCTGTTTGTACTTTAACGCCTTCCTCTATAGTCATTTCCGCCTGATTAGATTGAGAAACTCAGCGTGTTAGACTTGGTTTTGGAAGTTCTTTTGGAGTTTGATCCCATCTAGTTAAGTATCTGCGTCTCACACATCTGTTTCTTCTAGTTCTCTAGAAATTTTAGCTCGTTCTGATCAACTAGAAGCATATTCTGTGTTTTATTTTAACTCTGCAGCCTTTTCTGCGAGATCCGTTTGCCAAAACTGATCGTAGGAGCTCGATTTCTGCAAGTTCTGAAGGAGGTGCAGCTTCTACTGATCCAATGGAAGCATCTTCTGTATGTGTCTCAACTGATTCTCCGAGAGTTAAATTTGACCATAATAAACTTATTTCTGAAGGTTCTTTCTTCGTTTCAGCTCGTGTTGATCCTGTATCAGCATCTTCTCTTGTGCCTCAACTCATTTTACTAGAGACGTTTGAGCCTATCTGCATCTCGCACATTTGTTTCTGCCTGGTGAATCAACGTATTAGACTTATTTCTGCAAGTTCTTTTAGAGGTTGAACTGGTGCAGAATGCGTATCATCGTCTCCTGTACGTACCTTAACCGCTTCTTCTATAGCCAATTCTGCCTGAAAAGTTTGCAAGACTCATCGTGTTAGACGTGTTTCTGCTAGTTCCTTTGTAGTTTGAAATGGTGCAGATCTCATATCTTCTGTTTGTACCTTAACGCCTTCCTCTATAGCCATTTCCGCCTGATTAGATTGAGAAACTCAGCGTGTTAGACTTGGTTTTGGAAGTTCTTTTGGAGTTTGATCCCATCTAGTTAAGTATCTGCGTCTCACAGATCTGTTCCTTCTAGTTCTATAGGAATTTTAGCTCGTTCTGATCAACTAGAAGCATATTCTGTGTTTTATCTCAACTCTGCAGCCATTTCTGCGAGATCTGTTTGCAAAATCTGGTCGTAGGAGCTCGATTTCTGCAAGTTCTGAAGGAGGTGCAGCTTCTACTGATCCTATGGAAGCATCTTCTGTTTAAGCCTCAACTGATTCTCCTAGAGCTAAATTTGACAATGATAAACTTGTTTCTGAAGGGTCTTTTTTCGTTTCACCTCGTGGTGATCCTGTATAGCATCTTCTCTTGTGCCTCAACTGATTGTACTAGAGACTATTCTTCCTGGTGACTCAACGTTTTAGACTTATTTCTGCAAGTTCTTTTAGACGTTGAACTGGTGCAGAGTCCGTATCATGGTCTTTTGTCTGTACGTTAACTGCTTCTTCTATAGCAAATTCTACCTGAAAAGTTTGCGAGACTCATCATGTTAGACTTGTTTCTGCAAGTTCTTGTGTAGTTTGAAATGGTGCAGATGCCATATCTTCTGTTTGTACTTTAACGCCTTCCTCTATAGTCATTTCCGCCTGATTAGATTGAGAAACTCAGCGTGTTAGACTTGGTTTTGGAAGTTCTTTTGGAGTTTGATCCCATCTAGTTAAGTATCTGCGTCTCACACATCTGTTTCTTCTAGTTCTCTAGAAATTTTAGCTCGTTCTGATCAACTAGAAGCATATTCTGTGTTTTATCTTAACTCTGCAGCCTTTTCTGCGAGATCCGTTTGCCAAAACTGATCGTAGGAGCTCGATTTCTGCAAGTTCTGAAGGAGGTGCAGCTTCTACTGATCCAATGGAAGCATCTTCTGTATGTGTCTCAACTGATTCTCCGAGAGTTAAATTTGACCATAATAAACTTATTTCTGAAGGTTCTTTCTTCGTTTCAGCTCGTGTTGATCCTGTATCAGCATCTTCTCTTGTGCCTCAACTCATTTTACTAGAGACGTTTGAGCCTATCTGCATCTCGCACATTTGTTTCTGCCTGGTGAATCAACGTATTAGACTTATTTCTGCAAGTTCTTTTAGAGGTTGAACTGGTGCAGAATGCGTATCATCGTCTCCTGTACGTACCTTAACCGCTTCTTCTATAGCCAATTCTGCCTGAAAAGTTTGCAAGACTCATCGTGTTAGACGTGTTTCTGCTAGTTCCTTTGTAGTTTGAAATGGTGCAGATCTCATATCTTCTGTTTGTACCTTAACGCCTTCCTCTATAGCCATTTCCGCCTGATTAGATTGAGAAACTCAGCGTGTTAGACTTGGTTTTGGAAGTTCTTTTGGAGTTTGATCCTATCTAGTTAAGTATCTGCGCCTCACAGATCTGTTCCTTCTAGTTCTATAGGAATTTTAGCTCGTTCTGATCAACTAGAAGCATATTCTGTGTTTTATCTCAACTCTGCAGCCATTTCTGCGAGATCTGTTTGCAAAATCTGGTCGTAGGAGCTCGATTTCTGCAAGTTCTGAAGGAGGTGCAGCTTCTACTGATCCTATGGAAGCATCTTCTGTTTAAGCCTCAACTGATTCTCCTAGAGCTAAATTTGACAATGATAAACTTGTTTCTGAAGGGTCTTTTTTCGTTTCACCTCGTGGTGATCCTGTATAGCATCTTCTCTTGTGCCTCAACTGATTCTACTATTCTGCCTGGTGACTTAACGTATTAGACTTATTTCTGCAAGTTCTTTTAGAGGTTGAACTGGTGCAGAGTCCGTATCATGGTCTTTTGTCTGTACGTTAACTGCTTCTTCTAAAGCCAATTCTACCTGAAAAGTTTGTGAGACTCATCGTGTTAGACTTGTTTCTGCAAGTTCTTGTGTAGTTTGAAATGGTGCAGATCCCATATCTTCTGTTTGTACCTTAACGCCTTCCTCTATAGCCATTTCCGCCTGATTAGATTGAGAAACTCAGCGTGTTGTTGTTGGAAGTTCTTTTGGAGTTTGATCCTATCTAGTTAAGTATCTGCGTCTCACACATCTGTTTCTTCTAGTTCTCTAGGAATTTTAGCACGTTCTGATCAACTAGAAGCATATTCTGTGTTTTATCTTAACTCTGCAGCCTTTTCTGCGAGATCCGTTTGCAAAAACTGGTCGTAGGAGCTCGATTTCTGCAAGTTCTGAAGAAGGTGCAGCTTCTACTGATCCTATGTAAGCATCTTCTGTTTAAGCCTCAACTGATTCTCCTAGAGCTAAATTTGACAATGATAAACTTGTTTCTGAAGGGTCTTTTTTCGTTTCACCTCGTGGTGATCCTGTATCAGCATCTTCTCTTGTGCCTCAACTGATTGTACTAGAGACTGGTGACTCAACGTTTTAGACTTATTTCTGCAAGTTCTTCTAGAGGTTGAACTGGTGCAGAATCCGTATCATCGTCTCCTGTACGTACCTTAACCGCTTCTTCTATAGCCAATTCTGCCTGAAAAGTTTGCAAAACTCATCGTGTTAGACGTGTTTCTGCTAGTTCCTTTGTAGTTTGAAATAGTGCAGATCTCATATCTTCTGTTTGTACCTTAACGCCTTCCTCTATAGCCATTTCCGCCTGATTAGATTGAGAAACTCAGCGTGTTAGACTTGGTTTTGGAAGTTCTTTTGGAGTTTGATCCTATCTAGTTAAGTATCTGCGCCTCACAGATCTGTTCCTTCTAGTTCTATAGGAATTTTAGCTCGTCGTGATCAACTAGAAGCATATTCTGTGTTTTATCTTAACTCTGCAGCCTTTTCTGCGAGATCCGTTTGCAAAAACTGGTCGTAGGAGCTCGATTTCTGCAAGTTCTGAAGAAGGTGCAGCTTCTACTGATCCTATGTAAGCATCTTCTGTTTAAGCCTCAACTGATTCTCCTAGAGCTAAATTTGACAATGATAAACTTGTTTCTGAAGGGTCTTTTTTCGTTTCACCTCGTGGTGATCCTGTATCAGCATCTTCTCTTGTGCCTCAACTGATTGTACTAGAGACTATTCTTCCTGGTGACTCAACGTTTTAGACTTATTTCTGCAAGTTCTTTTAGACGTTGAACTGGTGCAGAGTCCGTATCATGGTCTTTTGTCTGTACGTTAACTGCTTCTTCTATAGCAAATTCTACCTGAAAAGTTTGCGAGACTCATCATGTTAGACTTGTTTCTGCAAGTTCTTGTGTAGTTTGAAATGGTGCAGATGCCATATCTTCTGTTTGTACTTTAACGCCTTCCTCTATAGTCATTTCCGCCTGATTAGATTGAGAAACTCAGCGTGTTAGACTTGGTTTTGGAAGTTCTTTTGGAGTTTGATCCCATCTAGTTAAGTATCTGCGTCTCACACATCTGTTTCTTCTAGTTCTCTAGAAATTTTAGCTCGTTCTGATCAACTAGAAGCATATTCTGTGTTTTATCTTAACTCTGCAGCCTTTTCTGCGAGATCCGTTTGCCAAAACTGATCGTAGGAGCTCGATTTCTGCAAGTTCTGAAGGAGGTGCAGCTTCTACTGATCCAATGGAAGCATCTTCTGTATGTGTCTCAACTGATTCTCCGAGAGTTAAATTTGACCATAATAAAATTATTTCTGAAGGTTCTTTCTTCGTTTCAGCTCGTGTTGATCCTGTATCAGCATCTTCTCTTGTGCCTCAACTCATTTTACTAGAGACGTTTGAGCCTATCTGCATCTCGCACATTTGTTTCTGCCTGGTGAATCAACGTATTAGACTTATTTCTGCAAGTTCTTTTAGAGGTTGAACTGGTGCAGAATGCGTATCATCGTCTCCTGTACGTACCTTAACCGCTTCTTCTATAGCCAATTCTGCCTGAAAAGTTTGCAAGACTCATCGTGTTAGACGTGTTTCTGCTAGTTCCTTTGTAGTTTGAAATGGTGCAGATCTCATATCTTCTGTTTGTACCTTAACGCCTTCCTCTATAGCCATTTCCGCCTGATTAGATTGAGAAACTCAGCGTGTTAGACTTGGTTTTGGAAGTTCTTTTGGAGTTTGATCCTATCTAGTTAAGTATCTGCGCCTCACAGATCTGTTCCTTCTAGTTCTATAGGAATTTTAGCTCGTTCTGATCAACTAGAAGCATATTCTGTGTTTTATCTCAACTCTGCAGCCATTTCTGCGAGATCTGTTTGCAAAATCTGGTCGTAGGAGCTCGATTTCTGCAAGTTCTGAAGGAGGTGCAGCTTCTACTGATCCTATGGAAGCATCTTCTGTTTAAGCCTCAACTGATTCTCCTAGAGCTAAATTTGACAATGATAAACTTGTTTCTGAAGGGTCTTTTTTCGTTTCACCTCGTGGTGATCCTGTATAGCATCTTCTCTTGTGCCTCAACTGATTCTACTATTCTGCCTGGTGACTTAACGTATTAGACTTATTTCTGCAAGTTCTTTTAGAGGTTGAACTGGTGCAGAGTCCGTATCATGGTCTTTTGTCTGTACGTTAACTGCTTCTTCTAAAGCCAATTCTACCTGAAAAGTTTGTGAGACTCATCGTGTTAGACTTGTTTCTGCAAGTTCTTGTGTAGTTTGAAATGGTGCAGATCCCATATCTTCTGTTTGTACCTTAACGCCTTCCTCTATAGCCATTTCCGCCTGATTAGATTGAGAAACTCAGCGTGTTGTTGTTGGAAGTTCTTTTGGAGTTTGATCCTATCTAGTTAAGTATCTGCGTCTCACACATCTGTTTCTTCTAGTTCTCTAGGAATTTTAGCACGTTCTGATCAACTAGAAGCATATTCTGTGTTTTATCTTAACTCTGCAGCCTTTTCTGCGAGATCCGTTTGCAAAAACTGGTCGTAGGAGCTCGATTTCTGCAAGTTCTGAAGAAGGTGCAGCTTCTACTGATCCTATGTAAGCATCTTCTGTTTAAGCCTCAACTGATTCTCCTAGAGCTAAATTTGACAATGATAAACTTGTTTCTGAAGGGTCTTTTTTCGTTTCACCTCGTGGTGATCCTGTATCAGCATCTTCTCTTGTGCCTCAACTGATTGTACTAGAGACTATTCTTCCTGGTGACTCAACGTTTTAGACTTATTTCTGCAAGTTCTTTTAGACGTTGAACTGGTGCAGAGTCCGTATCATGGTCTTTTGTCTGTACGTTAACTGCTTCTTCTATAGCAAATTCTACCTGAAAAGTTTGCGAGACTCATCATGTTAGACTTGTTTCTGCAAGTTCTTGTGTAGTTTGAAATGGTGCAGATGCCATATCTTCTGTTTGTACTTTAACGCCTTCCTCTATAGTCATTTCCGCCTGATTAGATTGAGAAACTCAGCGTGTTAGACTTGGTTTTGGAAGTTCTTTTGGAGTTTGATCCCATCTAGTTAAGTATCTGCGTCTCACACATCTGTTTCTTCTAGTTCTCTAGAAATTTTAGCTCGTTCTGATCAACTAGAAGCATATTCTGTGTTTTATTTTAACTCTGCAGCCTTTTCTGCGAGATCCGTTTGCCAAAACTGATCGTAGGAGCTCGATTTCTGCAAGTTCTGAAGGAGGTGCAGCTTCTACTGATCCAATGGAAGCATCTTCTGTATGTGTCTCAACTGATTCTCCGAGAGTTAAATTTGACCATAATAAACTTATTTCTGAAGGTTCTTTCTTCGTTTCAGCTCGTGTTGATCCTGTATCAGCATCTTCTCTTGTGCCTCAACTCATTTTACTAGAGACGTTTGAGCCTATCTGCATCTCGCACATTTGTTTCTGCCTGGTGAATCAACGTATTAGACTTATTTCTGCAAGTTCTTTTAGAGGTTGAACTGGTGCAGAATGCGTATCATCGTCTCCTGTACGTACCTTAACCGCTTCTTCTATAGCCAATTCTGCCTGAAAAGTTTGCAAGACTCATCGTGTTAGACGTGTTTCTGCTAGTTCCTTTGTAGTTTGAAATGGTGCAGATCTCATATCTTCTGTTTGTACCTTAACGCCTTCCTCTATAGCCATTTCCGCCTGATTAGATTGAGAAACTCAGCGTGTTAGACTTGGTTTTGGAAGTTCTTTTGGAGTTTGATCCCATCTAGTTAAGTATCTGCGTCTCACAGATCTGTTCCTTCTAGTTCTATAGGAATTTTAGCTCGTTCTGATCAACTAGAAGCATATTCTGTGTTTTATCTCAACTCTGCAGCCATTTCTGCGAGATCTGTTTGCAAAATCTGGTCGTAGGAGCTCGATTTCTGCAAGTTCTGAAGGAGGTGCAGCTTCTACTGATCCTATGGAAGCATCTTCTGTTTAAGCCTCAACTGATTCTCCTAGAGCTAAATTTGACAATGATAAACTTGTTTCTGAAGGGTCTTTTTTCGTTTCACCTCGTGGTGATCCTGTATAGCATCTTCTCTTGTGCCTCAACTGATTGTACTAGAGACTATTCTTCCTGGTGACTCAACGTTTTAGACTTATTTCTGCAAGTTCTTTTAGACGTTGAACTGGTGCAGAGTCCGTATCATGGTCTTTTGTCTGTACGTTAACTGCTTCTTCTATAGCAAATTCTACCTGAAAAGTTTGCGAGACTCATCATGTTAGACTTGTTTCTGCAAGTTCTTGTGTAGTTTGAAATGGTGCAGATGCCATATCTTCTGTTTGTACTTTAACGCCTTCCTCTATAGTCATTTCCGCCTGATTAGATTGAGAAACTCAGCGTGTTAGACTTGGTTTTGGAAGTTCTTTTGGAGTTTGATCCCATCTAGTTAAGTATCTGCGTCTCACACATCTGTTTCTTCTAGTTCTCTAGAAATTTTAGCTCGTTCTGATCAACTAGAAGCATATTCTGTGTTTTATCTTAACTCTGCAGCCTTTTCTGCGAGATCCGTTTGCCAAAACTGATCGTAGGAGCTCGATTTCTGCAAGTTCTGAAGGAGGTGCAGCTTCTACTGATCCAATGGAAGCATCTTCTGTATGTGTCTCAACTGATTCTCCGAGAGTTAAATTTGACCATAATAAACTTATTTCTGAAGGTTCTTTCTTCGTTTCAGCTCGTGTTGATCCTGTATCAGCATCTTCTCTTGTGCCTCAACTCATTTTACTAGAGACGTTTGAGCCTATCTGCATCTCGCAAATTTGTTTCTGCCTGGTGAATCAACGTATTAGACTTATTTCTGCAAGTTCTTTTAGAGGTTGAACTGGTGCAGAATGCGTATCATCGTCTCCTGTACGTACCTTAACCGCTTCTTCTATAGCCAATTCTGCCTGAAAAGTTTGCAAGACTCATCGTGTTAGACGTGTTTCTGCTAGTTCCTTTGTAGTTTGAAATGGTGCAGATCTCATATCTTCTGTTTGTACCTTAACGCCTTCCTCTATAGCCATTTCCGCCTGATTAGATTGAGAAACTCAGCGTGTTAGACTTGGTTTTGGAAGTTCTTTTGGAGTTTGATCCTATCTAGTTAAGTATCTGCGCCTCACAGATCTGTTCCTTCTAGTTCTATAGGAATTTTAGCTCGTTCTGATCAACTAGAAGCATATTCTGTGTTTTATCTCAACTCTGCAGCCATTTCTGCGAGATCTGTTTGCAAAATCTGGTCGTAGGAGCTAGATTTCTGCAAGTTCTGAAGGAGGTGCAGCTTCTACTGATCCTATGGAAGCATCTTCAGTTTAAGCCTCAACTGATTCTCCTAGAGCTAAATTTGACAATGATAAACTTGTTTCTGAAGGGTCTTTTTTCGTTTCACCTCGTGGTGATCCTGTATAGCATCTTCTCTTGTGCCTCAACTGATTCTACTATTCTGCCTGGTGACTTAACGTATTAGACTTATTTCTGCAAGTTCTTTTAGAGGTTGAACTGGTGCAGAGTCCGTATCATGGTCTTTTGTCTGTACGTTAACTGCTTCTTCTAAAGCCAATTCTACCTGAAAAGTTTGTGAGACTCATCGTGTTAGACTTGTTTCTGCAAGTTCTTGTGTAGTTTGAAATGGTGCAGATCCCATATCTTCTGTTTGTACCTTAACGCCTTCCTCTATAGCCATTTCCGCCTGATTAGATTGAGAAACTCAGCGTGTTGTTGTTGGAAGTTCTTTTGGAGTTTGATCCTATCTAGTTAAGTATCTGCGTCTCACACATCTGTTTCTTCTAGTTCTCTAGGAATTTTAGCACGTTCTGATCAACTAGAAGCATATTCTGTGTTTTATCTTAACTCTGCAGCCTTTTCTGCGAGATCCGTTTGCAAAAACTGGTCGTAGGAGCTCGATTTCTGCAAGTTCTGAAGAAGGTGCAGCTTCTACTGATCCTATGTAAGCATCTTCTGTTTAAGCCTCAACTGATTCTCCTAGAGCTAAATTTGACAATGATAAACTTGTTTCTGAAGGGTCTTTTTTCGTTTCACCTCGTGGTGATCCTGTATCAGCATCTTCTCTTGTGCCTCAACTGATTGTACTAGAGACTGGTGACTCAACGTTTTAGACTTATTTCTGCAAGTTCTTCTAGAGGTTGAACTGGTGCAGAATCCGTATCATCGTCTCCTGTACGTACCTTAACCGCTTCTTCTATAGCCAATTCTGCCTGAAAAGTTTGCAAAACTCATCGTGTTAGACGTGTTTCTGCTAGTTCCTTTGTAGTTTGAAATAGTGCAGATCTCATATCTTCTGTTTGTACCTTAACGCCTTCCTCTATAGCCATTTCCGCCTGATTAGATTGAGAAACTCAGCGTGTTAGACTTGGTTTTGGAAGTTCTTTTGGAGTTTGATCCTATCTAGTTAAGTATCTGCGCCTCACAGATCTGTTCCTTCTAGTTCTATAGGAATTTTAGCTCGTCGTGATCAACTAGAAGCATATTCTGTGTTTTATCTTAACTCTGCAGCCTTTTCTGCGAGATCCGTTTGCAAAAACTGGTCGTAGGAGCTCGATTTCTGCAAGTTCTGAAGAAGGTGCAGCTTCTACTGATCCTATGTAAGCATCTTCTGTTTAAGCCTCAACTGATTCTCCTAGAGCTAAATTTGACAATGATAAACTTGTTTCTGAAGGGTCTTTTTTCGTTTCACCTCGTGGTGATCCTGTATCAGCATCTTCTCTTGTGCCTCAACTGATTGTACTAGAGACTATTCTTCCTGGTGACTCAACGTTTTAGACTTATTTCTGCAAGTTCTTTTAGACGTTGAACTGGTGCAGAGTCCGTATCATGGTCTTTTGTCTGTACGTTAACTGCTTCTTCTATAGCAAATTCTACCTGAAAAGTTTGCGAGACTCATCATGTTAGACTTGTTTCTGCAAGTTCTTGTGTAGTTTGAAATGGTGCAGATGCCATATCTTCTGTTTGTACTTTAACGCCTTCCTCTATAGTCATTTCCGCCTGATTAGATTGAGAAACTCAGCGTGTTAGACTTGGTTTTGGAAGTTCTTTTGGAGTTTGATCCCATCTAGTTAAGTATCTGCGTCTCACACATCTGTTTCTTCTAGTTCTCTAGAAATTTTAGCTCGTTCTGATCAACTAGAAGCATATTCTGTGTTTTATCTTAACTCTGCAGCCTTTTCTGCGAGATCCGTTTGCCAAAACTGATCGTAGGAGCTCGATTTCTGCAAGTTCTGAAGGAGGTGCAGCTTCTACTGATCCAATGGAAGCATCTTCTGTATGTGTCTCAACTGATTCTCCGAGAGTTAAATTTGACCATAATAAACTTATTTCTGAAGGTTCTTTCTTCGTTTCAGCTCGTGTTGATCCTGTATCAGCATCTTCTCTTGTGCCTCAACTCATTTTACTAGAGACGTTTGAGCCTATCTGCATCTCGCACATTTGTTTCTGCCTGGTGAATCAACGTATTAGACTTATTTCTGCAAGTTCTTTTAGAGGTTGAACTGGTGCAGAATGCGTATCATCGTCTCCTGTACGTACCTTAACCGCTTCTTCTATAGCCAATTCTGCCTGAAAAGTTTGCAAGACTCATCGTGTTAGACGTGTTTCTGCTAGTTCCTTTGTAGTTTGAAATGGTGCAGATCTCATATCTTCTGTTTGTACCTTAACGCCTTCCTCTATAGCCATTTCCGCCTGATTAGATTGAGAAACTCAGCGTGTTAGACTTGGTTTTGGAAGTTCTTTTGGAGTTTGATCCTATCTAGTTAAGTATCTGCGCCTCACAGATCTGTTCCTTCTAGTTCTATAGGAATTTTAGCTCGTTCTGATCAACTAGAAGCATATTCTGTGTTTTATCTCAACTCTGCAGCCATTTCTGCGAGATCTGTTTGCAAAATCTGGTCGTAGGAGCTCGATTTCTGCAAGTTCTGAAGGAGGTGCAGCTTCTACTGATCCTATGGAAGCATCTTCTGTTTAAGCCTCAACTGATTCTCCTAGAGCTAAATTTGACAATGATAAACTTGTTTCTGAAGGGTCTTTTTTCGTTTCACCTCGTGGTGATCCTGTATCAGCATCTTCTCTTGTGCCTCAACTGATTCTACTATTCTGCCTGGTGACTTAACGTATTAGACTTATTTCTGCAAGTTCTTTTAGAGGTTGAACTGGTGCAGAGTCCGTATCATGGTCTTTTGTCTGTACGTTAACTGCTTCTTCTAAAGCCAATTCTACCTGAAAAGTTTGTGAGACTCATCGTGTTAGACTTGTTTCTGCAAGTTCTTGTGTAGTTTGAAATGGTGCAGATCCCATATCTTCTGTTTGTACCTTAACGCCTTCCTCTATAGCCATTTCCGCCTGATTAGATTGAGAAACTCAGCGTGTTGTTGTTGGAAGTTCTTTTGGAGTTTGATCCTATCTAGTTAAGTATCTGCGTCTCACACATCTGTTTCTTCTAGTTCTCTAGGAATTTTAGCACGTTCTGATCAACTAGAAGCATATTCTGTGTTTTATCTTAACTCTGCAGCCTTTTCTGCGAGATCCGTTTGCAAAAACTGGTCGTAGGAGCTCGATTTCTGCAAGTTCTGAAGAAGGTGCAGCTTCTACTGATCCTATGTAAGCATCTTCTGTTTAAGCCTCAACTGATTCTCCTAGAGCTAAATTTGACAATGATAAACTTGTTTCTGAAGGGTCTTTTTTCGTTTCACCTCGTGGTGATCCTGTATCAGCATCTTCTCTTGTGCCTCAACTGATTGTACTAGAGACTGGTGACTCAACGTTTTAGACTTATTTCTGCAAGTTCTTCTAGAGGTTGAACTGGTGCAGAATCCGTATCATCGTCTCCTGTACGTACATTAACCGCTTCTTCTATAGCCAATTCTGCCTGAAAAGTTTGCAAAACTCATCGTGTTAGACGTGTTTCTGCTAGTTCCTTTGTAGTTTGAAATGGTGCAGATCTCATATCTTCTGTTTGTACCTTAACGCCTTCCTCTATAGCCATTTCCGCCTGATTAGATTGAGAAACTCAGCGTGTTTTGGAAGTTCTTTTGGAGTTTGATCCTATCTAGTTAAGTATCTGCGCCTCACAGATCTGTTCCTTCTAGTTCTATAGGAATTTTAGCTCGTCGTGATCAACTAGAAGCATATTCTGTGTTTTATCTTAACTCTGCAGCCTGTTCTGCGAGATCCGGTTGCAAAAACTGGTCGTAGGAGCTCGATTTCTGCAAGTTCTGAAGAAGGTGCAGCTTCTACTGATCCTATGTAAGCATCTTCTGTTTAAGCCTCAACTGATTCTCCTAGAGCTAAATTTGACAATGATAAACTTGTTTCTGAAGGGTCTTTTTTCGTTTCACCTCGTGGTGATCCTGTATCAGCATCTTCTCTTGTGCCTCAACTGATTGTACTAGAGACTATTCTTCCTGGTGACTCAACGTTTTAGACTTATTTCTGCAAGTTCTTTTAGACGTTGAACTGGTGCAGAGTCCGTATCATGGTCTTTTGTCTGTACGTTAACTGCTTCTTCTATAGCAAATTCTACCTGAAAAGTTTGCGAGACTCATCATGTTAGACTTGTTTCTGCAAGTTCTTGTGTAGTTTGAAATGGTGCAGATGCCATATCTTCTGTTTGTACTTTAACGCCTTCCTCTATAGTCATTTCCGCCTGATTAGATTGAGAAACTCAGCGTGTTAGACTTGGTTTTGGAAGTTCTTTTGGAGTTTGATCCCATCTAGTTAAGTATCTGCGTCTCACACATCTGTTTCTTCTAGTTCTCTAGAAATTTTAGCTCGTTCTGATCAACTAGAAGCATATTCTGTGTTTTATCTTAACTCTGCAGCCTTTTCTGCGAGATCCGTTTGCCAAAACTGATCGTAGGAGCTCGATTTCTGCACGTTCTGAAGGAGGTGCAGCTACTACTGATCCAATGGAAGCATCTTCTGTATGTGTCTCAACTGATTCTCCGAGAGTTAAATTTGACCATAATAAACTTATTTCTGAAGGTTCTTTCTTCGTTTCAGCTCGTGTTGATCCTGTATCAGCATCTTCTCTTGTGCCTCAAATCATTTTACTAGAGACGTTTGAGCCTATCTGCATCTCGCACATTTGTTTCTGCCTGGTGAATCAACGTATTAGACTTATTTCTGCAAGTTCTTTTAGAGGTTGAACTGGTGCAGAATGCGTATCATCGTCTCCTGTACGTACCTTAACCGCTTCTTCTATAGCCAATTCTGCCTGAACAGTTTGCAAGACTCATCGTGTTAGACGTGTTTCTGCTAGTTCCTTTGTAGTTTGAAATGGTGCAGATCTCATATCTTCTGTTTGTACCTTAACGCCTTCCTCTATAGCCATTTCCGCCTGATTAGATTGAGAAACTCAGCGTGTTAGACTTGGTTTTGGAAGTTCTTTTGGAGTTTGATCCTATCTAGTTAAGTATCTGCGCCTCACAGATCTGTTCCTTCTAGTTCTATAGGAATTTTAGCTCGTTCTGATCAACTAGAAGCATATTCTGTGTTTTATCTCAACTCTGCAGCCATTTCTGCGAGATCTGTTTGCAAAATCTGGTCGTAGGAGCTCGATTTCTGCAAGTTCTGAAGGAGGTGCAGCTTCTACTGATCCTATAGAAGCATCTTCTGTTTAAGCCTCAACTGATTCTCCTAGAGCTAAATTTGACAATGATAAACTTGTTTCTGAAGGGTCTTTTTTCGTTTCACCTCGTGGTGATCCTGTATAGCATCTTCTCTTGTGCCTCAACTGATTCTACTATTCTTCCTGGTGACTTAACGTATTAGACTTATTTCTGCAAGTTCTTTTAGAGGTTGAACTGGTGCAGAGTCCGTATCATGGTCTTTTGTCTGTACGTTAACTGCTTCTTCTAAAGCCAATTCTACCTGAAAAAGTTTGTGAGACTCATCGTGTTAGACTTGTTTCTGCAAGTTCTTGTGTAGTTTGAAATGGTGCAGATCCCATATCTTCTGTTTGTACCTTAACGCCTTCCCCTATAGCCATTTCCGCCTGATTAGATTGAGAAACTCAGCGTGTTGTTGTTGGAAGTTCTTTTGGAGTTTGATCCTATCTAGTTAAGTATCTGCGTCTCACACATCTGTTTCTTCTAGTTCTCTAGGAATTTTAGCACGTTCTGATCAACTAGAAGCATATTCTGTGTTTTATCTTAACTCTGCAGCCTTTTCTGCGAGATCCGTTTGCAAAAACTGGTCGTAGGAGCTCGATTTCTGCAAGTTCTGAAGAAGGTGCAGCTTCTACTGATCCTATGTAAGCATCTTCTGTTTAAGCCTCAACTGATTCTCCTAGAGCTAAATTTGACAATGATAAACTTGTTTCTGAAGGGTCTTTTTTCGTTTCACCTCGTGGTGATCCTGTATCAGCATCTTCTCTTGTGCCTCAACTGATTGTACTAGAGACTGGTGACTCAACGTTTTAGACTTATTTCTGCAAGTTCTTCTAGAGGTTGAAATGGTGCAGAATCCGTATCATCGTCTCCTGTACGTACCTTAACCGCTTCTTCTATAGCCAATTCTGCCTGAAAAGTTTGCAAAACTCATTGTGTTAGACGTGTTTCTGCTAGTTCCTTTGTAGTTTGAAATAGTGCAGATCTCATATCTTCTGTTTGTACCTTAACGCCTTCCTCTATAGCCATTTCCGCCTGATTAGATTGAGAAACTCAGCGTGTTAGACTTGGTTTTGGAAGTCCTTTTGGAGTTTGATCCTATCTAGTTAAGTATCTGCGCCTCACAGATCTGTTCCTTCTAGTTCTATAGGAATTTTAGCTCGTCGTGATCAACTAGAAGCATATTCTGTGTTTTATCTTAACTCTGCAGCCTTTTCTGCGAGATCCGTTTGCAAAAACTGGTCGTAGGAGCTCGATTTCTGCAAGTTCTGAAGAAGGTGCAGCTTCTACTGATCCTATGTAAGCATCTTCTGTTTAAGCCTCAACTGATTCTCCTAGAGCTAAATTTGACAATGATAAACTTGTTTCTGAAGGGTCTTTTTTCGTTTCACCTCGTGGTGATCCTGTATCAGCATCTTCTCTTGTGCCTCAACTGATTGTACTAGAGACTATTCTTCCTGGTGACTCAACGTTTTAGACTTATTTCTGCAAGTTCTTTTAGACGTTGAACTGGTGCAGAGTCCGTATCATGGTCTTTTGTCTGTACGTTAACTGCTTCTTCTATAGCAAATTCTACCTGAAAAGTTTGCGAGACTCATCATGTTAGACTTGTTTCTGCAAGTTCTTGTGTAGTTTGAAATGGTGCAGATGCCATATCTTCTATTTGTACTTTAACGCCTTCCTCTATAGTCATTTCCGCCTGATTAGATTGAGAAACTCAGCGTGTTAGACTTGGTTTTGGAAGTTCTTTTGGAGTTTGATCCCATCTAGTTAAGTATCTGCGTCTCACACATCTGTTTCTTCTAGTTCTCTAGAAATTTTAGCTCGTTCTGATCAACTAGAAGCATATTCTGTGTTTTATCTTAACTCTGCAGCCTTTTCTGCGAGATCCGTTTGCCAAAACTGATCGTAGGAGCTCGATTTCTGCAAGTTCTGAAGGAGGTGCAGCTTCTACTGATCCAATGGAAGCATCTTCTGTATGTGTCTCAACTGATTCTCCGAGAGTTAAATTTGACCATAATAAACTTATTTCTGAAGGTTCTTTCTTCGTTTCAGCTCGTGTTGATCCTGTATCAGCATCTTCTCTTGTGCCTCAACTCATTTTACTAGAGACGTTTGAGCCTATCTGCATCTCGCACATTTGTTTCTGCCTGGTGAATCAACGTATTAGACTTATTTCTGCAAGTTCTTTTAGAGGTTGAACTGGTGCAGAATGCGTATCATCGTCTCCTGTACGTACCTTAACCGCTTCTTCTATAGCCAATTCTGCCTGAAAAGTTTGCAAGACTCATCGTGTTAGACGTGTTTCTGCTAGTTCCTTTGTAGTTTGAAATGGTGCAGATCTCATATCTTCTGTTTGTACCTTAACGCCTTCCTCTATAGCCATTTCCGCCTGATTAGATTGAGAAACTCAGCGTGTTAGACTTGGTTTTGGAAGTTCTTTTGGAGTTTGATCCTATCTAGTTAAGTATCTGCGCCTCACAGATCTGTTTCTTCTAGTTCTATAGGAATTTTAGCTCGTCGTGATCAACTAGAAGCATATTCTGTGTTTTATCTTAACTCTGCAGCCATTTCTGCGAGATCTGTTTGCAAAATCTGGTCGTAGGAGCTCGATTTCTGCAAGTTCTGAAGGAGGTGCAGCTTCTACTGATCCTATGGAAGCATCTTCTGTTTAAGCCTCAACTGATTCTCCTAGAGCTAAATTTGACAATGATAAACTTGTTTCTGAAGGGTCTTTTTTCGTTTCACCTCGTGGTGATCCTGTATCAGCATCTTCTCTTGTGCCTCAACTGATTGTACTAGAGACTATTCTTCCTGGTGACTCAACGTTTTAGACTTATTTCTGCAAGTTCTTTTAGACGTTGAACTGGTGCAGAGTCCGTATCATGGTCTTTTGTCTGTACGTTAACTGCTTCTTCTATAGCAAATTCTACCTGAAAAGTTTGCGAGACTCATCATGTTAGACTTGTTTCTGCAAGTTCTTGTGTAGTTTGAAATGGTGCAGATGCCATATCTTCTGTTTGTACTTTAACGCCTTCCTCTATAGTCATTTCCGCCTGATTAGATTGAGAAACTCAGCGTGTTAGACTTGGTTTTGGAAGTTCTTTTGGAGTTTGAGCCCATCTAGTTAAGTATCTGCGTCTCACACATCTGTTTCTTCTAGTTCTCTAGAAATTTTAGCTCGTCGTGATCAACTAGAAGCATATTCTGTGTTTTATCTTAACTCTGCAGCCTTTTCTGCGAGATCCGTTTGCCAAAACTGATCGTAGGAGCTCGATTTCTGCAAATTCTGAAGGAGGTGCAGCTTCTACTGATCCAATGGAAGCATCTTCTGTATGTGTCTCAACTGATTCTCCGAGAGTTAAATTTGACCATAATAAACTTATTTCTGAAGGTTCTTTCTTCGTTTCAGCTCGTGTTGATCCTGTATCAGCATCTTCTCTTGTGCCTCAACTCATTTTACTAGAGACGTTTGAGCCTATCTGCATCTCGCACATTTGTTTCTGCCTGGTGAATCAACGTATTAGACTTATTTCTGCAAGTTCTTTTAGAGGTTGAACTGGTGCAGAATCCGTATCATCGTCTCCTGTACGTACCTTAACCGCTTCTTCTATAGCCAATTCTGCCTGAAAAGTTTGCAAGACTCATCGTGTTAGACGTGTTTCTGCTAGTTCCTTTGTAGTTTGAAATAGTGCAGATCTCATATCTTCTGTTTGTACCTTAACGCCTTCCTCTATAGCCATTTCCGCCTGATTAGATTGAGAAACTCAGCGTGTTAGACTTGGTTTTGGAAGTTCTTTTGGAGTTTGATCCTATCTAGTTAAGTATCTGCGCCTCACAGATCTGTTCCTTCTAGTTCTATAGGAATTTTAGCTCGTTCTGATCAACTAGAAGCATATTCTGTGTTTTATCTCAACTCTGCAGCCATTTCTGCGAGATCTGTTTGCAAAATCTGGTCGTAGGAGCTCGATTTCTGCAAGTTCTGAAGGAGGTGCAGCTTCTACTGATCCTATGGAAGCATCTTCTGTTTAAGCCTCAACTGATTCTCCTAGAGCTAAATTTGACAATGATAAACTTGTTTCTGAAGGGTCTTTTTTCGTTTCACCTCGTGGTGATCCTGTATAGCATCTTCTCTTGTGCCTCAACTGATTCTACTATTCTGCCTGGTGACTTAACGTATTAGACTTATTTCTGCAAGTTCTTTTAGAGGTTGAACTGGTGCAGAGTCCGTATCATGGTCTTTTGTCTGTACGTTAACTGCTTCTTCTAAAGCCAATTCTACCTGAAAAGTTTGTGAGACTCATCGTGTTAGACTTGTTTCTGCAAGTTCTTGTGTAGTTTGAAATGGTGCAGATCCCATATCTTCTGTTTGTACCTTAACGCCTTCCTCTATAGCCATTTCCGCCTGATTAGATTGAGAAACTCAGCGTGTTGTTGTTGGAAGTTCTTTTGGAGTTTGATCCTATCTAGTTAAGTATCTGCGCCTCACAGATCTGTTCCTTCTAGTTCTATAGGAATTTTAGCTCGTTCTGATCAACTAGAAGCATATTCTGTGTTTTATCTTAACTCTGCAGCCTTTTCTGCGAGATCCGTTTGCAAAAACTGATCGTAGGAGCTCGATTTCTGCAAGTTCTGAAGGAGGTGCAGCTTCTACTGATCCTATGTAAGCATCTTCTGTTTAAGCCTCAACTGATTCTCCTAGAGCTAAATTTGACAATGATAAACTTGTTTCTGAAGGGTCTTTTTTCGTTTCACCTCGTGGTGATCCTGTATCAGCATCTTCTCTTGTGCCTCAACTGATTGTACTAGAGACTGGTGACTCAACGTTTTAGACTTATTTCTGCAAGTTCTTCAAGAGGTTGAACTGGTGCAGGGTCCGTATCATCGTCTTCTGTCTGTACCTTAACTACTTCTTCTATAACCAATTCTGCCTGAAATTTATGCGAGACTCATCGTGTTAGACTTGTTTCTGCAAGTTCTTTTGTAGTTTGAAATGGTGCAGATCCCATATCTTCTGTTTGTACCTTAACGCCTTCCTCTATAGCCATTTCCGGCTGATTAGATTGAGAAACTCAGCGTGTTAGACTTGGTTTTGGAAGTTCTTTTGGAGTTTGATCCTATCTAGTTAAGTATCTGCGTCTCACACATCTGTTTCTTCTAGTTCTCTATGAATTTTAGCTCGTCGTGATCAACTAGAAGCATATTCTGTGTTTTATCTTAACTCTGCAGCCTTTTCTGCGAGATCCGTTTGCAAAAACTGATCGTAGGAGCTCGATTTCTGCAAGTTCTGAAGGAGGTGCAGCTTCTACTGATCCTATGTAAGCATCTTCTGTTTAAGCCTCAACTGATTCTCCTAGAGCTAAATTTGACAATGATAAACTTGTTTCTGAAGGGTCTTTTTTCGTTTCACCTCGTGGTGATCCTGTATCAGCATCTTCTCTTGTGCCTCAACTGATTGTACTAGAGACTGGTGACTCAACGTTTTAGACTTATTTCTGCAAGTTCTTCAAGAGGTTGAACTGGTGCAGGGTCCGTATCATCGTCTTCTGTCTGTACCTTAACTACTTCTTCTATAACCAATTCTGCCTGAAATTTATGCGAGACTCATCGTGTTAGACTTGTTTCTGCAAGTTCTTTTGTAGTTTGAAATGGTGCAGATCCCATATCTTCTGTTTGTACCTTAACGCCTTCCTCTATAGCCATTTCCGGCTGATTAGATTGAGAAACTCAGCGTGTTAGACTTGGTTTTGGAAGTTCTTTTGGAGTTTGATCCTATCTAGTTAAGTATCTGCGTCTCACACATCTGTTTCTTCTAGTTCTCTATGAATTTTAGCTCGTCGTGATCAACTAGAAGCATATTCTGTGTTTTATCTTAACTCTGCAGCCTTTTCTGCGAGATCCGTTTGCAAAAACTGGTCGTAGGAGCTCGATTTCTGCAAGTTCTGAAGAAGGTGCAGCTTCTACTGATCCTATGTAAGCATCTTCTGTTTAAGCCTCAACTGATTCTCCTAGAGCTAAATTTGACAATGATAAACTTGTTTCTGAAGGGTCTTTTTTCGTTTCACCTCGTGGTGATCCTGTATCAGCATCTTCTCTTGTGCCTCAACTGATTGTACTAGAGACTATTCTTCCTGGTGACTCAACGTTTTAGACTTATTTCTGCAAGTTCTTTTAGACGTTGAACTGGTGCAGAGTCCGTATCATGGTCTTTTGTCTGTACGTTAACTGCTTCTTCTATAGCAAATTCTACCTGAAAAGTTTGCGAGACTCATCATGTTAGACTTGTTTCTGCAAGTTCTTGTGTAGTTTGAAATGGTGCAGATGCCATATCTTCTGTTTGTACTTTAACGCCTTCCTCTATAGTCATTTCCGCCTGATTAGATTGAGAAACTCAGCGTGTTAGACTTGGTTTTGGAAGTTCTTTTGGAGTTTGATCCCATCTAGTTAAGTATCTGCGTCTCACACATCTGTTTCTTCTAGTTCTCTAGAAATTTTAGCTCGTTCTGATCAACTAGAAGCATATTCTGTGTTTTATCTTAACTCTGCAGCCTTTTCTGCGAGATTCGTTTGCCAAAACTGATCGTAGGAGCTCGATTTCTGCAAGTTCTGAAGGAGGTGCAGCTTCTACTGATCCAATGGAAGCATCTTCTGTATGTGTCTCAACTGATTCTCCGAGAGTTAAATTTGACCATAATAAACTTATTTCTGAAGGTTCTTTCTTCGTTTCAGCTCGTGTTGATCTTGTATCAGCATCTTCTCTTGTGCCTCAACTCATTTTACTAGAGACGTTTGAGCCTATCTGCATCTCGCACATTTGTTTCTGCCTGGTGAATCAACGTATTAGACTTATTTCTGCAAGTTCTTTTAGAGGTTGAACTGGTGCAGAATCCGTATCATCGTCTCCTGTACGTACCTTAACCGCTTCTTCTATAGCCAATTCTGCCTGAAAAGTTTGCAAGACTCATCGTGTTAGACGTGTTTCTGCTAGTTCCTTTGTAGTTTGAAATAGTGCAGATCTCATATCTTCTGTTTGTACCTTAACGCCTTCCTCTATAGCCATTTCCGCCTGATTAGATTGAGAAACTCAGCGTGTTAGACTTGGTTTTGGAAGTTCTTTTGGAGTTTGATCCTATCTAGTTAAGTATCTGCGCCTCACAGATCTGTTCCTTCTAGTTCTATAGGAATTTTAGCTCGTTCTGATCAACTAGAAGCATATTCTGTGTTTTATCTCAACTCTGCAGCCATTTCTGCGAGATCTGTTTGCAAAATCTGGTCGTAGGAGCTCGATTTCTGCAAGTTCTGAAGGAGGTGCAGCTTCTACTGATCCTATGGAAGCATCTTCTGTTTAAGCCTCAACTGATTCTCCTAGAGTTAAATTTGACAATGATAAACTTGTTTCTGAAGGGTCTTTTTTCGTTTCACCTCGTGGTGATCCTGTATAGCATCTTCTCTTGTGCCTCAACTGATTCTACTATTCTGCCTGGTGACTTAACGTATTAGACTTATTTCTGCAAGTTCTTTTAGAGGTTGAACTGGTGCAGAGTCCGTATCATGGTCTTTTGTCTGTACGTTAACTGCTTCTTCTAAAGCCAATTCTACCTGAAAAGTTTGTGAGACTCATCGTGTTAGACTTGTTTCTGCAAGTTCTTGTGTAGTTTGAAATGGTGCAGATCCCATATCTTCTGTTTGTACCTTAACGCCTTCCTCTATAGCCATTTTCGCCTGATTAGATTGAGAAACTCAGCGTGTTGTTGTTGGAAGTTCTTTTGGAGTTTGATCCTATCTAGTTAAGTATCTGCGTCTCACACATCTGTTCCTTCTAGTTCTATAGGAATTTTAGCTCGTTCTGATCAACTAGAAGCATATTCTGTGTTTTATCTCAACTCTGCAGCCATTTCTGCGAGATCTGTTTGCAAAATCTGGTCGTAGGAGCTCGATTTCTGCAAGTTCTGAAGGAGGTGCAGCTTCTACTGATCCTATGGAAGCATCTTCTGTTTAAGTCTCAACTGATTCTCCTAGAGCTAAATTTGACAATGATAAACTTGTTTCTGAATGGTCTTTTTTCGTTTCACCTCGTGGTGATCCTGTATCAGCATCTTCTCTTGTGCCTCAACTGATTGTACTAGAGACTGGTGACTCAACGTTTTAGACTTATTTCTGCAAGTTCTTCTAGAGGTTGATCTGGTGCAGGGTCCGTATCATCGTCTTCTGTCTGTACCTTAACTACTTCTTCTATAGCCAATTCTGCCTGAAATTTATGCGAGACTCATCGTGTTACACTTGTTTCTGCAAGTTCTTTTGTAGTTTGAAATGGTGCAGATCCCATATCTTCTGTTTGTACCTTAACGCCTTCCTCTATAGCCATTTCCGGCTGATTAGATTGAGAAACTCAGCGTGTTAGACTTGGTTTTGGAAGTTCTTTTGGAGTTTGATCCTATCTAGTTAAGTATCTGCGTCTCACACATCTGTTTCTTCTAGTTCTCTATGAATTTTAGCTCGTCGTGATCAACTAGAAGCATATTCTGTGTTTTATCTTAACTCTGCAGCCTTTTCTGCGAGATCCGTTTGCAAAAACTGGTCGTAGGAGCTCGATTTCTGCAAGTTCTGAAGAAGGTGCAGCTTCTACTGATCCTATGTAAGCATCTTCTGTTTAAGCCTCAACTGATTCTCCTAGAGCTAAATTTGACAATGATAAACTTGTTTCTGAAGGGTCTTTTTTCGTTTCACCTCGTGGTGATCCTGTATCAGCATCTTCTCTTGTGCCTCAACTGATTGTACTAGAGACTGGTGACTCAACGTTTTAGACTTATTTCTGCAAGTTCTTCAAGAGGTTGAACTGGTGCAGGGTCCGTATCATCGTCTTCTGTCTGTACCTTAACTACTTCTTCTATAACCAATTCTGCCTGAAATTTATGCGAGACTCATCGTGTTAGACTTGTTTCTGCAAGTTCTTTTGTAGTTTGAAATGGTGCAGATCCCATATCTTCTGTTTGTACCTTAACGCGTTCCTCTATAGCCATTTCCGGCTGATTAGATTGAGAAACTCAGCGTGTTAGACTTGGTTTTGGAAGTTCTTTTGGAGTTTGATCCTATCTAGTTAAGTATCTGCGTCTCACACATCTGTTTCTTCTAGTTCTCTATGAATTTTAGCTCGTCGTGATCAACTAGAAGCATATTCTGTGTTTTATCTTAACTCTGCAGCCTTTTCTGCGAGATCCGTTTGCAAAAACTGGTCGTAGGAGCTCGATTTCTGCAAGTTCTGAAGAAGGTGCAGCTTCTACTGATCCTATGTAAGCATCTTCTGTTTAAGCCTCAACTGATTCTCCTAGAGCTAAATTTGACAATGATAAACTTGTTTCTGAAGGGTCTTTTTTCGTTTCACCTCGTGGTGATCCTGTATCAGCATCTTCTCTTGTGCCTCAACTGATTGTACTAGAGACTATTCTTCCTGGTGACTCAACGTTTTAGACTTATTTCTGCAAGTTCTTTTAGACGTTGAACTGGTGCAGAGTCCGTATCATGGTCTTTTGTCTGTACGTTAACTGCTTCTTCTATAGCAAATTCTACCTGAAAAGTTTGCGAGACTCATCATGTTAGACTTGTTTCTGCAAGTTCTTGTGTAGTTTGAAATGGTGCAGATGCCATATCTTCTGTTTGTACTTTAACGCCTTCCTCTATAGTCATTTCCGCCTGATTAGATTGAGAAACTCAGCGTGTTAGACTTGGTTTTGGAAGTTCTTTTGGAGTTTGATCCCATCTAGTTAAGTATCTGCGTCTCACACATCTGTTTCTTCTAGTTCTCTAGAAATTTTAGCTCGTTCTGCTCAACTAGAAGCATATTCTGTGTTTTATCTTAACTCTGCAGCCTTTTCTGCGAGATCCGTTTGCTAAAACTGATCGTAGGAGCTCGATTTCTGCAAGTTCTGAAGGAGGTGCAGCTTCTACTGATCCAATGGAAGCATCTTCTGTATGTGTCTCAACTGATTCTCCGAGAGTTAAATTTGACCATAATAAACTTATTTCTGAAGGTTCTTTCTTCGTTTCAGCTCGTGTTGATCTTGTATCAGCATCTTCTCTTGTGCCTCAACTCATTTTATTAGAGACGTTTGAGCCTATCTGCATCTCGCACATTTGTTTCTGCCTGGTGAATCAACGTATTAGACTTATTTCTGCAAGTTCTTTTAGAGGTTGAACTGGTGCAGAATCCGTATCATCGTCTCCTGTACGTACCTTAACCGCTTCTTCTATAGCCAATTCTGCCTGAAAAGTTTGCAAGACTCATCGTGTTAGACGTGTTTCTGCTAGTTCCTTTGTAGTTTGAAATAGTGCAGATCTCATATCTTCTGTTTGTACCTTAACGCCTTCCTCTATAGCCATTTCCGCCTGATTAGATTGAGAAACTCAGCGTGTTAGACTTGGTTTTGGAAGTTCTTTTGGAGTTTGATCCTATCTAGTTAAGTATCTGCGCCTCACAGATCTGTTCCTTCTAGTTCTATAGGAATTTTAGCTCGTTCTGATCAACTAGAAGCATATTCTGTGTTTTATCTCAACTCTGCAGCCATTTCTGCGAGATCTGTTTGCAAAATCTGGTCGTAGGAGCTCGATTTCTGCAAGTTCTGAAGGAGGTGCAGCTTCTACTGATCCTATGGAAGCATCTTCTGTTTAAGCCTCAACTGATTCTCCTAGAGCTAAATTTGACAATGATAAACTTGTTTCTGAAGGGTCTTTTTTCGTTTCACCTCGTGGTGATCCTGTATCAGCATCTTCTCTTGTGCCTCAACTGATTGTACTAGAGACTGGTGACTCAACGTTTTAGACTTATTTCTGCAAGTTCTTCAAGAGGTTGAACTGGTGCAGGGTCCGTATCATCGTCTTCTGTCTGTCCCTTAACTACTTCTTCTATAACCAATTCTGCCTGAAATTTATGCGAGACTCATCGTGTTAGACTTGTTTCTGCAAGTTCTTTTGTAGTTTGAAATGGTGCAGATCCCATATCTTCTGTTTGTACCTTAACGCCTTCCTCTATAGCCATTTCCGGCTGATTAGATTGAGAAACTCAGCGTGTTAGACTTGGTTTTGGAAGTTCTTTTGGAGTTTGATCCTATCTAGTTAAGTATCTGCGTCTCACACATCTGTTTCTTCTAGTTCTCTATGAATTTTAGCTCGTCGTGATCAACTAGAAGCATATTCTGTGTTTTATCTTAACTCTGCAGCCTTTTCTGCGAGATCCGTTTGCAAAAACTGGTCGTAGGAGCTCGATTTCTGCAAGTTCTGAAGAAGGTGCAGCTTCTACTGATCCTATGTAAGCATCTTCTGTTTAAGCCTCAACTGATTCTCCTAGAGCTAAATTTGACAATGATAAACTTGTTTCTGAAGGGTCTTTTTTCGTTTCACCTCGTGGTGATCCTGTATCAGCATCTTCTCTTGTGCCTCAACTGATTGTACTAGAGACTGGTGACTCAACGTTTTAGACTTATTTCTGCAAGTTCTTCTAGAGGTTGAACTGGTGCAGGGTCCGTATCATCGTCTTCTGTCTGTACCTTAACTACTTCTTCTATAGCCAATTCTGCCTGAAATTTATGCGAGACTCATCGTGTTAGACTTGTTTCTGCAAGTTCTTTTGTAGGTTGAAATGGTGCAGATCCCATATCTTCTGTTTGTACCTTAACGCCTTCCTCTATAGCCATTTCCGGCTGATTAGATTGAGAAACTCAGCGTGTTAGACTTGGTTTTGGAAGTTCTTTTGGAGTTTGATCCTATCTAGTTAAGTATCTGCGTCTCACACATCTGTTTCTTCTAGTTCTCTATGAATTTTAGCTCGTCGTGATCAACTAGAAGCATATTCTGTGTTTTATCTTAACTCTGCAGCCTTTTCTGCGAGATCCGTTTGCAAAAACTGGTCGTAGGAGCTCGATTTCTGCAAGTTCTGAAGAAGGTGCAGCTTCTACTGATCCTATGTAAGCATCTTCTGTTTAAGCCTCAACTGATTCTCCTAGCTTTTAAAACCAAGCTTCTACTGATCCTATGTAAGCATCTTCTGTTTAAGCCTCAACTGATTCTCCTAGAGCTAAATTTGACAATGATAAACTTGTTTCTGAAGGGTCTTTTTTCGTTTCACCTCGTGGTGATCCTGTATCAGCATCTTCTCTTGTGCCTCAACTGATTGTACTAGAGACTATTCTT
Organism: Cepaea hortensis; assembly: GCA_963921405.1. Classification (NCBI taxonomy): domain Eukaryota; kingdom Metazoa; phylum Mollusca; class Gastropoda; order Stylommatophora; family Helicidae; genus Cepaea; species Cepaea hortensis. The sequence continues at coordinate 52,564,773 of OY992888.1, forward strand.
CCTGGTGACTCAACGTTTTAGACTTATTTCTGCAAGTTCTTTTAGACGTTGAACTGGTGCAGAGTCCGTATCATGGTCTTTTGTCTGTACGTTAACTGCTTCTTCTATAGCAAATTCTACCTGAAAAGTTTGCGAGACTCATCATGTTAGACTTGTTTCTGCAAGTTCTTGTGTAGTTTGAAATGGTGCAGATGCCATATCTTCTGTTTGTACTTTAACGCCTTCCTCTATAGTCATTTCCGCCTGATTAGATTGAGAAACTCAGCGTGTTAGACTTGGTTTTGGAAGTTCTTTTGGAGTTTGATCCCATCTAGTTAAGTATCTGCGTCTCACACATCTGTTTCTTCTAGTTCTCTAGAAATTTTAGCTCGTTCTGATCAACTAGAAGCATATTCTGTGTTTTATCTTAACTCTGCAGCCTTTTCTGCGAGATCCGTTTGCCAAAACTGATCGTAGGAGCTCGATTTCTGCAAGTTCTGAAGGAGGTGCAGCTTCTACTGATCCAATGGAAGCATCTTCTGTATGTGCCTCAACTGATTCTCCTAGAGTTAAATTTGACCATAATAAACTTATTTCTGAAGGTTCTTTCTTCGTTTCAGCTCGTGTTGATCCTGTATCAGCATCTTCTCTTGTGCCTCAACTCATTTTACTAGAGACGTTTGAGCCTATCTGCATCTCGCACATTTGTTTCTGCCTGGTGAATCAACGTATTAGACTTATTTCTGCAAGTTCTTTTAGAGGTTGAACTGGTGCAGAATCCGTATCATCGTCTCCTGTACGTACCTTAACCGCTTCTTCTATAGCCAATTCTGCCTGAAAAGTTTGCAAGACTCATCGTGTTAGACGTGTTTCTGCTAGTTCCTTTGTAGTTTGAAATAGTGCAGATCTCATATCTTCTGTTTGTACCTTAACGCCTTCCTCTATAGCCATTTCCGCCTGATTAGATTGAGAAACTCAGCGTGTTAGACTTGGTTTTGGAAGTTCTTTTGGAGTTTGATCCTATCTAGTTAAGTATCTGCGCCTCACAGATCTGTTCCTTCTAGATCTATAGGAATTTTAGCTCGTTCTGATCAACTAGAAGCATATTCTGTGTTTTATCTCAACTCTGCAGCCATTTCTGCGAGATCTGTTTGCAAAATCTGGTCGTAGGAGCTCGATTTCTGCAAGTTCTGAAGGAGGTGCAGCTTCTACTGATCCTATGGAAGCATCTTCTGTTTAAGCCTCAACTGATTCTCCTAGAGCTAAATTTGACAATGATAAACTTGTTTCTGAAGGGTCTATTTTCGTTTCAGCTCGTGGTGATCCTGTATCAGCATCTTCTCTTGTGCCTCAACTGATTTTACTATTCTGCCTGGTGACTTAACGTATTAGACTTATTTCTGCAAGTTCTTTTAGAGGTTGAACTGGTGCAGAGTCCGTATCATGGTCTTTTGTCTGTACGTTAACTGCTTCTTCTAAAGCCAATTCTACCTGAAAAGTTTGCGAGACTCATCGTGTTAGACTTGTTTCTGCAAGTTCTTGTGTAGTTTGAAATGGTGCAGATCCCATATCTTCTGTTTGTACCTTAACGCCTTCCTCTATAGCCATTTCCGCCTGATTAGATTGAGAAACTCAGCGTGTTGTTGTTGGAAGTTCTTTTGGAGTTTGATCCTATCTAGTTAAGTATCTGCGTCTCACACATCTGTTTCTTCTAGTTCTCTAGAAATTTTAGCTCGTTCTGATCAACTAGAAGCATATTCTGTGTTTGTCGTAACTCTGCAACCTTTTCTGCTAGATCCGTTTGCAAAAACTGGTCGTAGGAGCTCGATTTCTGCAAGTTCTGAATGAGGTGCAGCTTCTACTGATCCAGTGGAAGCATCTTCTGTTTGTGCCTCAACTGATTCTCCTAGAGCTAAATTTGACGATGATAAACTTGTTTCTGCGGGTTCTTTCTTCGTCTCAGCTCATGCTGATCCTGTATCGGCATCTTCTCTTGTGCCTCAAATGGTTGTACTAGAGACTATACTTCCTGGTGACTCAACGTATTAGACTTATTTCTGCAAGTTCTTTTAGAGGTTGAACTGGTGCAGAGTCCGTATCATGGTCTTTTGTCTGAACGTTAACTGCTTCTTCTATAGCCAATTCTACCTGAAAAGTTTGCGAGACTCATCGTGTTAGACTTGTTTCTGCAAGTTCTTGTGTAGTTTGAAATGGTGCAGATAACATATCTTCTGTTTGTACATTAACGCCTTCCACTATAGCTATTTCCGCCTGATTAGTTTGAGAAACTCATCGTGTTAGACTTGTTTTTGGAAGTTCGTTTGGAGTTTGATCCTATCTAGTTAAGTATCTGCGCCTCACAGATCTGTTCCTTCTAGTTCTATAGGAATTTTAGCTCGTTCTGATCAACTAGAAGCATATTCTGTGTTTTATCTCAACTCTGCAGCCATTTCTGCGAGATCCGTTTTCAAAATCTTGTCGTAGGAGCTCGATTTCTGCAAGTTCTGAAGAAGCTTCTACTGATCCTATGGAAGCATCTTCTGTTTGTGCCTTAACTGATTCTCCTAGAGCTAAATTTGACCGTGATAAACTTGTTTCTGAAGGGTCTTTCTTCGTTTTAGCTCGTGATGATCCTGTATCAGCATCTTCTCTTGTTCCTCGACTGATTCTACTAGAGACTATTCTGCCTGGTGACTCAACGTATTAGACTTATTTCTGCAAGTTCTTTTAGAGGTTGAACTGGTGCAGAATCTGTATCATGGTCTTCTGTCTGTACCTTAACAGTTATCAGTTATTCAGTTATCAGTTATCTGTTGGGGTATCTTGATTGCACTCCGGACATGTCCATAGGTGATCAGATCCTTCCCCCTGCATATGCATCAGCTAATAGTGCCAGTTCTGTGTTGGTTGACGAGGCGCTTTATTTTCCCGATGTACCTCTCGGATGTGCCGATTCTGACTCCCAGGTCTTTCATCCTGGACAGCGATGTGGAATCACTGACGTCAAAGTCTTCTGTTCTCGCCATATCTTTAAGGACGTTAATAACATCGACTCGATCCATGGGCTGACCATCTTCAGGGGGTGCAGAGCCAGCCAGTTTGTCAGTTCGTTCATTTCCCTCGACTCCCGCATGTCCCGGGACGAAGATGAAAGTGACTTTATGGACAACAGACTTCCGCAACGATTCAGTCCACTGTCTACGTACAGATCCAGCTTCGACCTTCTGAATCATGCTCATTGAATCACTTAGTACACACACGTTGGTATAATGCTGTGATTCCAGCCATATGAAAGCCTGTGTGACTGCCATCACCTCCATCGTCATGCTGCTCGTGGTCATAGAGTGGGGATTCTTGAACGGTTCGGCCCGCTGAACGGGCTGGAAATGCCCACGCACTTCTCTGCTGCTTTACAACAGATCCATCTGAATAGATGAGCACTTCGGGGCTATCTGAGTGTTCATAGATGAGCGCGTTAGCCTCTGCATTGCCAGCGGCAGGATTCTGCTCTCTGCACCGTCTGTCGAGTGTGATAATGCAGGAGAAAGTGCACTTAAAAGCTGGAGGCCCGGCACCCATTCCTTGCCGGGGTTGATACTGGTAAGACTGCAGACCTGTCTGACGACATCTTCCGCCCGACACATCCATGATTTGCCCCTCTTTAGCCTGTCACCATTTTCTCTGAATATAGCGTCATGCAGAGGGTACTGCTCATCTGCACTTATTTTTAAGTATGCACGAGGTCTCCAGATCTTGATCCTGTGTTCCATTGTCGGAAAGTCATGGAGGTATCTCATTGCTTCACAGCTGGTGTCTCTCGTGCAGCCCAAAATGATGCGCATGGCTTCGTTTTGTACCTTTTCAAGTCTTCCAATCTGTGTAGGGCTGACAGTGAGGATGGCCAGGGCATACTCTATGCGTGAAAGCACAAGTCCTTGGAACAGAAGTATTAGCAGTCTTTGCTCGATATTGGCAGTCGCCATGACACTCATTTCTGACAAACCTTTTCGAGCCTTCGTTATGACATAATCGACATGATCTCTGAAGGACAGGCTACGATCAAGCCTCACGCCAAGATATGTCATTGACTGGGTTCTACTCAAACTGCTCCCATCCATTCTTACTGACGGCAGGTCTGTTTTCACAATATGATTGTTTAGTGAGAACCATGTAACCGTTGCCTTTGCAGGGTTGACAAAGGGCATCGGCATCAGCACACCATGAGGAAATTCGGTCTAGCTCGCCCTGCATATCATTGGCAACCGCTTGTCTATCTCGACCCTGTCGATACACGAGGATGTCGTCAACGAATGACAGAGTCCCGTCCAACTGTTGTTCAGTGAACGGCACCGTATACACGTTGAATAGTACTGGTGACAGTGGTGAACCCTGCGGCAATCCTGGACATATCGTTATCGGCTCAGAAGACCAACTCCCGCATCTTAGCACCACCTTCCTTTGGAGCAGAACTGCAGCTATCCATCGTAAAAGGTGAGGGTGCACTTTCAGTCTGAGGAGGGTTTGCATCAAGTGCTCGAAAGATACTCTGTTATATGCGTCCCCTAAGTCTATGGCGGCCGCACATGTCTCTTCTCTGACCTGAAATCCTTCGTAAACATCTTGAGCAAAGACCGCCGCATTCAGCCATGACTCTTTGTTGCGTCTGTATCCTCCAAGTGTGGGCGGGAAGCAGCCGAGCTGTTCCAAGTCCCAAGCAAGTCTCTGTGCTACAATTTTCTCCAGTAGCTTTCCAACAGTATTCTTCGGCATCGTAATGATTCTGTAGCCGCTTATCTTGGAATGGTCTTTGTTCGGTTTTGGCAGCGGCAGCAAGTAGCTGTGTAGCCATTCTTCTTTGACCTGACCCCTCTGGATACTGGTGTTGAATTCTCTGGCCAGTTCTTCCATGTCATCATCTGATATCACCAGTAGGTCACCATATCGGATGCCGTCTGGGCCTGGGGCGGTGTTTGGTGATTTCTTGAGCATCGCACGCAATATCTCAGCTGTGATTGTCCATTCTTTGTCTGTCCCGACCCCCTCGCACAACTGAGAGAGTGTCGTTGTGGTCCTCTGTCTGGCGGGCTCGTCTTTCTGGTCAGTCTGTTCTATGTAGCGTGCAAGAAGGGCCTTACCTTTATCCGCATCCGACTTTTTCTTTTCGAGGTCTGTGCCTTGAAAGTCTTGAATACCCCTACGTTGTGCAGCACCGTTCATGCTCTTGTGGAGGCGCCAGAATGTCGTAAGAGATCGCTCGGAGCACACCTTCCTGCAGAACTCGTCCCATTTCTCGGCCTTGGCCTGTTTGGCGCACGATTTGAATAAAGTCGTCGTCCTAACGACCTCAGTCTTCAGGTTCGCCAACTCAACCTGTAGCATGTTAGCCTTTCTGGCCTTTTGCCAGTCTTTGACACCCACTCTCTTTCCCAGCCATGCCTTCTCGACCTCTCCATTCCACCAGGGTGGCTGCAATCATCTTTCTTGTCTCCTGCGGGAGGAAGTTAGTTTTCTTCTTCTGATCTTGCTTATGGCGTCTTGACCAGTGTTGTCGTGCGGGAAGGCATGTGTCTTGTTTCTTTGCCTCATGGCCCCGTCTCTCTTGATCAGGATGACACAAGGGTGGTGGTGACCACCATGGTGACTATCGTGGTATCCCAGTGTGCCCCACCAGCACCTTGGTGCGATGGTGGGTGACACCAGAGCCAAGTCAATGACGCTGTCAGAGTCACCTGGTCGAGTGGCTATTCTAGTGCCCTTCCCATCATTCAGACATATTAGGACAACAGATGCCGGGGCGTCCTCCAGATCTTCTCCCTGTCTATTGGTGATGCAATTCCCCCATTGACTGCCTCTGGCATTGAAGTCCCCACAGTAGATGATATGCCTTTCATCCATATCGAACAAACTCTGCCATTGTCGCACGTCGACCTTCCCATTTCGCGCATAAACGTTCACGATTACAAGCTGCACTGGTGTCATTATTCTTAATGCCTGCACTTGCAGGGCATCACTGTTCCAGGAAGACATATCGATCTCAGACACTAGTATGTTGTCGCGGACCAGAATGGCCTGTCCGAGGTGCCGCCTGTTAAAGAATCCTTGAAATCCCGCGACATTGACTGTTCCGTCGCCGAGCTGTGTTTCTTGTATATTTCTATGACTACAATATCGTTTCCGTAGAGTAGTTTTTCAAGAATGGGTCGGCGTTGACTAAATGATGCACAGTTCCAGAACAGTACTCGAACGTTTCCGATACTCAATCTGTCACATTTTAAACGCCTTCTGCGTGCGCCCGCCCTCTTACCACGTTGTGTCCTTGCTGGTCGTCTGGTCGTCATGTTAGGCTTAACTATCGCCACCGGGCGCCGATGATACGCCGAAGGAAGTCCGGGCGCGCGTGCACGAACGCTGTTGCACGGTCCGAACTCCATTTCACCGTGAAAAAACACTTAATCCATACACATTTCGGAATAAACACGTTCCATTTTTCGGGACGAAGAAATGTCCCGCCATCTTGCTTCAAGGGAACTCCTTGTTTTAAACTGCTTCTTCTATAGCCAATACTGCCTGAAAAGTTTGCAAGACTCATCGTGTTAGACTTGTTTCTGCAAGTTCTTTTGTAATTTGAAATGGTGCAGTTCCCATATCATTATCTTCTGTTTGTACCTTAACGCCATTTCCGCCTGATTAGTTTGAGTAATATCGTGTTAGGCTTGAAGTTCTTTTGGAGTTTGAGCCTATCTAGTTGAATAACTGCTTCTCACACATCTGTTTCTTCTAGTTCTCTAGAAATTTCAGCTCGTCGTGATCAACTAGAAGCGTATTCTGTGCGAGATCCGTTTGCAAAAACTGGTCGTAGGAGCTTGATTTCTGCAAGTTCTGAAAGAGGTGCAGCTTCTACTGATCCAATGGAACCTTCTTCTGTTTGTGCCTCACTGCTTCTCCTAGAGCTTAATTTGACCATGATAAACTTGTTCCTGTAGGTACTTTCTTCGTCTCAGCTCGTATTGATCCTGTATCAGCATCTTCTCTTGTGCCTCAACTGATTCTACTAGAGACTATTCTGCCTGGTGACTCAACGTATTAGACTTATTTCTGCAAGTTCTTTTAGAGGTTGAACTGGTGCAGAGTTCGTATCATGGTCTTCTGTCTGTACGTTAACTGCTTCTTCTATAGCCAATTCTGCCTGAAAAGTTTGCGAGACTCATCGTGTTAGACTTGTTTCTGCAAATTCTTTTGTAGTTTGAAATGGTGCAGATCCCATATCATCCATCTTCTTTGTGTACCTTAACGCCTTCCTTTATAGCCATTTCCGCCTGATTAGTTTGAGAAACTGAAAGTGTTAGACTTGTTTTTGGAAGTTCTTTTGGAGTTTGATCCTATCTAGTCTCACACATCTGTTTCTTCTAGTTCTCTAGGAATTTTAGCTCGTTCTGATCAACTTGAAGCATATTCTGTGTTTATCTTAACTCTGCAGCCTTTTCTGCGAAATCCGTTTGCAAAAACTAGTCGTAGGAGCTTGATTTCTGCAAGTTCTGAAGGAGTTGCATCTTCTACTGATCCAGTGGAAGCATCTTCTGTGTGTGCCTCAACTGATTCTCCTAGAGCTAAATTTGACCATGATAAACTTGTTTCTGAAGGTTCTTTCTTCGTTTCAGCTCGTGTTGATCCTGATCAGCATCTTTACTTATGCCTCAACTGATTCTACTAGAGACTATTCTGCCTGGTGACTCAACGTATTAGACTTATTTCTGCAAGTTCTTTTAGAGGTTGAACTGGTGCAGGGACCGTATCATCGTCTTCTGTCTGTACGTTAACTGCTTCTTCTATAGCCAATTCTGCCTGAAAAGTTTGCGAGACTCATCGCTTTAGACTTGTTTCTGCAAGTTCTTGTGTAGTTTGAAATGGTGCAGATCCCATATCTTCTGTTTGTACCTTAACGCCTTCCTCTATAGCCATTTCCGACTGATTAGTTTGAGAAATTCATCGTGTTAGATTTGTTTTTGGAAGTTCGTTTGGAGTTTGATCCTATCTAGTTAATGTATCTGCGTCTCACACATCTGTTTCTTCTAGTTCTCTAGGAATTTTAGCTCGTTCTGATCAGATAGAAGCATATTCTATGTTTATCTTACCTCTGCAGGCTTTTCTGCGAGATCCGTTTGCAAAAATTGGTTGTAGGAGCTCGACTTCTGAAAGTTCTGAAGGAGGTGAAGCTTCTACTGATCCAGTGGAAGCATCTTCTATTGAAGCCTCAACTGATTGTCCTAGAGCTAAATTTGACCATGATAAACTTGTTTCTGCAGGTTCTTTCTTCGTATCAGCTCATGCTCATCCGGTATCAGCAGGTTCTCTTGTGCGTCAACTGATTGTACTAGAGACTATTCTTCCAGGTGACTCAACGTACTAGACTTATTTATGCAAGTTCTTTTAGAGTTTGAAGTTGTGCAGGGTCCGTATCATCGTCTTCTGTCTGTACCTTAACTGCTTCTTCTATAGCCAATTCTGCCTGAAAAGTTTGCAAGACTCATCGTGTTAGACGTGTTTCTGCTAGTTCTTTTGTAGTTTCAAATGGTGCAGATCTCATATCTTCGGTTTGTACCTTAATGCCTTCCTCTATAGCCATTTCCGCGTGATTAGTTTGAAAAACTCATCGTGTTAGACTAGTTTTTGAAAGGTCTTTTGGAGTTTGATCCTATCTAGTTAATGTATCTGCGTCTCACACATCTGTTTCTTCTAGTTCTCTAGGAATTTTAGCTCGTTCTGATCAGCTAGAAGCATATTCTATGTTTATCTTAACTCTGCAGGCTTTTCTGCGAGATCCGTTTGCAAAAATTGGTCGTAGGAGCTCGATTTCTGAAAGTTCTGAAGGAAGTGCAGCTTCTACTGATCCAGTGGAAGCATCTTCTATTGAAGCCTCAACTGATTCTCCTAGAGCTAAATTTGACCATGATAAACTTGTTTCTGCAGGTTCTTTCTTCGTCTCTGCTCGTGTTGATCCTGTATCAGCATCTTCTCTTGTGCCTCAACTGATTCTACTATTCTTACTGGTGACTCAACGTATTAGACTTATTTCTGCAAGTTCTTTTAGAGGTTGAACTAGTGCAGAATCCGTATCATCGTCTCCTGTACGTACCTTAACTGCTTCTTCTATAGCCAATTCTGCCTGAAAAGTTTGCGAGACTCATCGTGTTAGACTTGTTTCTGCAAGTTCTTGTGTAGTTTGAAATGGTGCAGATCCCATATCTTCTGTTTGTACCTTAACGCCTTCCTCTATAGCCATTTCCGCCTGATTAGATTGAGAAACTCAGCGTGTTGTTGTTGGATGTTCTTTTGGAGTTTGATCCTATCTAGTTAAGTATCTGCGTCTCACACATCTGTTTCTTCTAGTTCTCTAGGAATTTTAGCACGTTCTGATCAACTAGAAGCATATTCTGTGTTTTATCTTAACTCTGCAGCCTTTTCTGCGAGATCCGTTTGCAAAAACTGGTTGTAGGAGCTCGATTTCTGCAAGTTCTGAAGAAGGTGCAGCTTCTACTGATCCTATGTAAGCATCTTCTGTTTAAGCCTCAACTGATTCTCCTAGAGCTAAATTTGACAATGATAAACTTGTTTCTGAAGGGTCTTTTTTCGTTTCACCTCGTGGTGATCCTGTATCAGCATCTTCTCTTGTGCCTCAACTGATTGTACTAGAGACTATTCTTCCTGGTGACTCAACGTACTAGACTTATTTCTGCAAGTTCTTTTAGAGTTTGAAGTTGTGCAGGGTCCGTATCATGGTCTTTTGTCTGTACGTTAACTGCTTCTTCTATAGCCAATTCTACCTGAAAAGTTTGCGAGACTCATCGTGTTAGACTTGTTTCTGCAAGTTCTTGTGTAGTTTGAAATGGTGCAGATCCCATATCTTCTGTTTGTACCTTAACGCCTTCCTCTATAGCCATTTCCGCCTGATTAGTGTGAGAAATTCATCGTGTTAGATTTGTTTTTGGAAGTTCTTTTGGAGTTTGATCCTATCTAGTTAAGTATCTGCGTCTCACACATCTGTTTATTCTAGTTCTCTAGGAATTTTAGCTCGTTCTGATCAACTAGAAGCATATTCTGTGTTTGTCGTACCTCTGCAACCTTTTCTGCTAGATCCGTTTGCAAAAACTGGTCGTAGGAGCTTGATTTCTGCAAGTTCTGAAGGAGGTGCAGCTTCTACTGATCCAGTGGAAGCATCTTCTGTTTGTGCCTCAACTGATTCTCCTAGAGCTAAATTTGACGATAATAAACTTGTATCTGCAGGTTCTTTCTTCGTATCAGCTCATGCTCATCCGGTATCAGCAGGTTCTCTTGTGCGTCAACTGATTGTACTAGAGACTATTCTTCCAGGTGACTCAACGTACTAGACTTATTTCTGCAAGTTCTTTTAGAGTTTGAAGTTGTGCAGGGTCCGTATCATCGTCTTCTGTCTGTACCTTAACTGCTTCTTCTATAGCCAATTCTGCCTGAAAAGTTTCCGAGACTCATCGTGTTAGACGTGTTTCTGCTAGTTCTTTTGAAGTTTCAAATGGTGCAGATCTCATATCTTCGGTTTGTACCTTAATGCCTTCCTCTATAGCCATTTCCGCGTGATTAGTTTGAAAAACTCATCGTGTTAGACTAGTTTTTGAAAGGTCTTTTGGAGTTTGATCCTATCTAGTTAATGTATCTGCGTCTCACACATCTGTTTCTTCTAGTTCTCTAGGAATTTTAGCTCGTTCTGATCAGCTAGAAGCATATTCTATGTTTATCTTAACTCTGCAGGCTTTTCTGCGAGATCCGTTTGCAAAAATTGGTTGTAGGAGCTCGATTTCTGAAAGTTCTGAAGGAGGTGAAGCTTCTACTGATCCAGTGGAAGCATCTTCTATTGAAGCCTCAACTGATTGTCCTAGAGCTAAATTTGACCATGATAAACTTGTTTCTGCAGGTTCTTTCTTCGTCTCCGCTCGTGTTGATCCTGTATCAGCATCTTCTCTTGTGCCTCAACTGATTCTACTATTCTGCCTGGTGACTCAAAGTATTAGACTTATTTCTGCAAGTTCTTTTAGAGGTTGAGCTGGTGCAGATACCGTATCATGGTCTTTTGTCTGAACGTTAACTGCTTCTTCTGTAGCCAATTCTGCCTGAAAAGTTTGCGAGACTCATCGTGTTAGACGTGTTTCTGCTAGTTCTTTTGTAGTTTCAAATGGTGCAGATCTCATATCTTCGGTTTGTACCTTAATGCCTCCCTCTGTAGCCATTTCCGCGTGATTAGTTTGAAAAATTCATAGTGTTAGACTAGTTTTTTAAAGGTCTTTTGGAGTTTGATCCTATCTAGTTAATGTATCTGCGTCTCACACATCTGTTTCTTCTAGTTCTCTAGGAATTTTAGCTCGTTCTGATCAGCTAGAAGCATATTCTATGTTTATCTTAACTCTGCAGGCTTTTCTGCGAGATCCGTTTGCAAAAATTGGTCGTAGGAGCTCGATTTCTGAAAGTTCTGAAGGAGGTGCAGCTTCTACTGATCCAGTGGAAGCATCTTCTATTGAAGCCTCAACTGATTCTCCTAGAGCTAAATTTGACCATGATAAACTTGTTTCTGCAGGTTCTTTCTTCGTCTCTGCTCGTGTTGATCCTGTATCAGCATCTTCTCTTGTGCCTCAACTGATTCTACTATTCTTACTGGTGACTCAACGTATTAGACTTATTTCTGCAAGTTCTTTTAGAGGTTGAACTAGTGCAGAATCCGTATCATCGTCTCCTGTACGTACCTTAACTGCTTCTTCTATAGCCAATTCTGCCTGAAAAGTTTGCGAGACTCATCGTGTTAGACTTGTTTCTGCAAGTTCTTGTGTAGTTTGAAATGGTGCAGATCCCATATCTTCTGTTTGTACCTTAACGCCTTCCTCTATAGCCATTTCCGCCTGATTAGATTGAGAAACTCAGCGTGTTGTTGTTGGATGTTCTTTTGGAGTTTGATCCTATCTAGTTAAGTATCTGCGTCTCACACATCTGTTTCTTCTAGTTCTCTAGGAATTTTAGCACGTTCTGATCAACTAGAAGCATATTCTGTGTTTTATCTTAACTCTGCAGCCTTTTCTGCGAGATCCGTTTGCAAAAACTGGTTGTAGGAGCTCGATTTCTGCAAGTTCTGAAGAAGGTGCAGCTTCTACTGATCCTATGTAAGCATCTTCTGTTTAAGCCTCAACTGATTCTCCTAGAGCTAAATTTGACAATGATAAACTTGTTTCTGAAGGGTCTTTTTTCGTTTCACCTCGTGGTGATCCTGTATCAGCATCTTCTCTTGTGCCTCAACTGATTGTACTAGAGACTATTCTTCCTGGTGACTCAACGTACTAGACTTATTTCTGCAAGTTCTTTTAGAGTTTGAAGTTGTGCAGGGTCCGTATCATGGTCTTTTGTCTGTACGTTAACTGCTTCTTCTATAGCCAATTCTACCTGAAAAGTTTGCGAGACTCATCGTGTTAGACTTGTTTCTGCAAGTTCTTGTGTAGTTTGAAATGGTGCAGATCCCATATCTTCTGTTTGTACCTTAACGCCTTCCTCTATAGCCATTTCCGCCTGATTAGTGTGAGAAATTCATCGTGTTAGATTTGTTTTTGGAAGTTCTTTTGGAGTTTGATCCTATCTAGTTAAGTATCTGCGTCTCACACATCTGTTTATTCTAGTTCTCTAGGAATTTTAGCTCGTTCTGATCAACTAGAAGCATATTCTGTGTTTGTCGTACCTCTGCAACCTTTTCTGCTAGATCCGTTTGCAAAAACTGGTCGTAGGAGCTTGATTTCTGCAAGTTCTGAAGGAGGTGCAGCTTCTACTGATCCAGTGGAAGCATCTTCTGTTTGTGCCTCAACTGATTCTCCTAGAGCTAAATTTGACGATAATAAACTTGTATCTGCAGGTTCTTTCTTCGTATCAGCTCATGCTCATCCGGTATCAGCAGGTTCTCTTGTGCGTCAACTGATTGTACTAGAGACTATTCTTCCAGGTGACTCAACGTACTAGACTTATTTCTGCAAGTTCTTTTAGAGTTTGAAGTTGTGCAGGGTCCGTATCATCGTCTTCTGTCTGTACCTTAACTGCTTCTTCTATAGCCAATTCTGCCTGAAAAGTTTCCGAGACTCATCGTGTTAGACGTGTTTCTGCTAGTTCTTTTGAAGTTTCAAATGGTGCAGATCTCATATCTTCGGTTTGTACCTTAATGCCTTCCTCTATAGCCATTTCCGCGTGATTAGTTTGAAAAACTCATCGTGTTAGACTAGTTTTTGAAAGGTCTTTTGGAGTTTGATCCTATCTAGTTAATGTATCTGCGTCTCACACATCTGTTTCTTCTAGTTCTCTAGGAATTTTAGCTCGTTCTGATCAGCTAGAAGCATATTCTATGTTTATCTTAACTCTGCAGGCTTTTCTGCGAGATCCGTTTGCAAAAATTGGTTGTAGGAGCTCGATTTCTGAAAGTTCTGAAGGAGGTGAAGCTTCTACTGATCCAGTGGAAGCATCTTCTATTGAAGCCTCAACTGATTGTCCTAGAGCTAAATTTGACCATGATAAACTTGTTTCTGCAGGTTCTTTCTTCGTCTCCGCTCGTGTTGATCCTGTATCAGCATCTTCTCTTGTGCCTCAACTGATTCTACTATTCTGCCTGGTGACTCAAAGTATTAGACTTATTTCTGCAAGTTCTTTTAGAGGTTGAGCTGGTGCAGATACCGTATCATGGTCTTTTGTCTGAACGTTAACTGCTTCTTCTGTAGCCAATTCTGCCTGAAAAGTTTGCGAGACTCATCGTGTTAGACGTGTTTCTGCTAGTTCTTTTGTAGTTTCAAATGGTGCAGATCTCATATCTTCGGTTTGTACCTTAATGCCTCCCTCTGTAGCCATTTCCGCGTGATTAGTTTGAAAAATTCATAGTGTTAGACTAGTTTTTGAAAGGTCTTTTGGAGTTTGATCCTATCTAGTTAATGTATCTGCGTCTCACACATCTGTTTCTTCTAGTTCTCTAGGAATTTTAGCTCGTTCTGATCAGCTAGAAGCATATTCTATGTTTATCTTAACTCTGCAGGCTTTTCTGCGAGATCCGTTTGCAAAAATTGGTCGTAGGAGCTCGATTTCTGAAAGTTCTGAAGGAGGTGCAGCTTCTACTGATCCAGTGGAAGCATCTTCTATTGAAGCCTCAACTGATTCTCCTAGAGCTAAATTTGACCATGATAAACTTGTTTCTGCAGGTTCTTTCTTCGTCTCTGCTCGTGTTGATCCTGTATCAGCATCTTCTCTTGTGCCTCAACTGATTCTACTATTCTTCCTGGTGACTCAACGTATTAGACTTATTTCTGCAAGTTCTTTTAGAGGTTGAACTAGTGCAGAATCCGTATCATCGTCTCCTGTACGTACCTTAACTGCTTCTTCTATAGCCAATTCTGCCTGAAAAGTTTGCGAGACTCATCGTGTTAGACTTGTTTCTGCAAGTTCTTGTGTAGTTTGAAATGGTGCAGATCCCATATCTTCTGTTTGTACCTTAACGCCTTCCTCTATAGCCATTTCCGCCTGATTAGATTGAGAAACTCAGCGTGTTGTTGTTGGAAGTTCTTTTGGAGTTTGATCCCATCTAGTTAAGTATCTGCGCCTCACACATCTGTTTCTTCTAGTTCTCTAGAAATTTTAGCTCGTTCTGATCACCTAAAAGCATATTCTGTGTTTTATCTTAACTCTGCAGCCTTTTCTGCGAGATCCGTTTGCCAAAACTGATCGTAGGAGCTCGATTTCTGCAAGTTCTGAAGGAGGTGCAGCTTCTACTGATCCAGTGAAGCATCTTCTGTATGTGCCTCAACTGATTCTCCTAGAGCTAAATTTGACCATGATAAACTTGTTTCTGAAGGTTCTTTCTTCGTTTCAGCTCGTGTTGATCCTGATCAGCATCTTTACTTATGCCTCAACTGATTCTACTAGAGACTATTCTGCCTGGTGACTCAACGTATTAGACTTATTTCTGTAAGTTCTTTTAGAGGTTGAACTGGTGCAGGGACCGTATCATCGTCTTCTGTCTGTACGTTAACTGCTTCTTCTATAGCCAATTCTGCCTGAAAAGTTTGCGAGACTCATCGCTTTAGACTTGTTTCTGCAAGTTCTTGTGTAGTTTGAAATGGTGCAGATCCCATATCTTCTGTTTGTACCTTAACGCCTTCCTCTATAGCCATTTCCGCCTGATTAGTTTGAGAAATTCATCGTGTTAGATTTGTTATTGGAAGTTCGTTTGGAGTTTGATCCTATCTAGTTAATGTATCTGCATCTCACACATCTGTTTCTTCTAGTTCTCTAGGAATTTTAGCTCGTTCTGATCAGCTAGAAGCATATTCTATGTTTATCTTAACTCTGCAGGCTTTTCTGCGAGATCCGTTTGCAAAAATTGGTTGTAGGAGCTCGACTTCTGATAGTTCTGAAAGAGGTGAAGCTTCTACTGATCCAGTGGAAGCATCTTCTATTGAAGCCTCAACTGATTCTCCTAGAGCTAAATTTGACGATAATAAACTTGTTTCTGCAGGTTCTTTCTTCGTATCAGCTCATGCTCATCCGGTATCAGCAGGTTCTCTTGTGCGTCAACTGATTGTACTAGAGACTATTCTTCCAGGTGACTCAACGTACTAGACTTATTTCTGCAAGTTCTTTTAGAGTTTGAAGTTGTGCAGGGTCCGTATCATCGTCTTCTGTCTGTACCTTAACTGCTTCTTCTATAGCCAATTCTGCCTGAAAAGTTTGCAAGACTCATCGTGTTAGACGTGTTTCTGCTAGTTCTTTTGTAGTTTCAAATGGTGCAGATCTCATATCTTCGGTTTGTACCTTAATGCCTTCCTCTATAGCCATTTCCGCGTGATTAGTTTGAAAAACTCATCGTGTTAGACTAGTTTTTGAAAGGTCTTTTGGAGTTTGATCCTATCTAGTTAATGTATCTGCGTCTCACACATCTGTTTCTTCTAGTTCTCTAGGAATTTTAGCTCGTTCTGATCAGCTAGAAGCATATTCTATGTTTATCTTAACTCTGCAGGCTTTTCTGCGAGATCCGTTTGCAAAAATTGGTTGTAGGAGCTCGATTTCTGAAAGTTCTGAAGAAGGTGAAGCTTCTACTGATCCAGTGGAAGCATCTTCAATTGAAGCCTCAACTGATCGTCCTAGAGCTAAATTTGACCATGATAAACTTGTTTCTGCAGGTTCTTTCTTCGTCTCTGCTCGTGTTGATCCTGTATCAGCATCTTCTCTTGGGCCTCAACTGATTCTACTATTCTGCCTGGTGACTCAAAGTATTAGACTTATTTCTGCAAGTTCTTTTAGAGGTTGAGCTGGTGCAGATACCGTATCATGGTCTTTTGTCTGAACGTTAACTGCTTCTTCTATAGCCAATTCTGCCTGAAAAGTTTGCGAGACTCATCGTGTTAGACGTGTTTCTGCTAGTTCTTTTGTAGTTTCAAATGGTGCAGATCTCATATCTTCGGTTTGTACCTTAATGCCTCCCTCTATAGCCATTTCCGCGTGATTAGTTTGAAAAACTCATCGTGTTAGACTAGTTTTTGAAAGGTCTTTTGGAGTTTGATCCTATCTAGTTAAGTATCTGCGTCTCACACATCTGTTTCTTCTAGTTCTCTAGGAATTTTAGCTCGTTCTGATCAACTAGAAGCATATTCTGTGTTTATCTTAACTCTGCAGCCTTTTGTGCGAGATCCGTTTTCAAAAACTGGTCGTAGGAGCTCGATTTCTGCAAGTTGTGAAGGAGGTGCAGCTTCTACTGATCCAGTGGAAGCATCTTCTGTTTGTGCCTCAACTGATTCTCCTAGAGCTAAATTTGACCATGATAAACTTGTTTCTGCAGGTTCTTTCTTCGTCTCTGCTTGTGTTGATCCTGTATCAGCATCTTCTCTTGTGCCTCAACTGATTCTACTATTCTTCCTGGTGACTCAACGTATTAGACTTATTTCTGCAAGTTCTTTTAGAGGTTGAACTGGTGCAGAATCCGTATAATCGTCTCCTGTACGTACCTTTACTGCTTCTTCTATAGCCAATTCTGCCTGAAAAGTTTGCGAGACTCATCGTGTTGGATTGTTTCTGCAAGTTCTTGTGTAGTTTGAAATGGTGCAGATCCCATATCTTCTGTTTGTACCTTAACGCCTTCCTCTATAGCCATTTCCGCCTGATTAGATTGAGAAACTCAGCGTGTTGTTGTTGGAAGTTCTTTTGGAGTTTGATCCTATCTAGTTAAGTATCTGCGTCTCACACATCTGTTTCTTCTAGTTCTCTAGGAATTTTAGCACGTTCTGATCAACTAGAAGAATATTCTGTGTTTTATCTTAACTCTGCAGCCTTTTCTGCGAGATCCGTTTGCAAAAACTGGTCGTAGGAGCTCGATTTCTGCAAGTTCTGAAGAAGGTGCAGCTTCTACTGATTCTATGGAAGCATCTTCTGTTTAAGCCTCAACTGATTCTCCTAGAGCTAAATTTGACAATGATAAACTTGTTTCTGAAGGGTCTTTTTTCGTTTCACCTCGTGGTGATCCTGTATCAGCATCTTCTCTTGTGCCTCAACTGATTGTACTAGAGACTATTCTTCCAGGTGACTCAACGTATTAGACTTATTTCTGCAAGTTCTTTTAGAGGTTGAACTGGTGCAGAATCCGTATCATCGTCTCCTGTACGTACCTTCACTGCTTCTTCTATAGCCAATTCTGCCTGAAAAGTTTGCGAGACTCATCGTGTTAGACTTGTTTCTGCAAGTTCTTGTGTAGTT
The DNA here is from genome assembly GCA_963921405.1 of Cepaea hortensis. Classification (NCBI taxonomy): domain Eukaryota; kingdom Metazoa; phylum Mollusca; class Gastropoda; order Stylommatophora; family Helicidae; genus Cepaea; species Cepaea hortensis. The sequence goes on from OY992888.1 coordinate 52,582,533, forward strand.
TGAAATGGTGCAGATCCCATATTTTCTGTTTGTACCTTAGCGCCTTCCTCTATAGCCATTTCCGCCTGATTAGATTGAGAAACTCAGCGTGTTAGACTTGGTTTTGGAAGTTCTTTTGGAGTTTGATCCCATCTAGTTAAGTATCTGCGCCTCACACATCTGTTTCTTCTAGTTCTCTAGAAATGTTAGCTCGTTCTGATCACCTAAAAGCATATTCTGTGTTTTATCTTAACTCTGCAGCCTTTTCTGCGAGATCCGTTTGCCAAAACTGATCGTAGGAGCTCGATTTCTGCAAGTTCTGAAGGAGGTGCAGCTTCTACTGATCCAGTGGAAGCATCTTCTGTATGTGCCTAAACTGATTCTCCTAGAGTTAAATTTGACCATAATAAACTTATTTCTGAAGGTTCTTTCTTCGTTTCAGCTCGTGTTGATCCTGTATCAGCATCTTCTCTTGTGCCTCAACTCATTTTACTAGAGACGTTTGACCCTATCTGCGTCTCGCACATTTGTTTCTGCCTGGTGAATCAACGTATTAGACTTATTTCTGCAAGTTCTTTTAGAGGTTGAACTGGTGCAGAATCCGTATCATCGTCTCCTGTACGTACCTTAACCGCTTCTTCTATAGCCAATTCTGCCTGAAAAGTTTGCGAGACTCATCTTGTTAGACTTGTTTCTGCAAGTTCTTTTGTAGTTTGAAATGGTACAGATACCATATCTTCTGTTTGTACCTTAACGCCTTCCACTATAGCCATTTCCGCCTGATTAGTTTGAGAAACTCATCGTGTTAGACTTGTTTTTGGAAGTTCGTTTGGAGTTTGATCCTATCTAGTTAAGTATCTGCGTCTCACACATCTGTTTCTTCTAGTTCTCTAGAAATTTTAGCTCGTTCTGATCAACTAGAAGCATATTCTGTGTTTGTCGTAACTCTGCAACCTTTTCTGCTAGATCCGTTTGCAAAAACTGGTCGTAGGAGCTCGATTTCTGCAAGTTCTGAAGAAGCTTCTACTGATCCAGTGGAAGCATCTTCTGTTTGTGCCTCAACTGATTCTCCTAGAGCTAAATTTGACGATGATAAACTTGTTTCTGCAGGTTCTTTCTTCGTCTCAGCTCATGCTGATCCTGTATCGGCATCTTCTCTTGTGCCTCAACTGATTCTACTATTCTGCCTGGTGACTCAAAGTATTAGACTTATTTCTGCAAGTTCTTTTAGAGGTTGAGCTGGTGCAGAATCCGTATCATCGTCTTCTGTGTGTACCTTAACTGCTTCTTCTATAGCCAATTCTGCCTGAAAAGTTTGCAAGACTCATCGTGTTAGACGTGTTTCTGCTAGTTCTTTTGTAGTTTCAAATGGTGCAGATCTCATATCTTCGGTTTGTACCTTAATGCCTCCCTCTATAGCCATTTCCGCGTGATTAGTTTGAAAAACTCATCGTGTTAGACTTGTTTTTGGAAGTTCGTTTGGAGTTTGATCCTATCTAGTTAAGTATCTGCGTCTCGCACATCTGTTTCTTCTAGTTCTCTAGGAATTTTAGCTCGTTCTAATCAACTAGAAGCATATTCTGTGTTTATCGTAACTCTGCAGCCATTTCTGCGAGATCTGTTTGCAAAATCTGGTCGAAGGAGCTCGATTTCTGCAAGTTCTGAAGGAGGTGCAGCTTCTACTGATCCTATGGAAGCATCTTCTGTTTAAGCCTCAACTGATTCTCCTAGAGCTAAATTTGACAATGATAAACTTGTTTCTGAAGGGTCTTTTTTCGTTTCAGCTCGTGGTGATCCTGTATCAGCATCTTCTCTTGTGCCTCAACTGATTCTACTATTCTGCCTGGTGACTCAACGTATTAGACTTATTTCTGCAAGTTCTTTTAGAGGTTGAACTGGTGCAGAGTCCGTATCATGGTCTTTTGTCTGTACGTTAACTGCTTCTTCTAAAGCCAATTCTACCTGAAAAGTTTGCGAGACTCATCGTGTTAGACTTGTTTCTGCAAGTTCTTGTATAGTTTGAAATGGTGCAAATCCCATATCTTCTGTTTGTACCTTAACGCCTTCCTCTATAGCCATTTCCGCCTGATTAGATTGAGAAACTCAGCGTGTTGTTGTTGGAAGTTCTTTTGGAGTTTGATCCTATCTAGTTAAGTATCTGCGTCTCACACATCTGTTTCTTCTAGTTCTCTAGGAATTTTAGCACGTTCTGATCAACTAGAAGCATATTCTGTGTTTTATCTTAACTCTGCAGCCTTTTCTGCGAGATCCGTTTGCAAAAACTGGTCGTAGGAGCTCGATTTCTGCAAGTTCTGAAGAAGGTGCAGCTTCTACTGATCCTATGGAAGCATCTTCTGTTTAAGCCTCAACTGATTCTCCTAGAGCTAAATTTGACAATGATAAACTTGTTTCTGAAGGGTCTTTTTTCGTTTCACCTCGTGGTGATCCTGTATCAGCATCTTCTCTTGTGCCTCAACTGATTGTACTAGAGACTATTCTTCCTGGTGACTCAACGTTTTAGACTTATATCTGCAAGTTCTTTTAGAGGTTGAACTGGTGCAGAGTCCGTATCATGGTCTTTTGTCTGTACGTTAACTGCTTCTTCTATAGCCAATTCTACATGAAAAGTTTGCGAGACTCATCGTGTTAGACTTGTTTCTGCAAGTTCTTGTGTAGTTTGAAATGGAGCAGATAACATATCTTCTGTTTGTACATTAACGCCTTCCACTATAGCCATTTCCGCCTGATTAGTTTGAGAAACTCATCGTGTTAGACTTGTTTTTGGAAGTTCGTTTGGAGTTTGATCCTATCTAGTTAAGTATCTGCGTCTCACACATCTGTTTCTTCTAGTTCTCTAGAAATTTTAGCTCGTTCTGATCAACTAGAAGCATATTCTGTGTTTATCTTACCTCTGCAGCCTTTTCTGCGAGATCCGTTTTCAAAATCTTGTCGTAGGAGCTCGATTTCTGCAAGTTCTGAAGAAGCTTCTACTGATCCTATGGAAGCATCTTCTGTTTGTACCTTAACTGATTCTCCTAGAGCTAAATTTGACCATGATAAACTTGTTTCTGAAGGGTCTTTCTTCGTTTTTTCTCATGCTGATCCTGTATCAGCATCTTCTCTTGTGCCTCAACTGATTCTACTATTCTGCCTGGTGACTCAACGTATTAGAATTATTTCTGCAAGTTCTTTTAGAGGTTGAGCTCGTGCAGAATCCGTATCATCGTCTTCTGTCTGTACCTTAACTTTTTCTTCTATAGCCAATTCTGCCTGAAAAGTTTGCAAGACTCATCGTGTTAGACGTGTTTCTGCTAGTTCTTTTGTAGTTTCAAATGGTGCAGATCTCATATCTTCTGTTTGTACCTTAACGCCTTCCTCTATAGCCATTTCCGCCTAATTAGATTGAGAAACTCAGCGTGTTAGACTTGGTTTTGGAAGTTCGTTTGGAGTTTGATCCTATCTAGTTAAGTATCTGCGTCTCACACATCTGTTTCTTCTAGTTCTCTAGGAATTTTAGCACGTTCTGATCAACTAGAAGCATATTCTGTGTTTTATCTTAACTCTGCAGCCTTTTCTGCGAGATCCGTTTGCAAAAACTGGTCGTAGGAGCTCGATTTCTGCAAGTTCTGAAGAAGGTGCAGCTTCTACTGATCCTATGGAAGCATCTTCTGTTTAAGCCTCAACTGATTCTCCTAGAGCTAAATTTGACAATGATAAACTTGTTTCTGAAGGGTCTTTTTTCGTTTCACCTCGTGGTGATCCTGTATCAGCATCTTCTCTTGTGCCTCAACTGATTGTACTAGAGACTATTCTTCCTGGTGACTCAACGTTTTAGACTTATTTCTGCAAGTTCTTTTAGAGGTTGAACTGGTGCAGAGTCCGTATCATGGTCTTTTGTCTGTACGTTAACTGCTTCTTCTATAGCAAATTCTACCTGAAAAGTTTGCGAGACTCATCGTGTTAGACTTGTTTCTGCAAGTTCTTGTGTAGTTTGAAATGGTGCAGATCCCATATTTTCTGTTTGTACCTTAACGCCTTCCTCTATAGCCATTTCCGCCTGATTAGATTGAGAAACTCAGCGTGTTAGACTTGGTTTTGGAAGTTCATTTGGAGTTTGATCCCATCTAGTTAAGTATCTGCGTCTCACACATCTGTTTCTTCTAGTTCTCTAGAAATTTTAGCTCGTTCTGATCAACTAGAAGCATATTCTGTGTTTGTCGTAACTCTGCAACCTTTTCTGCTAGATCCGTTTGCAAAAACTGGTCGTAGGAGCTCGATTTCTGCAAGTTCTGAAGGAGGTGCAGCTTCTACTGATCCAGTGGAAGCATCTTCTGTTTGTGCCTCAACTGATTCTCCTAGAGCTAAATTTGACGATGATAAACTTGTTTCTGCAGGTTCTTTCTTCGTCTCAGCTCATGCTGATCCTGTATCAGCATCTTCTCTTGTGCCTCAAATGATTGTACTAGAGACTATACTTCCTGGTGACTCAACGTATTAGACTTATTTCTGCAAGTTCTTTTAGAGGTTGAACTGGTGCAGAGTCCGTATCATGGTCTTTTGTCTGAACGTTAACTGCTTCTTCTATAGCCAATTCTACCTGAAAAGTTTGCGAGACTCATCGTGTTAGACTTGTTTCTGCAAGTTCTTGTGTAGTTTGAAATGGTGCAGATAACATATCTTCTGTTTGTACATTAACGCCTTCCACTATAGCCATTTCCGCCTGATTAGTTTGAGAAACTCATCGTGTTAGACTTGTTTTTGGAAGTTCGTTTGGAGTTTGATCCTATCTAGTTAAGTATCTGCGTCTCACACATCTGTTTCTTCTAGTTCTCTAGAAATTTTAGCTCGTTCTGATCAACTAGAAGCATATTCTGTGTTTATCTTAACTCTGCAGCCTTTTCTGCGAGATCCGTTTGCAAAAACTGGTCGTAGGAGCTCGATTTCTGCAAGATCTGAAGGAGGTGCAGCTTCTACTGATCCAGTGGAAGCATCTTCTGTTTGTGCCTCAACTGATTCTCCTAGAGATAAATTTGACCATGATAAATTTGTTTCTGCAGGTTCTTTCTTCGTCTCTGCTCATGCTGATCCTGTATCAGCATCTTCTCTTGTGCCTCAGCTGATTCTACTATTCTGCCTGGTGACTCAAAGTATTAGACTTATTTCTGCAAGTTCTTTTAGAGGTTGAACTGGTGCAGAATCCGTATCATCGTCTCCTGTACGTACCTTCACTGCTTCTTCTATAGCCAATTCTGCCTGAAAAGTTTGCGAGACTCATCGTGTTAGACTTGTTTCTGCAAGTTCTTGTGTAGTTTGAAATGGTGCAGATCCCATATCTTCTGTTTGTACCTTAACGCCTTCCTCTATAGCCATTTCCGCCTGATTAGATTGAGAAACTCAGCGTGTTAGACTTGGTTTTGGAAGTTCTTTTGGAGTTTGATCCCATCTAGTTAAGTATTTGCGTCTCACACATCTGTTTCTTCTAGTTCTCTAGAAATTTTAGCTCGTTCTGATCAACTAGAAGCATATTCTGTGTTTGTCGTAACTCTGCAACCTTTTCTGCTAGATCCGTTTGCAAAAACTGGTCGTAGGAGCTCGATTTCTGCAAGTTCTGAAGGAGGTGCAGCTTCTACTGATCCAGTGGAAGCATCTTCTGTTTGTGCCTCAACTGATTCTCCTAGAGCTAAATTTGACGATGATAAACTTGTTTCTGCAGGTTCTTTCTTCGTCTCAGCTCATGCTGATCCTGTATCAGCATCTTCTCTTGTGCCTCAAATGATTGTACTAGAGACTATACTTCCTGGTGACTCAACGTATTAGACTTATTTCTGCAAGTTCTTTTAGAGGTTGAACTGGTGCAGAGTCCGTATCATGGTCTTTTGTCTGAACGTTAACTGCTTCTTCTATAGCCAATTCTACCTGAAAAGTTTGCGAGACTCATCGTGTTAGACTTGTTTCTGCAAGTTCTTGTGTAGTTTGAAATGGTGCAGATAACATATCTTCTGTTTGTACATTAACGCCTTCCACTATAGCCATTTCCGCCTGATTAGTTTGAGAAACTCATCGTGTTAGACTTGTTTTTGGAAGTTCGTTTGGAGTTTGATCCTATCTAGTTAAGTATCTGCGTCTCACACATCTGTTTCTTCTAGTTCTCTAGAAATTTTAGCTCGTTCTGATCAACTAGAAGCATATTCTGTGTTTATCTTAACTCTGCAGCCTTTTCTGCGAGATCCGTTTGCAAAAACTGGTCGTAGGAGCTCGATTTCTGCAAGATCTGAAGGAGGTGCAGCTTCTACTGATCCAGTGGAAGCATCTTCTGTTTGTGCCTCAACTGATTCTCCTAGAGATAAATTTGACCATGATAAATTTGTTTCTGCAGGTTCTTTCTTCGTCTCTGCTCATGCTGATCCTGTATCAGCATCTTCTCTTGTGCCTCAGCTGATTCTACTATTCTGCCTGGTGACTCAAAGTATTAGACTTATTTCTGCAAGTTCTTTTAGAGGTTGAACTGGTGCAGAATCCGTATCATCGTCTCCTGTACGTACCTTCACTACTTCTTCTATAGCCAATTCTGCCTGACAAGTTTGCGAGACTCATCGTGTTAGACTTGTTTCTGCAAGTTCTTGTGTAGTTTGAAATGGTGCAGATCCCATATCTTCTGTTTGTACCTTAACGCCTTCCTCTATAGCCATTTCCGCCTGATTAGATTGAGAAACTCAGCGTGTTAGACTTGGTTTTGGAAGTTCTTTTGGAGTTTGATCCCATCTAGTTAAGTATTTGCGTCTCACACATCTGTTTCTTCTAGTTCTCTAGAAATTTTAGCTCGTTCTGATCAACTAGAAGCATATTCTGTGTTTGTCGTAACTCTGCAACCTTTTCTGCTAGATCCGTTTGCAAAAACTGGTCGTAGGAGCTCGATTTCTGCAAGTTCTGAAGGAGGTGCAGCTTCTACTGATCCAGTGGAAGCATCTTCTGTTTGTGCCTCAACTGATTCTCCTAGAGCTAAATTTGACGATGATAAACTTGTTTCTGCAGGTTCTTTCTTCGTTTCAGCTCATGCTGATCCTGTATCAGCATCTTCTCTTGTGCCTCAAATGATTGTACTAGAGACTATACTTCCTGGTGACTCAACGTATTAGACTTATTTCTGCAAGTTCTTTTAGAGGTTGAACTGGTGCAGAGTCCGTATCATGGTCTTTTGTCTGAACGTTAACTGCTTCTTCTATAGCCAATTCTACCTGAAAAGTTTGCGAGACTCATCGTGTTAGACTTGTTTCTGCAAGTTCTTGTGTAGTTTGAAATGGTGCAGATAACATATCTTCTGTTTGTACATTAACGCCTTCCACTATAGCCATTTCCGCCTGATTAGTTTGAGAAACTCATCGTGTTAGACTTGTTTTTGGAAGTTCGTTTGGAGTTTGATCCTATCTAGTTAAGTATCTGCGTCTCACACATCTGTTTCTTCTAGTTCTCTAGAAATTTTAGCTCGTTCTGATCAACTAGAAGCATATTCTGTGTTTATCTTAACTCTGCAGCCTTTTCTGCGAGATCCGTTTGCAAAAACTGGTCGTAGGAGCTCGATTTCTCCAAGATCTGAAGGAGGTGCAGCTTCTACTGATCCAGTGGAAGCATCTTCTGTTTGTGCCTCAACTGATTCTCCTAGAGATAAATTTGACCATGATAAATTTGTTTCTGCAGGTTCTTTCTTCGTCTCTGCTCATGCTGATCCTGTATCAGCATCTTCTCTTGTGCCTCAGCTGATTCTACTATTCTGCCTGGTGACTCAAAGTATTAGACTTATTTCTGCAAGTTCTTTTAGAGGTTGAACTGGTGCAGAATCCGTATCATCGTCTCCTGTACGTACCTTCACTGCTTCTTCTATAGCCAATTCTGCCTGAAAAGTTTGCGAGACTCATCGTGTTAGACTTGTTTCTGCAAGTTCTTGTGTAGTTTGAAATGGTGCAGATCCCATATCTTCTGTTTGTACCTTAACGCCTTCCTCTGTAGCCATTTCCGCCTGATTAGATTGAGAAACTCAGCGTGTTAGACTTGGTTTTGGAAGTTCTTTTGGAGTTTGATCCCATCTAGTTAAGTATTTGCGTCTCACACATCTGTTTCTTCTAGTTCTCTAGAAATTTTAGCTCGTTCTGATCAACTAGAAGCATATTCAGTGTTTTATCTTAACTCTGCAGCCTTTTCTGCGAGATCCGTTTGCCAAAACTGATCGTAGGAGCTCGATTTCTGCAAGTTCTGAAGGAGGTGCAGCTTCTACTGATCCAGTGGAAGCATCTTCTGTATGTGCCTAAACTGATACTCCTAGAGTTAAATTTGACCATAATAAACTTATTTCTGAAGGTTCTTTCTTCGTTTCAGCTCGTGTTGATCCTGTATCAGCATCTTCTCTTGTGCCTCAACTCATTTTACTAGAGACGTTTGATCCTATCTGCGTCTCGCACATTTGTTTCTGCCTGGTGAATCAACGTATTAGACTTATTTCTGCAAGTTCTTTTAGAGGTTGAACTGGTTTAGGGTCCGTATCATCGTCTTCTGTCTGTACCTTAATTACTTCTTCTATAGCCAATTCTGCCTGAAATGTATGCGAGACTCATCGTGTTAGACTTGTTTCTGCAAGTTCTTTTGTAGTTTTTAATGGTGCAGATCCCATATCTTCTGTTTGTACCTTAACGCCTTCCTCTATAGCCATTTCCACCTGATTAGATTGAGAAACTCTGCGTGTTAGACTTGGTTTTGGAAGTACTTTTGGAGTTTGATCCTATCTAGTTAAGTATCTGCGTCTCACACATGTGTTTCTTCTAGTTCTCTATGAATTTTAGCTCGTTCTGATCAACTAGAAGCATATTCTGTGTTTATCTTAACTCTGCAGCCTTTTCTGCGAGATCCGTTTTCAAAATCTTGTCGTAGGAGCTCGATTTCTGCAAGTTCTGAAGAAGCTTCTACTGATCCTATGGAAGCATCTTCTGTTTGTGCCTTAACTGATTCTCCTAGAGCTAAATTTGACCATGATAAACTTGTTTCTGAAGGGTCTTTCTTCGTTTTAGCTCGTGATGATCCTGTATCAGCATCTTCTCTTGTTCCTCGACTGATTCTACTAGAGACTATTCTGCCTGGTGACTCAACGTATTAGACTTATTTCTGCAAGTTCTTTTAGAGGTTGAACTGGTGCAGAATCCGTATCATGGTCTTCTGTCTGTACCTTAACTGTTATCAGTTATTCAGTTATCAGTTATCTGTTGGGGGATCTTGATTGCACTCCGGACATGTCCATAGGTGATCAGATCCTTCCCCCTGCATATGCATCAGCTAATAGTGCCAGTTCTGTGTTGGTTGACGAGGCGCTTTATTTTCCCGATGTACCTCTCGGATGTGCCGATTCTGACTCCCAGGTCTTTCATCCTGGACAGCGATGTGGAATTGTAACAGTATGTGTAGTTTGGGTTATAATTAGGATCTAGTGGGGAATTAGAGATACAGCACGATTGAGCATTATGAGTGAAAGCGGAGAGAGATGCTCAATCGTGACGTATTGTTGTTGTGAAGGGCAGTCAACATCCGATAGTCCAGCTGAGAAGACACGGCTTGTGATCTTGAGAATAAAGTATAAAGTTTTAGTACAGATCAAGTCTTGTTACTTCATTTGACACTACTACAGAAGTAATAAATGGTGCCGTGGACCGAGAATCTGAGGTTGATCTAGGCCGGCCAACAACAACTATCCACTGGCGGCATGCTGTAAGACAAATTATGAAGATAATGGCCTACCACGCGAAGTACTAAAGAATCCAGACAAAACTGCCAGGACAAGAAGGGTTTCCTGGAGCCGTGGCTGAACATTTGAATCGTATCATTTATAAGGGGCCTAACCTGGCCGTTGCCTGAACCTTGCCACTTTCAAGATTTTATCGGAAGTCAGAACTCGTTCAAGGTCAGCTCATCACTAGCCGTTGGCTGATTGATACTAATCCATTTTTGGGCCTTGTCATTCCTATGACCCAAACACACCTAATCCATTTTTGGGCCTTGTCATTCCTATGACCCAAACACACCTAATCCATTTTTGGGCCTCGTTATATTCCTATGACCCATTCCATACGACGATGAAGTACCCACTTGAGATCAAGGAAGGGACCCAACCAGGGGGTCGAAGATTGTCTGGCAGCCCATGAGATGTGACCCAACCAGGGGTTGAAAATTTTCTGGCAGCCCACGAGAAGGACGAAATTACTTGAGGGAAGAGAAGTGATATCTGAACTCCACCACCTGAATTCCGAGACTTTCACTTGATGCGGGCTCTGGTTGGTTGAACTGAATCCGTAAGTTGGTAAAAGAAGATGACGGATTAATTAAGGAAATAGACTCGGAGTAAAAGTTGTGTATTTCGAGGTCTCCCGTGAGCTTCCGAATTTATTAATTAGAGTGGAGTACAGGACATTATTGCGGTTTAAGAAACAAATATCTACAAGGAACCTTCTGATTGCCACAAATTTGAGTTTTTTATTGAGAACAGGGTTCATTCTTCCTATGCTCAGACAGGATATTGTTGATGCTTCCTCTGATTAATGTAATATCTTACAATATTATAACCAACTGAATTGTGCTGTTTGGGATTTGGGAAATTGTAATTGTGTGATTGGTTGCTTGCTTTGTTTCAGTATTTTTCAGCATGGCGGAACCGGATAACTTGGCCCAGGTTTTGACAGGCGTGGGTACAGCAGTAGGCCGACTTAATATGGTGATTAAACAACAAGGCATGGCAACAGAAATTGTAAAGTTTAGTGGACAGGCCAGAGACTATAAGAAATGGGTCACCTCTATAGAAAAATATGCCTATTTGATCTCAGCAACAGATGAAGAAAAAATGAGACTGGCTTATCAGACGGCAACGGAACCGGTCTCGGATCATATAAGAAGAAAGCTAGAAGCTAGAGTAGATGAGACATGGGAACAATTCAAGGAAGACCTAGCAAGGAAATATGCAGAAATAACGGATCCACAACATGCATTTTCGGTGTTGAGGCAGGCTAAACAAAATAACGGAGAGACGGTACAATTGTTTAGCGATAGATTAATTAATCTGGCTGAAGAGGCATTCTTAGGACAGAATGTACGAGGAGAGGAGGTGGAAAGGATGTTGGTAGGGATCTTTGTGGATGGCATAAAGTCTGATGGTTTGAAACTTAAATTAATGAGGGAAAACCCTGAGAGGTTATCACAAGCGGTGGATATCGCGGTACAAGAAGAAAATTTGAGACGTAGGTTTAGATTAAGAACAGGACGAGAAGTGGGAAGTAATCGAGATGACAGAGTTGAGGAACCTATGGAAATAGGACAAACAAGATTCGGATGGAATAGGAGAGGAGGTATACAGACGTTACAAGGTAGAAATAGGTATGATAATGAGGAAAGAAGAAATATGAGATACCCTACAAGAGAAACAGTAGGTAACACAAATAGTACAAATATTGTCTGTTGGAATTGTGGTCAACGGGGACATGTTTTTCGGTTTTGTAATAACAGGCATGTCCAGTCGAATACACAGGGTAGACATGACAATAATAGGGTGAGTAGGAATGTTGTAGATGGACACAGGAATTTTACAGGTACAAGAACACAGGAAAATCGGCGCCCTACCTATTAGACAGGACCTATGATAGGAGGGTAAATAATAAGGTCCCAAGGGTTAGAGAATATGTTAATAACAGGTATAATAGGTCGAACAGAGAATATTTTCAACTAGATGAAGTCAAGAAATTTATAGAAGATAAAACAGATTATAGTTCTTGTATATTAGAAATAGGAAAGTATAGAGTTCGTACGTTAATTGATTCGGGAGCTCAAGTTAGTGTAGTGAAAGAAAGTTTTCTATACAAAATGGTAAGAAATTGTAGAGTATTTAAGAGTCATAATAATTTACACTCTGTTACGGGACAGAATTTACAAGTAGTTGGACAAACAATAATAAATTTTAAGTTAGGAGGGATCAACATAAGACACCTTTTTCATGTAGTGAAGGGTTTAAATAGAAACATGTTAATAGGAAGAGATTTTTTAATAAAAAATGGAGTAAGACTTTTCTATGATTTACACAAATTAAAATTCAGGGACGTCTATATAGATATGCAAGAAGACATGCATATATCAGCACTAGTTAGAGTTAAAATGACAACGACGTTAAAACCACAGTCGGTTAATTTGATACAAGTGAAGCTGAAGAAAAACCCATATTATGTAGAAGGAAACACAGTCAGAATCACTGAATTACAAGAGGAAATAATTGATGAGCCTGGTTTGGAAGTTCCGGATGGAATAATAGCGTTAGATAAACACTTAACCTTTCCAGTTATGGTGATTAACAACACAGGTAGAGAAATTAAATTATACAGAGGGTGTGTAGTAGCAAAAATTGAACAGAACGTTAGTGAAATATTGGCAACGGATAGAGTAGAAATGCCGGGAACTAATTATTCACAGTCTTCTAGTGAAAGAAGTAATAACAGACGCGGACGCGGAAGTAGAGGAAACACACGAATGAATGAATTGATCCATCCATTCAAAAGAAATACAGCACAAATACATTCACTAGATAAACAGACAAGAGAACAGGAATTGTTGGCACAGTTAAAGACTTCACCAGAAAATAAAGAAGTATTGGAACAGTTTATAAAGGAGAATCAGGATGTGTTTGCAATTAGTGATTTAGAGTTGGGTAAGACAAAAACGGTAACAATGGAGATAGATACGGGAGACCATCCGCCGATTAGCTTAAAACCATATAGAACTCCCTTAAGAAATAGAGAAATTGTAGAAAAGGCAATAGAAGAAATGTTGAAAGCAGGGATAATCAAAAGATCAAAATCAGAGTGGTCATCTCCGGTGGTAATTGTGGCCAAACCTGATGGTTCGAGTCGATTCTGTTGCGACTATCGGGCGTTGAACAAAATTACTAAAAATGTTGCATATCCACTACCAGTGATAGATGATATTTTGGGGTTGCTAAATGGCGCTACATTTTTTACGACGTTAGACGCAAGAGCAGGATTTTGGTGCATTCCGATGTCGGCAGACGCGCAGAGAAAAAGTGCTTTCTGTACTCATATGGGTTCTTATGAATTTTTACGTATGCCTTTTGGAGTCAAAACTGCGCCATCTCATTACATGCTCTTAATAAATGAAGTTTTAGAAGGTATGCAAAGGTTCGCTCTTGCTTATATTGATGATATTCTGATCTTTACTTCTGGAAATGTGGAGGATCATTTGAAACATATAAAGTTAGTGTTTGACAGGTTAAGAAAACATGATGTGAAGTTAAAGCTCAGTAAATGCCAATTTTTAAAGACAGAAACAAAATATTTGGGGTATATTATAAATAGAGAAGGTATAAAACCAGACCAGGACAAAATAAAGGTTATTAAAGAGTTACCTGCTCCAACTAACGTTAAGGAGGTACGCGCCTTTATAGGAACATGCGCGTATTATAGGCGGTTTGTCCCAGCGTTTTCAAAAATAGCTGAACCTATTACAAACTTAACAGGCAAGTACGCTAGGTTTAAGTGGGATGATGAGTGTCAAAAAGCGTTCGAGTATTTAAAAAACAGTTTAACACTGGTACCACTGTTGACGCATCCAGACTTAAACAAACAGTTGATACTGTACACAGATGCTTCAGACAATGCAGTAGGAGCGTGTTTGGTGCAACCATATGAAGGGAAAGAGTCTGGAATACCAGGGGTTAAAAATGAAAGGCCTATATACTTCTTGTCGCATAAACTTAGCAGGTCACAAAGAAAGTGGACGACTATTGAGAAGGAGGCTTACGCAATACATTACGCTCTTCAAAAACTAAATTACTACTTACATAACGCAAATTTTGTTATTAGAACTGACCATATGCCTTTAAAGTCTTTTTTAGAAGCCCCAGTGCAGAACAGGAAAATACAAACCTGGGCATTGAACTTACAGGGATATAATACGAAAATTGAGTACATTCCAGGTAAGATTAACACATGCGCTGATTTACTGTCTAGGATTCCCTATCCACAGTCGTCAGGTGACACAGAAGATGAAGGAGAACCAGAGATTGACGATCGAAATTGGCAAGTAAATATTTTAGATTCTGCTATAATAAATAGAGAAGAATTTGATAGTCTACCATCGGAACAAGAGTCTGAACATAGGGAAGATGATCTACACTTAGAAAAATTTAACATGAAAGAGGAGCAGGACCTAGACCCAAAAGTGTTACAAATAAAAGAAAAATTAAGAGAAACAGAAGATAACAAATATAAAAGGAATTATTTGGTTTTACAAGAGGATGGACATTTATACTACATGTCTGAAAGGAACGAACAACTGAGGAAATACATTCCAAAACATTTAGAAAATGAACTTTTAAAGGCATATCATGATGAAAATGGACATTTAGGTAGAGACAAATTGGTGAAGGCGCTTACAAGTAAATATTACTGGCCAAATTTATTTAAATCTGCATATAAATATGTGGATACCTGTGAGAAGTGCAGATTGAGGAACATGAAAACAATAAAGTGTCCCTTGCAGGATACTGACATTCCTCAGTTTCCAATGCAAAAGATTAGTTTAGATATATCGGGTCCACACCCCAGAACATTGTCAGGAAACGTGTATTTGATTCATATAGTAGATGTTTACAGTCTTTGGCCGGAGGTTTATGCAATTCCGGATAAGAGTGCAGATACAGTAGTCAATATTTTTTTACAAGAGTTTGTCCCAAGATTTAGTTGTCCACAAAGTATACTTACAGACAATGGTAAAGAATTTATAAATAAGAAATTTGAAAAGTTGTTAAAAGATTTAAATATAAAACATATAAAGACATCATATTATAGACCTACTTCCAATGCTAGAAACGAGCGTCAACATCAGACGTTATATAGCATTATATCAAAGATTGTAGATGAACATGAAAGAGATTGGGATTTGTTTTTAGGACCTGCCCTTAACGCCATTCGTACTAATCAAAATGAAAGCACGGGTTTTTCACCATATTATTTAATATACGGGAGAGAACCGATACTACCTATAGACAATCTATTAAAACCTAGACGGAAATATATGGGTGAAGACTTTCAAGAGGTTATAATACAGGAAATGCATAAAGCACACGTAGGACTAAGGAATAATATAATTAAAGCTAGGGAAAGGCAGAAAAAGTACAAGAATATAAATACAAACTTGCAGGAATTTAAGGTTGGTGATAGGGTCTATTACAAGAAGCATAGGAGAAACTCTAAGTTTGATAATCGTTGGATTCCAGGGTATTATATTTTGGAAAAACTAGGTAAAGTATCGTATAAAATTAAGAACCAGGTCACGGGACATGTAGCAAGGGCACACGTGGAACACTTAAGGAGAGATGAAGAAGAGATAGAATATAATAATAATAATAATTATTATTCAGACACAAGGTTTTTAGATGAACAACTCGTTAGAGGTGCTACAGTAACCCCAGGCGTTAGAAGAGATCCAGCACAAAATCGCTTATTAGCAACTCCAGGCTTTGATGATACTCAAGAACAGACGATACCGAAAACAATAGAAGAAGAAAAGTTGAATGAGACTCATTATGATAGTATGGAAGAGGAAATAAGTGATCCGTTTAGGAACACTAGACAGGCAACGAAAAGGAGAATGGATAGACAAAGAGATAGAGAAGTGAAAAGACAGAGGAGAATTAGGGATTATTCAACGAGCGGGGAGGATATGCCGTTACTAGAAAGATCCTTGAGGAATAGTGATCGACAAATTAGATGGGATATTGAACAAAAGAGATTAGCGGCAGCTAAAGAGAGACATACAGACGAAGAAGAAGAAATGGATGAAAAGTCAGAGTCAAGTAGTAGTAGTATGGAGGAAACAAATGGATTGTACGAAGAAGAAGACATTGATGTAGAATTAGCATTGGTTCAAAGAAATTTGGAGTTATTGAAGAAGTGGAACCGTAGGAAGTAGATAAGTAGAGAATATTGCAGATAGCAATTTATAAGTGTTAGAATTCGAAAATGAAGAAGATGACTCTTGGTATTTTTATAATCAATATGGAGGTAGTTTTGAAGGAAGTATATGTATATATTTGGTTATTTCTCTATGGGGTGGAATTGATGGTTGATTTTTTAGTAGCTTGGACAAATTGAAGGGAAATAATTGGCAGGTAGGGCCACAAGTAAATAGGTGAGTGGATGGTGAATACTACATTAGTATAGATAAGAGGACTTGTACTGTAGTTTACAGTGATTAATTAAGAGGATTTTCCGGGTAGTATGATGTGTTTGGAGTTAGGCTAGAAAAAGGAGGAATTGATGTTTGTACTATTTGTTATCATTGATATCGGCAGATATGCTTATAAGATTTGGATATTGGTCTGTAAGTAACAGATACACATATGTAGCATTGAATTGATGGGTTTACTTGGAATGGTAAACTTGAAATTGACGAGAGGAATGAAAAAAAAAAAAAAAAAGAAAAGCTAGTAGTGTTGAATCAATATTTTTTTTGATAATAACAATTATTATTGACGGAAACTGAAGATAAATTTTGAAACTTTATTCATAAAGTATGTATGGAAAGAGAAGTGTGATTACTTCTTACTTTTTCCTTTCTTTTTCTTATTTTCCTAAGTGCGCACTAACTCAGTCTAACATATCTTTTCTGTGAGAATGTGAAATAGGGGATAAGGGAAATATCTTCAGTTTTGTCAATCATAATTTTAATGAACAATTTAAATTTAAAAGCGGTTCGCTTACAGAGAGTTGTAGGAAGTTTTATAGAGAATTTGGTGGGGAGTTTTTGGTATTATTGATATACTGGGAAGTATGTCTCTGGTTAGCAATTGGCTATGATGAGGTAGGAAAATGAGAATGGAGTTAGGAAATATATAAATGGAATGGCCTGAATAAATAGAGATCTGGTACATTATTAGTATGGGTGTTGGGGCCACTATACGTAATAATTTTAAGAAAGTTTACTTGGAAAATCTTTGTTTATTCACTTGGAGTTTTATTTTCGTGTAACTGGGCAATGATGGTTGTTAATTGATTATTTTATTGAGACTATGTTTCAATGCTATATGTATATGTATTATGTTTTATTTCATGCTTGGTTTGGTTTTATAAAAAGTTAGTTTAAGTAAGTTAGGATCGTTGAGTTTATAGTGCTTTGAGTAAAACACTATTGGACCGTAAAAGTGTCTAATAATGATATAATATTTGCTTTTGGGTTGATAAAATGCATGCCATATTAATTTTGAAAATGTGTTTTGATTGGATAATTGTGACGCCTTGTTTTGATTTAGTTTTGCGTAAACAGTTGGATTGATAGATTAAGTGATGTGGTTAATGAATTGGTTTTAAGTTTGGTTAGAATATTAGTTAACTTTTCAAATACAGGGGGCTTTATAAAAAAAAAAAAAAAAAAAAAAGCCCTTTCGTTCAGAAAGGAATTATAAAATTATTGAGGGAGGGTATGGAGACATAGGCTGTTGGGAAGGTTAGGTTGCTTGAAAAGCTTCGAATATATAAGTAGAGTATAACTAGATAGAAGTTTAAGGGAAAAACTGTGAATAGCAGCATATAGAAGAAATACATAGGGGGATAAAGGGCAGATCATGGGACATGAAGGGGGCAAGAAATAGGTGCTGTGAAAAACCAGCTTTAATTATATTAAAGGTGTTCATAAAAATTGAACAGGATCTCATGCTAAAAGGTGAGATAACGCAATTTGGACAAGATTGTGGTTGGAAATTTTAAATGTTGAAGATATAAGGCTTGAAACTTACGTAAAAAGTTCTATTTCATATAGGGTTGTATATATAAAGCTTGTAAAACATTATATCAACTTGGTTTATAGAAAACAAAGATCTATTTTTGTATGACGTATTTATAAGAAAAAATTTGATTGTACAAATTTTTTTTATTGGCAAAGGAGGTAAATGTGGTTGTGTGGAATATGCGTTTCTTTGTGCTTATCTTGACTATTTATTCCTTTTACTGGGTGCACCCCTTCTTTACTTCTTCTAAATACGTTGTTCTCGTTGTTCGGGTTGTCTTGTATTGAGAAATGCGAGTGATTTCCTAATGCCAGTTGTACAAATACGATTTTACGAGCCATTTTGTTTATAATATGCATATTTTATATAGGAACTTGAGGAGCCAAGGAATATATAGTGGATTGCTATATAGTTTGGGGAAATGAAAGAAGAGTAGAAATGGTAAGTTAAAAAAGGGTTACAGTACATGGTACGAGGTATAGAGGTAAAATGGAAGAAGAAGTGGGTTGATTATATAGCTGGGGAAAGAGTTAAAGAAATAGAATGTTTAATTAAATTGGAGTTGGTTTGGGGAGGATTAGAAGAACTATGGAAGATTAGAGGAAAAAGAGGGAATAGAGTAAGGGGATTAGGAGTAAAGATTTTTCCTTTATAAGGAAAATTCTTTAATAAACATGGGGAGGTGTAACAGTATGTGTAGTTTGGGTTATAATTAGGATCTAGTGGGGAATTAGAGATACAGCACGATTGAGCATTATGAGTGAAAGCGGAGAGAGATGCTCAATCGTGACGTATTGTTGTTGTGAAGGGCAGTCAACATCCGATAGTCCAGCTGAGAAGACACGGCTTGTGATCTTGAGAATAAAGTATAAAGTTTTAGTACAGATCAAGTCTTGTTACTTCATTTGACACTACTACAGAATCACTGACGTCAAAGTCTTCTGTTCTCGCCATATCTTTAAGGACGTTAATAACATCGACTCGATCCATGGGCTGGCCATCTTCAGAGGGTGCAGAGCCAGCCAGTTTGTCAGTTCGTTCATTTCCCTCGACTCCCGCATGTCCCGGGACGAAGATGAAAGTGACTTTATGGACAACAGACTTCCGCAACGATTCAGTCCACTGTCTACGTACAGATCCAGCTTCGACCTTCTGAATCATGCTCATTGAATCACTTAGTACACACACGTTGGTATAATGCTGTGATTCCAGCCATATGAAAGCCTGTGTGACTGCCATCACCTCCATCGTCATGCTGCTCGTGGTCATAGAGTGGGCACCACTGGATTCTTGAACGGTTCGGCCCGCTGAACGGGCTGGAAATGCCCACGCACTTCTCTGCTGCTTTACAACAGATCCATCTGAATAGATGAGCACTTCGGGGCTATCTGAGTGTTCATAGATGAGCGCGTTAGCCTCTGCATTGCCAGCGGCAGGATTCTGCTCTCTGCACCGTCTGTCGAGTGTGATAATGCAGGAGAAAGTGCACTTAAAAGATGGAGGCACCGGCACCCATTCCTTGCCGGGGTTGATACTGGTAAGACTGCAGACCTGTCTGACGACATCTTCCGCCTGACCCATCCATGATTTGCCTCTCTTTAGCCTGTCACCATTTTCTCTGAATATAGCGTCATGCAGAGGGTACTGCTCATCTGCACTTATTTTTAAGTATGCACGAGGTCTCCAGATCTTGATCCTGTGTTCCATTGTCGGAAAGTCAAGGAGGTATCTCATTGCTTCACAGCTGGTGTCTCTCGTGCAGCCCAAAATGATGCGCATGGCTTCGTTTTGTACCTTTTCAAGTCTTCCAATCTGTGTAGGGCTGACAGTGAGGATGGCCAGGGCATACTCTATGCGTGAAAGCACAAATCCTTGGAACAGAAGTATTAGCAGTCTTTGCTCGATATTGGCAGTCGCCATGACACTCATTTCTGACAAACCTTTTCGAGCCTTCGTTATGACATAATCGACATGATCTCTGAAGGACAGGCTACGATCAAGCCTCACGCCAAGATATGTCATTGACTGGGTTCTACTCAAACTGCTCCCATCCATTCTTACTGACGGCAGGTCTGTTTTCACAATATGATTGTTTAGTGAGAACCATGTAACCGTTGCCTTTGCAGGGTTGACAAAGGGCATCGGCATCAGCACACCATGAGGAAATTCGGTCTAGCTCGCCCCGCATATAATTGGCAACCGCTTGTCTATCTCGACCCTGTCGATACACGAGGATGTCGTCAACGAATGACAGAGTCCCGTCCAACTGTTGTTCAGTGAACGGCACCGTATACACGTTGAATAGTACTGGTGACAGTGGTGAACCCTGCGGTAATCCTGGAATATTGTTATCGGCTCAGAAGACCAACTCCCGCATCTTAGCACCACCTTCCTTTGGAGCAGAACTGCAGCTATCCATCGTACAAGGTGAGGGTGCACTTTCAGTCTGAGGAGGGTTTGCATCAAGTGCTCGAAAGATACTCTGTTATATGCGTCCTCTAAGTCTATGGCGGCCGCACATGCATCTTCTCTGACCTGAAATCCTTCGTAAACATCTTGAGCAAAGACCGCCGCATTCAGCCATGACTCTTTGTTGCGTCTGTATCCTCCAAGTGTGGGCGGGAAGCAGCCGAGCTGTTCCAAGTCCCAAGCAAGTCTCTGTGCTACAATTTTCTCCAGTAGCTTGCCAACAGTATTCTTCGGCATCGTAATGATTCTGTAGCCGCTTATCTTGGAATGGTCTTTGTTCGTTTTTGGCAGCGGCAGCAAGTAGCTGTGTAGCCATTCTTCTTTGACCTGACCCCTCTGGATACTGGTGTTGAATTCTCTGGCCAGTTCTTCCATGTCATCATCTGATATCACCAGTAGGTCACCATATCGGATGCCGTCTGGGCCTGGGGCGGTGTTTGGTGATTTCTTGAGCATCGCACGCAATATCTCAGCTGTGATTGTCCATTCTTCGTCTGTCCCGACCCCTCGCACAACTGAGAGAGTGTCGTTGTGGTCCTCTGTCTGGCGGGCTCGTCTTTCTGGTCAGTCTGTTCTATGTAGCGTGCAAGAAGGGCCTTACCTTTATCCGCATCCGGCTTTTTCTTTTCGAGGTCTGTGCCTTGAAAGTCTTGAATACCCCTACGTTGTGCAGCACCGTTCATGCTCTTGTGGAGGCGCCAGAATGTCGTAAGAGATCGCTCGGAGCACACCTTCCTGCAGAACTCGTCCCATTTCTCGGCATTGGCCTGTTTGGCGCACGATTTGAATAAAGTCGTCGTCCTAACGACCTCAGTCTTCAGGTTCGCCAACTCAACCTGTAGCATGTTAGCCTTTCTGGCCTTTTGCCAGTCTTTGACAGCCACTCTCTTTCCCAGCCATGCCTTCTCGACCTCTCCATTCCACCATGGTGGCTGCAATCATCTTTCTTGTCTCCTGCGGGAGGAAGTTAGTTTTCTTCTTCTGATCTTGCTTATGGCGTCTTGACCAGTGTTGTCGTGCGGGAAGGCATGTGTCTTGTTTCTTTGCCTCATGGCCCCGTCTCTCTTGATCAAGATGACACAAGGGTGGTGGTCACTATCGTGGTATCCCAGTGTGCCCCACCGGCACCTTGGTGCGATGGTGGGTGACACCAGAGCCAAGTCAATGACGCTGTCAGAGTCACCTGGTCGAGTGGCTATTCTAGTGCCCTTCCCATCATTCAGACATATTAGGACAACAGATGCCGGGGCGTCCTCCAGATCTTCTCCCTGTCTATTGGTGATGCAATTCCCCCATTGACTGCCTCTGGCATTGAAGTCCCCACAGTAGATGATATGCCTTTCATCCATATCGAACAAACTCTGCCATTGTCGCACGTCGACCTTCCCATTTCGCGCATAAACGTTCACGATTACAAGCTGCACTGGTGTCATTATTCTTAATGCCTGCACTTGCAGGGCATCACTGTTCCAGGAAGACATATCGATCTCAGACACTAGTATGTTGTCGCGGACCAGAATGGCCTGTCCGAGGTGCCGCCTGTTAAAGAATCCTTGAAATCCCGCGACATTGACTGTTCCGTCGCCGAGCTGTGTTTCTTGTATATTTCTATGACTACAATATCGTTTCCGTAGAGTAGTTTTTCAAGAATGGGTCGGCGTTGACTAAATGATGCACAGTTTCAGTACAGTACTCGAACGTTTCCGATACTCAATCTGTCACATTTTAAACGCCTTCTGCGTGCGCCCGCTCTCTTACCACGTTGTGTCCTTGCTGGTCGTCTGGTCGTCATGTTAGGCTTAACTATCGCCACCGGGCGCCGATGATACGTCGAAGGAAGTCCGGGCGCGCGTGCACGAACGCTGTTCCACGGTCCGAACTCCATTTCACCACGAAAAAACACTTAATCCATACACATTTCGGAATAAACACGTTCCATTTTTCGGGACGAAGAAATGTCCCGCCATCTTGCTTCAAGGGAACTCCTTGTTTTAAAATGCTTCTTCTATAGCCAATACTGCCTGAAAAGTTTGCAAGACTCATCGTGTTAGACTTGTTTCTGCAAGTTCTTTTGTAATTTGAAATGGTGCAGTTACGATATCATTATCTTCTGTTTGTACCTTAACGCCATTTCCGCCTGATTAGTTTGAGTAATATCGTGTTAGGCTTGAAGTTCTTTTGGAGTTTGAGCCTATCTAGTTGAATAACTGCTTCTCACACATCTGTTTCTTCTAGTTCTCTAGAAATTTCAGCTCGTCATGATCAACTAGAAGCGTATTCTGTGTTTATCTTAACTCTGCAACCTTGTCTGCGAGATCCGTTTGCAAAAACTGGTCGTAGGAGCTTGATTTCTGCAAGTTCTGAAAGAGGTGCAGCTTCTACTGATCCAATGGAACCTTCTTCTGTTTGTGCCTCACTGCTTCTCCTAGAGCTTAATTTGACCATGATAAACTTGTTCCTGTAGGTACTTTCTTCGTCTCAGCTCGTATTGATCCTGTATCAGCATCTTCTCTTGTGCCTCAACTGATTCTACTAGAGACTATTCTGCCTGGTGACTCAACGTACTAGACTTATTTCTGCAAGTTCTTTTAGAGGTTGAACTGGTGCAGGGTCCGTATCATCGTCTTCTGTCTGTACCTTAACTACTTCTTCTATAGCCAATTCTGCCTGAAATGTTTGCGAGACTCATCGTGTTAGACTTGTTTCTGCAAGTTCTTTTGTAATTTGAAATGGTGCAGATCCCATATCTTCTGTTTGTATCTTAACGCCTTCCTCTATAGCCATTTCCGCCTGATTAGATTGAGAAACTCAGCGTGTTAGACTTAGTTTTGGAAGTTCTTTTGGAGTTTGATCCTATCTAGTTAAGTATCTGCGTCTCACACATCTGTTTCTTCTAGTTCTCTAGGAATTTTAGCTCGTCGTGATCAACTAGAAGCATATTCTGTGTTTATCTTAACTCTGCAGCCTTTTCTGCGAGATCCGTTTGCAAAAACTGGTCGTAGAGACTTATTTCTGCAAGTTCTGAAGGAGGTGCAGCTTCTACTGATCCAATGGAAGCATCTTCTGTTTGTGCCTCAACTGATTCTCCTAAAGCTAAATTTGGCCATGATAAACTTGTTTCTGAAGGGTCTTTCTTCGTTTCAGCTCGTGTTGGTAGTGTATCAGCATCTTTACTTGTGCATCAACTGATTGTACTAGAGTCTATTCTGCCTGGTGACTCAACGTATTAGACTTATTTCTGCAAGTTCTTTTAGAGGTTGAACTGGTGCAGAGTTCGTATCATCGTCTTCTGTCTGTACGTTAACTGCTTCTTCTATAGCCAATTCTGCCTGAAAAGTTTGCGAGACTCATCGTGTTAGACTTGTTTCTGCAAATTCTTTTGTAGTTTGAAATGGTGCAGATCCCATATCATCCATCTTCTTTTTGTACCTTAACGCCTTCCTTTATAGCCATTTCCGCCTGATTAGTTTGAGAAACTGAAAGTGTTAGACTTGTTTTTGGAAGTTCTTTTGGAGTTTGATCCTATCTAGTCTCACACATCTGTTTCTTCTAGTTCTCTAGGAATTTTAGCTCGTTCTGATCAACTAGAAGCATATTCTGTGTTTATCTTAACTCTGCAGCCTTTTCTGCGAGATCTGTTTGCAAAAACTGGTCGTAGGAGCTCGATTTCTGCAAGTTCTGAAGGAGGTGCAGCTTCTACTGATCCAGTGGAAGCATCTTCTATTTGTGTCTCAACTGATTCTCCTAGAGCTAAATTTGACCATGATAAACTTGTTTCTGCAGGTTCTTTCTTCGTTTCAGCTCGTGTTGATTATTTTGAAAAACTCATCGTGTTAGACTTGTTTTTGGAAGTTCTTTTGGAGTTTGATCCTATCTAGTCTCACACATCTGTTTCTTCTAGTTCTCTATGAATTTTAGCTCGTTCTGATCAACTAGAAGCATATTCTGTGTTTATCTTAACTCTGCAGCCTTTTCTGCGAAATCCGTTTGCAAAAACTAGTCGTAGGAGCTTGATTTCTGCAAGTTCTGAAGGAGGTGCATCTTCTACTGATCCAGTGGAAGCATCTTCTGTGTGTGCCTCAACTGATTCTCCTAGAGCTAAATTTGACCATGATAAACTTGTTTCTGAAGGTTCTTTCTTCGTTTCAGCTCGTGTTGATCCTGATCAGCATCTTTACTTATGCCTCAACTGATTCTACTAGAGACTATTCTGCCTGGTGACTCAACGTATTAGACTTATTTCTGCAAGTTCTTTTAGAGGTTGTACTGGTGCAGGGACCGTATCATCGTCTTCTGTCTGTACGTTAACTGCTTCTTCTATAGCCAATTCTGCCTGAAAAGTTTGCGAGACTCATCGCTTTAGACTTGTTTCTGCAAGTTCTTTTGTAATTTGAAATGGTGCAGATCCCATATCTTCTGTTTGTACCTTAACGCCTTCCTCTATAGCCATTTCCGCTTATTAGTTTGAGAAATTCATCATGTTAGACCTGTTTTTGAAAGTTCTTTTGGAGTTTGATCCTATCTAGTTAAGTATCTGCGTCTCAAACATCTGTTTCTTCTAGTTCTCTAGGAATTTTAGCTCGTTCTGATCAACTAGAAGCATATTCTGTGTTTATCTTAACTCTGCAGCCATTTCTGCGAGATCTGTTTGCAAAAACTGGTCGTAGGAGCTCGATTTCTGCAAGTTCTGAAGGAGGTGCTGCTTCTACTTATCCAGTGGAAGTATCTTTTGTTTGTGGCTCAACTGATTCTCCTAGAGCTAAATTTGACCATGATAAACTTGTTTCTGCAGGTTCTTTCTTCGTTTCAGCTCGTGTTGATCCTGTATCAGCATCTTCTCTTGTGCCTCAACTGATTCTACTAGAGACTATTCTGCCTGATGAATCAACGTATTAGACTTATTTCTGCAAGTTCTTTTAGAGGTTGAGCTGGTGCAGAATCCGTATCATCGTCTTCTGTCTGTACCTTAACTGCTTCTTCTATAGCCAATTCTGTCTTAAAAGTTTGCGAGACTCATCGTGTTAGACTTGTTTCTGCAAGTTCTTTTGTAGTTTGAAATGGTGCAGATCCCATATCATCCATCTTCTGTTTGTACCTTAACGCCTTCCTCTATAGCCATTTCCGCCTGATTAGTTTGAGAAACTCAGCGTGTTAGACTTGGTTTTGGAAGTTCTTTTGGAGTTTGATCCTATCTAATTAAGTATCTGCGTCTCACACATCTGTTTCTTCTAGTTCTCTAGGAATTTTAGCTCGTCGTGATCAACTAGAAACATATTCTGTGTTTATCTTAACTCAGCAGCCTTTTCTGCGAGATCCGTTTGCAAAAACTGGTCGTAGAGACTTATTTCTGCAAGTTCTGAAGGAGGTGCAGCTTCTACTGATCCAATGGAAGCATCTTCTGTTTGTGTCTCAACTGATTCTCCTGTGTGTCAGGTCTTGTCAGATATGACTGAGCTACCGGATGACAGTAGACTGTACTACCTGCTTTCTGTCAGCGCCGAATGTTGGGCGGCGCTTACCAAACCCGACACCCCACATTGTGCCAACGGCTTCGGGCGGAAGAGCGCAATTGGGAGGGTACTAGCCTTATCCTGGTGCGAGGAAATGCAACCCAAAGACAAAATAAGTCATGGCAGGGCAGACCAGGCCCCAAGCCTTGGTTGGCAGCTGGTCCAGGATCGAAGCTCCGACAGGCGGACAGTAAGAGCATTGCTTTGCTGATCCGACAGCTTCTGCAGCTTGTCTTGTTCCAGATTATAGGTGTCAACGTTCCTCTGGAGTGAACTAGGCATGCCGAGAGAGGGATCATGCTGCATGGGCAACACATGGTTTCTTTATTTTAGCCCAGGCTTTGTGCTATGGAGAGGCAATAACTCCATCCCTGGTCTTAACCGGTCTCGGAATCAAAGCGAGACGCAACTGTTACGGGTTATAAGTCCTTGTCAGTTGGCGTAGACATGGGGCGCCACGCGTTGCCTCTGACGGTGGGAGACACCCACAGGTGTCACTGATCAGCTACCGCCCGCCTCAAGCTGGGCATCCCCCAGCCAATTGGGTGCTGATCCGCCACAGCCTGCCTGCTTCAATGGGTGCTTGGGGCTAGGACAAAATCTGAATCGCAGGCTGTAAAACCAATGCACCAGGTACTAATAAAAAGAATAGAAACATCAAGCTACGGCTTGCAACCTGGAACGTGAGAACCATGTGTCCAGGATTTTCCACTGACTTGACAAATATTGACGATGTGAGAAAAACGGCTGTGATTGATGCTGAACTCAATCGTCTTAACATTGATATTGCTGGCCTGCAGGAGACTCGCCTCGCTGAGGAAGGGTCACTCAGGGAAAACAATTACACCTTTTTTTGGAAGGGAAGAGGGCAGGCAGAAAAAAGGCAACATGGTGTGGGCTTTGCAGTGAAGAATTCGCTACTGGGAATGATTGATATCCCAGCTGGAGGTAATGAAAGATTATTATCACTGCGCTTGGCAACCTCTTGTGGATTTGCCACCATTATCACTGCATATGCACCGACACTCGCTTCCTCTGATGATGTAAAGGATACGTTCTATGAGCAGCTAGACTCTGCGATCAAGGCAGTTGCAAAATCCGACTACATTTATATGCTCGGTGATTTCAATGCTCGTGTGGGCAGGGACTCAAGTTCATGGCCAGTGTGCCTTGGAAAATACAACATCGGTCGCATGAATGATAATGGGCAAAGGCTGCTGGAGTATTGCACTAGAAATGACCTATGTATTACAAACTCCTTTTTTAAAACAAAAGAGATGCATAAGGTCACATGGAAACATCCAAGATCCGGCCATTGGCATCAGCTGGACTTCATTATCACACGGAGACAACATCTGAACCATACATCATTAACTCGAAGTTACCACAGTGCTGACTGTGATACAGATCATTCTTTGGTTGTTGCAAGGGTTAGACTGAGACCAAAGAGAATCTACACAGCTAAACACAAGTCTAGCCCCAGGATTAATATTACTAACACTCACGATCCTGGAAAGTGCTTTGAATTTCAACAGCAACTTGAAGACGCTTTCAATGGTACATCAGAAAATTGTATAGTAAATGATAAATGGAGTAAACTTAAGGATACTATTTATAAAACAGCGGTAGGGGTTTACGGCACTGTGGATCATAAGAGGCAGGACTTGTTTGCGGCAAACAGCCAGATACTGCAGCCCTTGATTGATAAAAAGAAGATAGCTCTCTTAAGAAACAAGGAAAGACCAACGCGTAACACTCTGAGTGAGCTGAAGCAAGCGAGGAAGGATGTACAAAAGGCTGCCAGGCAGTGTGCGAATGACTATTGGATCAAGTTATGTGAGTCCATTCAAATCGCAAGTGATAAGGGAAACATCAGAAGCATGTATGAAGGGATAAAGAAAGCCTGTGGTCCAATGATCAAAAGAAGTGCACCGCTGAAAACCTTGACTGGAGAAATCATCACTGATAAGAAACAGCAGATGGATAGATGGGTCGAGCACTATTTAGAGCTTTACTCAAGTGAGACCAAGCTAGCGGATGATGCCCTCAACGCCATAGAGGCGCTGCCAACTCTTGACCACCTGGACACACTTCCCACTATAACAGAAGTTAAGTGTGCTATAAATGAGCTTGCATCTGGCAAGGCTCCAGGTAAGGATGGGATTCCAATAGAGGTGATCAGGAGTGGGCAAGACACACTCGCTCTACAGATCCACCAGCTAATAGAGCTATGCTGGCGAGAAGGACAAGTCCCACAGGATTTCAAAGATTCAAACATCATAACGCTGTACAAGAACAAGGGAGATCGGAGCGACTGTAATAACTATAGGGGTATCTCACAACTGTGTATTGTTGGGAAAGTATTTGCCAGAATTGTCCTGCACAGACTTCAAGTCCTGGGAGATCAAGTCTACCCCGAATCACAGTGCGGCTTCTGTCAGAACCGGTCTACCATTGATATGATATTCTCATTGCGACAAATGCAAGAAAAATGCCGGGAAAAAAATCAGCCACTGTTTATTGCCTTCATCGACCTCACAAAGGCATTCGATTTGGTCAGTCGTGAGGGTCTGTTTAAAGCACTAAAGAAGATTGGCTGCCCACCAACTCTTCTGTCCATTGTGGAATCGTTCCACACAGGCATGAAGGGTATAATCAAGTTTGATGGCTCAACTTCAGAAGAGTTTGAAATCAAGAGTGGAGTTAAGCAAGGTTGTGTACTAGCCCCCACCCTCTTTGGGATATACTTTTCACTTCTACTGAAATATGCCTTTCGTGATCAGGATGACGGTATATACATTCACTCACGCTCAGATGGTGGCCTCTATAATGCTCAGAGATTGAAGGCCAAGACCAAAATTAGCAGGGTACTAATCAGAGAGTTGCTTTTTGCGGATGATGCTGCGATTACGACCCACTCTGAGGAAGAATTACAACAACTACTATCTGCATTCTCCAATGCTTGTTCTGAATTTGGTTTAACAATTAACAAAAAGAAGACACAGATTATTTCACAAGGTGCACATGGTGTACCATCAATCTTTATTGACGACGCCGAACTGGAGATAGTAGACCATTTTACATATCTAGGATCAGAGGTAAATAGCAAATCATCTCTCGATCAGGAAATCAGCATCAGGATTGGCAAGGCAGCAACAACAATGAACATGTTAGCAAAAAGAGTCTGGGAGAACAGGAAGCTTACTGCCAAAACAAAAGTCCTCGTCTACCAAGCCTGTGTCCTTAGTACTCTTCTTTATGGCAGTGAAACCTGGACAACTTACTCACGCCAAGAGAAACGTTTAAACAGCTTTCATATGCGGTGTCTGCGAAGAATACTTGGTATTAAGTGGCAAGACAAAATCACAAATACTGAAGTATTGGAAAGATCAGGTTGTGTGACGGTGTATTCCATGCTCAGTCTTCGTAGACTTAGATGGATAGGACACATTAGGAGGATGGATGATGGTAGAATACCAAAGGACATCTTTTTTGGGGAATTACAGACGGGTAGGGGATCTCAGGGTCGGCCTCTACTACGATACAAAGATGTGTGTAAGCGGGACATGATTGATATAGGCATTGATAATGCACAATGGGAACACGTCGCCGCTGAACGTGTTGCATGGAGGGCAACTATCAGAAATGGAATAAAGACAAAGGAGAAAATGATTGCAGATAAAGCACACATAGAGTGTGAGAGACGTAAGATGGTGCAAAATGGTGGAAGTGACCATGTTTTCACATGCACCTACTGTGGGCAAACATTTTCAGCAAGAATTGGCCTTACCAGCCACACTCGCCACCGCCATGGATCGTAGTTATTAAGCCTTTTTGAAGCACAATGTATCAAACTATCGTCTGTCAAGACGGAAAGGTGCCAATGATTCTCCTAAAGCTAAATTTGGCCATGATAAACTTGTTTCTGAAAGGTCTTTCTTCGTTTCAGCTCGTGTTGGTAGTGTATCAGCATCTTTACTTGTGCATCAACTGATTGTACTAGAGACTATTCTGCCTGGTGACTCAACGTATTAGACTAATTTCTGCAAGTTCTTTTAGAGGTTGAACTGGTGCAGAGTTCGTATCATCGTCTTCTGTCTGTACGTTAACTGCTTCTTCTATAGCCAATTCTGCCTGAAAAGTTTGCGAGACTCATCGTGTTAGACTTGTTTCTGCAAATTCTTTTGTAGTTTGAAATGGTGCAGATCCCATATCATCCATCTTCTTTTTGTACCTTAACGCCTTCCTTTATAGCCATTTCCGCCTGATTAGTTTGAGAAACTGAAAGTGTTAGACTTGTTTTTGGAAGTTCTTTTGGAGTTTGATCCTATCTAGTCTCACACATCTGTTTCTTCTAGTTCTCTAGGAATTTTAGCTCGTTCTGATCAACTAGAAGCATATTCTGTGTTTATCTTAACTCTGCAGCCTTTTCTGCGAGATCTGTTTGCAAAAACTAGTCGTAGGAGCTTGATTTCTGCAAGTTCTGAAGGAGGTGCATCTTCTACTGATCCAGTGGAAGCATCTTCTGTGTGTGCCTCAACTGATTCTCCTAGAGCTAAATTTGACCATGATAAACTTGTTTCTGAAGGTTCTTTCTTCGTTTCAGCTCGTGTTGATCCTGATCAGCATCTTTACTTATGCCTCAACTGATTCTACTAGAGACTATTCTGCCTGGTGACTCAACGTATTAGACTTATTTCTGCAAGTTCTTTTGGAGGTTGAACTGGTGCAGGGACCGTATCATCGTCTTCTGTCTGTACGTTAACTGCTTCTTCTATAGCCAATTCTGCCTGAAAAGTTTGCGAGACTCATCGCTTTAGACTTGTTTCTGCAAGTTCTTTTGTAGTTTGAAATGGTGCAGATCCCATATCTTCTGTTTGTACCTTAACGCCTTCCTCTATAGCCATTTCCGCCTGATTAGTTTGAGAAATTCATCGTGTTAGACCTGTTTTTGAAAGTTCTTTTGGAGTTTGATCCTATCTAGTTAAGTATCTGCGTCTCAAACATCTGTTTCTTCTAGTTCTCTAGGAATTTTAGCTCGTTCTGATCAACTAGAAGCATATTCTGTGTTTATCTTAACTCTGCAGCCATTTCTGCGAGATCTGTTTGCAAAAACTGGTCGTAGGAGCTCGATTTCTGCAAGTTCTGAAGGAGGTGCTGCTTCTACTTATCCAGTGGAAGTATCTTTTGTTTGTGGCTCAACTGATTCTCCTAGAGCTAAATTTGACCATGATAAACTTGTTTCTGCAGGTTCTTTCTTCGTTTCAGCTCGTGTTGATCCTGTATCAGCATCTTCTCTTGTGCCTCAACTGATTCTACTAGAGACTATTCTGCCTGATGAATCAACGTATTAGACTTATTTCTGCAAGTTCTTTTAGAGGTTGAGCTTGTGCAGAATCCGTATCATCGTCTTCTGTCTGTACCTTAACTGCTTCTTCTATAGCCAATTCTGCCTTAAAAGTTTGCGAGACTCATCGTGTTAGACTTGTTTCTGCAAGTTCTTTTGTAGTTTGAAATGGTGCAGATCCCATATCATCCATCTTCTGTTTGTACCTTAACGCCTTCCTCTATAGCCATTTCCGCATGATTAGTTTGAGAAACTCATCGTGTTAGACTAGTTTTTGAAAGTTCTTTTGGAATTTGAACCTATCTAGTTAAGTATCTGCGTCTCACACATCTGTTTCTTCTAGTTCTCTAGGAATTTTAGCTCGTTCTGATCAACTAGAAGCATATTATGTGTTTATCTTAACTCTGCAGCCTTTTCTGCGAGATCCGTTTGCAAAAACTTGTCGTAGGAGCTCGCTTTCTGCAAGATCTGAAGGAGGTGCAACTGCTAGTGATCCAGTGGAAGCACCTTCTGTTTGTGCCTCAACTGATTCTCCTAGAGCTAAATTTGACCATGATAAACTTGTTTCTGAAGGTTCTTTCTTCGTTTCATCTCATGCTGATCCTGTATCAGCATCTTCTCTTGTGCCTCAACTGATTGTACTAGAGACTATTCTGCCTGGTGACTCAACGTATTAGACTTATTTCTGCAACTTCTTTTAGAGGTTGAACTGGTGCAGAATCCGTATCATCGTCTTCTGTCTGTACCTTAACTGCTTCTTCTATAGCCAATGCTGCCTGAAAAGTTTGCTAGACTCATCGTGTTAGACGTGTTTCTGCTAACTCTTTTGTAGTTTGAAACGGTGCAGATCTCATATCTTCTTAACGCCTTCCACTATAGCTATTTCCGCCTGATTAGTTTGAGAAACTCATCGTGTTAGACTTGTTTTTGAAAGGTCGTTTGGAGTTTGATCATATCTAGTTAATGTATCTGCGTCTCACACATGTGTTTCTTCTAGTTCTATAGGAATTTTTGCTCTTTCTGATCAACTAGAAGCATATTCTGTTAGTTAGTTAGTTAGTTAGTTATGTGTTTATCTTAACTCTGCAGCCTTTTCTGCGAGATCCGTTTGCATAAACTGGTCGTAGGAGCTCGATTTCTGCAAGTTCTTCTACTGATCCAGTGGAAGCATCTTCTGTTTGTGCCTCAACTGTTTCTTCTAGAGCTAAATTTGACCATGATAAACTTGTGTCTGAAGGGTCTTTCTTCATTTCAGCTCGTGTTGATCCTGTATCAGCATCTTCTCTTGTTCCTCAACTGATTCTACTAGAGACTATTCTGCCTGGTTGTCGTGGTTAGTTTAAAGTGCCGTCCCTGGAGTGAGGGGAGTCAACACCCACATTATATTTAACCCCTTATCAATATCCTGGAGAATCCACTAGCTTCCGTCCACCACACTCCTTCGGTTCATGGACACCTCTTTCTCTCTCTCTATCACTCTACCTGATCATGCCCCCTCTCATTCTTCCCCAATGCAACATACTCAACAACTCTTGCTTCTAAAGATTAATAACGATTAATTTATTAAAAGAAAAGTGTTTCTGAGCTTCTTGCTCCGCTTCCCGTTTCCTAGCAGCTTCCTCAACTTCAAGTTTCTTAGCTGCCTGCTCAGCTTCAATTTCCAGCCTTCTCATGGCTTGCTCTGCTTCCAATTTCTTAGCAGCTTGTTCTAACTCCATCCTTCTCAATTCCTGCTCGGCCTTTCGATCTTCCCTTTCTGCTTGACGAAACTCCCTCTCCACCTTCTGTACGTAATCTGTTAGTGCAGAACCCGACAAGCCCATTTCTTCCCCCTTTGCCCTTAGTTCTGCCGTAGTTAGTTTACGAGTGGCCATATTTTAGAGAGGTCAGTCAGCAGGTTGAATATTAATTATCTCTAAACAAATATATAGATAATGACTAATTAACCGGTATCTATATATTTATCCACACAGCACAACACAACACAATCACTCAGTGACAAGAGTAGAATTAGGACCACAGACCTAAGTAGACGTGTGAAGTGTGAACAGGTAAGATATGTGTCTTAACCCTTATCCACATTCACTCTAGCTGGATTCTCACTAATATGATATCTCCGTCCTGTAACTAAGGATCCCGTGTCGATAATTCCCGTGTCAAAAGATCCCCCCTTTTTCGAGAGATCCCACTGTCCAAGAATCACGTTTACGAGAGATCCCGCTGTCCAAAGATCACGTTTACGGGAGATCCCGCTGTCCACAAATCCCGGACGAGCCCCCAATAATGTCGTGGTTAGTTTAAAGTGTCGTCCCTGGAGTGAGGGGAGTCAACACCCACATTATATTTAACCCTTTATCAATATCCTGGAGAATCCACTAGCTTCCGTCCACCACACTCCTTCGGTTCATGGACACCTCTTTCTCTCTCTCTATCACTCTACCTGATCATGCCCCCTTTCATTCTTCCCCAACGCAACATACTCAACAACTCTTGCTTCTAAAAATTAATAACGATTAATTTATTAAAAGAAAAGTGTAACGTATGTGAGACGTGTATGCGAAGAAATGGGTGTTGTATATTCTAGTGTAAATGTAGAAATCCGACCCACAAAGTTCAGAATCAGAGTCCACTCATCATGGCAAGGATTACACGACATCACAAGAATCAGCACAATGGACCTCACCAAACGCTGCGTCTCTCCCGCCAGACAGTGTCCACCTCCAGGAGCTATGATAATCACGAGGTCTGATCCCCACTCAACTATACAGTCTGGGACTGATACTATTGTTTTTCCTTTAAAAAAAAACTGTTCCTAATAGTTTATAGAAACTGAAACCACACAATTCCTGCACAGTGAAAAGCGGAACATTGTCCCATGAACATGACATTCTTTCGTCTTACGAAATGTCCTAAAGTTTTCACTCTTAAAACAGTCATTGTACTTAGTCTGAAATAGATCTCTTAATTTCCTAGATAAAGATTTATTGTTCTGATTTCCTTGTTAAGTGGAACAACCACTCTCCAATGTTCTGGTCTCATGTAGTGTGAAAATCAATCCCTACTGTTCTGGTAATAAGTGGAATGAACATCCATCACCACTGGTTTATTGACGAATGGTATGAAAACCAAAACCCATTACTATGTTGCTGTCCACAGGTAGTGTGAAATAGTCTCAATAATGTTTTCAGTATTTATCCTGTGGGATACTTATACTATTCAGCTCCACCGAGCAATGTTTTATCAACTTTTTCTAGCATAGGCCTAGTGAGAAAGGTGCTGACCAATCTTCCTGCACCAAAAATATCCCGGATCGGACTTTTCAATGTTTCTGTGTTCTTCATCCCAACCAGAGGGAACCTGTAAAATATATAACACAACTGGTGAGAGCCTCCCCGTCACTGATCCCTATTAGATGAGCGTGGGCCACCGGCCTCGCTAAGAAAAATACAGTGAACTAAACTCTGTCAGGGACAGATGAGCTAATCACATAGGTCTTCATCAGGCCAAGACAAGAAAAAAATAAAAAACAAACAGAGTGCGGAACCCCCAGGGAGCACCCCACTATTGGACAATTTCCCCATCTCCCAATTATCCCCCATTACTCAATTCTCAACTAGTAGAGCTTATCAACACTTCACTACTCTATTCTCAACTAACAGAGCTAATCATCACACTCTAGCTAGTTTCAACCATGCTACTGCCTTAATTAATTAGGCCTAATTATACTATCTATTATACCTTAGGCAACACAGCAGTTCTTCCAAATCACATCTACATTTTGCCATAACAGGCACGTGTAAAATTAAATCGAATGAATCCCGCACACGGTAGATGTTATTAAAATCCATAACTGCAGTGCCAAAGCACGTCTGCCTAAGTTAACGGTCTGAGTTACAGTAGTTGTCAACAAATCATGTTTCTTGACAAACAGCCTTGAATTGTTCACGTGACGTTTTTGATGTCAAAACACCAGATGGTTTCAGGGGCAGATTATCCACTTCAGAGTAAGTTCTCGCCCCTGAGTTTAAATCTCTACAAGAGTTGTCTTTCCTTGTTATGACCACCAACACAGCCAGTGTGTTCCTGCATTCTTTGAATTCAAGTCTCAATAACAAGCCAACAATTCGTTTGATGTCGGAGAATTCTCGTGGTCTCCCTACTGTTCTGATCTCGCCGCCTAGAAGTAAACAAGTTGCAGCTGTGGCTCAGACTGTCTTTGGTAATTTCTATCATCTGGCGGTTAATTTATAGTGATGTTATGACACTGGTGACTCAACGTATTAGACTTATTTCTGCAATTTCTTTTAGAGGTTGAACTGGTGCAGAATCCGTATCATCGTCTTCTGTCTGTACGTTAACTGCTTCTTCTATAGCCAATACTGCCTGAAAAGTTTGCGAGACTCATCGTGTTAGACTTGTTTCTGCAAGTTCTTTTGTAATTTGAAATGGTGCAGATCCCATATCTTCTGTTTGTACCTTAACGCTTTCCTCTATAGCCATTTCCGCCTGATTAGTTTGAGAAACTCAACGTGTTAGGCTTCTTTCTGGAAGTTGTTTTGGAGTTTGAGCCTGTCTAGTTGAGTAACTGCGTCTCACACATCTATTTCTTCTAGTTCTCTAGGAATTTTAGCTCGTGCTGATCAACTAGAAGTATATTCTGTGTTTATCTTAACTTTGCAGCCTATTCTGCGACATCCGTTTGCAAAAACTGGTCGTAGGAGCTCGATTTCTGCAAGTTCTGAAGGAGGTGCAGCTTCTGTTTGTGCCTCAACTGTTTCTCCTAGAGCTAAATTTGACCATGATAAACTTGTTTCTGAAGGGATTTCTTCGTTTCAGCTCGTGTTGATCTTGTATCAGCATCTTCTCTTGTTCCTCAACTGATTGTACTAGAGACTATTCTGCCTGGTGACTCAACGTATTAGGCTTATTTCTGCAAGTTCTTTTAGAGGTTGAACTGGTGCAGAATCCGTATCATGGTCTTCTGTCTGTACCTTAACTGTTATCAGTTATTCAGTTATCAGTTATCAGTTGGGGTATCTTCATTGCACTCCGGACATGCCCATAGGTGCTCAGATCCTTCCCCCAGCATATGCATCAGCTAATAGTGCCAGTTCTGTGTTGGTTGACGAGGAGCTTTGTTTTTCCGATGTACCTCTCGGATGTGCCGATTCTTACTCCCAGGTCTTTCATCCTGGACAGCGATGTGGAATCACTGACGTCAAAGTCCTCTGTTCTCGCCATATCTTTAAGGACGTTAATAACATCGACTCGATCCATGGGCTGGCCATCTTCAGGGGGTGCAGAGCCAGCCAGTTTGTCAGCTCGTTCATTTCCCTCGACTCCCGCATGTCCCGGGACGAAGATGAAAGTGACTTTATGGACAACAGACTTCCGCAACGATTCAGTCCACTGTCTACGTACAGATCCAGCTTCGACCTTCTGAATCATGCTCATTGAATCACTTAGTACACACACGTTGGTATAATGCTGTGATTCCAGCCATATGAAAGCCTGTGTGACTGCCATCACCTCCATCGTCATGCTGCTCGTGGTCATAGAGTGGGCACCACTGGATTCTTGAACGGTTCGGCCCGCTGAACGGGCTGTAAATGCCCACGCACTTCTCTGCTGCTTTACAACAGATCCATCTGAATAGATGAGCACTTCGGGGCTATCTGAGTGTTCATAGATGAGCGCGTTAGCCTCTGCATTGCCAGCGGCAGGGTTCTGCTCTCTGCACCGTCTGTCGAGTGTGATAATGCAAGAGAAAGTGCTCTTAAAAGCTGGAGGCACCGGCACCCATTCCTTGCCGGGGTTGATACTGGTAAGACTGCAGACCTGTCTGACGACATATTCCGCCCGACCCATCCATGATTTGCC
This sequence comes from Cepaea hortensis, assembly GCA_963921405.1. Lineage (NCBI taxonomy): Eukaryota > Metazoa > Mollusca > Gastropoda > Stylommatophora > Helicidae > Cepaea > Cepaea hortensis. The sequence goes on from OY992888.1 coordinate 52,619,533, forward strand.
CCTCTTTAGCCTGTCACCATTTTCTCTGAATATAGCGTCATGCAGAGGGTACTGCTCATCTGCACTTATTTTTAAGTATGCACGAGGTCTCAGATCTTGATCCTGTGTTCCATTGTCGGAAAGTCAAGGAGGAATCTCATTGCTTCACAGCTGGGTCTCTCGTGCAGCCCAAAATGATGCGCATGGCTTCGTTTTGTACCTTTTCAAGTCTTCCAATCTGTGTAGTGCTGACAGTGAGGATGGCCAGAGCATACTCGATGCGTGAAAGCACAAGTCCTTGGAACAGAAGTATTAGCAGTCTTTGCTCGATATTGGCAGTCGCCATGACACTCATTGCTGACAAACCTTTTCGAGCCTTCGTTATGACATAATCGACATGATCTCTGAAGGACAGGCTACGATCAAGCCTCACGCCAAGATATGTCATTGACTGGGTTCTACTCAAACTGCTCCCATCCATTCTTACTGACGGCAGGTCTGTTTTCACAATATGATTGTTTAGTGAGAACCATGTAACCGTTGCCTTTGCAGGGTTGACAAAGGGCATCGGCATCAGCACACCATGAGGAAATTCGGTCTAGCTCGCCCTGCATATAATTGGCAACCGCTTGTCTATCTCGACCCTGTCGATACACGAGGATGTCGTCAACGAATGACAGAGTCCCGTCCAACTGTTGTTCAGTGAACGGCACCGTATACACGTTGAATAGTACTGGTGACAGTGGTGAACCCTGCGGCAATCCTGGAATATTGTTATCGGCTCAGAAGACCAACTCCCGCATCTTAGCACCACCTTCCTTTGGAGCAGAACTGCAGCTATCCATCGTACAAGGTGAGGGTGCACTTTCAGTCTGAGGAGGGTTTGCATCAAGTGCTCGAAAGATACTCTGTTATATGCGTCCTCTAAGTCTATGGCGGCCGCACATGCATCTTCTCTGACCTGAAATCCTTCGTAAACATCTTGAGCAAAGACCGCCGCATTCAGCCATGACTCTTTGTTGCGTCTGTATCCTCCAAGTGTGGGCGGGAAGCAGCCGAGCTGTTCCAAGTCCCAAGCAAGTCTGTGTGCTACAATTTTCTCCAGTAGCTTGCAAAACAGTATTCTTCTGCATCGTAATGATTCTGTAGCCGCTTATCTTGGAATGGTCTTTGTTCGGTTTTGGCAGCGGCAGCAAGTAGCTGTGTAGCCATTCTTCTTTGACCTGACCCCTCTGGATACTGGTGTTGAATTCTCTGGCCAGTTCTTCCATGTCATCATCTGATATCACCAGTAGGTCACCATATCGGATGCCGTCTGGGCCTGGGGCGGTGTTTGGTGATTTCTTGAGCATCGCACGCAATATCTCAGCTGTGATTGTCCATTCTTCGTCTGTCCGGACTCCCTCGCACAACTGAGAGAGTGTCGTTGTGGTCCTCTGTCTGACGGGCTCGTTTTTCTGGTCAGTCTGTTCTATGTAGCGTGCAAGAAGGGCCTTACCTTTATCCGCATCCGACTTTTTCTATTCGAGGTCTGTGCCTTGAAAGTCTTGAATACCCCTACGTTGTGCAGCACCGTTCATGCTCTTGTGGAGGCGCCAGAATGTCGTAAGAGATCGCTCGGAGCACACCTTCCTGCAGAACTCGTCCCATTTCTCGGCCTTGGCCTGTTTGGCGCAGGATTTGAATAAAGTCGTCGTCCTAACGACCTCAGTCTTCAGGTTCGCCAACTCAACCTGTGGCATGTTAGCCTTTCTGGCCTTTTGCCAGTCTTTGACAGCCTGCCTCTTTCCCAGCCATGCCTTCTCGACCTCTCCAATCCACCATGGTGGCTGCAATCATCTTTCTTGTCTCCTGCGGGAGGAAGTTAGTTTTCTTCTTCTGATCTTGCTTATGGCGTCTTGACCAGTGTTGTCGTGCGGGAAGGCATGTGTCTTGTTTCTTTGCCTCATGGCCCCGTCTCTCTTGATCAGGATGACACAAGGGTAGTGGTCACTATCGTGGTATCCCAGTGTTCCCCACCGACACCTTGGTGCGATGGTGGGCGACACCAGAGCCATGTCAATGACGCTGTCAGAGTCACCTGGTCGAGTGGCTATTCTAGTGACCTTCCCATCATTCAGACATATTAGGGCAGCAGAGCCAGGGCGTCCTCCAGATCTTCTCCCTGTCTATTGGTGATGCAATTCCCCCATTGACTGCCTCTGGCATTGAAGTCCCCACAGTAGATGATATGCCTTTCATCCATATCGAACAAACTCTGCCATTATCGCACGTCGACCTTCCCATTTCGCGCATAAACGTTCACGATTACAAGCTGCACTGGTGTCATTATTCTTAATGCCTGGACTTGCAGGGCATCACTGTTCCAGGAAGACATATCGATCTCAGACACTAGTATGTTGTCGCGGACCAGAATGGCCTGTCCGAGGTGCCGCCTGTTAAAGATTCCCTGAAATCCCACGACATTGACTGTTCCGTCGCCGAGCTGTGTTTCTTGTATATTTCTATGACTACAATATCGTTTCCGTAGAGTAGTTTTTCAAGAATGAGTCGGCGTTGACTAAATGATGCACAGTTCCAGTACAGTACTCGAACGTTTCCAATACCCAATCTGTCACATTTTAAACGCCTTCTGCGTGCGCCCGCCCTCTTACCACGTTGTGTCCTTGCTGGTCGTATGGTCGTCATGTTAGGCTTAACTATCGCCACCGGGCGCCGTTGATACGCCGAAGGAAGTCCGGGCGCGCGTGCACGAACGCTGTTGCACGGTCCGAACGCCATTTCACCACGAAAAAACACTTAATCCATACACATTTCGGAATAATCACGTTCCATTTTTCGGGACGAAGAAATGTCCCGCCATCTTGCTTCAAGGGAACTCCTTGTTTTAAACTTCTTCTTCTATAGCCAATACTGCCTGAAAAGTTTGCAAGACTCATCGTGTTGGATTGTTTCTGCAAGTTCTTTTGTAATTTGAAATGGTCCAGTTCCCATATCATTATCTTCTGTTTGTACCTTAAGGCCTTCCTCTATAGCCATTTCCGCCTGATTAGTTTGAGAAATATCGTGTAAGGCTTGAAGTTCTTTTGGAGTTTGAGCCTATCTAGTTGAAAAACTGCTTCTCACACATCTGTTTCTTCTAGTTCTCTAGGAATTTCAGCTCGTCGTGATCAACTAGAAGCATATTCTGTGTTTATCTTAACTCTGCAACCTTGTCTGCGAGATTCGTTTGCAAAAACTGGTCGTAGGTGCTTGATTTCTGCAAGTTCTGAAGGAGGTGCAGCTTCTACTGATCCAATGTAACCTTCTTCTGTTTGTGCCTCACTGCTTCTCCTAGAGCTTAATTTGATCATGATAAACTTGTTCCTGTAGGTTCTTTCTTCGTCTCAGCTCGTGTTGATCCTGTATCAGCATCTTCTCTTGTGCCTCAACTGATTCTACTAGAGACTATTCTGCCTGGTGACTCAACTTATTAGACTTATTTCTGCAAGTTCTTTTAGAGGTTGAACTGGTGCAGAATCCGTATCATCGTCTTCTGTCTGTACCTTAACTGCTTCTTCTATAGCCAATGCTGTCTGAAAAATTTGCAAGACTCATCGTGTTAGACTTGTTTCTGCAAGTTCTTTTGTAATTTGAAATGGTGCAGATCCCATATCATTATCTTCTGTTTGAATCTTAACGCTTTCCTCTATTGCCATTTCCGCCTGATTAGTTTGAGAAATATCGTGTTAGGCTTGAAGTTCTTTTGGAGTTTGAGCCTATCTAGTTGAGTAACTGCTTCTCACACATCTGTTTCTTCTAGTTCTCTAGGAATTTTAGCTCGTCGTGATCAACTAGAAGCATATTCTGTGTTTATCTTAACTCTGCAGCCTTTTCTGCAAGATCCGTTTGCAAAAACTGGTCGTAGGAGCTTGATTTCTGCAAGTTCTGAAGGATGGTTCAGCTTCTACTGAACCAATGGAACCTTCTTCTGTTTGTGCCTCACTGCTTCTCCTAGAACTAAATTTGACCATGATAAACTTGTTTCTGCCGGTTCTTTCTTCGTCTCAGCGCGTGCTGATCCTGTATCAGCATCTTCTCTTGTACCTCAACTGATTGTACTAGAGACTATTCTGCCTGGTGACTCAACGTATTAGACTTATTTCTGCAAGTTCTTTTAGAGGTTGAACTGGTGCAGAATCCGTATCATCGTCTTAAGGCTGTACCTTAACTGCTTCTTCTATAGCCAATTCTGCCTGAAAAGTTTGTGAGATTCATCGTGTTAGACTTGTTTCTGCAAGTTCTTTTGGAGTTTGAAATGTTGCAGATCCCATATCATCATCTTCTGTTTGTTCCTTAACGCCTTCCTCTATAGCTTTTTCCGCCTGATTATTTTGAGAAACTCGTCGTGTGAGACTTATTTCTTGAAGTTCTTTTGGAGTTTGAGCCTATCTAGTTGAGTAACTGCCTCTCCCACATTTGTTTCTTCTAGTTCTGTAATAATTTCCGCTCGTGGTGATCAACTAGAAGCATATTCTGTGTTTGTCGTAACTCTGCAACCTTTTCTGCGAGATCCGTTTGCAAAAACTGGTTGTAGGAGCTCGATTTCTGCAAGTTCTGAAGGAGGTTCAGCTTCTACAGATTCACTGCTTCTCCTAGAGCTAAATTTGACCATGATAAACTTGTTTCTGCAGGTCCTTTCTTCGTTTCAGCTTATGCTGATCCTGTATCAACATCTTCTCTTGTGCCTCAACTGATTCTACTAGAGTCTATTCTGCCTGGTGACTCAACGTGTTAGACTTATTTCTGCAATTTCTTTTTGATGTTGAACTGGTGCAGAATCCGTATCATTGCTATCAATGAATGTAAGAGAGTGCTAAAATGCTATATATAACCAGTTATGCTGTATGGCAGCGAATCTTGGAATGTAAATGAACAAATTAGGAAGAACATAAAAGCAACAGAGATGTGGTGTTTAAGACGAATGTTGCGAATTCCTTGGACTGCTAGAGTAACTAACAACGATTGCCTGAAAGAGGCTAATGAAACTAGAACACTATATACAACAATAAGAAAGAGACAGGTTTCTTTTGTCATGTGATGAGAAGAGAGGCATTGGAGAACATCGTGACAACTGGAAAGATCGAGGGGAAGAGAGGCAGAGGCAGACCAAGAGAAATGATGCTGGACGGATTGAGACGGTGGCATGCAGGAATATCGTCAGCAGAGTTGATCCAGAACACCAATGACCGAGATCTGTGGATAGCCATGAACGCCTAAGCAAGCTGACACGGTACTTGATGAGAGCCAATTCTGCCTGATCAGTTTGTGTAACTGATCGTGTTAAACTTGTTTCTGCAAGTTTTTTTTTGGAGTTTCAGCTTGTGCTGATCCCGTGGAAGCATCTTCTGTTTGTGTCTCAACTGCTTCCTCAATGGCCAAATCTGCCTGATCAGTTTGTGTTTCTGATCTTGTTAGACTCGTTTCTGCAAGTTCTTTTGGAATTTCAGCAGTGCTTATACTGTGGAAGAATCTTGTTTGTGCCTTAATTACTACTTCTAGAGCCATTTCTGCATGTCCAAGATGTTTTCTAGTTCTCTTTTTTGTTGCTCACTCCCTCTGCATTCCTGTGCATTATTCTTTGTTTCGTATGGCCAGACGCTCTCTTCTCAGGTCCCCTGGCTACACAGGACATCTGAGAAGGACCCCCAGTAACCGTGGTTGGACCTTTTGGGGGCATAGGGCTCGACACTGCACTTGCCTGGGGTCCAAAGCAGGACGAGCACCATAAAATTTATCAGTAGTCGACATATTTCATTATTACATGGCATCATGATTTATGTGGTGCGCCTCTTGACTGATTGCCTCCGTCTTAAGCACCTTACCTTTGCTAGAGCAGGCTGTCGTCCTACTCGAGTTTAGGTGTGTTGGCACGCACACACATGTCAGCGCATGCATGTACGTGCATACATCTAGAGCGTTCTGGTTATTTCTCAGCGCCAGTGACTCGCCGCATCCTCTTCTCCTGTAAATTAAAACAGTTCCGCCACGAGAAGGCCAGGATGGAATTGTGTTGCATAGATGATGAATGCACGAGCCATTGGGGTATTTATGCAAGGTTGGGCGCTCACCCCAACCCCGCCCCCGGCTACATACAGCAACATTTGGAACCATGTAATGCTAAAATACGAATTTACGATTTTCATATAGAGAAATATGTTTCGATATGTAAAAATTTATTAAGGATGATTTTATGAAAAACAGATATTTCTCCCTTGAATAAAAAGATTTATTTTGCAAGAAAATATTAACTTTAAAAGTTTTTTGCTGTTATAAATTATTTCCACATTTACAATGTTCAAATTAATTTATTTGTTGTAGTAGTCTTGATATATTTCTGAATATTATTCTGAGTTTTCTACTTGTTTTCCGAATATTTTATTTTCACACAAAGCCGGAAGTAAGTTTTGTTTCATTTCCGTTTTAAAGTTTCGTACAATTCTAACTGTTCGAAATTTATTAAGTCAATGAGTGTCAATATTAAAGGAGACGAAGCCTTGTTACAAACCTTTGAGAACAAAGTCTTAAGACGCATCTTAGGACCCATTAGTGGAGAGTGGAAAAGAAGAAGTAATAAAGACATTTATGATCTGCTTAAGTCCCCGCTAATCACTGATATCATGAAGGCTAATAGACTGCAATGGCTGGGGCATATAGAAAAAAATGAAGATAATAGGGAAACAAAACTCGCTTAAACTCAAGAAATAAATGACCGTAGACCCCGAGGTAGACCAAGAAGACGGTGGAGAGATAATATACATACAGACCTACAAGCACTTGGAATCAACGACTGGCAAGAGAAGGTCCACCAGAGAGACGAATGGAGACGGCTTGTATCTGCAGCAAAGAACCTCAATGGCTCGGAACGTTGAAGAAGAAGAAGAATAGATTAGTTTTAAATAGTTAGTTTATGTTAGATCTAAATAGTTAATATTATTTTATTGAAGTTGCACATTCATATGAATTTTCCCCATAAGTTAAATAACATTAAATTAAGATACAATAACTATAAATTTTTCGAGTTAGACAATCGTGTTCTAAACATTAGTAATATTCCTTTCTCATGCAACACATTAGAAAATTCTTAAAATAATGTAATGTATAAATTCCTTAGATAACTAACTAAATACATAGGAAACAGAAACATTGTTTAGATATAAGGGAAATAAGAAAGCCTATAATATAGTCATTCATTTTGCTTAATTACAGTTCTTTAATTTAAAACGTCTGGTATACGGAAACTACAAAAACTTAAATTAAGAATTTGGGCCGCCCCTCCCCCCCCCCCCTCCCGTACGATTGCCAGTGCCAACAGTCATGTACATAAAGTATCTCAATAATAAGAGTAACAGAGCACGGTATGTTAACTAGAAGACGTGCATATATATTTTTTTTAAAAGTTGATAAACATTTCTAACAATGCTTAGTGTGAATGACTGAGTGTAAAGCGTTTAAAAGAAGGCATGGATGTATTAACGAAGACGTAGAAATATTGGTGCACTTTTTGCACATATGCTGTGTCGTGATGATTTGTATTCGTCTTTTTGCAACACATGTAAATGTCCATTCTTTTTATACGTGTCGCGTTAGACTACATTACACCATGGTTATAGATTCAAGAATCACAGTTCGGTAACGCATCTCAAAAATTTTGAATAAACCTTCATTTGTGAGACGTAGTGACCTACCTGATGACACTTGAAGACCAAAATTACACAGATTATAAACATACACCTATATTTGTAAATTAAAACACACATTTATAGTAACAAAACAGTTACACTAACATAATACGAACATATAACGTGCAAACACCTATTCTAAGAAGGGGAGATTACACTGAAACAAGGGATTAATAAAGGTTATGAATCCACAAGAGAAAATCTACCAACAAGCGAGAGCGAGATAGGTGTAAATCAGTGAACACAGATCTTGAACAAAGATGTTGAGGTAACATTTTATGGAGGCCGTGGATAATATATCCATGATTAGTCTCCGTGAAAAGAGACAAATTGTTTCGGGGCACCATTTTTTTGGTGTATGAGAGGTTTTGCATTTTAATGGGCAACCATGAATATAAGACAATGATACCTTGGCCCGTTTAACAGCATCCAGTAGTAAAATGTAGGAGAGTAGTTGACTCTTGGCAACATATCAAGAGTGGCAAACTGATGATAGACCAGTGGGTGGATGCTTCAACAGTGTATCATGCCCTTATGAATCACAGTGTACCCAAACAGAGTGACTGATGAATTCCCACAACCCACTGACAAATTAGTTCAGACTAATTTTATATGTGTAGCCGACATTGTGTCACACTTCTTGGGAAGAATTTAGAGAATGTCAGAGTGTTGGGGAATAGAGACAGGACATATAGAGGACAAGGGACAGAATAGAGTCAGGACATAGGCAGGGATGCAGTGATGTCATTAACAGGACATCTACAGGACCACAGAGATACGATAGACAGGGCATAGGTAAAGGCACAGAGATGTCATAAGACAGGACATCTACAGGACAATAGAGATATTAGAGACAGGACATAGGCGGGGACACATAGATGTCATAGACAGGACATAGACAGGACTAGACCTACTTATAAAAGGGGACACAAGTCTACGGGACTCTGCACTGAACGACCCGACACAACACGTGCGGACAGCAGTACGACGTGACTGTTGAGACAGCCCGGGTGTCACGAGAGACACGGGGTCCAGCACCACGAGACCAACCGACCAGCGTGAGGGAAGGGAGATTGTGACCTCGACGGTTTAGGGGAAGGACGTTTGTGTTTCTGGAGCGAGTGTATAGATTTTGGGAAAGTGCTAGCTGGTGTTGCCATGTTTGAAGATAGCGAGTATTTGAGTGCAGGGTTTGTGTAATTGCCTGAGTGCTATAATGGTGTGTTAGCCAGCATTTGTGAATATAATGATTTAACCGCCTTGTGTGCGTATTTTGGCGATAATCAGGTTCTCCTGAATAAACAGTTGATACCACATGTCCGACTGATATTTTCTTGAGTGCATGTGAAGGATTTAAGAATACCTGTGTACTTGTGAGACGTTGACAAACTGCAGCATCAGAATCTAAAGATAAGTTCTATGATGACCTTGGCAAAGAAGTCAGTGAAACCAGAGAAACAACATGTTTTTATCCTGGGGGATTTCAATGCCAGGGTTGGCTGCGAGCACAAATTTTGGCCTTCATGTATAGGACAGTTTGGAGTTGGGAAGATCAATGACAATGGACAACGTCTCTTGGAATTCTGCAGCCACCATAATCTGTGCGTGACCAACACCTTCTTTGACACGAAACCTCAACACAAGGTGTCATGGAGGCACCCCAGATCAAAGAACTGGCACCAACTCGACCTGGTGCTCGCTAAACGCAGCAATCTCCGCAATGTACGACTGACTCGCATCTATCATAGTTCTGACTGCGACACCGATCATTCACTCGTCTCCAGCAAGGTGAAGATAAAGCCCAAGATAATCTACAGAAGCAGAACAGAAGGAAGACCACGCATTGACACCAGCGGCACCCAAAATAAAGAGAAGGTCAACAAATTCATGCAGGCTCTAGTGGATACTCTGCCTGGCCCCACAAACGGAAATTCCACCGAGAGATGGAGTAATTTTCGCGACACCATCTACAATACAGCACTATCAACATTTGGCAAGAAGCAAACTAAGTCAACCGATTGGTTTGAAGCACACTCTGAAGAGATGCTCCCAGTCCTGGAGATAAAGAGACATGCATTCTCAATGTATAAAATATCACCTTCAGAGAAAATATTGCAGGCATTGCGAAAGGCCAGAAATAAAGTACAACAGATGGCAAGAAGATGTGAGAACAGGTACTGGCTACAGCTCTCTGCTCAAATTCAAACTTGTGCAGACACTGGAAATATAAGAAGAATGTACGAGGGCATCAAGCAAGCTGTTGGTCCATCAAAACATAAGATGGCCCCTTTATGATCAACTGAGGGGGTAATCATAAAAGATCGAGCGAAACAAACGGATCGCTGGGGAGAACACTAATCAGAGCTATACTCAGTGGATAACACTGTCAGTGAAGAAGCTCTCGAAGCCATCGATCAACAATCCACCATGCATGCCCTGGATAACGAACCATGCCTCACAGAAATCAGCGAAGCACTAGACTCTCTCAAATCCGGCAAGGCACCTGGAAAAGATAGTATTCCACCTGAAATTTTAAAATGTAGCAAAGAAACAATCATTCCAGAACTGTATGCAATATTTCAGCTTTGCTGGAAAGAAAAATCAGTACCACAAGATATGAAAGACGCAAACATCGTAACCTTTTATAAAAACAAAGGCGACAGAAGCGACTGCAACAACTATCGCGGCATTTCCCTACTCAGCATTACAGGCAAGATTTTTGCCAGAGTAATACTTAAAAGATTACACATTCTTGCTGAAAGAATCTACCCCGAATCGCAGTGCGGATTTAGACCCAACAGGTCCTCCATCGATATGATTTTCTTACTCCTGCAGCTCCAAGAGAAGTGCAGAGAAAAGAGAAAGACATTATATATTGCCTTCATCGACCTCACAAAGGCATTAGACCTCGTGAGCAAAAGCGGCCTTGTTAAGGTCTTTGAAAAGGTTGGATGTCCACCCACCCTCTTAGTCTCGCGAAATCATTTCACGAAAACATGCAGGGGACCAGTTTATTTGACGGCTCAACATCCCAGTCATTAAGCATCAGCAGCGGAGTAAAGCAGGGCTGCGTGCTTGCTCCTACACTCTTTGGTATCTTCTTCGCTGTTCTCTTAAGGCAGGCATTTGGGACTGCCACTGAAGGCATATACCTCCACACAAGATCTGATGGCAAACATTTTAACCCATAAAGACTCAAGGCAAAGACCAAAATAAGATCAATATGCGTAAGAGAACTACTTTTTGCAGATGATGCAGCACTAACTACTCACACAGCAGAAGATCTCCAACGGCTTATAGATTGTTTTGCAGCCACCTGCACAGACTTTGCGCTCACCATTAGCCTAAATAAAACACAGGTGATGGAACAAGATGCTGGTGCGCCTCCGTCAATCAAAATTTCTAATTAGGAATTGAAGGTGGTCCACGAGTTTGTGTATTTGGGGTCGACAATATCAGATAATCTTTCATTAGAGGCAGAAATCGACAGACGCATTGAAGAGGCAGCCACATTTTCCAGGCTAGCTAAAAGTGTTTGGGAGAATAATAGACTAACAGAGCGTACAAAAGTTCAAGTATATAAAGCGTGTGTTGTTAGCACACTACTCTATGGATCTGAATCCGGGACCCTGTTCTCAAGACAAGAAAGGGAGTTGAATTCCTTCCATATGAGATGTCGAGACGTATCCTGGGCATAACATTGAAAGACCACATAACAAACAAACATGTGCTTGAAAGAGCAGATATTACCACAGTGACACCCTCCTGAAGCAGAGACGCCTCCGGTGGCGGGGCCACGTATCTCGAATGGAGGATGAACGTATTCCAAAAGATCTCCTATACCGAGAACTAACCACAGGAAAGAGGCCAACCGGAAGACATCAAATGCGATATAGGGATGTTTGTAAACAAGCTATGAAAACCCTTGGAATAGATCCAGACACGTGGGAAAGATTGCAACAGACAGATGCTCCTGGAGAAGAGATGTACGAAACGGACTGGTGCTCTTTGAGCGCAATCTGATCCAACAAACTAAGGATGGGCGGCACAGGCTTAAAACGCAGTCACTTACTGCGGAACTTGCCTCGTCTTACAGATGCGGAAACTGTGACAGGGATTGTCACTATCGTATTGGACTATACAGTCACCAGCGGTGCTGTCAGGTACCTCTCCAGCGGCACAACTCTATAGACCTTCAGGACTGAAAGAGGCTTACTACTACTACTACTACTACTACTACTACTACTACTACTACTACTACTACTACTACTACTACTACTACTACTACTACTACTACTACTACTACTGCTGCTGCTGCTGCTGCTGCTGCTGCTGCTGCTGCTGCTGCTGCTGCTGCTACTACTACTACTACTACTACTACTACTACTACTACTACTACTACTACTACTACTACTACTACTTGTTTACTTCTATAGCACATCCAAAAACTGTTCGCAGCATATACACAGCATTTACTGTACCCTTTCCTTCTAAAAACCCACATTGTGCTTCCCCTATTTCAGGTTGTATTTTCTTCCTCACTCTTTGCATGATAATTCGTAGCAAAATCTTTGTGATGTGGCTCATTATACTAATTTTTATATGTTGATCACATTCCAAGGTTCTTGATTCCTTTGGGATTGCAATAAATACAGAGTTATATAAGTCAGAAGGTATATCCCCAGTATCATATAATGTGGTCAGCAGTCTGGTGACTTGATCTAGTCCAAATTATTCTACAGCTTTAATTATTTCTGTTGTGATGTTATCTGCTTTTATATGCTTAAGAACATTTCGAATCTCCATCTTCAAAAGATGAAGAGGAAGAGCTGAAAATGAGAGACACGTTTTAGAAAAATTTAGATAGGAAATAGAAATGATGCAGTTGACAAATTAATTGAATTTTGCACAGAAAATGAGTTAACGATAGCCAACACGCTTTTTAAACAACATCCAAGAAGACTCTTCACATAGAAGTCTCCAGACAGTTATACCAAAAATCAGATAGATTATATTTTAATACAAAGAAGATGGAGATCATGCCAAGGAGCAAGAGAGAATATGAATTCGTATATTCGGTCTAATCCTCCTTGTTTGTTAAGTGAAAACCAAAGACGGCCACTGCAACCAAACCTTCACAAGACGACACTGAATAAATTTTCCCACAATCCACTTTAATACGACAATTTTGACATGTCGAAAAACAAAAGCAGTCGCTCCACAGAAAGTTCCAACCATACCTGACAACCTACATATACTATTCTAAAAAAGCGGCATAATATTAGCCGTGCTCTAGTGACAAGAAAACCGTGTCCGACGTGGACGCCAGCTCAAGCCTAACATCTGCAAAAACCCTACGAAGTGCAGGCTGCGATACAGATCATCAGTTATTAGAATCAGATCTGAAATTAAAACTCAAAAAGCTTACCCGAGGACCAAGGCCACTTCGTTTTGATCTCACAAAAATACCAGATGCATACAACATAGAAGTTAAGAATCGCTTTGGGGTATTGATGTCTGTACAAGAAGAAATGACACCTGATAAACTGGCAGTACAAGCTAGAGATATCTTGATAACTGCAGCCAAAGATTTCATTCCGACCAAGAAAAAGCAACTTAAGCCATGGATTACATCAGACACGTTATAATTAATAAAACAACGAAGGGAGCTGAAACAGAAAGGAGATGAATCCGATAACAGCAGGATGAAGTATAAATCTTTAACTCGAGAAATAAGAACGAACACAAGAAAGGACAAAAATCAATATATACAAGATTGCTGTACCAGAATAGAGCAATATCATAAGTGGAAGAGATTATGAAATGTTCAAAGAAATGAAGTTATTGACAAGAAATGTTCAACCTCAATTGAATGTTATCTGTGACAAGATGGGAAATACCTTAACAGAATCTAGACAAATTCTAGAAAGATGGCAGGAGGAGTACTGCAGTAGAATGTATGATATGAGTGACAGTGATATGAATGAAATACATGAGCCAATGACAGCAGAGACAGAACCTGAACCCTCATTAGATGAAATTGCTTGGGCTATAAAGAACCTGAAGAATGGTAAATCACCTGGATGTGATGAGATACCAGCTGAACTAATTAAAGCGGGAGGAGAAGAAAGCATACACATATATCATGCATTATGTACAAAGATTTGAAAATATGGTATATGGCCAAAAGATTGGAAGAGAACTATCTTCATTCCAATACCAAAAAAGGGCAACCTGAAATTATGCACCAACTATAGAACTGTTGCCCTGATCAGTCATGCAAGTAAAATTCTACTAAAGGTCATAATGCGAAGACTTCGTAAGAAAATGGAAGAAGAGATTAACGTGGTTCAAGCTGGATTTAGACAAGGGAGAGGAACAAGAGATCACATATTCAACATGCGTTTAATAATAGAGAAGTGCAGAGAATTTAATGTAAACCTATTCTCATGTTTTGTGGATTATTCAAAGGAATTTGACTGTGTACAACACCAGAAACTTTGGGAAATCATGAGGAATATGGGCATCACATGTAGTACAACTCATAAAAATGCTCTATTTAGACCAACAAGCAGCAGTTAGAATAGATGGCGAGATATCAGATTGGTTTGACATCAAGCAAGGAGTCCGTCAGGGCTGCGTGCTGTCACCCTATTTGTTTAACCTGGGGTAAAATTGGAGGTGGTGGAACATTTTGAATATCCTGGGTCATTGATTACCAATAAAGGTGACACAATGAAAGAAATTAAACGGCGACTATCCATTGCTCTTCAAAGACTAAAACAGCTGAATAAATTATGGAGTGGGACAGACAGAACTACAAAAATTAGTATGCATCTTTCCCATTGCAACATATGCCTGTGAGACATGGACACTTACTAAACAAGCTGAACAGCGCATAAACGCCTTTGAATATAAATGTTATAGACGAGTTCTAAGAATATCTTGGGTAAAGAAAAGAACAAATGCATCCATACTTTAAGAGTTGAATATTGAGGAGGGTTGGCTATTAAAGACGATAAAACAAAGAAAATTGAAGTATTTTGGTCACTTGAAACGTCACGAAAGTTTGGAGAGAACAATAATGGAAGGGTATATGCCTGGGAAGAGAGGAAGAGGAAGGCCAAAGAGAAGATGGGCGCAGGATGTGGCGGATGATCTCCAGATGGGTGTATCAGACGCGGGACATTTTGCTCTTGATCGAGAGGTTTTCCGGAAGGTTGTTATGGGAGCGAGGTTCTGCAAAGGACATGCTACTGAATGAATGAATGATCTTCAAAATTGGCGGCCCTTCATTATTAAATCTAATATCATACTGTTACTCTCTGTTATCATTATAAAGGTTTTTCACATATTCTGTTCATACATGTAGAATCTGATCTTTTTCTGTTATGATTTTGCCATCTTTAGTTTTTAGACAGCCTGTTGATGTACTTGTTCTTTTATTAGTAAGTTCCTGAATTCTTTTGTGCACTAATTTGGTATTCTGACTTTTGTGTTGTTTTTCAATGTCTAAGCACTTTTCATCAAGCCATGCTTCTTTTTCCTCCTTACATAATATTCTGACTTGTCTGTGAATTTCTTCACATTTAGCAGGATTATTTTTGTTGAGTCTTCTTGTTTCCATTGTGTAAAATTTCTTCTGTCATCCATTTCTTACGACCCACCTTCTTTAATTTTGGAATAGTTGTTTCTGCAGCCAAACTGATTGAATTCTTCAACATTTCCCATTGATCATCCACATCCTGGAATAATATCTCTAGATCAGACAGTATATCAAATCTGTTCTGTACTTCTATGTTGAATTTGTTTTGTATTTCCTTGTCATTTCTCAATGTACACAAATCATATTTAGTGTTTCCTGTTATATACTTGACTTTCTTCAACTTTATCCTCAGTGTTCCTGTAAGTAGTCTGTGGTCACTATAACAATCAGCAATGGGAACTGTTTTTGCTATTGTTAGTGCGTTTCTAAATCTTCTGCTAATCAGAATGTAATCAATCTGGTTTCTGATCCTGCTATCAGGACTCCTCCATGTCCATAATCTTCTAGGGTGTTGCTTAAACCAGGTGTTTCCTACAATAATTTCCTGTTCTTTTGCCCACTCTACGAGTCTGTATCCTCTTTCATTTCTCTCTCCTAAACCATAGTTTCCTACTGTGTATCTGTCACCTTGATTTCCCACTTTTGCATTAAAGACTCCTATTTATGATGATTATTTCTGAATTTTTACATTTCTTTAAGGCAGACTCTATGTCATTATAAAATTCCTCTACACTATCTTCACTGGATTCTCCTGTTGGGGCATATACTTGAATAACATTTATGCTAAAAGGTCTGCCATTCAATTTAACTAGTAGAACTCTGTCCGACACGGCCCAATATCATTGAACAGATTTTAATGTTTTCCGGTCCAAAATAATAGCCACTCCCCTTTGTCGGTCTTCACCTCCAGAATAAATAATCTTAAAATCTTCATCTATCTTGATGCCTGCTCCTGTCCATCTCGTTTCGCACATCCCTAGAATATTAATTTTTTTCTCTTTCTGTTTCTTGTTTTATGTTCTTTAATTTTTCATCGTTGTTTAACGTTCTAACGTTCCATGTTGCTAATTTTAATGTCTCTGTCATTGTCTTGTGATGATCAGTCTTAGGGCGAATCATAATGTACTAGGCATTTTTAAAGAGGTAGTTTGCCGTTGCTTTCCTCTATGGCAGTAACCGTACTGGTCATTTGACCGCAGCCATTGTCTCACGAATGAGACCCTCTGCCTTCCGTCGCGAAACTTGAGACCATAACCAACAAATATCTGTCGACTGCCCTCAAAATTTCATCCACCACCTGCCTTCCGTGGCTTCTTTTGAACACTTCCAATAAACGAATACGAAATAACATCACATAAGATCATCCTCATTGCACATCAAACCATTCAGTCCATAAGTGCTCGGATCCCCTCCTCAGCAAATCCCGCAGCGTGTAGCGGCTAACGACACCAGTTCTGTGTTGGTTTATCAATCTTCTTTGGATTCCTGCGTAGTGTTCTTGTTTGGCCACCCCTCTTTTAATTTGCTGTTCTAGCAGTCTGGCCATGGTTGTGGATTCACAGTCATCACTTGGTTCACGCAAAAGTCTTACTTCTCGTAGAGCATTCAGAATGTCAGCCTGGTCCATGGCGCGTCCGCCCTTCTCAGTAGCCTTACCTGCGAGCTTGTCAGCCTGCTCATTTCCTTAAATACGTCCAGGGCCTTATGCAACGGGTGATATGTGTCAGCAACTACTCTGAGGTATGCCTTCGCCTGCATCACCTTGAGCCTACCAGCAACAGCCGGCAAACCAAGGATGTAACGCATACACACGACTGGGGTGTCTATGGTGCATCCCAGAATGACCCGCATAGCTTCGTTCTGTATGCGCTCTAATTTCACAAGTTGACACTTACTCCTGTAAGAGATGAGGGATAAAGTTGTATGAAAGTAACGGACACTTTTATATCATTAACGGATCATAACCCTCTCACTATACCTTACTCCCGCATGTTCACTCTCCCCTGACAAATCTAAACATTCTTATTCTACTAGATGTCCATTATTGGTTTCGCTCAAACTAACTTGATTTGATATAAATCTTAAGAAAGAAAAATGATGATGTTTATACACTAAATAAACCACACCCACAACAGCCAAAAATACCCACAACTTGTTTGTTAAAATTTATGACGGTAACTTATTTTATTGAATTAGAAAATCGATTGGTCAACTAAAGATTATCTTCCCCTTAATTGAGGCTCGAGATTGTGACGTCAGCAGTCGGTCAGCCTGACCCGTTTAGTAAGAATGCATAAGGTAAATCATATCGATTGTTCGGGCTCGGAACATCAAATAATAATCAAAATGAACCTAACCTACCTCACTACTTTCGCACGGTATGATTTTTCCTGGCCTTTGCTTTCTTCTTCTATTGGTTATTATGGTGGTAATAACTGCATTGTGGTCTATGTTGTTTATATTTAAGGTGGACACTGCCATTGTATTTGATATATTTCTCTTACTGTTGTCTTGCTACTATTAAATCAATTTGGCGTTTAGTGTACAGATCGTCCCATTTGTACCAGGTGTATATTTTTGAGTCTTTGTATTTAAAAAAAAATATGTGTTTGTTATAAAGAGATCGTGTTGAGTACATAGCTCTCTACTTCCATTATCATTTCTTTCATTGATTTAGTTTTCAATTGCTCCAAGATGTTTCACTATGTCCGTTCTGTTGCGTCCTAAGTCTTGCGTTGAGGTCTTCCTTAACTGATGGTGTCTTTGTTCTCTATTTTATTAAGAATATTGTGGATGTCTTTGAAGAGCCTCTCACATTCTTGCTCATTGTTGTTTGTGTTATATGGTACGTATATTTGTATATTGTGGTAATTGTCTGTTCTGAAAATAGTTTCCTTGTACCATCCATCCATCTTGTGCCACGCCGATAAGCGTGGGCGGTCATGTTCTGCCATCTCACTCGATCTGCAGAGTCGTGGATCAGCTCCATGTTCCTGTCTCGACCATGCCATGTGGCCAAGCCATGCAGGTATTTACTTCTCGGTGTTTCCCTTGGTCTCTTCCCTTCAATCTTGCCAATCGTCACCAAGTTCCCCATTTCTTATAACATGCCCAAACAATTTTGACTGTCTTTGTCTAATGATTCTAATCAGTTCACGATCTTCATTTGTTTCTTGAAGGACTTGTTCATTGATTTTTCTGTCTGTCCATGGTATTCTTTGCATTTTCCTCAGAAACCACATTTCCACAGCCATCAGCTGTTTTTCAGCTTGACTGCAAATTGTCCACGCTTCATATCCATACAAAAGTATAGGTTTTATGTAGCACCTCAACACTCTTTTTCTCGTTTAAATTGATATCTTATTATTGGTCAGTATGTTTTTCATCTGGCAAAAGGCTACCTTCGCAATGGAAATTCTTGTTCTAATCTCTTCAAGGCATCTCCCATCAGATGTTATGACTGTGCCGAGATAACTGTATCGATTCATTTGCTTAAGAATATGCCATTTTACTCGTATATCACATTGTGGTATTTCCTTCTTCCTAATGACGACCATAATCTGTGTCCTCTTAATATTCAGTTTTAACCCTAGTTATTCACTGTGTGCAACAACCGCATCTACTAAATTTTGCAGGTGCTATTCGTTGTCTGCAATCAAGACTGTATCATTTACATATCTAATGTTATTGATGTATCGTCCTCCAATGTTGATGCCTTCCATATCTTCTAAATTTCTGAAAATATTTTCACTGTAGAGGGAAAAAAGATCTGGAGACATTACACATCCCTGTCTCACACCTCTCTTAATAGGCTGATACTGACCTACTTCATTATCAATTCTTATGGCAGCATGTTGTTTCCAATATATGTTTTTTACAAGGCTAAGGTATTTTTCATCAATTTGTAGATCTTCAAGCATCCTTATCATGTCGACAAGTCTCACTTGATGTGAGACAAAGAGAGACATAACACTTGTTATGTACACAACATTTACTGTACCCTTGCCTTCTACAAACCTACATTGATCCTCTCCTATTTCAGGCTGTATTTTCTTCATAACTCTTTGCATGATAATTCTTAACAAAATCTTCGTAATGTGACTCATTATACTAATTGTTCGATGTTGATCACATTCCAAGGCTTCTGATTTCTGTGGGATTGCAATAAATATTGAGTTACATAATTCATGAGGTATATCTCCAGTATCATATATGGTATTCAGGAGTCCGGTAACTGTATCCCGTATTCTTCTAAAGCATTAATCATTTCTGAACCGGGGGTCTTACCAGATTTCATATGGTTAAGAGCATTCTGAACCTCCATCTTCAAAATTGATGGTCCTTCATTATTATTTTGAATATCACTCTTCTTATCTGTTATCATCATTCAGGTTTTCACATAATCTGATCATAAATGTAAAATCTGACCTTTTTCTATTATAATATTTCAATCGTTTGTCTTTAGACAGCCTGCTGATGTATGTATGTTAGTAAGCTCCTGAATTCTTTTGTGCATTAGTTTGGTATTTTTACTGTTGTGTTGTTTTTCAATTTCTATGCAATTTTTCTCGAGCCATGCTTCTTTTGCCTCCTTACTTAATGTTCTGACTTTTCTGTGAATTTCTGTATATTTGGCAGGATTATTTTTATTTTGTCTTCTTGTTTCCATTAGCTGTAAAATTTCTTCAGTCATCCATGTCTGACGACCCACTTTCTTTAATCTTGGAATAGATTTGTCTGCAGCTAAGCTGACTGAATTCTTCAACATTTCCCATTGATCATCCACATCTTGAAATAGGATCTCTAGATCAGACAATATTATCAAATTTATT
The DNA here is from genome assembly GCA_963921405.1 of Cepaea hortensis. NCBI lineage: Eukaryota > Metazoa > Mollusca > Gastropoda > Stylommatophora > Helicidae > Cepaea > Cepaea hortensis. The sequence goes on from OY992888.1 coordinate 52,639,611, forward strand.
CTTTACTTCTATGTTAAAATTATCTTGTATTTCTTTGTCAGTTTTCAATTTGCACAAATCATATTTAGTGTTTCCCTTTATATATTTGACTTTATTTACCTTTACCCTCAGTGTGCCTGTAATTAATCTGTGATCACTGTAACAGGCATTGGGAACGGTTTTTACGACTATTAGCGCATTTCTAAACCTTCTGCTAATCAGGATGTAATCTATCTGGCTTTTAATCCTGCTGTCTGGACTCCTCCATGTCCATAATTGTCTAGGATGTTGTTTAAACCAGGTGTTTCCTACAACCATGTCTTGTTCTTTTGCCCATTCTACAAGTCTGTATCCTCTTTCGTTTCACTCTCCCATACTATGATTGCCTACACTGCATCCATCGCCTTGATTTCCCACTTTTGCGTTGAAATCACCCATTATAATATTTATTTCGCCAGGAAGGTTAACCCGGTCAACAAATGCCCGCAGAAGTCGGATGTGTCGACCTAACGGCGCAAGAACGCAGTGCTGTAAACAAACACAACGCAATCACGTCCGAAAAAGAAAAAAAAAGAAAAAGAACTCCGGATGAACGCAGAAGAAGAGGAAGAAGATTTCTTTCTGTTTTTTTTTTTTTTTAACATTTCTTCAAAGCACGCTTCATATCATTATAAACTTCATCTATACTTTCTTCACTGCATTCACTTGTTGAAGCATATATTTGAATGACATTTATTTTAAAAGGTCTTCCGTTCAATTTTACTAATAGAACTCTGTCTGACACAGCCCAATTGAAGAGATGAGAACAAGAATTGCCATGGCGAAGGTGGCCGTTTGCAAGATGAAAAACATACTGACCAATAGAAAGATGTGCGTGAGTGCGCATAAAACAGTACAATAACCATACGTGTTTAATACTTGTTAGTTGTTGCGATAGTTCTCGAGAATGAAGCAAAAGCAGTATAAGCCAAGCTAATTGGTTTGCATTTGTTTTAGCTAAAATGTGTTAAAACAAGATAAAATTTTACGTGACCAATAAAAAAAAAAAAAGAAAAGGCATTTATAGCTAATTATTATGCCATTACAAATTTAAAAAAAGCCAAAACCCCAAACTGATATTTTGACGCCAAACCTGATTAAAAAAACAAACCAACCAGATTTATCATATTTGGCGTTAAAAAAGCCAATCCGGCAACCCTGTGTCGACCGCAGTATAGAGTACCCACCAACCGCGGCTAGCTGGTTGGGTAATGATGGAGCAGATAATGTTTAGGGCACTTACTTAGCCCCGTCCTCAATCTTGCCAAGACATCAACAACGTCAGTAAAATGCTGGTGTTGACTGCAACGTTTTGTAAGGGATATGAAACTTCAAGCAATAAAAAAAAAACATTCTGATCTTTATCTCAGTGATGCATTTTCCATCTTATGTTATCCATGTGCCTAGCTATCTGAATTTCTGCACTTGCCCCAAAATAACATGCTGTACTTTAATTGCATATTTAGGCACACTCTGTTACTTTGCTATCACATTGACTTCTGTCTTTCTGTTTTTCAAACTAAGGCCTGTCTTTAATATACCGAACATTCTCTAACCACACCGCTGATATACAATCTAACTAATATATCTATATTTAACTACACAGTCTAGTTTGACAAATCTCTGCACTTGTCGCAAAACTATCCGTGCCAATGTTCTTGCAAACGCCGCCAACTCATAATTTCCCCATTGGAATCTCCCCATGTGATCTGTGTTATAGTCGGAATCTCCTCTTTTGATGTATTGTCATGGGGTTTCTCTGTTATTTTGAAGACATTCTCTGCCTTTTTTTTCCTAAAGTCTATTCAGGTGTTTTAAGTTGTGATAGCTGCTGTTAGACATATGTTGCCATCAGTTAAGTTACTCAGCAGGTTCTGTTAAACATATCGCCAGCTATTATCTTAATTGTACCAACTTTGTCAGAATGCTAACTGGTGTAGGTGAAGCAATGTTTACTCGTGTCTGCCATGACCCTCAGACATAGTAGAATTGTTGTTGATCTGTTTAAAATTTGACGAAACTCCAAGAAATGCCATAGGTCAATATTTAAGTTCATCCTAGTGTACATTGAATTTCCATGGATCATAAATGATCACTGCTCGTGATGTACATGACTGCTTGTGGTCCCCAATGATATGACTGCTCATGGTTCAATGAGTTAGCTGTGGTTAACACCAATTTAAGGTGTCATAAGTAATATTATTACACTGTACGTGTCACTGGTTTAGGCATAAAATTATTAGTATTCGTGTTGACAGTTAAATTAACACGGTGTGTCCTCAAGTTGTCATGGGCTCAATATGGTATTATTGTTAATGGCTGGTTATCATTTCGTTACTGTTTATCACTGAATTACTGATGGTATCTTTGGGGCATTCATTTATTCGAGCTACAATTCTCAAGCCAAGAATTCCCATGGGCACAGTCACATATCGGTTTCAGTGATCAGTCGCTATCAACAGCTGTGTCGCACAGACAAAGATCATCTACACACCAGTAGTTTACTGATTCACAAAGCGTGGCATCTGAAGATCATTTATACACGGGGACCGAAGTTTACGGTGCTGCACAAGTCTCACCAGCAAATCCTTATGAATTGCTAGAAGATCTGTAAACCAAGAAGATGTGATTCTTTCCAAGGGGACTTTAGAGCCATCACCAAAATTCCAGAGTTTTTATAGAACGCCCACCTTCTACTCCTTTGGTCGGTCAGTTGTGGCCAGACGTTTGCCATCCTGCGTGAAACAAGTATTTAAAGCCACCACACATTCACGACGAGCTGCTAGACTCACCACGAGCTCCTGGGTCTCCTCAATTACGTGCTGAACAATTACGTGTCGAAATTTAGTCACAGCAACACCACATATGTGAGAAGTTTCCCCCTGAAACTCTCAAGCTCAGAAGCTCTCAAGCAGACGCTAGTCACATACCCCCAACATGCCTCCCCCCGAGACCTCCTAAGCCAGACCCTGATGAGAGAATTTACTTGAACTATCCCGGCACATGGACCTAGGTTCCAGAATTTCGAGGAAGCGTACATGTGGATGTACCACCCTTAAGACACTCCGCCCCAGAAAGTAGCTCGATATAGAACTTGACCAGCACTGTACCGGCCGATGAAAACGCATACGACGCTACAGCCACTCCTTCAACACCTCCAAGCTCTAGGGGGAAAATGGTGATGAACAATGTGTCTATGATGAACCTTTGCGCCCAGGTCAACAATCAATTCTGGTGTCACAGAATACTGACAGGTTAACGATCCCATGATATATCAAAACAGAAAATTGCTTATATTACACGAGGATGTAAAGTTATTGACCTTAAGATCAGGAAAACAGGCGATCGCTTCGGTCCTGAGGGGAGTACAGGTTATTGACTCCAAGATCAAAACAGATACCGCGTGTTTGTTGGGAGACGGGCGAAGGAAAACGACGATCTTAAACCCTTTGAACACCGGATAGGGAATCACGATAAAACAATTTCACAAACCTTTGAAATGGGAAACCGAGAGTCACGATCACGCCGTTTCACAACCCTTTGAACAACGAAGACGTAGTTACGATAAAAACTATCAGATGTCTTTTGAAGTAACGGAAACGAATGTCCGTGTTCCGAAGAAACGAGAGGATAATCATTGATGTCCCGAAATGACCGTTTATTAAAGGAGAATTTCGGTTGTTGTTGTATAAGATCAAAAGACCGGTGAAGAGGACAGGGGAATATTTGGTGGAATATGCCAAGGGCAATTATACAGAGCCAAAGGATAAATGGTCTGGATATTCAAGTTTAATTGAGTGTGCTACGAGTCTTCCAGGAGAGAAAGTGGTGAATTATTCTGGAGCTAGTAGAAAAGGGATTTAAGATGTTCCGCGTTGATTGAAGGCAACGAACATCTGTACTTAATGTGCATATGTATTCTCGATTCAGCCGAGGATAGTTATAAGGTAGTTATGGTGTAGAGTAGAACTCTAGCATAGTATATTTTAGTGTGTGACCGTAATATTGAGTGTCGGCCGAATTTAGCTGAGAAGTAACTTAGTGGATTGAGTAAGGTGTCAGGGCACTAGATAGTATGAGTACTATTATAATAGAGGATAGGTCTATGATAGGAGATTCTAATGTAGGTGGTTACTAGGATTTCTAAAGTTTCCTATGACTTTTTCTTCTTTTACCTTGTCTTAAGTTATGTGAAGAACTACTATGCCTTAGGTCAGAGATCATTTCTCTGAATCTATAGAAGTTATAACTGATAATGGCCACTAGCCTACTCTCACTTCTAATAAGTCTGAGTTAGGTTGATCTCACAAGGTACTGTATATTCGACAGGTTCCACTGAACTCCACTGAACTCCACTGAACTCCGCTGAATTCCACTACACTGGAAATTGTAATAGCTACACCCATAAAAAGAAGGACATTATCATAGTTGGGTGCAATGATCAATATCCTCAAGATTTAAGTCTTGTATCAACCCTAAGGTCAACCAGTTCTAAAAGTAACGGGATAATAAGTCTGTCCTGATAGGATACTGATAGCAGAAGATATGTCAACTCCACATAGAACGGACTAGCAATATGGTTAACATACATGACCATAAGATAAATACAAACAAACTGTAATACCAGAACTTTTCCTCTGAGGAATAGAACATTCTTGGACTTTAATACAAACAGTGTGTCAGTGTAATATATACGCAGGGTTGTGATTAGTCCTACATCCATAGACAATAATTCATTAGCTATATCGGATGTGTAAATATTCCCTGGATTTTAAACAAAACATTCATAATATTGGATATTTCACCCGGAAAGACATTACATATAAAAAACACGCTGTTGTGAAAATACATTTTATTTCAAAAGTCAAGGATATTGTGAAGACATCATCATCATCAGTCAGAGAGAAACTACATTGGGTGAGAGTAAAACAGTTCTGTGCTGTGGTGACAGTTTAAGGCCGTTGCGTGATGAGAATGTGATGAGGATCTTAGATTGTCACTCTTATCTCACCTACACGATAGAACACACCAACAACGTCTTTACATACACTCTATACACACCCATGACACTTTTTATTCAATAAATAATGTTAGTATTTATTGGAGTACAGTGTTGTGAGGGTATGTTCTGAAGGAAAGTGAAGAGGGGTATAGCATTGCGATAATAGAGAGAGAGATAGTGAATAGAAGACTGGAACGGGGGTGTGTAGACAAGGTCTGGCAATAGACCCAACATTGGAAAAAGGGAAGTTGAAGTATGCTTGTTGATTCTATTGTCCCCCCAGAGACGACAAGCGACATCTGGGTCACTCAACTCTAGAAGATAAAGATCCGGTCCTATCCTATGATGTTTTCCTTGACGGCCAGAAAGTGTTTGGGTGATGATTACTTTCAGGCCTTTGTCAAATACAAGGATCTGGTAATGATTATGTTTTACGATCCACTGGACACCTAAACTGACGCACCCAAAGCCAATTTAAAAAAGGCGACAAGACATCAAGACAGCGATCAATTTGCGGCAGTGGACTGCCAACGATATTCTGGTTATAAAATCCTGCCAAAGTTCAGAATCTACTCCTTGGAGAAAGTCCTGGGCGCCATCCGAGAGACGAGCATGTTCGATGACAAGTCCTTGATACAACATCTGGACATTCTGAAAGAAACTCTGGTTACAACTTCCAAGCGAACCTCCAATGCACCCAAGCTGCAGGTTACAAAATCTAAATGCACTTTAGCTACAATATTTGGCTTTAAAACACAAGGCTAATTTATAAATTCTACCTCGTCTATTGACATAGGTAGAAGACATGTGTGTTTTCCTTGTTGTGTCAGTGTGTGATCTGGTCACTGCTGTGCCGTCAGTATGTTGTACTGCAGAGCTCAACGTATGTAGTTAACCAGATCACTGATGTCATCACTGCATTGTTTGGTGCTTAACTATCTAACGGTAAGAGTTATGTTTCCATTGTGTAGTGACTTTAGATATGTACAATTTGATATATATTGTTTGACATTGGTTGTGTTCCCTGTATATATGTATCTACTGTGTTCGCCAGGAATGAGGCGCTGGAACCTCTTGCCCCCGGGTGGATTGGGCCCGTTAGCTATTACAGCGGCCAATCTAGGAGATGGAAAACTCCGATTATAAACTCCTAAGTTTAAGGTGGACCGACGTGCCGAGGACTGAATGGCCACGGGTGAGTTGGTCGTGAACGTGGAACGTCTGGTATGCGGGTGGGACGGCGCCAGGCGTATGGACTCCTGAGGGCCATCCCCTGCCCCCTAGTAAGTAAGCAATGCTAGGGCGACCGGTTATTTCCTGCAATATCCAAACTTTGCTTATGGATTTAATTAAACACGGGAATCGTCGCCGGAGCTACGGAGCACGTGCTCTGCGCTTGACACATCTTTCAGAGGCTAGCGAAGAGAGAGTGGGGAGGAGAGGGCGAGGAAATGGTGTGAGAAAAAGACATAGAAATAGGAGAGCAGGCGCCAGGAGACCAAGACGAAAAGTGGAGAGACTAAGGTTCAACCATGTAAGAGTGGGATACTGGAACTGTCGTAGTGCCAGGCAGAGAGGTCCTGTATTGGAGAGACTAATATATGATTTTGATGTCCCCATGCTCCAGGAGTTAAATGCAGACAAATACTATTGCTCTGGGTACGTCAGTTATATAAACCCCACTGGGCAGAAGAGACATGGGCAAGGTCTGCTGGTGAAGAAAGGAGTGAAGCTTGTGGTACTTGACTTGAGCCAGTGGAATCACAGTGCAAAGAGAGGTCCAGGGTATACAAATGGAGATTGGTGGCTTAAGTTGGAACACCACAAATGTATATGCCACAGTGGATTGTTTGTCAAAAAGGAACAATGGGACTGGCTTAAGGAATTACCAGATGGTAGGCTACTCATATGTGGAGACTTCAATGCGAGGAACAGAGATTGGGACAGTAGTGGAGAAAACCGACAAGGAATTGCCCTTGCGGATGCCATTGTGGACTCTGATGTAGTCTGCATAAATGATGGTAGGCCGACTAGAATGGCAATGAGGCTTGGCGATGCAGACACTGCTGTTGACTTGGCACGTGTCTCCTAGTCATCAGTCCTTGATGTAAAGTGGATTGCTTTGAATGACAATGGGAGTGATCACATGCCATGCTCAGTCCTGATCTCTAAATCCAAGAAAGTTAAGGCTGGGAGAGTGCGCAAGACCTTCCGGTATGAGTGGACCTACAGCCTTCTTGGACGCCTGATACAAGAGGCATGCAACAGGACTGTTAAAACTCCTTTTTAGCAGCTCCCATGGTGGACCCCAGAAGTAGACAATGCTTGGAAAGCAAAGAGAGCTGCAGTGAAGCAGCTAGGGAAAGTGCGACAGACACCACGAAGGTCACGAGAGGAAGTGGACACAGCGGAAAATGTCAAGAAAGACAAGGTGGGGGATTTCAAGCGCTGTGCTGCAGAGGCCAAGAAAGTAAAATGGGAGTGTTTTATGAAGGAGATTATAGGTGATAAAATTCTGCGAAAATTCTGGAAACTGCACAGACAAATACAAAGAAAAGATCGGCCTATGACAGTGGGAACAATTTATAGAGAGGATGGTGTGCGCGTGACAACAGACAAAGAGAAAGGGGAGGCGTTTCTCCAGAGATTTTTAGAGCAGACCAATCATAATGATGCGGATACCAGGGATGCAGTTATAGAGGAGTTATCTGGCACAATGGAGAATATGTATTATGAAGATATACGGGTTGAAGATGTTAAACATATTTTGAAAAAGGCAAAAGACACGGCACCAGGGCCCGATGGTGTTAGGTATGGCCACATGAAGGTGTTGAGCGATGTAGACCTGAAGGAGATGACCGACTGCTTTAACCAGAACTTTAGGACAGCATCTGTACAGCAGGATTGGTTACATAGCTATCACACCCCTCTCCCAAAACCATTCAAGGATCATTCAAAGCTTAGCGGCTTTAGGATCATTACCCTTCAAAATACATTTGGGAAAGTTTTAGAGAAGATAGTCGCTGTCCAGCTGCAAGAGTTTTTGGACAGGGGGAAGCTTCTTCCAAGAGGCATGGGGAGCTACAGGCCAGGAAAAGATACCTGGTCAAATGCAGCCACTTTTGTCTTTGACGTTTATGAGGGGTTCCAGAGTAGACAGGAAACGATGGCGGCAACGCTTGATCTCGAGGATGCGTACAACAGAGTTCGCTATGATAATTTGATGACCGCACTGATGGAGAAGGGGGTAAATCCCTGGTTGGTGAACTGGATTGCAGCCGTTCTGCATTCTCGTCGGGTTGCTCTCCGTCTGGGTGCATGGACCTCAGAGCCACATATTTTAACCCCGGGACTGCCACAGGGATCTGCAATCTCACCAGTGCTCTTTAACGTGCATACGAGCAAGATTGCAAACCTAGAAGCACCAGGGATACTAACATTTGCAGATGATATTCTTGCACATAGGCAGGGGAGAGATAGGGAGAAAACAGCCCAGGAGCTACAGGCGACAGTAGACAAAATGATTGACAGTTGCACTGAAATGAGTGCTGTCATCCACCCGGAAAAGGCAGCTGTTTTGTGGTGCTCTCTGGACAACAGGATTGTGAGAACTGATGGCCCAAGCCTCGCGATAGATGGCAGAAGCGTCAACAGAGAGAACAAACTGAAGTATCTGGGAATCACATTTGACAGGAGCCTGTCCTTCAAGGATCATGTGGAGTCGGTTGTGACAAGATCTCAAAAGCGACTCAATGCACTTAAAACTATGGCTGCAATGGACACAGAGCAGAAAATGCTTTTCACTCTATACCAGCACTTGATCCTCTCAGTGATTGATTATGGACTAGGACTGCACACTGTCTCATAGTGTTAATTGGTGAAATTAGAGCGCATACAGAACGAAGCTATGCGGGTCATTCTGGGATGCACCAGAGACACCCCAGTCGTGTGTATGCGTAACATCCTTGGTTTGCCGACTGTCGCTAGTAGGCTCAAGGTGATGCAGGCGAAGGCATACCTCAGAGTAGTTGCTGACATAGATCACCCGTTGCATGAGGCGTTTGACGTAGTTAAGGGTCAGCGACTTATAAGAGGGAAATCATGGATGGCTCAGGCGGAGGATACTATCAGACAGGTGTGAATAACATTAGTCGAGGAGAGGAATGGGTCAGAATGCCAGCGGAGCAGTCAGACTTATGCAAGGTTATAACCACATTGAGCCGGGAGTGCAGGGAGTGGCCAGCAGGGGCCACGGAAGTGGAAATCAAGCAACTAATTCAGCCCGGGTGATGTGATTATATACACAGATGGTTCGGTGTTGAGAGGCAGGAGAAGTGACTGGGGTTCTTAGTAAAAGCTAATGGTCTCCGTTTGGTGCAGGAGAGCCTGGCATATGATACCACAACATCTAGCTTAAGAATGGAGGTTGAGGTGGTCAGTGCAGCTTTCCGCTGGATGGAGAATACGATACACACACACACATCGTGATTGTAACTGACCCAGAAAGCATGCTGAGTAGGGTTAGGATAGGCAAGCTTCGTGCAAAGTGGGTTGCTTCGCTTCGGAAGTCACGGGTGACAAGCATCGTCTGGATCTTTTCTCCGGGGCATGCTAGTGTGCTGGGGAATGAACAGGCGGACAGATTGGCTGGCTCTGCAAAAACTTGGTGGAGTATTGATGTATGATAAGGAAGACGTGGTTGTGGCCTTTTGGGAGCACTGTACACCTCGGAGGAGCAAATGGATCACCATGGTCTGGCAAGAATGTGACAGCGAAGGGTGACGAGGGGATCTGGCCGACTATCGACGCTCAGAGGAAAAGCGAGACGGACATATAATCAGATTGCTACTGGTACTATTAGTGGTGGAACTCTTCGCTGACTGCTGAGGATGGGGACGGAGCGCTAGTGGGAATGCCCCGAATGCTGTGATGTCGGTTCCTAAACCAATCAATCAATCAATCAACCAATCAATCAATTAATTAATTAATCAATCAATCATTCATTCATTCATTCATTCATTCAATAGCACGTCAATTGCAGAACCTCGCTCCCAAAACAACCTTCGCGAAAACGTCTCGATCATAAGCAAGATATCCCCGCGTCTAATACACCCATCTGGAGATCATCCATCACATCCTGCATTCATCTTCTCTTTGGCCTTCCTTTTCCTCTCTTCCCCTCTATTATTGTTCTCTTCAAACTTTCGTGACGTTTCGAGTGACCAAAATATTTCAATTTTCTTTGTTTTATAGTCTTTAATAGCCACCGGACGCTGATGCATATGCTGGGGGGGGGGGGGGAAGGAGGAGGATCTGAGCACCTATGGACATGTCCGTAGTGCAATGAAGATACCCCAACTGATAACTGATAACTGAATAGCCAACCTTCTTCAATATTCATCTCTTGAAGCATGGATGCATTTGTTCTTTTCTTTATCCAAGATATTCTTAGGATATATTCAAAGGCATTTATGTGCAATTCAGCTTGATTAGTAAGTGTCCAGGTCTCACAGGCGTATGTTGCAATGGGAAAGAGGCATGCTTTTAAAAATCTAATTTTTGTAGTTCTATCATAAACCATGTCACTAAGCTTCTACTCCAAGAAAGACCAAGAAGACCAAGAAAGAAAATAAAACTGGAAAGTAGTGAAGAACAGTATGGTTTTGTGGAAGGAAAGGGAACAAACAATGCAATACATATATTACGAACACTGGAACCAAGCAGCAGCAATTAAAATGTGAAATAAAGAGGGTAGTTACGAACAGATAAAGAGTTCGACAGGGGTGTGCCTTGTCACAGGATCTCTTCTCCCCCTATAGCGAAGTAATAATGAGAGAGATCAAAGAGAAGCTAGGCATACTAATCGGAGGTTATAATATAAACAATATACGCTATGCAGATGACAAGGTATTGGTGGCGGGCAATGCAACAGACCTACCACAATTGTTGGACATTGTAGTAACAGAGAGTGCAAAGAAAGGAATCCTTGATTATCAAGAAAACAGTAACAAAGGTGATATCAAAGAAAATGGTGACACCAAAATGTGACATAGAAATAAAGGGACAATTCTTAACCAAGTGGATAATTGTAAATACCTACGGGCATTTATAACATCAGATGGAAGGTGTACAACAGAGATTAAGAGCAGAACAGGGCAGGCAAAAGACGCATTTCAGAAAATGAAGAGTATCTTATTGTATATCTATAATTATCTTAGCACGTATTTCTTTCTCCATAGTAGTTTTATCTGTATACATTATCTTTGATTTTGCTATGTTAAGATATAAACTGTGATTTTAACTATTTCTTTGGGTTGAGGTTATTAGGTTTTCTATACCAGTCTGTGATTGATTGATTGATTGATTTAGGAAGCGATATCACAGCATTCGGGATACCAGTCTGTGATGTGGATAGTAAAGTCACTATCATTGAATGTAACAAAGAGAATACTGAAATGCTATATAGAACCTGTTTTGCTGTATGGCAAGGAATCTTGGAATATAAAAGAACAAATTAGGAAGAACTTGTGTAAGCAACAGCGATGTGGTTCCTGAGACGAATGTTGCGAATTCCTTGGACTGCCAAAGTAGCTAACAACGATTGCCTGAAAGAGGCTGATGAAACTAGAACACTAAATACAACAATAAGAAAGAGACAGTTTTATTTGGTCATGTGATGAGAAGAGAGGCATTGGAGAACATCGTGACAACTGGAAAAATCGAGGGGAAGAGAGGCAGAGGCAGACCAAGAGAAATGATGCTGGATGGATTGAGACAGTGGCATGGAGAAATATCATCAGCAGAGTTGATCCAGAACACCAAAGACCGAGATCTGTGGAGAGCCATGAATGCCTACGCCAGCTTGCAAGGCACTTAATGATGATGATGATCTGTCCCTCTCAACAGTTGTTTTAGTCTATAGAGCAATAGATATTCGTCTCTTCACTTCATTCATTGTGTCACCATTGGTGGTAATCAATGACGCAAGATATTCGAAATTTTCCACCACCTCCAATATTTCCTAATTAACATATATTTCTTTCCCCATAGTAGTTTTATCTGTATACATTATCTTTGTTTTTGCTATGTTAAGATATAAGTTCTGATTTTCACTATTCAATTGCGTTGAAGTCATTAAGTTGTCTATACCTTCTGTGTTGTGGATAGCAAAACTGTATCATCAGCATATCGAATCTCTGGTATGTCATGACAACCGATATTTAGGGCATCATATAGCTCCCTTTTTATACCATCTCTGACATTTCTCATTGTATTTTCGGCTTGAATTTCATCTCATCTGATCATGTTCCTCTTGTACCTTGCGGTGTCGAGGTGAAGTATAAACATCATGAGAGTGCCCGATTATGGGCTTCATATATCAATATTCCCATGGACTCTGCTATTCCCTCCGTCCAACGTTTACGTGGTCGGCCTCTTCCTCTGTTTCCATCTGGTCTGTACATCATTGCTTGTTGTGGTAGCTGTTGACTGGTAACCTTCTTGCATGGCCAAACCATTTGACTAGCTGCTTTCTAATAAAATCTAGTGCTGCTTTAACCCCCACATTAGTCCTGATTTCTTCATTTCTGATCTTATCGCTTCTTGATACGTTGAGTATTCTTCTCAGGAACATCATTTATGTTGTTGTGATTTTTCTTTTCTCTTTTTCTGTCATTGTCCAGGTTTGGCATTGGTAGCATAGAGTTGGTAGGAAGATTGTGTTGTAAAGTGCTTTCTTAGTAGTTATTGATACATGTTTGTTATTTAGTATTGGTGCCATTTGTCCAATGATCTGCCATTTGATAATATTATACTTCCTAGGTACTTGAAACTCTTTACTTGTTTCAAGGGATGGTCGTTTAGGTGAATTGTTGTTATTTGTTCTTCTTTAGTTATAGTCATTACCTCTGTTTTGCTTGTGCTAATTTTCATGTTATGTTCCCCACACATTTCGTTTGGACTATTCATGTGGTCTTGTAGTTCAGCTTCTGATTTTGTTATTAGTGCTTGGTCGTCCGCAAACAGGAGTTCTCTAATGGTTAGATTTGCAGATGGTTCTTCTTCTGTGTTCTCGTCATGCGGTATTCTTGCTGTCTCTGCTTGGCTGGTTTCTTTACATATGTTGTCTATATACGTTATTAACAAGAGAGGGGACAGGACACTTGTCGTACTCCAAATCTTATGGTGAAGGGTTCTGAGTGTCCTCCAGTTGCTCTCACTTTGCATTCACTGTTGTTGTATAAACTTCTACATAGGTTTGTTAGATGTGTACTCACTCCATATTGTTTAAGGATTTCCCACAGCTTGTTTATATCTACTCTATCGAATGCCTTTACTTGGTCGACAAAGGCTAAGTAGAGTGTTTCATTGAATTCGACTGATTTTTCTATAAGTTGTCTAAGAGCAAAATTGGCATCTGTGTATCCTTTGTTTTTCCAAAATCAGAGTTGTGTTTCGTTTAGCTGGGATTCTAAAGTAGTTCGTAATCTTTTCTCAAGAATTTTGCAAAATATTTTCCCAGTATGACTCAACAGTTAAATGCCTCTGTATTGTGTGCGGCCTCTTTTTCTGCCTTTGGTTTTCCAAATTGGGATAATTATGGCGTTTCCCCAGTCTCGTGGTGTCTGTTGTTCTACCCAAGCATGGTTGAATAGTCTATGTAGCCAAGCTGTTCCTACTTACTTCGGCTTACAGATTAAACAAATAGGGGCGACAGCACACAGTCCTGACGGACCCCTTGCTTGATGTCAAACCAATCTGATGTCTCGCCATCTATTCTAACCGTTGGCCTTATGCAGAAATGCGTGGCTGCTGGGCTTCTGGTTTACTGCCACTGCCATCGACGATGAACTATATATATATTTTTTTGGTACTGTGTGGATTAACATCTAGGAAACATCCAGACTGCCGATTCCATCAGTGATGAACTGGATGTTTCGTGGGGGACTATTGTGTTGACATTCTGGCGGCTGCATTAGACACAGTGAATCTGTGCGGACTGTTGTTTGTCGAGACTCCTGTATTTTCCACTTTTCACATTGGGAGGCGTTTTGTGTGATATTCACTGGCACAGGAACGGAGCAAAATGGGGACGACCCGTTGCTGTGAGGTTGGAACCGCGACTAACTAACTAACTAACTCTAACCGTTGCTTGTTGGTCTAGATCAGGGGTCACCAAACCTTTTTTCACAGCGGGCCGGATAACTGACAAAATTACGAATGCGGGCCGCATACTCATTCTGTACAATACTTGCACCGGTTCCAGTAGCGAAGGTATTACGGACGCGGTTCTTAATCCCGTATCCCGCGTTCGAAACACAGCTGCGTGCGATTTGGCAGCAGACCGCGTTGCGCTGATTTTTTACGCTATGGTATGGGTGCCTGTCGTTCAGAAAGCAATGGAAAACTACTGAACGTAAACTTGCCAAAAATGCTGGTGTTGATTGCAAACGTCATGTAAAGGATATGCAACTAGCTTTAACAATACATGCAAGCCGGAAAGAAAACACTGGGACAAAGGACGAAAAACTAAGTTAATCATGGGTGAGTGGGGTGAAATGCACACACACACCACAAACACACATACAAACACACACACACACACACACACACACACACACACACATACACTACAACAAAAAAAACAAAAACAAAGACAACCAACATGTTTATTTACTAAACAAAAAAGTTATCCCAGAAGGCGACGTTAGCAAAAGGATAGTTGTATCAGACCTAGTGTGCACATAAACGAATCTCACAAACTAAGCAGCAAACAAGGTTAGTGAGATTTGTAAAACTGATATTTGGCATTCAAGATATCATCAATGTTTGGCTTGGAATTGCTGCACCCAATCAAGAGAATTGCTTTCAAATGTTCACCAGTCAATCTCGTTCGATGTTTTGACTTCACATACTTCATGTTTGAAAATGTATGCTCCCAGACATATGTTGTTCCAAACATTGATGCCATACCAGCGGCAAATTCCTTCAGTTTCGGAAACTCAACATCAGGTAAGCAGCGGTAAAATTCCAGAAGTTTTCCTTCTATGTGCTTCTCTTTCAACACGTCATTTTCTTGCAAATCAATGAGCTCCAACTGTAGTTCAGCTGGCACATCGTCACGGTTACAATCAAACGGATTCTGGAACAGAAGAATGTCACTCTCAATTATGTCAAGATCTGAAAATCTCTCCAATAATGCTTCTTCAAGTCACAAATAATTTGTTTCGGAAAATCTAGGTTGACATCTTAGGCGATTATAGCGCAACATTCTTTGAAACAATGAAAATGAGAAAAGTTTTCTCCCTCCAGTTGTGCTTCAAACAATGACAGCTTTCTACGAAATCCTTTGATGATTCTGTAGAGATAACAGGTTACCCTATCCTCGAAGTTTCAAATTCATTTAATTCCTGTGGGATGTGATGTCGACCAAAAATGACAACTTTGACAGCCAGGTAGGATCTGACAGCTGTGGATCAGCTCTATCTTTTTCAGTGAGGAAAACATCTATTTCATTTCGGAGCTTGCAAAAACGAAACAGGACTTTACCGCAGCTGCGCCACCTCACTGTTGTGTGATAAGGCAAGTCACAGAATTCAGAATCAATTTCTTCAAGAAAAGCCTGAAACTGTTGGTGATTGAGTGCATGTCCCCGAATGAAGTTCACAGCAGAAATGACTGATTTCAGTACACAAGAAATATCTAAGTCTTTCCCACAGAGTGCTTGCTGATGTATGATGCAGTGTATGATCAGAGCGCCCGGAATAAGGAAACATTAAAATAAACAAGAAAATCTATGTACAATAATTTATAATTGAAATTAGTAAATAACATAGCAGCCAGGAGGTCTCCGCACGTGTGAAGTCTCCTATTATTCTAAACATAATATTGTATCACAACGTCTCGTGGTCCACACATTATATCAAGCAAGTTCGAGTACCGTCGGTGAGCCGGATGAAATGACGTCGCTGGCCAGATCCGGCCGGGGGGGGGGGGCGTAGTATGGTGACCCCTGGTCTAGAAAGAGCAATTGTATGAGTTTTATTACATTTGATGGAAAGCCAATATTCCTTATGATTTCCCAGAGTGTCTGATGTTGTACACAGTCAAATGCCTTTGAATAATCCACAAAAAATGAGAATAGGTTTACATTAAATTCTCTGCACTTCTTTATTATTAAACAAGAATAAGGGGAACTGCAGTAAAGCTTAAAAAGGCAATGAATGAATCACCAAAAAAAAAAAAAAAAAATGAAAAGTAGATTGTAGGCTTTACTAAAACACGACTACAAGAGACAAATTGGTCAATTTGTCTCTTATAAAAAATTGTGACTGTCTACGTCTAATGTCTCTAATCAGCTTACGATCTTCATTTGTTTCTTGAAGGACTTGTTCATTGGTCTTTCTGGCTGTCCATGGTATTTTTTGCATTTTCCTCAGAAACCACATTTCTACAGCCATCAGATGTTTTTCAGCCTGACTGCTCATTGTCCAAGCTTCACATCAATATAAAAGTACAGGTTCTATGTAGCATCTCAACACTCTTTTTCTCGTTTCAATTGACATCTTTTTATTGGTCAGTATGTTTTTCATCTTGCTAAAGGCTACTTTTGCCATGGCGATTCTTGTTCTAATCTCTTCTAGGCATCTCCCATCAGATGTTTTTCATGTTCCGATTTTACACATGTGTAATATCTTTGATATTAATACTCAGGCCACCTAACAGATGATGTATATTTCCAACTCATCTTCATACTTGGCACAAGACATAAGACTTTGAAATACCACAAGTTGAATAACGTAAAGTTAGGTGATAGTGATGAATGTAGCCGCGGAACTGGTAAAGTGACAGCTATAAATTTGTTGCAGTTTAGTCGATGGAAAAAAAAAATTTGTTGCAGGTGTCAAACAAATGCAATACATAGAAAACTATTTAGGCATGCATTATAGTAATGTCTGACAATGAAAAAAATCCAATTACAACATTATTATGTACAGGCGACTACCGATATTGCGAAAGCGGGTCAAAACAGATTTCATTTTGATATTTGCCATAATCATGCAATTAATTTAGCAGAAGAAGAAGAAGAAGAAGAAGAAGAAGAGAAGAAGAAGAAGAAGAAGAAGAAGAAGAAGAAGAAGAAGAAGAAGAAGAAGAAGAAGAAGAAGAAGAAGAAGAAGAAGAAGAAGAAGAAGTAAATTGAGTCTGCTTAATGGCATGCAATAAATATTTTTGTAATGAAGAAAGTAATAAATCCAACATAATGAACGTATACCAAACTACCTTCGCAGCATAAAAAAAACAAGCACACACGTTGTAATTAAAATGGCACGTATATATGAAATCAAGCTAAATTAAGAAAGTTTAAAATTAAGTTTAAAAGCTAAAAACTCTACTATGATCACAACAATAAGTACGCACTATATGTGACAACATTAATAATAAGACGATTCGCAATTCGTCTTTGTATGTGCACAAAAATACAGTATATAAGAAATAGAGTATATCAAATCATTTGTCTTGTTAACTACGTGGTAAAAATAACTCGTAAAGTTACATACATACATGCATATGTATGTATACGTATGTACCTATCTATATGTGTGTTTGCGTCTGTATGTAATGTAAAGTAAGTATTTGGTACAGTTTCGCCTCTTAACTTTAACGTTTTACTTCATTATAAAGTGGTCAAATGATAACGTTTATGTGTTTACAACATAAACACATAGAAATAGTACAATGCTAATCTTGGGTTGCAACATTACTCCTGCAGAAATAAATACTGTGAATACTTATTGTGAATAGCCTGAACTAATAAAAGCGTGACAATTCTCTCCTCAATTGAGCTGTAGCTTATTCTTTGACAATAGCCTCAAGAATTTTTCTGTAGTCTCCACTAGTATCCCCTCTAATAAATTCCGCCAAAGATTTACCATTGGTTTTCTGAAATTCCTCCTTGATAGCAACCATGTCAACCTGGAAATTATAGATGTATATTTGTGTTACATAGATAGTGATACTTGCAAGAGATGAATACATATATTTGTGAGTCGTCTGGGAAAACACATACATTGATGCCTAAATTCTCACGTCATGGTAATACATTCAGACGACTGTAATGAAAATGTTTTAACAAGTAACTCCACTATAAATATATCTTTATGAGCGCACATTTATAGCTAAATTAATTTAATGTTTAACCTACTCTTGATCATTACATTTAATGTGAGTAGCATGCACAGGGACTCCTAGTTGCATCTTTATGTGAAAAAGCACAGCATTAAATCCACTAGTAATAAGTGTAGCTTCCTACCGATTTTGTCATTTTATAAAAATCTCCGAAAACTTTGTAGTTAACAATATTGTCAGTAACAGCAACATACAGCCAGGCTACTCTGATTATAATCGTATACATTTTGATAAATAATCTACAAAACAACTAAGTATGTTAATGAAAGCAATAATAATAATAACAGTTTTAACCACTCCCGGTAAAATGGCGACGACGTAACGTTCATTCTTCAGGAGTCGCTGTTAAGAGTGTTTTTCTGTGGATTATGTGTTGTTATTTCGTATATATTTTTGGAAGTTGTTCATAAGAATCCACGGAAGGCAGGTGATGGGTGAAATTTTGAGGACAGCCGACAGATAGTAGTTGGTTATGGTCTCAAGTTTTGCGACGTAGGCAGAAGATGTCTTTTCGAGACAATGGCTACGGTCCCCGGCCAGTATGGTCACTGCCAGGAAGGAAAGCAATGGCAAACTACCTTCTTTAAAGTCGCCTAGTTTACCATGATTAGCCTAACTGCAGATCATCACAAGAAAAGGCAGGGACTTTTTTAAAAAAAAACATATATTGGAAACAAATAGCTGCCATAAGGATTGGTAATGAAGTGGGTCAATATCAGTCTATTACGAGAGGTGTGAGACAGGGATGTGTAATGTCTCCAGATCGTTTTTCCCGTTACAGTGAAAATATTTTCAGAAATGTAGAAGATATAAACGGAATCATCATAAGGGGACGAAACATCAATAACATTAGATATGCGGATGATACAGTATTGATTACAGACAATGAGCAGGATCTGCAACAATTAGTCGATGTGATTGTTGCATACAGTGAACAACTAGGGTCAGTATTAAATTGTAAGAAGACACAGAATATGGTAGTCACTAGGAAGAACGAAATACCACAACGTAATAGACAAGTAAATGGGAATATTCTTCAACAAGTGAATCGGTACAGTTATCTCGGAACAGTAATAACATATGATGGGATATGCCTTGAAGAAATTAGAACAAGAATCGCCATTGCGAAAGTAGCCTTTAGCAAGATGAAAAACATACTGACCAATAAAAAGATGCCAATTGAAACGAGAAAAAGAGTGTTGAGGTGTTACATAGAACCTGTACTTTTTTATGGATGTGAATCTTGGACAATGAGCAGTCAAGCTGAAAAAAAAAACACACATCTTATGGCTGTGGAAATGTAGTTTCTGAGGAGGATGTAAAGAATACCATGAACAGACAGAAAAACCAATGACCAAGTACTACAAGAAACAAATGAAAATCGTAAATTGATTAAAGAAATTAGACGTAGACAGTCAAAAAGCTTTGAACATGTTATGAGAAGAAATAAATTGGAGAACTTGGTGACAACTGGCAAGATCGAGGGGAAGAGAACAAGAGGAAGACAGAGAAGTAAATACCCGTATGGCTTGACCACTAGGCATGGTAGAGACAAGAACACTGAAATGATACACGACTCTGGTTATCGAGTGAAATGGCGAATCATGACCACCCACACTTACCTGCATGTCACATGATGGATGGAACCACGTTCAACCCTACTTAAGTTAAAAGTTGGATAGTTAAGTATTCTTGTTAATGTTCTTAAAGGGCTCTTCCTACACAAAATCACCTGTTTAGTAGTTGTGTTTTTCCCCCACCCACTTGTGCATTATTTTTATTTTCTGTCCAAACCTATTCGGTGTGTGTGTGTGTGTGTGTGTGTGTGTGTGTGTGTGTGTGTGTGTCTGTGTTTGTGTGTGTGTCTGTGTGTGTATGTGTGTCTGTGTGTGTGTTTATAATGAAATTAATACAAGAAACAAAATTGCAGATATAGACAATGTTTTTCATCATAAGGAAAGAAGAAGACAACGGTGTTTGAGTTCTTTAAAGGAGTTTGTACTTGTCAAATTAATGCACTATGTTTCCTAATTGATTTGCTGTTACATTAATTTATATTGTTTATAAGAGCTACGGGCTAATAAGAGGAACGTCATTGATGACTAAGGCAGAGGATACAATCAGATGTATTCATGCTTGAGAATATTAGGAGATGCGTGGAGTGGGTCAGAATGCCCGAAGGAAAATCAGACCCGTGCAGCGTCATAAACACATTGGACCGGGAGTGCTGGCATAGGCCGGTAGGCTGCTCTGAATGGGAGGGGCAACCACTGACTCACGACAATTCGCATCTATGGTCATTTACTCAACTACACGAATGACTCTGTGAAGGACAAAAGAGGAACGGTTTTTTAGTGCAGGAGAGCCTGGCATATGATACCACGACATCTAGTCTGAGAATAAGGATAGAAGCAGTCACAGCTGCGTTCCACTGGCTACAGAACACTAGCACAGACATGTCGTGATTGTAACGGACTCATAGAGAATACTGACAAAGATGAATAAGCATGCTTCATGCAGAACGACATTCTTCAATTAAATACTCAAAAATGGAGAGCAGTTATTGGATCTTTTACCAAGGATACGCTGGTGTAGTGTGGTGAGAAACGAGAAGGCGGATAGATTGGCTGTCTGGACCGTTGAGTGGTGTATTGGTGCATGATAATGAAGATGTGGTCAGGGTGTTATCGATCATGTGTATAGCGAGAAATAACAGATACATAATCATAGCCTAGAGAGAATGGAGCAGCAGGAAGTGATCAGAGGATCAGACCAACAATCAGGAAATACCAGACGGACGCATAATCAGTCTGCAACTGGTACTATTAGTACTGAGACTATTCACTGACTGTTGAAAATGAGGACTGAGCACGTATGGAAAAGTCCCGAGAGCCGTGATGTCGGTTCTTCACTCAACTCAACTCATATTGTTTATATTGTATTTTATGCATCAGTGCGGGTAGCGGGGTAGGGGTATCCCCTATCAAAGAAGAAGTAAGGCGCCTACGTACCTCCGCTAGCCTACGGGGCACCCTTGGGCAAGGTGGAGTACCCTTTTAGCCACCCAAACAGGTTAACGTGAAGCCATGGGAACAGGTGGTGGATCGGACTTGGGAGCAGCCGACAGATAGCTGTTGATTATGGTTTCAAGCCAGTGACGATAGGTAGAGGATCGCTCTATAGAGGCAAAGGCTACGGTCATCTGATCGGTATGGTCACTGCCAGGACGATTGGTAGATTTCCCTTCTTATTGATTCCAAGGCAAAGGAGGCTCGTCAGCCTTGGTTGGTATCTCCTCCAAGAGAGGAAACTCTAAATCTCAAACCTGCGCTGCCTTGCAGGTATACCCATAAGGGAAAGGCTTCCGGAGTAAACCCTGAGGACAAATCCGGAGATGGAGTCCCTAAGGCAGTTCCATGTTGTAAACAATATAGTTCTGGCAATCCTGCGACGGCACCGATGTCAAGTTGCATTGGCTACTGCCTTTCCTTAGTCAGCATCAGCGATGTGGAGAGGAGGAACTTGCTATTGGGCAACAGCTGGTTCTCCGATTTCCATTGCCCAGGCTTGTGACCTGAAGAGGTCACTTCAGCACCGCATTATGCGGTGACACAACACGGGAAATAGTATTTACCGGCTATAAGTCCTAATGCTCGATTGACATAGAGCAAGGCTCCGGGGGTCTTCCGACGGTGGAAGAGATCATCATATCTCACTAGACAGCTACCGTCCGCCTAAGCTGACCAGCCTCCCCCCCACAGTCAATAAGGTGTTGTCTCGCCACGGTTCATCTGTTCCTAAGAGTGTGTGGAGCTTAGGGACAAAATCCTGATACATGGACCGCAATTTATACACCTAGGAGACAAAAACGGCCCTAAGGCTGGGAACATGGAACGTAAGAACCATGACTCCTGGCATCTCAGACGATCTAAACGAAATTGTCGATGCCCGAAAAACTGCAGTGATGAACAACGAACTACTCAGACTAGGGATAGACACTGTCACCCTGCAAGAGACCAGTCTCTCAGAATCTGGAAACATCAAGGAGAGGAACTTCAATTTCTTTTGACATGGCAAGCTGTGCGGAGAGACCTGGGATCATGGCTTTGCTGTAAGAAAACAAGCCGCTAAAGTCTATCATACCACCAAGCGATGTCACTGAAAGAATACAGAAGCTCCAACTCCAGACAGAAACAGACCCAGTTAGTATTATAAGCTTATACGCCCTAACCCTAACTGCAGCATCACAATCTAAAGACAAGTTTTATGACAACCTTAGCAAAGTGGTCAGCGAAACACCAGAGAAAGAATATCTTTTTATCCTGGGGATTTCAACGCCAGGCTCCGACCACAAATCTTGGCCTTCATGTGTAGGACAGTTTGGCGTTGGAAATATCAATTACAATGGACAACGTCTTTTGGAATTCTGCAGCCATCATAGTCTGTGCGTGACCAACACCTTCTTCGACACAAAACCACAACACAAGGAGGCACCCCTAATTAAAGAACTGGCACTAAATCGATCTGGTGCTAACCAAACGCTGCAATCTCCGCAATGTACGACTGACTCGCAGCTATCATAGCACTGACTGTTACATCGATCATTCACTCGTTTCCAGCAAGGTGAAGATTAAGCCCATGCAAATCTACAGAAACAGAACAGAAGGACGACCATGCATCGACACCAGCAGCACCCAAAACAAAGAGAAAGTCAAGAAATT
Source organism: Cepaea hortensis (assembly GCA_963921405.1). Taxonomy (NCBI): domain Eukaryota; kingdom Metazoa; phylum Mollusca; class Gastropoda; order Stylommatophora; family Helicidae; genus Cepaea; species Cepaea hortensis. Next base: position 52,662,540 of record OY992888.1, read on the forward strand.
CACCTAGACTCCGACGGATACTATGTTTGGCCCCTCAAATGGAACTGCTACAGAGAGATTGAGTCATGTGGGCGACACCATCTTACAACACAGCACTATCAACATTTGGCAAGAAGCAAACAAAGTCAACCGACTAGTTTGAAGCACACTCTGAAGAGATGCTCCCAGACCTGGATATAAAGAGACATGCATTCTCAGTGTATAAAACATCACCACAAGAGAAAAAAATTGCAGGCACGGCGAACAGCCAGACTTAGAGTACAACAGACCGTGCGATCAGGTACTGTCTACAGCACTCTGCACAAATTCAAACTTTTGCAGACACTGGAAATATAAGAGGAATGTACGAGGACATCAAGCAAGCTGTCGGTCCATAAAAAAATAAGAAGGCTCCTTTACGATCAACAGAGGGGGTAATTATAAAAGATCGAGCGAAACAAATGGAACAATACACAGAGGTATACTTAGTGTGACGAGACGTCACGGCAGTCCCGAATGTATCGCTGATTACACAATAAAGGAATAAGGGCAAAGAATAAATGTATCTTTAATTCCGAATACCAAGGATAAAAACGCAAGAGGAAAAAATACAGAGTCACTGAAAGCCCGCGCTATTATTTCTTTAACGCTACATTGCGCTCGTAGATCGTAGATCAAAGCAACGTCTGGTTTCTACATCTGAGGAACCTCGACTTTGATGTTCTGATCAACCAGACAAAGCATGGCCAGTCTGCTTCTCTATCAAAGGTCGGAAACTCGCATTGTCTCAGCAGAGAAGGGAAAGGAGAGGTGTGACCTTCCGACTTCATAACATTTACCGGTTAACACGTCTAAAAATCCCGACAGGAAGATAAGATTTTCAGCCAGACTGACGTGTTAGCTTACCGACCAGGATCGTTGGGGAACAGATGCCTAACACTTTATTGCGTCTGGGAAATGGGGCGTTCAGCAGTCAGACGTGCGATCTTAAGACGGCAATATAATTCAGGCCTTACATCTCGCCGCAACCCAGGAAATAAAGCTAGTTAATTCCCAGGAAAGCGAGAAGGCAACAGCAGATTAGACTGTATGTATGACGCAACGTCCATTGCATCGCCGAAGCATGTTTCAGTGTTTCAAGACGCATGGAGAAGCGGCAGTCATAAGTTTCTGACAGATGAATCTACAGTCCATGAGGTAAGGAGAGGAGGGGTTAAAAGAATTCGAGACATGATACATCCCGGTAACTCTTCCTACTTGAAAAAGAGGAAGAGTTGACAGGAGACTGAACATATGTAATTATTCCATGTGAAAAGAGAAGGAAGAAAATGAAATCTCATGGGAGAACACAATATTTAACGACAGGCATGGCTTACAATCCTCAGACGCAAACTCACGTATAGCAAAAGGATACCTAACTGGAGGTATATTATCATTTCGTTCTATTCTACTTCTGTATGAAGTCTTATGACGGAATTTCCGAATTAAAATCTCAGGTGATACAGTCTTGATTGCAGACAATGAACAGGACCTGCAAAATTTAGCAGATGCGGTTGTTGCACACGGTGAACAACTAGGGTTAGAACTGAATATTAAGAAGACACACATTATGGTCGTCGCTGGGAAAAAGGAAATACCACAATGTGATATCTCGGCACAGTCATAACATCTGATGGGAGATGCCCTGAAGAGATTAGAACAAGAATTGCCATTGCGAAGGCAGCCTTTGGAAAATGAATAACATACTGATCAATAACAAGATATCAATTGAAACGAGAAAAAGAGTGTTGAAGTGCTACATAGAATCTATACTTGTGTATGGATGTGAAGCGTGAACAATAAGCGGTCAAGCTGAAAAACAGCTGATGGCTGAGGAAAATGCAAAGAATAGCATGGATAGACAGAAAAACCAATGAACAAGTCCTTCAAGAAACAAATGAAGATCGTAAACTGATTAGAGTCACTAGACGTAGACAGTCAAAATGTTTTTGGCATGTAATGAGAAGAAATGAATTGGAGAACTTGGTGACGACTGGCAAGATAGAAGGGAAGAGACCAAGGGGAAGACCGAGAAGTAAATACCTAGATGGCTTGGTCACATGGCATGGTCGATACAGGAACATGGAGCTGATCCACGACTCTGGTGATCGAGTGACATGGCAGTACATGACCGCCCACGCTTATCAGCATAGCACATGATAGATGGATGGAATCTCAGGTAATACCAACTTATTATTTTGATCAATGTGTCTGCTACTCTGAGGTCTGCGTAGTTTTCTGTTTCTGTATATTCTCCCAAACTTTACACTGGTGGATTTTCTTTGTACTTAATGTTACAGCTATTTAATTAAAATTTTGTTTCTTATCCCTTTCGGAACGTTGCAGTCAACACCAGCATTTTCAGCTGCTGTTGATTGATTGATTGATTAATTGATTTAGGAATCGACATCACAGCATTCGGGACATTCCCATAATCTCCGTCCCCATCCTCAGCAGCTAGCGAAGAGTTCCAACACTAATAGTTCCAGTAACAATCTGATTATATGTCCGTCTCGCCTTTCCTCTGAGCGTCGAGCGTTGGCCAGATCCCCTCGTCACACCTCGCTGTCTCATTCTTACCAGACTATGGTGATCCATTTGCTCCTCCGAGGTGTACACGTGCTCACACAAGGCCGCAACCACGTCTGCCTTGTCATGCATCAATACTCCACCAAGTTTTGCCGAGCCAGCCAATCTGTCCGCCTGTTCATTCCCCAGCACACCGGAATGCCCTGGAGAAAAGATCCAGGTTATGCTTGCTACCGGTGACCTCCGGAGCGAAGCAACCCACTCTGCACGAAGCTTGCCTGTTCTCACCCTTCTCAGCATGCTTTCTGAGTCAGTTACAATCACAATGTGTGTATGTATCGTGTTTTCTATCCAGCGGAAAGCTGCACTGACCGCCTCCACCTCCATTCCTAAGCTAGATGTAGTGTCATCATACGCCAGGCTCTTCTGCACCAAACGCCGACCATTAGTTTTTGCCAAGAACCCCCAGGCACTTCTCCTACCTCTCAACACCGACCCATCCGTGTAGATAATCACATCACCCGGGTGAGAATTTTCCTGAATTAGTTGCTGAATTTCTACTTCCGTGGCCCCTGCTGGCCACTAGCTGCACTCCCGGCTCAATGTGATTATAACTCTGCACAAGTATGACTGCACGGCTGGCACTCTGACCCACTCCTCTCCTCGCCTGATGTTCTCCAAGGGGCACACCTGTCTGATCGTATCCTCCGCCTGAGCCATCCATGATTTCCCTCTTATCAGTCTCTGATCCTTAACTACGTCCAGCGCCTCATGCTGTTGATGTACTAGGCAAGTGTTACGTTCACGGTAACACGGTAGACATCTGATGGATTCTATAATTTCTTCTTTTAGTATGTCTGGTTCTAGTTCTTCGGTGTCATCTGTGTAGGTCTCTTGAATTCCTGTGACATCTGATTGGATGTTGAGAAGTTGTTCGAAATACTGCTTCCATCGTATTAGGATCTGTTTTTGTTCACTTATTGGTTCTCCATATTCGCTGTTAATTATTTCAGTTGGGTCAAAGGGTTCTCCTCTGGTTTGCATTGCACTTATCTTTTTGTAGAAGTTTCTAGTTGCCTCCTTGTAGTTTTTATTTAGGGTTTCTCCATACTCTTCCCAGTCTTTTTGTTTTTCTCTCTTTACTATTCTACTCACATGTCTTCTCGCTATTCTATATTCTCTGTAATCACATTCCTGTTTGCTCTTGAACCACTTTTTATAGTTTTCCTTTTTTTCATTTACCGCTTTCTTTACTTCTGCGTTCCACCAACTTGTTATTTTCTGTATCCGTGTTTTGCGTTTTTTCGTGGTTCCACATGTTATTCTTGCAGTATTTAAAATGCTTGATTTGAACATCTCCCATTCTTCTTCCACTATTTTTCTTTCTGTAATGTACACACACACACACACACACACACACACACACACACACACACACACACACACACACACACACACACACACACACACACAGGCACGCACGCACGCACGCACACACACACACATCTATATTTATTTAGAACAAACATATGTTTATGTAACTTGAGATTAATGTATGTTTATATGAATGCATATACATATGTGTTTTGCAATGTGTAGATGTAGATGTCCTCAAAAAAGTACTGGAGAGTTTTGGTCATAGACCATAACTTTATGAAGGGGAAATCCCAACTGCACCTCCCCGTGGTAGAGGGTGGAAACACACCACGGTGTGGCTAACACAGCTCTGGGGACCGAGTATTCACCGGCATAAGTGGACAACTCTGCAGTTGAGCAGAGCAGGGCACTTACTTGTCCTAACAGTCGGAAATGGCTGTTAAAGGTAGAGGTAAAAGACCACCATGTGAATGTGGAGGACAAGGGGAAACCACCACATTATCTTCCCAAGACTTCATGGCAAAACACATATCAGAGTTAGTGAACGACGTTAATGGCTGTCTTAGGACATCCTCGTCCGGTAGGGACAGTCATGAGCCACAAGTGACACCAGACCGTCATCCAGCTACTGATGGCAAAATCATAAATAAAATAAATAAATTTAGAGTAGAAACATGGAATGTTAGGACATTAAATGAGCTAGGAAAGTTGAACAATGTTCTAAGAGAAATGGATAGCATGGATATGAATACACTAGGCGTTAGTGAGATAAGATGGAAGGGATCGGGCAAAATTATAGCTGACAACCATACAATAATTTATTCGGGAGGGGATACAAATGAAAAAGGTGTAGGAATAATACTTGACGAAGAAACAGCCAAGTCACTTAATGGATACTGGTGTATTTCAGATAGAGTTATTTTGGTCAAAATCAAGGGCAAACCGATAGATATAAATATTATACAAGTATATGCACCAACAACAAGCAGTAGTGATGAAGAAATACAACACTTTTACGATGAAATAGAAATGACGATGCCTCAAATTGGATCACAGGAAATAAAAATAGAACTTGGAGATTTTAATGCAAAAGTAGGAAAGGGGAAAATGAAGGATGTAGTGGTGAATTATGGTTTAGGTACAAGGAATGACAGAGGGGAAAAGCTAATAGAATGGGCAAATATCAATGATAAGATAATTGGAAACACTTGGTTTAAACACCATAAAAGACGACTATACACATGGAAAAGCCCTGATCAGAAAATACGCAACCAATACTAATTAATAAAAGACTTAGAAATGCTCTAAAACAATGTAAAAACAACGCCTGGCACCGACTGTAATAGTGATCATGTACCACTATGTGGACAAATAAAAGTAGGATTAAAGAGAGGAAAACAAATGGTTAGGACCATGAGACTTAATAAAGAGATTCTGAAAGTAGATAAAGAAATTCAAGAACAATACAGAGTGACTGTGAAAAATAGGTACAATGCAATAGCTAAAATACAGAGTATAAATGAACAATGGGAAATGTTAAGGGACTCTTCATCAAACTAGCAAAGAAATATTACCGGAGAGAAGTCAAATAGCTAAGAAAAAATGGATGAATGAAGAAATCTTAATGCTGATGGACAAAAGAAAACAGAGTAAAAATGACAAACAAGAATACGCTAAGATAAATAAAGAAATAAAAGATAAATGTGGGAAGGCAAAAGAAAGTTGGTTAAATGAGCAGTGCAAAAAAATTGAATTAAATGCCATTAAAGATACAAAAAATATGCACAGACAAATTAATGAGCTCACGGGAAGAAAATAAGAATAAATACAGGGTGTTTGAAATCAAAAACAGGAAAGATATTATTGGAGGAAGATGATATAATGAAGAGGTGGAATAAGTATATAAAAGAATTATATGATGGGGAAAGGGAAGAATTAACAGAAGAAAGTAACTTAGAAGGTCCACCTATTCTAAAAGAAGAAGTCGCTGACGCTATGAAATATATGAAGAAAGGGAAAACAGCTGGACCAGATGAAATCACAATAGAAGAATTAGAAGTATTGGGAGAATTTGGAGTAGATATATTAACCAAAATGTTAAATGATATTTACAGCAGTGGATATCTACCCAGTGATATGCTGAAATCTGTATTTATTGCTATACCAAAAAGACCAGTAGCAATTGAATGTGAAGATTTTCGCACAATTAACCTTATAAACCATATCACTAAACTTCTGCTCAGAATCATAATGAGAAGAACCAGAAAGAAAATAAAAATGGAAATTAGTGAAGAACAGTATGCATTTGTGGAGGGAAAGGGCACAAACAATGCAATATATACATTACGGACACTAATAGAAAGGTCAATAAAGAAACAGAAAGACATATATTTATGCTTCATAGATTATACTAAGGAATTTGATAAAGTAAAACACGATGAGCTGATTAAAATGTTTGAAGATATCAACATTGATGGGAAAGATTTAAGAATAATAAAGAATATTTACTGGAACCAAGTAGCAGCAATTAAAATTGGAAATAAACAGGGTAGTTACGAACACATAAAGCTAGGAGTACGACAGGGATGTGTTTTGTCTTGTCACCAGATCTCTTCTCCCTATATAGCGAAGTAATAATGAGAGAGATCAAAGAGATGCCAGGAATACTAGTTGGAGATTATAATATAAATAATATACGCTATGCAGATGACACAGTATTGGTGGCAGATAAATCAACAGACCTACAACAATTGTTGGACACTGTAGTAACAGAGAGTGCAAGGAAAGGACACTCCTTGAATATCAAGAAAACAGTAACAATGGTGATATCAAAGAAAATGGTGACACCGAAATGTGACATAGAAATAGAAGGAAAATTTTTTAATCAAGTAGATAATTTTAGATACCTAGGGACATTTATAACATCAGATGGAAGATGTACAACAGAGATTAAGAGCAGAATAGGGCAGGCAAGGGCCGCATTTCAGAAAATGAAGAGTATCTTGTGCAATAGGTTACTATCACTGAGTGTAAGAAAGAGTGCTGAAATGCTATGTAGAACCAGTTTTGCTGTATGGCAAGGAATCTTGGAATGTAAATGAACAAATTAAGAAGAAATTAGAAGCAACAGAGATGTGGTTCCTGAGACGAATGTTGAGAATTCCTTGGACTGCCAGAGTAACTAACGACGACTGCCTGAAAGAGGCTGATGAAACTAGAACACTATATACAACAATAAGAAAGAGACAAACGGCTTTCTTTGGTCATGTAATGAGAAGAGAGGTATTGGAGAACATCGTGACAACTGGAAAGATCGAGGGGAAGAGAGGCAGAGGCAGACCAAGAGAAATGATGCCGGATGGATTGAGACGGTGGCACGGAGGAATATCGGCAGCAGAGTTGATCCAGAAAACCAAAGACCGAGATCTGTGGAGAGCCATGAACGCCTACGCCAGCTTGCAGGGCACTTGATGATGATGATAAGATGTAGATACTAATCATCTCCGTTCGTTTCATTCCAGCTCTCTTAGGAGCCAGGGAAAGTCAACAACTCATATCAGGGAGTGTCTGAGCCTTGTGAAGGAACCAATTTGGACTCCTTCAAGCTCACAGTGAATTGCGTCTCACTGGGGGAACATGACCTATGTGTCCTCCTCTTCAGTTGAGTTATAACATCATAATATTCATCATAATCATATTATCATTAGAAATAAGAAATAAACACAGGTATTGTATTTTAAACTCAGTTTGTCCGTATAAATTCTAAATGTCTAAATGTTTGTGTAGCTTAAATAAGTGCACACATTGTTAAAACATTTAGTGGGGGTTCGCATATATAGTCAATTAGGGGAATATTTCATGGAGGTACCTCCCCATTGCAGCTTACCCTGCATATCGTAATTACTCTTTCTTACTCTTGGTGATACCAAGAATAGCTAAATCTATCCTGTAACGAGCCACTTTTTGGCTGTTTTCTTGAGTATCCAGGGACGGTGTCTTCAATCAGCATAACAAACATTGGTTCCGCGTGTTCTCTCTGGGATCCGGGGTGGCAATTAGTCCATTTCATCAGAGTTAAGGGATCTCAAACTGCACCCAGAACTAAACAACAGTAGGAGAAAATTATTTTTGGCTGAGTGATTGCCCACCTGGGAGCTACTTCAGCCACTTTAGTGACACTTAGTGGAGAACACTGTCGGAGAAGAAGCTCTGGAACCCATGGAACACCAGCCCACCATGCATAACCTGGATTATGAACCGTGCCTCACAGAAATCAGAGAAGCACTAGACACTCTCAAATTCGGCAAGGTACCAGGAAAAGATGGTATTCCACCTGCAATTTTAAAATGTGGCAAAGAAACAATAATCCCATAACTGTATGCAATAATTCAGCTCTGCTGGAAAGAAAAAGCAGTACCACAAGATATGAGGCTCGCTAACATTGTTACCATTCATAAAAACAAAGGTGATAGCGACTGCAACAACTATCGCCGAATTTCCCTACTCAGCATTACAGGCAAGATTTTCGCTCGAGTAATCCTAAAAAGATTACACATTCTTGCTGAAAGAGTCTACCCTGAATCACAGTGCGAATTTATACACAAAAAGTCCACCATCGATATGATTTTCTCACCCAGGCAGCTCCAAGAGAAGTGCAGAAAACAGAGGTAGCCATTATATATGGCCTTCATCGACCTCAAAAGGCATTTGGCCACGTGAGCAGAAACGGCCTTTTTAATATCATTGAGAAGATAGGATGTCCAACCACCCTGCTAAGTCTCATGAAATAATTTCACTAAAATATGCAGGGGACCATTTTATTCGATGGCTCAACATCCCAGTCATTCAGCATCAGCAGTGGAGTAAAGCTGGGCTGCGTGCTTAATCCTACGGTTTTTTATATCTTCTTTGCCGTTCTCTTAAGGCAGGCATTTGGGACTGCCACTGAAGGCTTATACCTCCATACAAAATCTGATGGCAAACTTTTAAACCCATCAAGACTCAAGGCAAAGACAAAAATAAAATCGATGCATAAGAGAACTACCGGTCTCTGTGGCTAAAGGGCTTGCGAACGCGGTTTGCGAGCCCGTATACCCGGGTTCGAAACACGGCAGTGCTGGTTTTTTTTCGAAAAAGGTATAGGGGCCGGTCGTTCAGAAAGCAATGGCAAACTACTGAACGTAACACTTGCCTAGTACATCAACAGCAGCTGAAAATGCTGGTGTTGACTGCAACGTCCCGTAAGGGATACGCAACAACAAAAATAAGAGAACTACTTTTTGCAGACTATGCAACACTGACTACTCATGCAGCAAAAGATCTCCAATGGCTCATAGATCGTTTTGCAGCCGATTGCAAAGACTTTGGGCTCACCAAATATATATATGAATGCCATGACCCTGACGACGTCATGGCATGGTTAAGTTATAGCCTAGGTCAGAGAGTAAAGGTTACGGCTGTGTTCAGCAAGTGAACACTAGAACGTGGAAAGCAGGGACTTTCCACACAACGTGAAAACATTGGAACTCACTCCCCAGGTGATAGGAAGTGAGCTCGGGACAAGTCAGTCTGCTTTGATCCATCGTCCTGTGTGGACATGGTGAAAAGTATACAGCGTTATGGCTCTACATTGAGCCACGCTTTTAAATCGTGATGTAGTGTACTGTGATGTGACTGTCGAATAAGTGATTGTATATTTGATAATGTGACATGTGGTTGTGTAGAAAATTATACGTAGGAAACTTATAACAGTCTCTGAGTTAAATGCTGTTTGAGTTTACTCGTGTTCGAGCGGGTGTAATGTGTCAAGTAGTGTAGAGCAACCATCTGCAAGTCATATGCTGAGAGATGACCATGGTGCCGACTGCACAAGAAATTACCTGCACTCATTACCCTTAGGAAGGTGGGCGCAATCAACAAACCAGTATCAAGAGGGCAGTCGGACTATGGCAATATATATATATATATATATATATATATATATATATATATATATATATATATATATATATATATTGCCATAGTCCGACTGCCCTCTTGATACTGATATATATATAAATATACCTCTGTCTTCCAGTCCACGTCACAGCACAGAACAATAATTCAGACTTGTAACTCACCTCACTTCGCGATACGATAGCTCTGACCATAGTTCTGTCATTTGTACCAGCCCCTTTCATGCTTTTAAAGAGTCTCTCCGAGAAGTATGAAGCAGGATTTTTGATAGACTTGACTGTGGAAAGTTGTTTAAAAGTTTATAAGATTCAAAAATATACTTAGCGAGACACTGATAAAATACATAGATAAAGATAAATGCACACACATTCACACACACACACACACACACACACACACACACACACACACACACACACACTCACACACACACACACACACACACACACACACCTATATATCCATCCATCCATCCATGCATACAACCATCCATCCGTCACACACACACACATACATACACACATACACACATACATACATACATGTGGGATGTGGATTTTAATCTAATAAGAGAATATTGGCTAATTTATGTCTAAGGGATTTAGGTTTGATTCTCTTCTCACTTTAGGATGTAAGGTGATCAGGGAAATTTACCACAAATACAAGGAGAAAAACACTTCAATCCTTGAAACAATGGTATCTGTGTGTTGGTTTCCCCTCCCACTTCATCAACCTTTAAATTTAATATAGTGTTAGAGGATATTGATTGTTAACAACATATAAAACAACCACGGTTGAACAAACATCAACACTGGACTTGACGTAAACATCAAAATTTTTGGAAAAACAGTTCAGGCATTAAATCAAGATCTTCAGTAACATATAGATAATTGTAATGGCCACATTGAATTTCCAGAACAGGCATAGGAATGATTTGCAATATAAAAATACATTAACCCCATTGTCCCAAGAAAAATCCCAAACAACACAACAACCACAAATTGGTTCTACTCTCTTGACCTATTTTACATAGATAACAGCAAAACATTGGTCTAAGTTCATAAAACCCAAACATATAAAACATTTGTTTCTGACACCAGTTACAATTCTCATATTTAAAATAATTAATGAGATGGTGTCAGAATACTCAACCAAAACAACCCTTCATTGAAAAAAAAAGCTACTGACCTTATACATCCATGGCATGAAATAAACACTTAGAAAGCATAATTGGTACTAATAATTAAACTAATCACTTAATTATAGTCCTTTTTCCTTAAGTATTGCGGTCGGTTATTCTTCTCCAGTGCGAAGCAGATAATGTCCATATTTATCAGGTACAGAAATAAATCACAGTCATGTTCTCCTTACATTATGTTCACTGAAGTTGGCTGGTGAGCATTTATAATCCATAATCCAAGAATAGAATTATACACCCCCTCTGCCGTGCGTCCACCTTGACGAGGTAGAGGGGCTTGCGCGTTCCAATGACCCCAAGAGCTATGCCGACGGTAGCACAGCTACTGGTAGGGTCACCCATGTCGGACAGGTCAAGGGAGAGGGACCAGACGAAGCGACGCACAAACCTGCTGCCTTGTAGGTAGACTGGGGACAGTCAAAGGCTAGGGAAAGCATCCCGAAAAATGCTTGTCGAAATCGGATGTACTGAGCCACAGGCTTGACAAAGAAGTGCAACGTAACTTTATCATTTCATGATGCCACAGATGAAAATTAATCGTTATGGTGCTAATCCCGTGAAATCCCATCAGGCGGTGATAGTGCCGGGCCCCCTGCCTCGAGGGGGTCCACCCATGACTACTGGTGGTCACCTTCCCCTGTGCTGTGGAGTCAAGGCACAGAGGAGTAGGTTAAGAGCTATTGACCAAACACCCCGGACACTCAACATACTACAATGGAATGCAGAAGGAGTCTATAACAAGAAAGCATCCCTAACACAGCGTCTTCATAAAGATAGAATAGATGTAGCATGCATTCAAGAGACACACCTCAACGCCAATCGCACATTTTCAGTCGAGGGATATCAGGCCACACGTTTCGACCGCGAAGGACACAAAGGAGGAGTTGTAATACTTACACGAAATACAATACCCTGCAGCGAAGTATCTGTGATCTCTGACAACCAAACGGAAATTATAGGTGTTGATATAATGATAAAGGACGTGAAAATAAGAATTTACAATCTATATAGCCCAGCAGATAAGGATCTTAGACTCTCAAACATGGAAATAACTGACACAAATTGCATTGTTGTCGGAGACTTTAATAGCCGTTCAGAAAGATGGGGATACCCAGATACTGACAAAAGAGGAGATGAAGTGGAGGACTGGGAAATAGACTCAAATCTCCATCTACTCAACAAAGCGGATGACACACCGAGCTTCTACTCCAGAAGATGGATTACCACTTCTACTCCAGACTTAGCTTTCTGCACAGGAGACATCCTCCACAAAATCGATCGCCATGTGCTTGACCAATTAGCAGGTAGTGACCACAGACCAATCAAGCTTGTAATAAATATGGAGTATGTTCCACAGGAGCAAAAGCCTTTGCCCCGTTGGAATTACAAACGAGCAGATTGGGACAGATTTGCCATACTAACAGACAAATATTGTGAAAACATAAATACACGATATGGAAACATGAAGCAAATGGTGGAAAGTCTAAACAGAGCAATAATACAGGCGGCCACTGAGTCTATTCCAAGAGGAGCGAGGAAAAATTACAAACCATACTGGACTGAAGAACTACAAATTTTGGAGGACAAAGTTGAAGATGCTAGGAAGACCGCAGAGAGAGAACAAACAACTGAAGCGAACACCTCTATCAAAGCCATCTCAGCAAAATATAAAAGAACAGTAAATCAAACAACAAGAGATTGTTGGAGGAAAAAAACAGAAAACCTGAATTTTGACAGGGATGGAAACAAACTATGGAAACTAGTGAAAGCCATGAACAATGAAGAACCTAGAAACAAACAAATAACAATTAAACAAGGAAATGCCTTGCTTACAGGAAAAAAGGCTGCAAATGCACTAATGGAACACTATGCCAGTGCAAACCACATTGATATTACAGCCGAACAGAAGAAAGCAATCAAAGATAATCAGATACATCATAGATATACAGAGACAGCAGCAGAATATATGATGGCAAATCTAACAATGGAAGAAATGGAACAGGCAATGAATACCCTAAAAAAGAAGACATCACCAGGAAAGGATGGAATCACAAATGAAATGCTAATAGGACTAGGCACTAAGGCAAAAAAGAAACTGCTAGCAGTCCTAAATTACAGCTGGAAGAGGGGAATAGTCCCACAGGCATGGAAGGAAGCTATACTAATACCAGTCCCAAAGAAAGGAAAAGACCTGGAAGAACCAAATGGCTATCGACCTATCAGTCTTCTTAGCTGTGTAGGAAAATTAATGGAACGCATTATCAATGGCAGGCTAACGTGGCATCTGGAAGAAAACCAACTCTTAACACCTCACCAAGCAGGATTCAGAAAGTACAGATCCACTGAAGATCAAATAACCTATATAGCTCAGGAAATAGAGGATGCCTTCCAAGAGAAAAAGCACACACTAGCGGTCTGGATAGATTTAGAAAAAGCATTTGATAAAGTATGGAAGGAAGGACTGCAAGTAAAACTGCAAAAAATGCATGTTTGTGGGAAAATGTACACATGGATCAGCCACTACCTTGAGAACAGAACTGCCAGGACAAAAGTACAAGGACAAACCAGCAAAATGATGCTATTGGAGCAAGGTGTCCCCCAAGGAGGAGTTCTTTCACCAACATTATTCCTAGCATATATAAACGACATCACGGAAAATTTTCCAGCCAGAGTACACACATCATCCTTTGCAGATGACCTAGCCATATGGACATCTGAAGAATATATTAGTACAGCTAACAGCAGAATACAGCAAGCCCTATTAGCGCTAGAGGACTGGTCAAAATCATGGCTAGTGAAGATAAGTGAGGAGAAAACAACATGCACAGTGTTCTCCCTCTCAACTAAAACTCAGCAACCTAAGCTGGTATTGAATGGAAAAATATTGCGCCATGAAGAAAATCCAAACTATCTAGGAGTCACCTTTGATCGTCGCCTGACATGGAAGACACAGGTTGAGAAAAATCGAACAAGAGCAAGGCAGAGAATGGCAATCATGAAAAAGCTTGCTGGTACAACGTGGGGAGCAGATGAGAAAGTTCTCAAGAAGTTATATACTGGACGGGTGAGGCCAGTACTGGAATATGGCATTGCAGCTTGGGCAACAGCAGCTAAGTCAAACTTTAACAAAATAAGTAGAGTCCAAAATCAAGGAATGCGAATCATAACTGGAAGCCTGAAGACAACGCCTATTAATGAATTAGAAAAGATCACTTGTTTACAACCAATGCAGGATAGAAGAGATAGCAGAGCCCAGCAACAAGCTGAAAAATTTAGAAGATTGACAGACCACCCAATGTATAAAAGGTTTAGTGGTTTTGGAAAGGGAAGACTGAAGCGTAGCAACTTTGTAGAAACTGCAAAACGAAAGATTAGGGCAGATCCCATACTTAACATATCAACAGTCAAACCCATTTACAGTGCAGACAAGTTCCCAGCTTGGAGACAACAGCAACTGCCTGAGATGATAGAAAACATTCCTGGTATTGAGAAAAAGAACACTCAGCATGAAACCGAAAGAAGAGAAATAACCCTACACTACATAAAAGAACATTACCCAAGCAGCAATTGGACCCATGCATATACAGATGGATCAGCCAAAAATTCAGTAGAGAATGGAGGAGGAGGAATTCTCCTAAATTTAAAAAATGGAGTGAAAAAAACACATTCAGTGGCAACTGGAAAGTTCTCAAGTAACTTCAAAGCGGAGGTAGAGGCTCTGAAAACTGCAGCAGAAATGCTCTTGATGGAGGAAAATAAAGAGACGCAAATAGCTATCTTTACAGATGCAAAGTCAGCTGTCTCAATACTGAAGAGCAAAAACAGCACAGAACTAGCTGACCTAAGAGCAGCAATCCATGGTCTATGCCGGAAATCCAAAAAAGTTGTAATACAGTGGATCCCATCACATTGCAGTATACCTGGAAATGAAGAGGCTGACAGACTGGCAAAAGAGGGCGGACGACTACCACAGCCTGACATAGACACAACCTATAATGAGGCAAAGAGGTTGATAAAAAGCACTTATAGAACCAAATGGGAATCAGAGCATCCAGGCCACCAGAAGGATGATGCATATTACAAACTCGATCGAAGAGAACAAGTAGCAATCTTCAGACTCCGCACAGGACATAACAGGCTGAAATACCACTTGTTCAACAAACTAAAGATAGGAGACACATATGAATGTAATTGTGGAACTGGTAAAATGACAGCTAAACATTTGCTGCAAGAGTGCCCAATATATGCAGAACAGAGAAAGATATTTTGGCCCACACCTGCTTCATTCGAGGACAAGCTCTATGGAGATATCAACAAGCTCAAGTCGACTGCAGCTTACTTTAACTGTATTCAGGTTGACATTTAAATGTACATGAAGAAGTATTTAGACTGCCACACTTCATACCACAGGCATGTCGGTTACACAAGCCTCCCAGAGGCATGAAATGGAATATTGCTTGGATAGCAAATCCATTACGTGGAAAGTCCGAATCGAAAGCTCACTGTGTGGGCTTCATAAAAGGTGGAAAAAGTGTCCTAGTGGCACAAAATGGAATATTGCTTGGATAGCAAATCCATTACGTGGAAAGTCCGAATCGAAAGCTCACTGTGTGGATGTCATCTGCAAACTGCATTCTTCTGGCTTCTGGAAGAACAGCCTATGATGAACGGAAGGCCCAATATACGGAAGTGAGGCTAAGCAGCCATGTGCAGGACGTGACGATTCCTTGGGTGAGCCCAGTACCAGAGTGCTGTGTGATGGCTCTGCAATTATGGAAGCCTCCTTGGATGTCGGGGAATGCCCATGGTCTGCCCCTGCCTTCCCTTGAGGGCCGACCAGGATGCCTTTGGCTGTTCTATATGGGCCAGCTGGGATGGGAGATAACACCACAACAGTGAGAGTCTAACGTCCTAAGAAACCCCCGGGAAGGTTAACCCGGTCAACAAATGCCCGCAGAAGTCGGATGTGTCGGCCTAACGGCGCAAGAACGCAGCTCTGCTGTAAACAGGCACAACGCAATCACGTCCGAAAAAAAACTCCGGATGAACGAAGAAGAAGAAGAAGAAGAATTATACACAAGCACATATCCCCTCCATGGGGCTGAATTCAAGAATACTCTGTTGCAAGTGGGCTCTGTGTTCCATTTGAAATTGGTGCCTAAACCTGTCAAGCTTTCAGGAGGATGCATGTTGAATCTTCTGACCAGGTTCTTCCCTATATCATCGTATCGATGAAAAAGATGACGACTGTCCAACAGCTCGGTTTATGGTAACCGTTTCCCAATTTAGTTCAAGAGGCTTCGTCACACACCCGGTTCATGTTGATAGGCCATCCCACACTTGGTGATGGGGCAATTAGGCCGACATAGAACCAGCGTAGAGTTCTGTTTAATTCAATTTCAGTGTAGAACATAACATTGCTGAGTCATTCATGTGGTTCATCTGGAATTATGTCCAGGATTGGTCTGCTGCAGGCATGGAACTGAAGAATATTAATTCCAACACACCAATTGGGAGTCGCAAAACAATCAGATGATGTGTGTTGTTGTATGCGTAGAGGCATTTACTCCGCTAGCTTCATTCATATGGTCTTCTTGATGATGTTCCGGTCTGAGATCTCGAGTCGATCTGGCTTCTTTCAAACTGTTGCATATTTGAACCTTGAGGTAATCTGGTTTCTCAGTTGTTTTTCAGTTGACATTAAGTTGGTATTCAGTTGGTATTAAGTTGGTATTCAGTCGGTAACTTGGTTGTACTGGCTTATGTTGTTTCAGTGTCTCTTCCCATTTGGTGTTTAGTGTCTTGAACCTTAATGTTGACTTTTGCGGCTGTGTGACTTTTCCTTTCGAAGGAGGATACTTGTGTGTATCCTTTAAACTTGGGAGTCCAACAGACAGTTGGAGGGTTCTTCCTGCTGTTAGTTTTATTACACGTAATATAACTCCCATAGTTTAGTTGACCTCGACGATTGATGGTTCATCAGGCGGTACCTCCCAGAAGTAAAACAGGATATCCTTTTTGTATCTGTGTACTAGGTATATCATGTCGACATTCTGATAAGGAAGTCCATCCTGGGTATTCTGACAGGAGTCAGAATACCAAACGCTGAGTGTCAATCATCTTCGAATGTGTCTTTCGCTGGCTATGGCAGCTAATGAGTGCAGCAGTCAACATTGATGTATTGGTCCAGACTATGTTTAGGACAGGTTGCCATTTATCCCTTCCTACTGGCTGATAACCCAGGATCCAGTTTAGGGATACTTACAAAATCCAAACCACCACTTCTATTGTCTAGAGATAGGAATGACAAAAAATACAACACAGGCATTAATATTGTGTGGTGTGATAGCATGTTTACCACACAAATACAAACAACAAAAGGAGAAGGAGAAAGGAGTGGGTTTCCACGTTCCACTGTCTCTCGTCTCTTGGTGTTGAGCTATTCTAGCTCTTATAGTGAGTAAGGTATCCTCTCACTCAATATTCTATTCTGATGTTGTTACTGGGACTATTAGATGAGTGAAGCCATTATTTCCATCCGAACATGTTGATATTGCATCTCTTGTACTTGAAGAGAATAACCCATACCTGGGCTCTTTTGTTTCTAATGCCTCGTCTTCTTTCCTTCGCTATAATCAGCACTAGGCCACGGCTATTCACCATTATCTTCTTGTGTACTGACATGCACAAGGATTCTTACATCAACATCATCATGTCCCCAGGGGTAACATTAAAATGTATATTCCCAACAGCAAAGTAACAATCATTACAGAATATATATATATATATATATATATATATATATATATATATATATATATATATATATATATATATATATATCATAACAGAGAAAAACAAACATGTACATTTCTCATATATGAATAACAATAATAATACTCATACATAGTAATAATAATCATAATAAATAAAGCAGGAGTCAATGTTTTTGGATTTTCTCATTTGGTAATCCATAAACTAGAATATCTATTCTCCCCCCCCCCCCCCGCTGCTCACAGCAGCATGAGGTTAGTGAACGCTGTGATATAATTTGTCCATTGCTGCTAGTATTCGAAGTGTTATTTATCAGAAATAACTTATGCCGCATGGTCCAGTCTTCTGAATATTGCAAGCAATTTATGAACATCATTCTTCGCTTCTGCCCCTACCACAGTGAGGTGATGCGGATTGCAGGCATTTCCTACCAGAACATTCAAATATGTCTCATGCGTCTTCATTCTTTGTTCTTGAATTTATATTCTAAAACATGGCATTTTTCTAGCATATTTATGAAAATATTACATGTCCTTCACACCAATGGCGTGGTTACTAATATGTTAACAAGAAGATTGTACCAAAATTTGGCACGATAGCTCGAGTTACAGATTAGTAATTAGCAAGACCATTTATCCCACATGACGTATGGTCATAAGATGTAGTATCAGTAGTATACTTCCACATGGAGAGAAAGTTTCTAAAATGTGCTTTCGAGTTGAATACACTATAGTACATAGATTATTTGCAGATTTATAGCATTGATAGTGAGATAGTTTCACAATGCATAGAAGATATTTAAACATAGGGATTTGAAACTGTATAGAATAGAGGACAGCGTGGTACAGCATGGCTCTTTAGTAGTAAAAATCAATCAGACTCTAGTTTACAAGAATTGTTGATTTATCATTTTAACCAATTCTTAATTAACACAATGGTATATGTACCTTATAAAAATACATAAATACGCATTAATAATGTAGATTTAACATACCAATTGCTGCAGAAAATGACATATTATAGGGCTAAACTGTCCTCCCCACATGGGAGGCTGAACGAGTCTCTCTTCTTTGATCGCTTGAACCAAAATGGCTATTAAATATCTTTTATTTTAAAATTAGTTCCGGTCTTGGCCAGTTATTTACTCACTTACCAGGCCAAGATTTAAATAATGCCAAATCAATTTGGCTGTGCCACGGTCAGTCTATCGCTTCCCCCCCCCCCCGCCCCCAATAAGGTATTTAAACAGTAATCCCTAGGGCATGTGATATATTTAAGGGCGTCAATGCTAGGAAAGGGTAAGGACGTTTTCACATACATACATACATACATACATACATACATACATACATACATACATACATACATGCATGCATGCATGCATGCATGCATGCGGGCGGGCGGGCGGGCGGGCGGGCGGGCAGGCAGACAGACAGACAGACAGACAGACACGTACGTACGTACGTACGTGCGTGCATACGTGCATACAATTTTCTAACTCATCTTTTTATTTCTCTTCGACATCTATACAGTCAATGAAGTCTTTCTGGTGACTGCTGTTTCCATCCACGATGAACTGTGGTTTTCGTGGAGGACTTTTGTTTTGGCATTCTGGTGGCGGCATTATGCACAGTGTACCTGTGCGGGCTGTTGGCTTGCCGACACTTCTGTCTATTCCATTGTTCACATAGGGCAGTAAGGAGCGTTTTGTGTGATATTTACTGGCACGGGAATGTAGCAATATGGGGACGACACGTTGCCGTGAAGTTGGAACCGCGACTAACTAACTAACTAACTAACTAAATCTATACAGTCATCCCAGAATTTATTGGGTTTTCATGATATCTTGGTAAGTTTACGTTCAGTAGTTTCAGATTGCCCTATTTAGTTATTGGGATGAAGATTGTTCTCTTCCAATCTGTTCGCCATATTTCCGGGAACGGGAACTGGAGCTTATATGAATTAAATGAGACGCTCCCCACCAGGGACTGGGCGAAGTCAGGACGGGTCGTATTTTTTTTTGGGGGGGGGGGGGGGGAACGGAAACGGGAGTAGGGGCCGAATATGAATTAAATGAGACGCTCCCTGCCAGGGGCTGGGCGAAGCCGGGCTGGGCGAAGCCGTCCGGGTTGTCTTTTTGGGGAACGGGAACGGGAGCAGGGGCCGAATATGAATTAAATGAGACGCTCCCCGCCAAGGATTGTTCGAAGCAGGGCCGGGTCAGCTAGTCTATATATATATATATATATATATATATATATATATATATATATATATATATATATATATATATATATATATATATATATATATATATATATATAAGAGAATGTTTCTTTGTGTTTTTGTTTGTGTCTTTGTTTGTGTGTCCTTTATGCGTTCCGAACGGTCCATCCGATTGAGATGAAATTTTGTACAGATGTTCTTCTCACTCCCTCGGAGCCAACTGGCATAGTTAGTTAGTTTAAAATCAACAATTTTTCATCCAGCACGAAAGAAAATGGCACGAGCTTCAGAAACAGACTAATAAATGTCCCGCCATCTTGCTGCAAGGGAACTCACTCTCTGATTAAACCAGAAATTAGTTATGAACAGTTGTTTTTCTCACTCGCGCGGATGCAACTGAAATAGTTAGTTTAAAATCAATTTTTAACTTTTGGGAACGGGAACGGGATCATCAGAAACCGAGCAACGGGAACTGGAGCAGGGGCCGAATATGAATTAAATGAGACGCTCCCCGCCAGGGACGTGCCGGGCCGGGCCGTCAGGTACTAATATATTCGACGTTGATCGCGTTCCAGGCCTCCATATGTCTTCGGGATTGAAATAAATATAGAATGACATAATTCAGGAGATTATCTCCAGTATCATATGTTGTGTTCAGCAGTTTGGTGACTTGCTCAATTCTCTATTCTTCTAAGGTAGTGATGATTTCTTTTGTGATGTTGTCTGGACTCGAAGTCTTACCAGTTTTCATATGGTTAAGAGCATTCTGAAATTCATTGTTAAAATTAATAGTCCTTCATTATTATCCATAATGTCATACTGTTCCTCTCTTACATCGTTATAAAGATCTTTCATATGCACTGAACATCTTTTAAAATCTGATCATTTTTAAAATTATGATTTTGCCATTTTCATTTTTCTTTGTTTGGCAATCCGCTGATATATGTGTTGGTTGCTTAGTGACGCCATGAAAACCTTTATGCATTAATTTGGTATTCTATGTGTTATTTTGGTTTTCAATTTCCCTGCAATTGTCCTCAAGCAAAGCTTCTTTTGACTCTGCACAATTTCCTTATTTTCTTGTGAACCTTATCATATTGTTCATGTTTATATTTTTTGTTTCTATTTATGTCCATTAGGTCCGTCATCCATTTCTTACGTCCCATCATTTTCATTTTTGTCATAATTCTTTCTGAAGCTTGGCTGACTGATTTCTGTAATATTTCCCATTGGTCACTGACAACTTGAAATAGAATTTCCAGATTGCACAATGCATCAAATCTGTTCTTTACCTCTGCGTTACGTTAAATGTATCTTTTATCTCCTCACATTTTTGTTCAAGTAGATACAAGTGTGTGCTTCTTAGTGTATATTTGACTTTCTTTAATGTAATATTATATTGCTTATGACTAATCAGGATGATGACTTTTAAAGGCATTTAAAAACCTTCCGTTGATGAGCGTGTAATCAATCTAGTTTCCGGGCTTATTGTCAAGGAGTCCATAATCAGGTGTTGATACCAGGTGTTTCCAAGAATCATGTCATGCTATTTTGCCTACTGTACACATCTCCAACATCTTTCATTAAGGTCTCCGAGTCCATATTTTCATACTGTGCATCTATCCTGTTGATTTCCAACTTCAGCATTAAACTCACCCATTATGATATTTAATTCTGAATTCTTGCATTTCTTGAAGGTATTCTCCTGATCATTATAAAATTCATCGATGCTGTCATCGCTGCTGTCTGTCGTTGGTGCAAAAGCTGGTGTGATGTTTAAATGAAAAGGTCTGTAACTTAACTTTACCTGTAATATTCTGTCTGGCACATTCCAGGATCCTTTGATAGGTTTTGATCTCTCCATATCCAGTATAAGTGCTTCCTCTCGATGTTTTTTCCCCTCCACCAGAATGGATTATTTTATATTTCTCAGTTGTTATCATGTCCATCTCTTTTCGATTAGTGTCACATTTGCTTAAAATATTAATATTCTGTCTTTTCATTTCTTGTTTGATATTATCCAGTTTGCCACACCACTCATAATTCTAAAGTTCCACATGCCCATTTTAATTGTTGTTTATCTTTTGCACTCAGTCGCCTGCTGGCGGTCTGGGGTCATCTGGTGCACCTCTACCGGGCGAGGTTGCTCCTATGGAGCACCCATTTACACCGTTTCTCTGTTTCTCTATTACACGAAAAATGACTATCTTGGCATCTGTAAAGAAGGTAGTCTGCCATTGCTTTCTTTCTTAGCACTGACCATACTGATCGATGACCGCAGTCATTGTCTCCAAGTAAGATATCCGTTGTCTTAGAAGTCGCTTAAAAGTCGAGAGGGTCGACTTCATTGCACTTGGTTTTATCCCATATGACTCGTTCTCTTTCCGCAGCGCGGAACGCGTCGCACAAAGCACGAACTCCGTAGCTCTAGCGACGACCCACAGAAGGCTCCAAAAAATTTCACTCATGAACAGAAGGACGCGGCTCGGAATCGAACCCACAACCTTCGGAACCCGAGTCAAAGGTGAAATTGGAGACAATAACTTACAACTATCTGTCGGCTGCTCTTCAACTTCATCCACCACCTGCACGCATAGCTTCGAGTAACCCTGATCGGGGATTAAACGGGTACTCCATCTTGCGCGAGGGTGTCCCTTAGGCTAACGGTGCCTGTGCCTCCAGCGTTTAACTGCACTTTCGCCTGCAATGTCACGCTTTATAGGAGGTGCAGTGAAGCAGAGTCCTGCTCCTGCTGTTGCTATAGTCTGTTTACTTGTGTCTGCCCCAATATAAAATTCCAAAACTCAGTAACCAACTGAGGGAAAATGGTGATATTTAACATAACCTTATCATTATGTCCACCCAACAACAAGAGCGAAAATGGTGAGATTTAACATATAACCTTATCATTATGTCCACCCAACAACAACACAATTTGTTCTGGAGATTGTACAGCAGATTTCAAAGTTTGTTTATATGTGGAATATAATTTACGGGTCAGAGATGAGGTGCACATTATTAAATGTATTACGTCTTCACACGGAAACATTAGCGTTGAATAGTTAATTTTCTCGTAGGACATGGGATTGGCCTTATGACAAGAGCCTCATGTAGTGGAACGGGGCATTACTGTAAAACAAGTTTGTTAGCGAGAAATCACTAGTTTTTCACCAAAACATCAAAGAAATGTCGCCGCTTTTCATGATTTAAGTTGCTTTTGGGCCAATCAAAGACATTTTTCTTGGGTGGGGTGAATATAAGACGGCAGGAAAAATTTCATAACGATGCAACAGACAGTTTTCAAAATAATTGATCGTGAATGAAGGCATTCATTTCTGGACAGACTATAATGCAAAGTTCAACGCGCTCATCAGTGAAAATTAAGATAATTCAGGTGTTCTTATCTATACAGATGGATCTGTTATACAGCAGCAGATAAATGTCACGTTCAGTAACTAACTAACCATCTATACCAGCAGCTTTCAAGTCCTTCAGGAGTTTGATATCTTCTCTAACTTCTTCATTAGATGGTTTCTCACAATCCTGCCAATAATAGGCCATACCATATTGTTAGTAAGCAAATGAACAAACCACCGCGATAGCAATTTTAAATATAGGTATTAAAACATTATACTTTAAGATCTTGATATCACCGTCAGCAAATTGATGTTTTATCTTAACTATCAGTCATATACATGTATTTCTTGAATAAGAGTATTCAATATCTTGAGTAATTAAAGGGATAACTCAGATTGAAGGATTTAACAAAGCACGGACAGCGTAGTTAATCTTAGTAACCGACTGAGACAGTAATGACAATTGAAAGTGTGTAGGCCATATAAGCAGTACGCCATAAATGCATGATGTGTTGATATGTGTATTAATAAATGCTATCGTTGTCGTGATTTCTTCAGTGCTGGTGTATGCCTGGTGGATGTTTTATTTTGCAGGGAAATATAGACCCTTGCATACGCATTCGCCACTTAATGTTTAGAATATTGTATTGTACATTTCAGTCTCGATAAGGCTCCGTCATTACAATGAAAGTTGGCTGCAATTCATCTCCAACACTGTCTGTCTCTCGCCGTGATTTTACATTTTGTCAGACTGCTATTCGTTCATCTGTTCCAACTTGTATCGTTGTCTACCTCTTGCTCACTTGTCTTCAACCTCACCCTCCAATCCTGTTTTTATAAGAATGTTACATCTTTTAACATGGCAGTTTTATTTCACTTGCCTTGTTTTTAATTTCTGCCATCAACTCTCTTTTCATTGCTAAATTTTCTAGAACCTCTGCATTTGATTGTTTTTGTGACCATGAAATATGACCTATTCTTCTGTATATCCACATCTTCATGGCCTCTATTTGACTTTCTAATTGCTTGCTTATTGTCCAGGCTTTTGCGCCATATTGTAGTTTTGAGTACACATAACATTTGACAATTGTAATTTTTAATGCGAGGCATTGGAGAACATCGTGACAACTGGAAAGATAGAGGAGAAGAGAGGCAAAGGCAGACCAAGAGAAATGATGCTGGACGGATTGAGGACGGTGGTGTGGAGGAATATCATCAGCAGAGTTGATCCAGAACACCAAAGACCGAGAGCCATAAACGCCTACGCCAGCTGGCAGGGCACTTGATGATGATGAAGTCAGATTCTGCACTATGCCTGTTTACCTATTCCACTAAGTTTTGTAACTCTTGCTCACCTTCTGCTGGTTTCAATATGTCATCAGCATACCAAAGATTGTTTATGCTTCTTTCATTGATGTTAAGTCCATGCAGTTCACCAACTTGTTTAAAAATTATGTGTATAAGTTGAAGAGGTCTGGGGGAAACATGCATCCATGTCGTACTCTCCCTTTTATATCTATGGTGATGAATAAATATTTCCGTATCTAATTATATATATATATATATATATATATATATATATATATATATATATATATATATATATATATATATATATATATATATATATATATATATAAACATACACGATTTTCATTTGCCTGTCAGCCCACAGAACTGTGTGACTTTCTTATTGACTCACCCTTGTAACTTTGTTTACCCAGCTATGCACCGCTTTACGGGATGAACATTTGTCAGCATAAACCTTGGCGGGAGACATTTCGCGAATGAGCCGAAGTCGAGTGTGAAGTGAAAATGTGGTTTAGAAAACACAGCACACAGTTCTATGCAGCAGGTTTGGGAGGACTGATAAAACGATGGTATAAGTGTATCAATGTTGGTGGAAATTACGTTGAGAAATAAAGGGACAATGAATGTATAAATGAATGTATTAGGGGGCTGCGTGGTCTCGAGGTATGGTGTCCGCCTCGAGTGCTGGAGGTCCCGGGTTCAGACCCCGGTGGGGACCGGGATTTTTTCACGAGGACTTGGATAACATTTCCTCTGGTCTCTGGGTAGTGAGATCGGACGCC
This sequence comes from Cepaea hortensis, assembly GCA_963921405.1. Taxonomy (NCBI): domain Eukaryota; kingdom Metazoa; phylum Mollusca; class Gastropoda; order Stylommatophora; family Helicidae; genus Cepaea; species Cepaea hortensis. Next base: position 52,688,066 of record OY992888.1, read on the forward strand.
CGTGTGTATTGTTGCGCACGTAACAAATCCCTTGGCAGTTGGAACTCGAAAAAGAGTAGCCTAACGGCGCTGCCCGAGCAAAATTTCGAATTAAAATCCTAACCAAAGTATTTCAGGATCCTCGCCGGTGCTACGGAGTTCGTGCACTGAGCTGAGTTTCTCCGGATTCAGGTTTGAGTTAGGAGGAGAACGGAGAACTTATGTTTTACACCCGTGTGCCGTGATGGTGATCCATCGACTAAACTAAACTAAACTAAACTGAATGTATAAAAATAAACTGGCTTCAAGTTGTTATCATATTTAGTTATTTTTCTATGGCCATTTGTGACTTACTTATTAACTTACTCTCGCGCGCTCTCGTGTGTGTGTGTGTGTGTGTGTGTGTTTGTGTGTGTGTGTAAATAGTGACATAGAGATAGAAGTGAAAATTCTTCAAGAAATTTATAGTTTTAAATATCTAGGGACATTTGTAACATCGGATGTAAGGCGCACATCATAGATTAAGAGCAGAATAGGCCAAGCAAAGGCTGCGTTTCAGAAAATGAAGAATATCTTATGCAATAAGTCACTATCATTGAATGTAAGAAAAAGAGTGCTGACTTGCTATATAGAACCTGTTTTACTGTATGGCTGTGGATCTTGGAATGTAAATGAACAATTTAGGAAGAGATTGGAAGCAACAGAGATGTGGTTCATTAGACGAATGTTGCGAATTCCTTGGACTGCCAAATTAACTAGCAACGAATGCCTGAAAGAGGCTAATGAAACTAGAACATTATATACAACAATAAGAAAGAGACAGATTTTTTTGGTCATGTGATGAGAAGAGAGGCCTTGGAGAACATCGTGACAACTGGAAAGATCGAGGGGAAGAGAGGCAGAGGAAGACCAAGAGAAATGATGCTGCATGGATTGCGACGATGGCATGGAGGAATATCAACGGCAAAGGTGATCCATAAAACCAAAGACCGAGGTCTGTGGAGAGTCATGGACGCCTACGCCAATCGGCATGGCACTTGATGGTGATGATGTATCTAAATATAGCCACTTGTTTCGTGTGCAGGTTACTAATAAGTCTGGTGTCCTTTCTGTCTTATCCTATATTTTGAAGGTGTGCAATTAATCGCTCATGCCAAACGCTTTATTGTAGTCTATAAAACATAAATACTTTTCTGAACTTCTTATATTTTTCAATCAACGTCGTCTAACATATTGTGGCTTCTCTGGTGCAGCTGGTTTTGGCGGAATCCAAACTGTTCTTCAGCTACATCCTTGTATATTGTATTTTGAATTATTTATTGTTTTCATTCATTCATTCATTCATTTATTCATTCAGTAGCATGTCCTTTGCACCTAGTTGAAGTCAAAAATATATATGATGGGCTAATCATTGAAAGTATGGAACAATATCGACGTGAAAATCCCGAGGATAAAATTAATACAAAATGGGAAAGTGTAAAAGCTAGTATTCAGATTGCAAATACCACCTTGCCAATGAAGATTAATAAGAAAAAACAATTATGGATAACCGATGAAATCTTGAGTAAAATGTCTCAAAGAAAGAAAGCAAAGAACACTCCGGAGTATATAGTAATAGATAGAGAAATATGTCACATGTGCAGAGTTGCCAAAGAGGAGTGGCTGCAGAACCATTGCAAAGAAATAGAGGATCTGGAAATAAAACACAACTCGAAAGAATTACATGAACATATAAACAGATTTACAAAGAAGAAAAATAATATAACAGGAAACGGTTGTATCAGAGGAAAAAAATTGAGAAATTATAATTAATAACACTGACATAATAAAAAGATGGACAGAGTACACAGAAGATTTATTCTGGGACAACATGGTCAATAGACCAACATTGTATAATACTCAAGATGGACCAAAATACTAACGGCTGAAGTAGAAAAGGCTATTAAAAAGATGAAAGAAGAAAAGGCTGCAGGTTCTGACACGATAACAACAGAGATGATAAAATCCTTATCCAGCTTTGGCATTGAAACTATCACAGAATTATGTAATGATATATATAATACTGGGTATATCCCCAAGGATTTGAAAACATCCATGTTCATCACACTACCGAAGAAGCCAAGGGCTGATGAGTGTGAGGATTACAGAACTATTAGCTTAATGAGCCACATAACTAAGATACTACTCAAGGTCATACAAGAAAGAATTCAACATAAAATAGATGAGGAAGTAGCTGAAGAACAATTTGGGTTCGCAAAAACAGTGGCACCAGAGAAGCAATTATCTGTTTGAGGATGTTAATTGAAAAATATATAGAAGTTCAAAAAAGTATATGTTTGTTTTATAGACTACAAGAAAGCTTTTGATAGAGTACAACATGAACGACTAATTACGTGCCTTCAAGTTATAGGAGTAGACGGAAAGGATATCAGACTCATTAGTAACTTGTACTGGGAACAAGTGGCAGTACGGCAGGGATGTGTACTGTCCCCAAGCCTCTTCAACCTACACACAGAAAGAATTTTTAAACAAGTTGAAATGCCACGACTCAACATCAATGGAAGAATCATAAACAATCTTAGATATGCTGACGATACCGTGTTACTATAGTCTGTTTATTTTTTTCTTCCCCAATATAAAATTCCGTATCTCAGTAACCAACTGAGGGAAAATGATGAGATTTAGCATACAACCTTATCATTATGTCCACCCAACAAAACAAATTTTGTTCTGGAGATTGTACAGCAGATTTCAATGTTTGTTTATATGCGGTATATAATTTATGGCTCAGAGCTTAAGTCCATCATTTTAAAAGTATTACAGCTTCAGCAAGACTCATCCGCGCTTGTTTTTGAAATTGTCTCGCGGTTTTCGTTTTGGCACAAACTGCGCGCAGATAAATGGAATTGTTCAGAGGTGTCTCCGATGTGGGTTCTTTCATAAAACTTGATTATATAAATAAATATATAAATAAATCTTACCATTAATATAATATTAATAGCTAATATTTGAATGTGTGAATATTGTTCAATGGGATTAAAAGTGAAATTGTGTAAACTTCAAAGCATCGCTATGAAGTTGTACACATATTTTTGTCAAGAAGCTGATCGCAGGAAACTGTTTCATACTGTTACAAATCCCGAAAAAAGAACAGTGCATGCATTGGGTTTGAGTAAACGGTCATTTCGCCGATGGGTGCAAGAATCTGGAATGAAACCAACACGCGATAAGCAAACGGTAGGTAGAAAGGCAATTTTAGACAGCTTTAACAAGGATGTCATCAGGCGAGTTATTACAAAAATGATGGATGCCAAAGAAACAGTGACTGTAAGAAAACTGAGGGTTTTGTTGAGAAAGAACAATAACATAGAGCTATCCAAAACAACTTTGTGGAAAATTATAAGGACATTAGGCTTCACTTTTAGAAAGTACAAGGGAGGTAGACATATCCTTTGCGAGCAACCGCATTTAGGAGCCATGAGAAGCAGATACCTACTTGAATTAAGGGAAATGCACAAAAAAAATTATGCCATAGTGTATTTGGATGAGACGAGGATCAATGCGCACCATACAAGTGAAAAGGAATGGCAATCAATGGGTGGAAAGATGAAGCGTTATGTGCCAAGAAGTAAAGGACAGCGTTTGGTCATAGCCTATGCTGGTAGTACTCATAATGGCTTACAACAGAATGATGGGCTCGTGTTCGTATCAAAGCATACAGATAATAGGGATTATCATAATGAGATGAATGATAATGTATTTAGAGATTGGCTCGAGAATACAGTACTTCCATCCCTTGATAGACCGTCTTGTCTAATCATGGACAACGCATCATATCACAATGTTGTTCCCAAGAAGACAATATATCTACGACATCGAGCACAAAGGGAGCAATAAAGATATGGTTCCGACTGGAAAACATACCATTTCCAGAAAGGTATTTCTACCTAGAATTGTTGTCCTTTGTAAAACAGACGCCAAAAAGCAAGATATATCAAATCTACAAGTTGATAGAAGAGCATCGTCATGGGTGCTTGAGACTTCCGCCGTACCACTCTTATTTTAACCCTATAGAACTTCTGTGGGCTAAAATTAAAGGACAGGTGGCAGTTGACAATACTATATTCAAATTGTCTGACGTCAAGATACTAATCCAGTCCACGCTATTAAATACTGATAAAAGTTACTGGGAAAATGTGAGGACCATGTGTTGGAAGAGAAAGAGGACTATTGGAGAAAGGATGGATTGAATTTTATGCAACCGAGAGCAGTCATCAACCTACTGGAATCGTCCGACACAGATTAAGGTCTGAGCAGATTGCAGACCTTAATCCGCGTGCACGCTTACTGGGATCTTTTGCTCCAACTATTCAGACGAATTGCAGGCCCTAAACATTACAGCATCAGCACAATGTCAATGGCAACAGTTTGTATGCCATAGTGATGAATTTTCAATTCCACAAGCCCTCAGCGGTGACAAACGACTGCTATTGGGAAAAAAATCACACTAAACGCATTGAATACCAACAGAAAAGTAATATTGCGGTGGAAACTGACATATTGTGGCATAACAAGAAACGTGAGAAATTAGGGGACAACACACGTGCATACGAATCAATCTATACACTTCAATGAAAAGAGGACCAACATCTTGGTCGTTAAGAAGAAAGCCCACTACAGAGACACTGACAACTATTTTCATAGTGCAAACCAGGTAATCATGTTCCGTCTCTGAACAGTAAACAGCAGAGTAGACAATCTTTCACGAAGACTCAAAGCGGGTCTGTCACCCATGTGTACGTGTGAACAAACTGCACAGACAGCTGAACAGATCCTTAAAAATGGAAACATGATGACTAAATTGCGGTATCATTTCTGGTCACTCCATACGCACATTAACGCACAGCTATTTGGAAGCTTTCACGAACTCAATATAAAAAGCTAACATGAATACTTGTGTACACATTATTAACCAGCAAACGAAGAAACAAGAAGGAAATGAAAAATAAGGTAAGAAATATATTCCTTCTACTTTCCTGTCAATTTACAAATTATTTACCCCTTGCCTCTGTAAATTCTCTGTCTTTACTAATATTACACATTGCACCCCTCTCGGGATTCTCCGTGGTGAAGTGGTCAAGCCGTCTGACTCAGGCTCCGAAGGCTGTATGTTCGATTCCGGGCCGCGTCCTTCATTTCACGAGTGCATTTTTTCGGAGATTCCCGAGGGTCGTCGCTGGAGCTACGGAGTTTGTGCTTTGTGCGACGCTTTCCGCGCTGCGGAAAGAGACTGAGCCATATGGGATAAAAACCCGGTGCAATGCAGCCGACCCTGCCGACTTTTAAGCTACTTCTTTTATTGCACCCACTCCCATACGAATCCGGATACGCCTTGTATCGTCATCTGAATTGGCGGGGCATTCATTACTGTAAAATAAGTTTGTTAGCGAGAAATCGCTAGTTTTTCAGCAAAACATCAAAGAAATGTCGCCGCTTTCGATGATTTAAGTTGCTTTTGGACCTATCAAAGACATATTCCTTGGGCGGGGGTAAATATAAATCGGCAGGAAAAATTTCATAACGATGCAACAGACAGTTTTCAAAATAATTGGTCGTGAATGACGGCATTCATTTCTGGACATACTATAGCAGAAAGTGAGCAAGAGTTGCAAGACCTAGTAGAAGAAGTAAACAGGCACAGTGCAGAATGTGGCTTAGGTATTAACATCGAAAAAAAAAAAAACTATGATAATTAGCAGTGGAAAGGAAAGGTCATCAATGAACATTACAGTAAACGGGCAGATATTAGAACAAGCAACAAGTTTCTCTTATCTTGGACATATAATAACAGATGATGGCAGAAGTGAAATGGAAATCAAAAAGAGAATAGGAATGGCCAAACATCTTTCAGATGTTTGGCCATTCCTATTCTCTTTTTGATTTCCATTCAGACTTCCGGTTTCAAGATGGCGACGGACGGTCGTGTTGTTTTGTGTTCGTTAACTTTTTCGCGTAAGGGATGGATTTATTCATTTCTTGCGTGTAATTGGTGTGCCAGGATGTAAAACCAGGAGTTTCTACTCAAGATCTGCGCGGGTGCTACGGAGTTCGTGCATCGAGCGAAGCCATCCTTGAGTGAATTTTCAGCAGCGTGTGTGGTTCTCAATCAAAAGTCAGTGTTTACGTTTTTTCAACATGGCGGAACAACGTGTGTTTTCCGAACGATCAGCAGTCAACATACCGAAGCGGCGTGGTAGCCGCGCAGGGAAAAAGAAGCCAGGTAAGCGCGGTGGCTTGAGACGTTTTAGACTCAAGTGTCACCGTCTAGGACTCAGGAACATCCGTATTCTATATTGGAACTGTGCCAGTGTAAAACAACGGGGCTCTATTTTAGAAACCCTAGTTTACAGGAACGACATTGTAGCACTCCAGGAGACGAGACTGGGCGATCAGCTACTCCGAATTGCCGGCTTCAAATGTTTCTATAACAGACGACATCTGGGAACGGCGATTCTCGTTCGCGACAGCATGGTGGCGTCAGAGCTAGACATGTCCAGTTGGAACAGTGACGATATACAAATACAGGCGTTGAGAGTTCATTCCAGTACACCATTCGTGTTGGTTAATGTTTATGCCCGCAATGCGAGTGTGGACGCCCAGAAGTGGCAGTGCTTAAGTGGCATATTAGGCCACGAGAGAAATGTTATTTTCTGTGGTGACTTCAACGCTAAAGGCAGATCATGGGGAAACACTTCCTCCAATACACAAGGGGAGGAGCTCGAGACTGCACTGGAAACCATCGACCTGGTTTGTATCAACAGTGGCTGTGTCACCAGGACAGCAAGCCGTCCAGGCGATGAGGACAGTGCTATTGATCTGGCGCTAGTTTCACCTTCACTCACTACAGTGTGTAGATGGGGTGTCCTAGGACACCATGGCAGCGACCACCACCCATGCAGCATATTGGTGGAGAAAGGCAGAACCAGGCAACACAAGCTAAAGGTAAAGACGTTCCAGTATGACAGTACAGGGCAAGATGTGGTGAGTAAAATAAGACGTGACAAGCGCAGAACGTTTCAGGGCAGGAAGAAAAGGAAAAAAAAGCTGGGAGCAGCCACCGTGGTGGAGTTTCGAGGTGGAGAAGGCTTGGGTGGATAAGCGTAGTGCTGTAAGGAGATGGCAAAATGCCAAGAAGAACAGAGCTGGTCATCCTAGTCCCTGCTTGCACTTAGAAAGAGAGATGCACACAAAAGTAAGCTATTTCAAAAAACTGGTCACGGTGGTTAAAAGCGAAAAATGGGCAGAGGTGTGTCAAAGAGTAAGCACAGACAAGTCACTGAAATTGTTCTGGCGACTACATAAAAGCATGAGTGGTGTAGTCAAGAATAAGAGCATTTCTGACTTCCAAGGTGCTGACCTCATCTGGCAGAGGACTGACGAGGACAAGGGCAAAGCCCTCTTTGAACGCTACCTTGAGCAGAGCAACCAGACAGACATGGGAGGCCGGAATCTGGCCAAGGAGGTCACCTCAGACAGATGCAAGGCCCAGAACACTTCGGATGAAGACACAGTGACAGTGCAAGAAATCAAGGCTGTGCTTCGACGATCAAAAAACAGTGCTCCAGGTCCTGATGGCATAAGATACGACGACATAAATAGGTGTACCGACAATGAGCTAGAGAAACTAGCAGACATGTACAACAACAGTATAGGGAGTGCTAGCATCAAGGAGGAATGGTTACACAGCTATCTGATTCCCTTGCCGAAGCCTGACAAAGACCACAAGAAAATTCAGGGATATCGAATTATAACCATGCAGAATACAATAGGCAAGCTGCTGGAGAAGGTAATTGCCAGGAAAATATCAAGCCAACTAGAGAGGCAAGGTGTTTTCCCACCTACCCTGGGTGGGTACCGTCCAAAAAGAGAAACCTGGACCAATGCAGCAGTCTTTGCCCATGATGTCTATGAAGGTTTCCACTCAGGCACTGAAACCGTTGCTGCAGCGATTGATCTTGAGGACGCATACAACAGAGTACCACTGGATTTTTTAATGTTTCAGCTTCTTGAACTAAACGTAAGTCCATTTCTCCTTAGTTGGATCGCTGCAGCTCTCTTCCAACGGAAAGTAGTTTTTAGATGTGGCAGTTGGACTTCGGAACCAACAACAATATATCCTGGCCTACCACAGGGATCACCATTATCTCCGGTACTGTTCAACGCCTACACAGTGAGAATCACCAGTGAGCAGATCACTGGACCTGGCAGGACATTGTCATATGCCGATGATGTTTTAGTGTATTGTCAGGGTAAGGATAGAGAGGAGGTTGCTGTGGAGCTACAAACCGAACTCAATCGCATAAGTACTTGGTGTGATGAAGCTGGGGCAATGGTCAACCCAACAAAGGCAACAGTGACTTGGTTCTCGTTGAATAATCATATTGTCAACAATCCAACACCAACTGTAATGCTGTGTTCAGAGACGGTGGAAAGAACGCAGGCAATGAATTACCTGGGGATACGGTTTGATCGAAGCCTTGCTTATAATGTGCACATAGACCAGGTGATAACAAAGGCCAAGCGGGGTTTGGCAGCGATGCGGGTGATGGCGGCAGCAAACTGTGAGCAGCGCCATCTATGTCTTCTGTACGAGGGGCTGGTCATGTCTGTTTTGGAGTATGCAATGGCAATCCTGACTGTCAGCCATAAGCAGATAGAAAGGATGGAAAGGATACAGAATGAAGCTATGCGCATTATTCTTGGATGTACAAGAGATACAGCATGCAGGGCGATGCGCTACCTTCTTGATTTTCCAACCATTGAAGAGAGAATGCAAGTTTGCAGGGCACGCGCCTACCTCAGAATTAACGCAAACACACAGCATCCACTGCATAGTGAAATTAGGAAGGTGAAGGGCAGCAGGTTAAAAAGAGGACGGTCGTGGATGGGTCAAGCCGAGGACATTCTTCAACAGGTGTGTTCACTTGAGGACTTAGAACCTGGCGAGGAGTGGGTGCAAGTGCCAACAGACTTCTGCACATCCTTTTCAGTTTGCATCCAACTAGATAGAAAATGCAGACAAGAAAATCCGGCTGCTGTTGAGGCTGAAGTACAAGCGTTGATTTTCGAGAATTCGCTAGACAGTGACGCGGTCATCTACACAGATGGGTCGGTCATCCGACATGTGAGAAGCTCATGGGCCTTTACAGCTCGGGCCGGAGGGAGAATTGTGAAGGAGGACTCTGGTGCTTTCACTGAAACCACAAGTAGCCTGACCATGGAAGTCATGGCAGTAAGTAAAGCAATAACATGGCTCGAGACACAGACATTCACTAGGGCTTGTTTCCTTAGCGACTCAATGAACATGATCAAGAGGATAGAGGAGGGGTCGATCCGAAGAGAATGGTTGCTGCCTCTGAAGCGGTCTCGGCTGGCAAAGATTAGTTTCATCTTCGTGCCAGGGCATGCGGGAGTACAAGGAAATGAGCGGGCTGACAAGCTCGCAGGTGAGGCTACTGTTGAGGGCGGACGCGCCATGGACCAGGCTGACATTCTGAATGCTCTACGAGAAGTGAGACTTTTGCAAGAACCAAGTGATGACTGTGAATCTACAACAATGGCCAGACTGCGAGAGCAGCAAATTAAAAGAGGGGTGGCCAAACAAGAACACTACGCAGGAAGCCAAAGAAGATTGATAAACCAACACAGAACTGGCGTCGTTAGCCGCTACACGCTGCGGGATTTGCTGAGGAGGGGATCCGAGCACTTATGGACTGAATGGTCCGATGTGCAACGAGGATGATCTGTCGACTAACTAACTAACTAACTAAACATCTTTCAACGGCATGAAATCAGTATTAGCATCTAAATGTTTTGCGTATCCTTTACAGGACATCGCTGTCAACATCAACATCTTTCAGCTGATTGTTGATTTCTTGGCAAGATTACGCTCAGTAGTTTGTCATTGCTTTCTGAGCGGCCGGATCATTTATCCCGCAAGTCACCAGAGCGAGTAGAACCTCTTCCAATTCTCGCGCGCTGTGAGACCCTGCGTGGATAAACGGGATTACGGAGAAAGTCGTGTAACACCTCGGCCAGGGAGACGGCTATTAACATCTAGAGAGATTAATAACGCATTAAAAATGAGAATTGTCAAATGCTACATATATTAAACGCTGCTGTATGGCGCGGAATCCTGGACATTGAACAAGCAACTAGAAAGTCGAATACAAGCCCTGGAGATGTAGATATACAGACGAATAGGTCGTATTTCATGGAAACAAAAACAATCAAGTACAGAGGTCCTAGAAAAACTGGGAATGAAGAGAGAGTTGATGAAAGAAATAAAGAGGAGACAAGTGAAATATTTTGGCCACGTTAAAAGACATGATACTCTTATAAAAACCACTCTTGAAGGCAAGGTTGAGGGCAAGCGAGCAAGAGGTAGACAACGATACAAGTGGGAGGATAATATCAAGAGATGGACGAACATCAGCCTGACAGAATGTACAGTCAAGGCGAGAGACAGACAGTGTTGGAGATCCATTGCAGCCAACGTTCATTGAGGAGACGGCACCGATTGATTGATTGATGTCCTTTGCAGAACGTCGCTCCCATAACAACTTTCCGGAAAACTTCTCGATCACAAGCAAGATTTCCCGCATCCGATACACCCATCTGGAGATCATCCGCCACATCCTGCACCCATCTTCTCTTTGGTCTTCCTCTTCCTCTCTTCCCAGGCATATGCCCCTCTATTATTGTTTTTTCCCCCAAACTTTCATGACGTTTCAAGTGACCAAAATATATCAATTTTCTTTGTTTTATCGCCTTTAATAGCCAACCCTCTTCAATATTCAGTTCATGAAGTATGGATGCATTTGTTCTTTTCTTTAAGCACGATATTCTTAGAACCCGTCTATAACATTTATATTCAATAGTTTTTATGTGCTGTTCAGCTTAGTCTGTTCAGTGTAGTTAGTGTCCAGGTCTCTGTCACAGCCTCACATTAAGGGCGGTACCAACATAAAGTAAGAGATACTGGCGAAGGGATAGAACCCCAACTAAAGGGAAAGAACCGAGTCACTCGAAGGCTCGAATAATCCAGAGCCTTCTCTAAGGACCGGTCAGTGTGTCCACATCCACGTGGACACTGATGGGGCCCGCCGATTGCGGGGTCCACGAGAAACTCAGAGAGAGTTACCACCCGTGTCGAATTGCGACACGTGTGGAGGACAGACACGGACTGGACATCGAGGAAGCAACAGGGCTTACCTTAAGGGGACTTGATAGTAGACCCAATTGTACTTAGGGGTCTTAGACATATGTTTAGATAGCTGCTAGAGTTATTGTGTTAACCATGTTCATTGTAAACTCCTGTGATACGCAATGTGCTGATTGCTGGCTTGTGAAAACTCGCTTCGCCAGCGTACTGTAATATACATGTAAATAAATGATGCTAGATTGTATCTGAACGGAGTTTGTTGCCTGTATGAGCCCGAGTTTAAATCCCCTAGAGATCTAGGACACCGCATATGAAAGCTGTTTAAACGTTTCTCTTGGTGTGAGGCTGTTGTCCAGGTTTCACTGCCATAAAAAAGAATACTAAGGACACAGGCTTGATAGACAAGGACTTTTGTTTTGGCAGTAAGCTTCCTGTTCTCCCAGACTATTTTTCTTAACCTGTTCATTGTTGTTGCTGCCTTACCAATCCGGATGTTGATTTCCTGATCTAGGGATAATTTGCTATTTACCATTGATCCTAGATATGTAAAATGGTCTACCATCTCTAGTTCGGCATCGTCAATAAAGATTGATGGTACCCCATGTGCACCTTGTGACATAATCTGTGTCTTCTTTTTGCTAATTGTTAAACCAAATTCAGAACAAGTATTGGAGAATGCAGATAGTAGACATTGCAATTCTTCCTCAGAGTGGGTCGTAACTGCAGCATCATCTGCAAAAAGCAGCTCTCTGATCAGTACCCTACTAATTTTGGTCTTGGCTTTCAATCTCTGAGCATTGTAGAGGCCGCCATCTGAGCGTGAGTGAATGTATATACCACCATACTGATCACGAAAGGCATATTTCAGTAGAAGTGAAAAGTATATTCCAAAGAGGGTGGGAGCTAGTACACAACCTTGCTTAACTCCACTCTTGACTTCAAACTCTTCAGAAGTTGCACCATCAAACTTGATTATACCCTTCATGCCTTTGTGGAAGGATTCCACAATGGACAGAAGAGTTGGTGGGCAGCCAATCTTCTTTAGTGCCTTGAACAGACCCTCAAGACTGACCAAATCAAATGCCTTTGTGAGGTCGATGAAGGCAATAAACAGTGGTTGATTCTGTTCACGGCATTTTTCTTGCATTTGTTGCAATGAGAATATCATATCAATGGTGGACCTGTTCTGTCGAAAGCCACACTGTGAATCGGGGTAGACTTGATCTTCTAGGACTTGAAGTCTGCGCAGAACAATTCTGGCAAATACTTTTCCAACAATACACAGAAGTGAGATACCCCTATAGTTGTTGCAGTCGCTCCAATCACCCTTGTTCTTGTACAGTGTTATAATGCTTGGATCTTTGAAATTATGTGGGACTTGTCCTTCTCGCCAGCATAGCTCTATTAGCTGGTGGATCTGTAGAGTGAGTGTGTCTTGCCCACTCCTGATAACCTCTATTGGAATCCCATCCTTACCTGGAGCCTTGCCAGATGCAAGTTCATTTATGTTTTGCGTATCCTTTTACAGGACTTAGCTGTCAACAGCAGCATCTTTCAGCTGTCTGTTGATCTCTTGGCAAGATTACGCTCAGTAGTTTGCCATTGCTTTCTGAGCGACCGGCTCAGTATCCGCAAGTCACGAGCGGGGGTCGAACCACCTCAGTTCTCGCTCCGCTGCGAGACTCTGCGTGATAAACGGGATTACAGAGAGAAAGTGTTGTAACCCCACAGCCAGAGAGACCGGCAAGTTCATTTATAGCACACTTAAATTCTGTTATATGGTGGGAAGTGTGTCCAGGTGGTCAAGAGTTGGTAGAGCCTCTATGGCGTTGAGGGCATCATCCGCTAGTTTGGTCTCACTTGAGTAAAGCTCCAAATAGTGCTCTACCCATCTGTCCATCTGCTGTTTCTTATCAGTTATGATTTCTCCAGTCAAGGTTTTCAATTGTGCAATTCTTTTGATCATTGGACCACAGGCTTTCTTTATTCCTTCATACATGCTTCTTATGTTTCCCTTATCACTTGCGATTTGAATGGACTCACATAACATGATCCAGTAATCATTTGCACACTGCCTGGCAGCCTTTTGCACAATTTTCCTAGCTTGCCTAAGCTCACTCAGAGTGTTATGCGTTGGTCTTTCCTTGTTTCTTAAGAGAGCTATCTTCTTCTTATCAGGGCTGCAGAGTCTCACTGTTTGCCGCAAACCAGTCCTGCCTCTTATGATCCACAGTGCCGTAAACCCCTACGGCAGTTTTATAAAGAGTTTTCTTAAGTTGACCCCACTTTTCATTTACTGTACAATTTTCTGGTGTATCAGTGAAAACGTCTTCAAGTTGCTGTTGAAACTGAAAGCACTTTTCAGGATCGCGAGTGTTAATAATAATAATCCTGGAGCTGGATTTGTGTTTAGCTGTGTAGATTCTCTTTGGTCTCAGTCTAACCCTTGCAACAACCAAAGAATGATTCGTATCACAGTCAGCACTGTGGTAACTTCGAGTCAATGATATATGGTTCAGATGTTGTCTCCGTGTGATGATGAAGTCCAGCTGGTGCCAATGTCCGGATCTTGGATGTTTCCATGTGACCTTATGCATCTCTTTTGTTTTTAAAAAAGGAGTTTGTAATACATAGGTCATTTCTGGTGCAATGCTCCAGCAGCCTTTGCCCATTTTCATTCATGCGACAGATGTTGTATTTTCCAAGGCACACTGGCCATGAACTCGAGTCCTTGCCCACACGAGCATTGAAATCACCGAGCATACAAATGTAGTCAGATTTTGGAACTGCCTTGATCACGAGGCTAAGTCCTCATAGAACGAATCCTTCACATCATCAGAGGAATCGAGTGTCGGTGCATATCCAGTAATAATGGTGGCAAAAGCACAAGAGGTTGCCAAGCGCAGGGATAATAGTGTTTCATTTCCTCCTCCTGGAATTTCAATCATTCCCAGTAGCGAATTCTTCTCTGCAAAGCCCACACCGTGTTGCCCTTTTTCTGCCTGCCCTCTACCCTTCCAAAAAAGGTGTAATTGTTTTCCCTGAGTGACCCTTCCTCAGCGAGGCCAGTCTCCTGCAGGCCAGCCATATCAATGTTAAGACGATTGAGTTCGGCATCAATCATAGCCGTTTTTCTCACATCGTCAATATTGGTCAAGTCAGTGGAAAATCCTGGACACATGGTTCAGACGTTCCAGGTTACAAGCCGTGGCTTGAGGTTTCCAATTTTCATTTTTTTAGTACCTGGTGCATTAGTTTTACAGCCTGCGATCCAGATTTTGTCCTAGCCCCAAGCACCCATTGAAGCAGGCAGGCTGTGGCGGATCAGCACCCAATTGGCCGGGGGCTGCCCAGCTTGACGCGGGCGGTAGCTAATCATTGACACCTGTAGGTGTCTCCCACCGTCAGACGCAACGCGTGGCGCCCCATGTCTACGACGATTGACAGGCACTTATAACCGGTAACAGTTGCCTCTTGCTTTGATTCCGAGACCAGTTAAGACCAGGGATGGAGTTATTGCCTCTCCATATCACAACGCCTGGGCTAAAATATAGAGATCATGTGTTGCCCATGCAGCATGATCCCTCTCTCGGCCTGCCTAGTTCACTCCAGAGGAAAGGTAACACCCCTACATCTGGAACAAGACAAGCTGCAGAAGCTGCCGGATCAGCAAAGCAATGCTGTAACTGTCCGCCTGTCAGAGCTTCGATCCTAGACCAGCCGCCAACCAAGGCTTAGGGCCTGGTCTGCCCTGCCATGACATTTTGTCTTTAGGTTGCATTTCCTCGCACCAGGGTAAGGCTTGTACCCTCCCAATTGCGCTCTTCAGCCCGTAGCCGTTGTACAATGTGGGGTGTCGGGTTTGGTAAGCGCCGCCCAACGTTCGGCGCTAACAGAAAGCAGATAGTACTGTCTACTGTTATACGGTAGCTCAGTCATATCTGACTAAGACCTGACATCAACGTCCCTATATATATATATATATATATATATATATATATATATATATATATATATATATATATATATATATATATATATATATATAAAATATTAAATAATTATCTAAATCAACCATCCATACATCATGTGCCATGCCGATAAGCGTGGGCGGTCATGTTTTACCATCTCACTCGATCACCGGAGTCGTGTATCAGCTCCGTGTTTCTGTCTCGACCATGCCACGTGGCCAAGCCATCCAGGTATTTGCTTCTAAGTCTTTCCCTTGGTCTGTTCCCTTCGATCTTACCAGTTGTCACCAAGTTCTCCAATTCATTTCTTCTCATAACATGCCCAAAAAATTTTGACTGTCTCTAATCAGTTTGTGATCTTCATTTGTTTCTTGAAGGACTTGTTCATTGGTCTTTCTGTCTGTCCATGGTATTCTTTGCATTTTCCTCAGAAACCACATTTCTACAGCCATCAGATGTTTTTCAGCTTGACTGTTCATTGTTCAAGCTTCACATCCGTATAAAAGTACAGGTTCTATGTAGCACCTTAACACTCTTTTTCTCGTTTCAGTTGACATCTTTTTATTGGTCAGTATGCTTTTAATCTTGCTAAAGGCTACTTTTGCCATGAAGATTCTTGTTCTAATCTCTTAAAGGCATCTCCCATCAGATAATTGTACCTATTCACTTGTTGAAGAATATTCCCATTTACGTCTATATTACATTGTGGTATTTCGTTCTACCTAATGACGACCATAATCTGAGTCTTTTACAATTTAATTCTAACCCTTGTTGTTCACTGTGTGTAACAATCGTATCTACTAAATGTTGCAGGTTCTATTCATTGTCTGCAATCAAGACTGTATTATTTGCGTACCTCATGTTATTGATTGGTGTGTGTTTTTGGATGAGGAATGTGCTGATGGGTGAGGATGTGTGTGTGGGTGGGGAGATATGTGTGTGTGTGTGTGTGTGTGTGTGAGTGTATGGGCGGTGAGATGTGTTAAGGGATTGTGATTGGGGATTGGAGATCGGGGGGGGGGGGGGGGGGTGAGTTGGCGAGTGGATGGGTGGAGGATGTGTAGGAGGGTGAGTGTGTGTAGGTTGGGGGGTGGGAGTGGATGTGTGTGTGGGTGCGGGATGTGTGAGTGAGGGAGATTGTGTGGGTGGGTGATATGTGTGTAAGTGGGGGATGTGTGGGTGGGTGCGGGTTTTGTGTGTGGGTAAGTGCAGGATATGTGAGTTGGCGGGAATATATGTGTGTGAGTGTTGGATATGTGGTTGGGCGATGTGTGTTTGGCTGAGTGGTTGGGGGTTTGTGGGTGGGTGGTGGAGGATATGTGGGTGGGTGAGTGTTGGTAGGTTATGGGATAGGTGGAGGATGTGTGCGTGTGGGTGGGGAGATGTGTGAAGGTGGGGGATGTGTGGGTGGGTATGGATGGGTGGTTGCATGCATGTGTGCCTGGGTGTGTGTGTCGGTGGGTGAGGATGTGTGTCTATGAGATGTGTGAAGATGGGGGATATGCAGGTGGGTATGGATGGATGTGTGCCTGGGTTTGTGTGTGGGTGGGTGGGGGATGTGTGTGTGGGGTGTGCGGTGGGTGGAAGATGTGTGTGTGTGTGTGGGGAGATGGTGTATGTGGGGGTGTGTGTGGGAGTTATGGGTTGGGGGATGGGTGGATGGATGGGGTCATGTATGTGCCTGTGAGTATGTGTGTGGTTGGGTGATGGATGTGTGTGTGGGGGACACGCGGATGGATAGGGGATTGGTGGGTGGGTGGGGGATTTGTCTCATAACATGGTACCATGCATTTTTTATGCTTACAACATTCATTTGACAATGTTTTTTTCCTATGTGATTGCACTACGCAATATACCCTTCGAAAATAAAGTTCGTTCGTTCGTTCGATGCATCGTCCCCGAATGTTGATTCCTTCCATATCTTCAATAATTCTGAAAATACTTTCACTGTACAGGGAAAACGGATCTGGAGACATTACGCATCCTAGTCTCACACCTCTCTTAATAGGCTGATATTGGCCTACTTCATTATTAACTCTTATGGCAGCTTGTTGTTTCCAATATATGTTTTTTACAAGTCTAAGGTCTAATTGTTTCCATCAATTTGTAGATCTTCAAGCATCCTTATCATGTCGACATGTCTCACTTTATCGAAAGCCTTTGTGTAGTCAATAAAGCAAAGGTGTAGATCTTTGTTTACTTCTATAGAACGTTCGATTACGGTTCTCAGTATATACATTACTTCTATAGAACGTTCGATTACAGTTCTCAGTATATACACAGCTTTTACTGTACCCTTGCCTTCTACAAAGCCACATTGTTCTTCTCCTATTTCAGGTTGTATTTTCCTCCTAACTCTTTGCTTGATAATTCTTAGCAAAATCTTCGTGATGTGACTCATTATACTAATTGTTCGATGTTGATCACATTCCAAGGCTCCTGATTTCTTTGGGATTGCAATAAATACAGAATTACATAATTCATGAGGTATATTTCCGTTATCATATATTGTATTAAGCAGACTGGTAACTTTATCTATTCCATATTCTTTTAAAGCATTAATCATTTATGTTGTAACGCTGTCTGAACCGGGGGATTGACACACACACACACGCACGCACGCACGCACGCACCCACCCACACACACACACACACACACACACACACACACACACACACACGTGTGTCTAGATCAACGGGCTGTAGTAACTCCAGACAAGGCCTTAGTTGTGTAATATTCCCTATTCATGATTGCAGATGTCCCATGTATTACACTGAATGGACGCCCTCTCAGTTTAGAGTGAAAATACGCGGGGAAGTACATGGAAAGTACGTGGGAATCACCTTCGAAAGGTGTATGTTTTTGAGGGATCATGGTGAAGGCCGAAAAGGGGTTTTTTGCGCTCGCCTAATTTCAGTATAAACATAGATCATAAAGCAAGCGTTACAATAAGAACCATCAGGAGAAGAAAACAAAGAGCAGGAAAATACATGCCATGCGAATCAGTAAACTTAAAAAACCTTAAAGATGAGGCAGTAAGGGAAAATTATGAGAAAGAACTAACTGAACTCTTTGTAAAATTATCAATAGAAAGAAAAACCGTGGAAGAAGAATGGGAGATGTTCAAATCAAGCATTTTAAATACTGCAAAAATAACACGTGGAACCACGAAAAAAACGCAAAACAAGGATAAAGAAAATAACAAGTTGGTGGAACGCAGAAGTAAAGAAAGCGGTAAAAGACAAAAAGGAAAAATATAAAAAGTGGTTCAAGAGCAAACAGGAGTGTGATTACATAGCATATAGAATAGCGAGAAGACATGTGAGTAGAATAGTAAAGAGGGGAAAACAAAAGACTGGGAAGAGTATGGAGAAACCCTAAATAAAAACTACAAGGAGGCAACTAGAAACTTCTACAAAAAGATAAGTGCAATGCGAACCAGAGGAGAACCCTTTGACCCAACTGAAATAATTAACAGCGAATATGGAGAACCAATAAGTGAACAAAAACAAATCCTAATAAGATGAAAGCAGTATTTCGAACAACTTCTGAACATCCCATTAGATGTCACAGGAATTCAAGAGACCTACACAGATGTTATCGAAGAACTAGAACCAGACATACTTAAAGAAGAAATTATAGAAGAATCATTGAACAAATCACCGGGACTGGATGAAATACCAAACGAACTAATTAAAGCAGCAAGAGAAGTAGGAAAAGCTTGGCTACATAGACTATTCAACCATGTTGGGTAGAACAATAGACACCACGAGACTGGGGAAACGCCATAATTATCCCAATTTGGAAAAAAACAAAGGCAGAAAAAGTGACTCCACACAATACAGAGGCATTTCACTGTTGGGGCATTCTAAGAAAATATTTTGCAAAATTCTTGAATAAAAGATTACGAACTACTTTAGAACCCCAGCTAAGCGAAACACAACTCGGATTTAGGAAAAACAAAGGATGCATAGATGCCATTTTTGCTCTTAGACAGCTTATAGAAAAATCAATCGAATTCAATGAAACACTCTACTTAGCCTTTTTCGACCAAGAAAATGCATTCGATAAAGTAGATAGAAACAAGCTGTGGGAAATCCTTAAACAATACGGAGTGAGTACACATCTAACAAACCTGTGTAGAAGTTTATACAACAACAGTGAATGCACAGTGAGAGCAACTGGAGGTCACTCAGAACCCTTCACTACAAGATCTGGAGTACGACAAGGTTGTGTCCAGTCCCCTCTCTTGTTCATAACATATATAGACAACATATGTAAAGAAACCAGCCAAACAGAGACAGCAAGAATACCACATGACAAGAACACAGAAGAAGTACCATCTGCAAATCTAACCAATAGAGAACTTCTGTTTGCGGACGACCAAGAACTAATAGCAAAATCAGAAGCTGAATTACAAGACCACGTGAATAGTCTAAACGAAATGTGCAGGGAACATAACATGAAAATTAGTACAAGCAAAACAGAGGTAATGACTATAACTAAAGAAGAACAAACAACAACAATTCACCTAAACGAACATCCCTTGAAACAAGTAAAGAGTTTCAAGTACCTAGGAAGTATAATATCAAATGGCAGATCAGAAGACGAGATCGAAAATAAGTCAAATCAACTCATTGGACAAATGGCACCAATACTAAATAACAAACATGTACCAATAACTACTAAGAAAGCACTTTACAACACAATCTTCCTACCAGCTCTATGCTACCAATGCAAAACCTGGACAATGACAGAAAAAGAGAAAAGAAAAATCACAACAACAGAAATGAGGTTCCTGAGAAGAGTACTCAACGTATCAAGAAGAGATAAGATCAGATATGAAGAAATCAGGACTAAAGTGGGGGTTAAAGCGGCACTAGATTTTATTAGAAAGCAGCAAGTCAAATGGTTTGGCCATGCAAGTAGGTTATCAGTCAACAGCATACCATAACAAGCAATGATGTAGACCAGATGGAAACAGAGGAAGAGGCCGACCACGTAAACGTTGGACGGAGGGAATAGCAGAGTCCATGGTAATATCGATATATGAAGCCCATAATCGGGCACTCTCACGATGTTTATACTTCACCTCGACACTGCAAGGTACAAGAGGAACATGATTAGATGAGATGAGATGAGCTCGTAGTCCATACACACTATGTCTAGTAGTGCTGGACTGGATTTTGCGTGTTGATCAGCTTTCCCTATTAACATTGTCCCTCGTCATCAGGCTATCCAATTTCGACTTCATAGGTACTTATAATTTACATCCCCAAGTCAAGGACGAGAGGACAACATTTTAGTCTAACTGTCCAGTGTAGGGGTTCAACCCCTTGCCTTGGCATCAGCACACCGGATGTTTAAGAAAACGCGGTCTTATCCATTCGGCCATGCTAACCTCCGGAAATTGACTTAATTGAAAGCATCGAGGGCGATGGCAACAACCTGGATAGAGCAGTGGATGCTCTACATGCTCATTCAGCAGTTAATAATTTCAGTCATTGAGGATGGTTTAGAGCTGCTGACAGTATCAAAGAGCCAGCTTGAAAGGTTGGAGCGGATGCAGAATGCGGCCATGCGAGTGATCCTGGGGTGCACAAAAGACACACCAATTATATGCACGAGACATAACCTTACACTACCAACAGTTGTAGAGGATCCTTCATACCAAATGGTACCTAAGAGTCGCTGCAGACAGGGATCACCTCCTGCATGAAGCCATGGATATGTTCAAGAGTCATATACTGAGAAGAGACAGGTTCTGGATAGTACTGGCAGAAATAAATAGCCAGATGTGTGAAATAGAGAACACCAATCGTGCAAAGGAGTGGGTAAAAGTACAGGAAGACATGTCGGGCTGGCACAAGGTAATAGTCACATGTGGTTGTGAGTGCAGAAAATGGGCAGCAGGCCGTGCAAAGTTTGAGATGCAACAACTGATCCAGGGCAACACACGTTAAAGTGATATAGCGATCTACACCGATGGGTCAGTGGTAGGAAACAGACGTAGTGGCTGGAGTTTCATTGTGAAGACTAATGGACGATTCTTGAAAAAGAAGAGGCTGACATATGAGACTGCAACCTCTAGCATGAGAATGGAGTCAGTAACAACAGTCTTTCGATGGTTGGAGGAGACCGCTGCAACACAGATTGTATTCATTACGGACTCACGGAGTATGGTTAGTACGGTGGAGTACAATGATCCAAAAATATCTCAGTAAAGAGTTAACGGAAGAAACGACAGTGATAAGACAAAACCAGACAGAGTAAATAAGAAGTAACGAGTATTACTAACTTAGAAACAGTTCAGTAGATATTTAGTCATGAGTTAATATGAATAGTAATCAGTCCGCACGAGTCAGATCAAGGACGACCATGTGACAAGGCCGAATTCGGACAGCCAATGCCTCTTAACATTATTCGGCGGTAAAATCGTCGCTTCAAAAACTGACTTTGTAGAATTCCGACCATTTAAAAAGAAGGAGCTGGGTAAAGTCGACTAAGTCAGCAAACAAAGCTTTACAAACCAGCGCATGCATTGTCGACAGTATGACCGAAAGCAAACTCGACAGCATTAAAATGATGTGTAAACACCACCAACTCGATAAAAGGGAAGTCAGCTGTGGACATGTGTAGTTAGTGTTCATATTCTTACGGACAATGAGTAAGTAGTGCCTGTTTAATAACCGAGTCTTAGAATTTTGAGTTTGACAGTGAGAGGATGGCGTTCACGCTCTTGACGACAGGATCACATTCTAACTATTGACTTCGGGTCGGAAGGCCATGCATGTAAACACGGTACAATGCGGGGTCACACAGTGAGTGAGGCGTGACATTGGTGGTGCGTAGCATCTGTATCATCGTTGATCATTATTAAACTTGGAAGTGAATTGGGACGCAAGCGTTGTCAAGTCATTTCATCTCAGCTGTGTCATAATCAATATTGTCAAGTGTTATTTGCAATAGAACGAGACAAATAACATTATGGCATAGAGAAAAGAATGTTTCGTGTAGAAATGGCTCGCTTCAGAGGTCACACATTGTGAGATTGTGAGAATTGTATGGATTTTCTGCGATGGTCATGCGGGGGAATGAACAGGCTGATAGGCTGACAGGGAATGCACCTCTCGGTGGTAGAATACTTATGAACAAGGGAGAGGTGGTCGGGCGCCTGTGGGACCAGGTGGAAAAAGCCGTGTAACAGACTGAGAACCCGTATGTGGAGAGAATGATATGGCGTAGAATATGATAAGTAGAATAGGATCGGCAGGGGTTCTGGAAGAATCTTAAAACTGAGAGTGAAGACCAGGAGAACTTTAAATCAGATGGCAGTTGGAACGATTAGCTTCAGGAATATTTAGAAAGGGTAAATCTCCTCCCGAAAGGTTTGGGAGTCACTATTTATGAATAGTTCCATAACAGACAGGAGACGGTTGTGGCAGCACTCTATCTCGAGGATGCGTACTTGGTGTACGCTCTCATGGAGATGAGAGTCGGTCCTTGGTTGGTGAACTGGATTGCATCTGTTTTGTATTCTCGTTGAGTGGCTCTCCAGCTGGGTACATGGACCTCTGAGCCATGTATCGTAGCCCCTGACTACTACAGGGGTTAGCACTTTCGCGTAAGCTTTTCAATGTGTATACAAGCAAGATTGCAAGCTTCAAAACACCAGGGGCTGGAAGGATACTAACATTTGCAGATGCTGTTCTCGCATACGTGCAGGGGACGGACTTAAATTAAACAGCTCAGTAGCTGTAGGCGATACTTGACAAAGTGATGGATTGGTGCACTGAGATGAATGCTGTTATCCAGAAAAGGTATCTGTATTATGGTACACTCTCTGGACAATAGGATTGTTAAAGCTAACCTCCCAAGCCTCACAATAAATGGTAGAAATGTGAAAAGAGAAAGCAGACTGAAGTACCTGGGAATCACTTTTGATAGAAGTTTGTGAAGTGGTGGTTACACAGTGTCAGAAGGGACTCAGTGCAATGAAGTGTATGTCGGCAAGGGACATGGATCTGAAAATGCTATTCACACTTTTTCAGTACTTGATCATTTCAGTGGTAGAGTATGTACTAGGAATACTCACTGTCTAAAAGAGTCAGCTAGTGAAACTAGAGCGTATACAGAATGAAACCAACCATAAGGGTGATTCTGGGGTGTACAAGGGGCACCTTAATAGTGTGTACACGACACATCCTGGCGCTACCGACCATTGCGAGTGCCCATTTGAGAAGATTGGCAGAGGCAAGAAGTGGATCAGAGTGTCGAATAGAAATTCAGACTGTGTGGGGTTATAATCACATTGGGACGTGAGTTAGGGAGTGGCCAGCAGGCGCCACGGAAGTAGAAATTCAACAATTAATTCAGGACTATTCTCGTCCTAGCGATGTGATTATAACGATGGCTCTGTGTTAAGAGGCAAAAGGTGCTTGGGGATTCATAGCAAAAGCCACTGGCCAATGTTTAGTTAAGGAGAGCTGGGCATTTGACACCCCAACCTAAGTCTGAGAATGGAGATGGAGACGGTTACTGCAGCTTTCCACTGGTTGGAGAACAAAGTGTATGCGCATGTCGCGATTGTGACTGATTCACAGAAGCATGCACACAGGTGAAGACTCATGCTTCGTGATGAATGGTGTGCATCAATTCAGGTGGTGCGGGTTGTGAGCATTCGCTGGATTATTTCTCCAGGACACTCTGGTGTGGTTGGGAATAAACAGGCAGACAGGTTGGCCTGGTGCTGCATCATTGAGGATGATTTGATGCATGATAAGGCAGATGTAGCCTTCTGGGAGCGCGTGAACAATGCAGAAAAACAAATAGACTAGCGTGGTCTAGAGCAGTGGTTCTCAACCGGTGGGGAATCCCCCCGCCCACCCAGGGGGGAATTTTAGGGTTTCCAGACCATTTCAATATCTCGTTAATACAAGAACTGATTACTTGATATTGTTTTTCCCTTCATACTTTACAGTTATGTATGTCTCATCCTTCTAAAATTCATTTTATAAAGTAAGTAGACCCACAAATCATGTTTTATGTGGATGTCTAGACTTGTTTTAGTATATACTGTTAAATTTACCTTCCATTTTTACGTATACTGTGTAGGGGTGGGGGGATTTTTAGATAGGAAATATGAACAAGGTGAATTACGTTCTGAAAATACGGTGGAGGAGGCACGGACCAAATGTTTTATAGGAAGGGGGGGGGGATGACATTCTGAAAATATGGTGAAGGGGGGCACGGGCCAAAAAAGGTTGAGAACTACTGGTCTAGAGAGAATGCGACAGCAGAGGGTGGTCAGAGGATCCGGTAGATAGTCTTCACTCAGAGGTAAAGCAAGGTGGACATATAATCAGACTGCAATAGGCACCATCGGTATTGGAACTCTTCGCTGGCTGTTGAAGATGATGACTGAGCGCTTATAGGAATGATCCGAGCGCATTGATGCCGGTTCTTGACTCAATTCAACTCAACTCTCCAGGGATCCACATATACACTTTCTTAGGATAACGTTGAGAAAATGTGTTAGAAATAATAAGATGGCTCTCTTCACAGAACTGTATCCTATGCCTTTTCCGGTTCCAATATCATGTTGCTCTACAGCAGGGGTGGCCAACACGAGGCCCGCGGGCCGCATGCGGCCCGCCGGACGACATGTTGCGACTCGTGGAGTGGGAAGCGATGATGTGGTCGAGGCTGTAGCACGCTTGCTTGTTACCTTTAATTAACAAACAAAAAAGTAGGTGCGTGACCCGGCAGAAAATATTATTTCTGAAATTTGGCCCGCCAGCTGAAAAGGTTGGCAACCCCTGTTCTACAGTCTGCTTCTTTTAAATTTTTCCAACTTTTGTATTCATGTCTCCCATGACTATTGGGATCTCAGATGATTTTATCGCTCTCAGTGATTGTTGTAGGTCTTAGAAGTATTCTTCTAGCTATTCATCTCTATAATCGGTCATTGGAGCATATGTCTGGAGAATTACTGCGTAGAAAGGCCTTGTCTTAAGTTTTAGTAGTATCGTTCTATCTTTATGGACCCAGAAACCATTAATATTTTTCTCTAAATTTTTTAAAAACTAAAATCAGAAACGTAATAATTATTTACCTTGCCTTGGATTAGAACCAAGGTGTCGTATCACCTTCGCTTGGTAAACAATGCGTTTAAAGTGCATGCTTCTTATATACAGCCATTTGAAGGTGTTTCTTGTACTTTTGTCTCAGAATGTGTGCTATTTTAAGTGGCATGACATGAATTGGTAGCAGCTTACCTATATCCAGAAATTCAGATTGTAGGTTTCCGTTGAGCTCTGACTCAATAGCGCTTTCAATGTCATTACCGCTAAGGGTCTTGTATTGACGAAACGTTTCCTGGAGCTGAGGTACGCTTCGGACACAGATTATGTGATGAAAAGTTGATTCTTCTGCTGTCAGCATCTGCTCGCCAGCCTCAAGGAGTGATGTTAAAATAAAGAAAGGCAACTTGGTAAATCGAAGACATCATGACAACACATTCACATGATAAAATCAAATTGCACCGTTTCTTCAGAAAAGCCACAGTGACATTTGACATTGGTGAGTTTGAAGTCAGCCAGAAAATAGTTTTCGCATGAATCTCTTTCCCAGAGTTTCCTCCGTCAGTGATTTCTTTCCTATTGTTTGGATGGATGGCCACGTGGCTCAAAGATTGATCCAGCCCCATAGGGTGGGTACACGATAACATGTTGGAAGGCAAAACAGCGCCATGATAGTGACACATCACTCATCGAGTGACATTTGATCAAGAAAACATGAACATAACAGCATTGCCTTAGTACACCACGATGGCAGGAAAATGAAATACTTTACGTTTAGCTATGCTTTATTTCCTGCTGTATATAGTCAATCATTACTTTAAAAGTGTCTTACACTTGTTTCAAGCACCTTTATTCTTCTTCTTCTTCTTCTTCTTCTTCTTCTTCTTCTTCTTCTTCTTACTCTTCTTCTGCATTCCTCCGGAGTGTTTTTTCAGATGTATTTGCGGTGTATTGTGATGCACCCCATGGGCCAAGACCTTTAGGCCAACCATCCGACTTTTGCGTTAGGTTGTGACCAGGTTAGCATTTCTGGGGGACTCTCACCTTTGTGGTGCCGTCCACATTTGTGGTGCCGTCCACATCCTAGCTGGTCAAGTTAGAACGGTCGAATACTTCACGATCAGACCTCAATGGATGGCAGGGACAGTCCATGGGCATTATCCGCCATCCAAGGGAGGCTTCCATAATCGAAGAGCCGGCACATAGCGCTCTGGTGCTGGGCTCACCGAGGAAATCGCCACGTCCTGCTCATGGCTGATTTTATGCCTCACTTCAATATATTGGGCATTTCTTTCGTTACGGGCCGCTCTCCGCACAAACCAGGCCGGTCTGCAGGCAGTATCCACTCAGCGAGCTTTCGATTCCGACATGTGCTGCTCATTGAGCCCGAAAGACGTATATTGTCAGAGCTATTACTGGCACGACGGACATTCAGAAAACTAGCTAGTCAGATCTGTTCCGGACACAAGGACATTCGGAAAACTAGATACTCAAAGCTGTTCCGGGCACTACGGACACTCGGGAAACTAGTTAGTCAGAGCTGTTCCGGTCAGGTAAGACATTTCACTCGGACGTTGTTGCGTTGTGCCAGTTTTAATTTGCCACCCTTAGGCCTGCACATCCGACTTCGGCGGGCGTTTTTGATCAGGTTAACCGTCCTGGGGGTTTCCAGAGAAATTTGTTGTGGTGTCGCTCACATCTCAGCTGTTCAAGGTAGAACGGTCAAAGACATCATGGTCAACCCTCAAGGGAAGGCAGGGGCAGACCATGGGCATTCCCCGCTATCCAAGGAGGCTTCCATAATTGCAGAGCCGGCACATAGTGCTCTGAGACTAGGCTCACCCGAGCAACCGCCACATCCTGCTCATGGCTGCTTTAATTCCTCATTTCCATGTATTGAGCATTTCGTTTTGCCACTGGTCGTTCCCCACACAAACCAGGGACGGACAGTCTGCGGACAACATCCACTCATCAAGCTTTTGCTTCGGACTTCCACGTGATGGATTTGCTAGCCAAGCTTTCAATTTCTTGTTTTTGAGACGTTTTTCTACCTTTGACTACGCTCACTTTATGAGTGTAGACTTTCATCGTAACCACTTCGTGCGATTGGACCGCTTTGCCACCTTAAGTATCGCTCACGAGGTAGGCTACATGTGCTGCCGGCTCAGCACACTACCTCCATGCATCAGAGAGCGAGTGACGGCCAGGTCCCTCTTATCCGCGAATCCCTCATTTTCCCCGGCTGAGAACCTTCGAACACGTATCTGAACTTAGCATGTAGCATAGCATGCTCAGCATCTCACATCCATTTTGCAGTAGGTGAGTATCGGCCCGGCTCTCATATCCGAGGATTTATAGCTTAGAGGCGTTCAGCCATATCCCTTCAGCTGAGAGCCTTAGAGTATGTGTCCGGACCAAGAATTTCTGCCTTCGTGCGATTGATTTGAACTTTTGACTGCTATCCCCAGTCTACCTGCAGAGCAGCAGGTTGTGTCTCTCTTGGTCTGGCCCCTAAACTAAGTGCTGTCCGACACATAGTTGTGCTTCCGTCGGCTTAGCTTTCGGGGTCATTGGGACATGCAAGCGCCCCCCTCTACCCCCACCGCGGCAAGGTGGAGACACATCGGGGTTGGGAGCACACTTGTACAAGCCTCGCTTAATTGTGTTTAGTGCTTCTAACAGAGCCACTGTGTGTGTGTATATATATATATATATATATATATATATATATATATATATATATATATATATATATATATATATATATATATATATTGATTTAGGAACCGACATCACAGCATTCGGGGCATTGCCATAAGCGCTCCGTCCCCATCTTCAGAAGCCAGCGAAGAGTTCCAACCCCAATAGCACCAGTAGCAATCAGATTATATGTGCGTCTCGCCTTTACTCTAAGCGTCGAGCATCGGCCAGATCCCCTCATCACTCCACGCTGTCGCATTCTTGCCAGACCATGGTGATCCATTTGCTCCTCCGAGGTGTAAACATGCTCCCACAAGGCCGCAACCACGTCTGCCTTATCATGCATCAATACTCCACCAAGTTTTTCAGAGCAAGCCAATCTGTCTGCCTGTTCATTCCCCAGCACACCAGCATGCCCCGGAGAAAAGATCCAGACGATGCTTGCCACTCGTGGCTTCTTAAGCGAAGCAAGCCACTCGGCACGAAGCTTGCCTGTCCTCACCCTACTTAGCATGCTTTCTGAGTCAGTTACAATCACGATGTGTGTGTATCGTATTCTCCATCCAGCGTAAAGCTCCACTGACTGCCTCCACCTCCATTCTTAAGCTAGATGTTGTGGTATCATATGCCAGGTTCTTCTGCACCAAACGGCGACCATTAGCCTTTGCCAAGAAACTCCAGGTACTTCTACTACCTCTCAACACCGAACCATCTGTGTAGATAATCACATCACCCGGGCGAGCATTATCCTGAATTAGTTGCTGGATTTCCACTTCCGTGGCCCCTGCTGGCCACTCCCTGCACTCCCGGCTCGATGTGATTATAACTCTGCACAAGTCTGACTGCTCCGCTGGCACTCTGACCCACTCCTCTCCTCACCTAATGTTCTCCAAGGGGGACACCTGTCTGATCGTATCCTCCGCCTGAGCCATCCATGATTTACCTCTTATCAGTCGCTGGCCCTTAACTGCGTCCAGCGCCTCATGCAAAGGGTGATCTGTGTCAGCAACTACTCTGAGGTATGCCTTCGCCTGCATCACCTTGAGCCTACCAGCAACAGTCGGCAAACCAATTATGTACCGCATACACACCACTGGGGTGTCTCTGGTGCATCCCAGAATGACCTCGTTCTGTATACGCTCCAATCTCACCAGCTGACTCATTGAGACAGTGAGCAGTCCTAGTCCATAATCAATCGCTGAGAGGATCAAGTGCTGGTATAGTCTGAGAAGCATTCTCTGCTCTATGTCCATTGCAACCATAGTTTTTAAGTGCGTTGAGTCCCTTTTGCGATCTTGTCACAACCGTCTCCACATGGTCCTCAAAGGACAGGCTCCTGTCAAATGTGATTCCAAGATACTTCAGTTTGTTCTCTCTGTTGACGTTTCCACCATCTATCGTGAGGCTTGGAACATCAGCTCTCACAATCCTGTTGTCCAGAAACAACTGCCTTTTCCGGGTGGATGTCAGCATCCATTTCAGTGCACCAGTCAATCACTTTGTCTACTGTCGCCTGTAGCTCCTGTGCTGTTTTCTCCCTATCTCTCCCCTGCCTATTTGCAAGAATATCATCTGCAAATGTTAGTATCCTTCCAACACCTGGTACTTCTAGGTTTGCAATTTTGCTCGTATACATGTTAAAGAGCACCGGTGAGATTGCGGATCCCTGTGGCAGTCCCAGGGTTAAAATATGTGGCTCAGAGGTCCATGCACCCAGACGGAGAGCAATCCGACGAGAATGTAGGACGGCCGCTATCCAGTTCACCAACCACGGATTGACCCCCTTCTCCATCAGTGCGGTCATCAATATATATATATATATATATATATATATATATATATATATATATATATATATATATATATATATATATATATATATATATATATATATATATATATATATATATATATATATATATATATATATATATATATATATATATATATTTCTCTTCAATGACATTCAAAGCTATACTATTTGACTGTCAGCCAAACAGCCTGGGTTTAAATGGTGGCCCTATGCATGTATAAATCAGTAAGTATGTGGAACATAACAACATTATGTCGCACACACTCATGTAACAGTTATGCTGAAGTAGGAGCTAGACAACTATTAATTTTGTTGACTTGCAGAATGTTTGCTATACATGCTATACATGATAACCAATTTATAAATATTATCAGTTAAAAATAAATGTATCAAAATACTACCAATGTCAATTCTAGCAGAGTTCAGAGGTGAAGAACTTCTTATGCAATAAATCCTTGTCATTGGAAGTTAGAAAAAGAGTTATTGAATGTTATATAAAAACTTGTTTAATAGATGGCAGTGAATCTTGGATAATTAGTAAACAAACAAAGAAATCACTTAAAGCGTTGAAGATGTGGTTTTATAATAGAATGCAGCACAGCGAAAATTAGAAACTCAAATGTTTTAAAGGATGCTACACAAACAGGCAGTGGTGTACATTTGTCCAAATTATCAGAAGAGAAAAATTGCCGTATGGTTATACAATCGGAAATATTTGTGGAAAGAGATATAGAGGAAGACAACGATGTGTGTGTGTGTGTGTGTGTGTGTGCGTGTGCGAGTGCGTGTGTGTGATTTGAAGCGGTTCGAGTTGCGCCAGTGACTTATGAGAGTATGGAGCCGGTCGCTCAGAAAGTTGTGGCGTGCTGATGAGCGTAACCTAGCCTAGGAATCAACTTACATTTGAAAGATGCTGATGTTGACAGCAATATCCTGAAACAGGATGGAAACGCAAGGGGGGGGGGGGGGGGATAAATAAATATATATATACATTCGTCTGTCAAGACGGCAAGGTGCCAATGTATATATATATAAAATCTGACATGGGTGAGAAAGCTTCTCCAAATCCAGCGATCTCGAACAGAAAGTATCAGTTCGTGTGCTGACACCTTTCCATGTATGACGAAAGGCTGTCAAGAATCTTCTGTCGCTGTATTCCTAGATCTTTCTTTCTCTAAATATTTCTAGATAGATGACACATGTTGCAGCTTTTATCTTTTCTTAACTGTGTCGTAAAATGATGACTGCGTCTTTCTTATGGTAATGATAAGTTGTCTTTGTGCCTTAATCTCTCTGACCAAATCTAAAGTGCTCATTTTAGCTGTCTCTCGATGTTTTTCTTTCATTTTACTATAAAACCATATCGTTGGCTTCAAGAGTAGGTTTGCTTATTTTTAACATGAGTTTAGAGTCAAGAACCACATCATAGCACTCGGAACATTCACAAACGCGCCTGTCTTTATTTTCAACAGCCAGCGAAGTGTCACTATACTGTTGGTACAAGTGCAGTCTGGTTATGTGTACGTCTGGCCTTTCCTAAGAGTACCGAGTGTCAGCTAGATCCTCTGATCGCTCCCTGCCTCACCAATCTCTCCAGGTTATGATGATGTATCTGTTCTTCCATATTAAACACATGATACCAACGTCCACCGGTAACACCTGCCTTATTGTGCATTAATACCATTCCCAGCGGTACAGACCAAGCCAATCTGTCCACCTGCAGTTTCCACTCAAACCAGCATGCTCTGGTGGAAAGATCTAAAGAATGTCTTCTAACATATTGTTTTAAACAGAAGTCACCGGGCTGCGGAACCCATTATTTAATACTGGAGAAATACCCCCTGAATTATGTTAATCCGTGTTTATTTCATTTCCTAAGAAATCAGAAACCTAGTCATCATAACACTGTTATTTACTGCCAATATAGCGTTGTTTATCAATCAAGAATAATGATGACCATTAATTTCATCCAGTGGGGTTGAAAGTATGGAGCCGTCAGTTCTAAGATGGCTGATAAGGCCTATTTTGGCTCGAAATGTTCTTTAACAATGTGGGCAAAGAGTGCTTGACGTTCCAGGAGGTGGATCTTCTGCAGTGGTTTTTCTGTCCAGCCTTTTCTTCACAGCTCTTGCAGTATTGGTTGCTTCACAAGTGACTGCACCCTTGCGTAATGATGTACGCCACGAATTTCGGTCTTTGGCAGCAGTCTCCCAGGTGTCAAGATGAATTCCAAAAGCTTTCAGTGAGATTTTCAGTGTCTTTAAAGCGTTTCCTCTGGCCGCCTTGGGAACGTTTACCACAACGCAGCTCGCCGTAAACAAATTCGTTTAGGGAGCCTGTGATCTGGTATGCGAGTTAAGTGACCAGCCAAGCGAATCTGATTCTTCATTAGTAGAGTGTGGATACTGGGCATACTCTGTCTAGAACTTAAGTTTCTGGGATCTTGTCTTGCCATTTAATCTTCAATAGCTTCCTAAGGCAAACTGTGTGGATGTGGTTTAATTTCCTAGCGTGTCGCTGATAAACAGTCCAGGTTTCACAAGCATATATAGCAGTGTGGATAATACAACTGCTTTGTAGACCAGTATAGCGTTGAGCTTTGTTTGCAGGCTTATTCCGTTAATATCTAATATAGTGCCTTGCGGTGTATGGCGCGGGGATGGAGGGGGGGGGGGGTCTTGAGCCTGGGGCATTAAGGTCACTTGGCTAGTGTAGTCACCGCGAACTGTGCAGGTTAGAGTTTTCGTTTTGCTCCGGAAAGAAGAAAAAAACTCCACACCTTACCGAAGATTCGAACCCGGGTCTCCCGAAGGAGAATCCGTCATTCTAGCCACTCGACCAGAAACCTAGTGTTTGACCAAAACTAAACAATGAGCATGATGAGTCACAAAACAACGATTCTGCTAAAAAAAAAATAAAGAATATCTCCGTGTTAACAACAAAATACAACCAGAAATATGATTTAAAAAACTGTATGTAGAAGGAAAAGATACAACAAATGTTAAGTATTACAGAGATCATTAACAAAGCGACAGCAGCAGCAGCAATGGCATTAGTAGCAGTAGCAACAATAGTAATATAAATATAGGCTGTTGAAAAAATTATACTACTTTCCGTTATAGTTTTGTGCAACAATTTGGAATAAACGATTTAATGCTGAAAATTCAATAAAGGAACTCCATGGCAAATACTATTATTATACATTATACGATTCTGGTTGTGTTTAATATTATTATTTAATAGTCACTTACCTCCTGTACTGCGGCAGAAGTAAAAAAAAAAAAAAAAATCAACAACAGAAAGAATATTACAAAGCACATAAACGATGACAATATGTTCGATGACATTAACTGAATGTAATATAACTTCTTCTTCTTCTTCTTCTTCTTCTTCTTCTTCTTCTTCTTCTTCTTCTTCTTCTTCTTCTTCTTCTTCTTCTTCTTCTTCTTCTTCTTCTTCTTCTCCTCCTCCTCCTCCTCCTCCTCCTCCTCCTTCTTCTTCTCTTCTTCTTCTTCTTCTTCTTCTTCTTCTTCTTCTTCTTCTTCTTCTTCTTCTTCTTCTTCTTCTTCTTCTTCTTCTTCTTCTTCTTCTTCTTCTTCTTCTTCTTCTTCTGTGCTGCTGCAGCAGTTGCCTTCTATCTTCCAATGAAACCTTTACTCTACGCCGCTCACATCGGCCTACCCCGTACACACACACACCCACTCCCATAGACTGGGACTCGAACTCAGGTGCCCGGCGACTAGTTGGTCTACTTATCTATCTAAGTATACCACATGCCCGGGGCTTGTCTCACTGTCTTCAGGTGGTCCCGGAACGGAGCGGGGGAAGCCGAGGTGGCCGGTAAAGGCACATGTGGGTACCGAAGGCGCGTACCCAGGGACCGGTAGTCGACCGGAAATACCGGAAGTGACAACAGAAGTACCAAGAAAATTTCCGCCAATTTTTTAAAAATGAGGGACGTTTTTCAGGGGGGGGGGGCGGTTGCGGAGCTATACCCTTCATATAAGGAAATATGACTTCCGGCCCACATAAATGGCCCACATTTAATGATCAAATTGCACATTGTATACTACTACGAGCATTATCGTGCAATAAAATCACACAGTGAGAAATCATGCCGCGGCGTTTATTATTGATGGCTTTTTGCAGCTTGTCTAGTGTTTGCAAGTAGTGGGTAGAGTTGATGTTGACACCAGGTTCTTTAAAGTCGACCAACAATAGCCATTCATAGTCAAAAAATGCACTCAGCATAACCTTACCAGCGGAAACCTGTAACTTGAATTTTTTGGCTTTTGGTGATCCAGCATGCTTCCATTGCATGCTCTCTCTTCTGCTGCTCGGCTCAAAGTTATGACACCATGATTCATCGCCTGTCACTATGCGGAAGAGAAATACACCACACTCCACCCTGTAACGCAGCAAGTGGTTCAAACACCATCCCTTACGTTCCTCTTTTTGGTTGTCGGTCGACATCCGTGGTACCCATTGTAAGAAACTGCAATATTCTAAGGTGTTTAGCTTTAGTAGACTACAACTAACCACCTTCGGATATTGCAGTTTCTTACGAACGACCTTTTGAATTGTCCCAATTGATACATCAAATTCTTTCGCTAGCGAACGTATGCTTCGACAACGGTTCATCTGTACTGTTGCATTAATTTTGGCGATGGTCTTTTTCTGTTGCAACAATATGAGCTTCTCCGGGCCGCCGAAGATCTGTCGTGAACTGACGTTCTTTCCGAAACATTCGTGCCCAGTCCGTCACTGTTGTCTTCGACGCACATTTGTTACCGTACGCTGCCTGCATTCTTCAAAGAATGTCCACTGGTCCATCCATCCATCATGTGCCATGCCGATAAGCATGTGCGGTCATGTTCTGCCATTTCATTCGATCATTAGAGTCATGGATCAGCTCTTTGTTCCTGTCTCGAACGTGCCACTTGGCAAAGATATCCAGGTATCTACTTCTTGGTCTTCCCCTTGGTCTCTTCCCTTCGATCGTGCCAGTCGTCACCAAGTTT
Source organism: Cepaea hortensis (assembly GCA_963921405.1). Classification (NCBI taxonomy): domain Eukaryota; kingdom Metazoa; phylum Mollusca; class Gastropoda; order Stylommatophora; family Helicidae; genus Cepaea; species Cepaea hortensis. Next base: position 52,722,857 of record OY992888.1, read on the forward strand.
TCCAATTCATTTATTCTCATAACATGCCCAAATTTTTTTACTTTCCACGTCTAATGTCTCTAATCAGTTTACGATCTTCATTTGTTTCTTGAAGGACTTGTTCATTGGTTTTTCTGTCTGTCCATAGTAGTCTTTGCATTTTCCTCAGAAACCACATTTCCACAGCCATCAGCTGTTTTTCAGCTTTACTGCTTATTGTCCATCTTTACATCCATATAAAAGTATAGGTTCTAATGTAGCACTTCAACACTCTTTTTCTCGTCTCAATTGATATCTTTTTATTGGTTAGTATGATTTTCATCTTGCAAAAGGCTACCTTCGCAAGGGCAATTCTTATTCTAATCTCTTCAAGGCATCTCTCATCAGATGTTATGACTGTGCCGAGATAACTGTATCGATTCACTTGCTTAAGAATATGCCTATTTACTCGTATATCACATTGTGGTATTTCCTTGTCCTCTGGTGGACATCCTTCAATTGAAAGGAACTGAATCACCGCTCTTTGAGCTTCTGTGGGCGGATTTTTAGATCAACCCGGCTATTTTCTCATCGGTCAGAAACAGAACCTATGCATCATTGGACGATAAGCACATGCTCTTTTATTAATTGGTCAGTACTTATCACATGACTATGACATGATCATGTTTAACGTACACAATTAAGCGCGGTGTGGCACGGAAGAATTTCAAATGAACGCCCCTTATAGCTATACCATAAAGACCAGGAACACTTGAATGTGGAGATTTTCGTACAATTAACCTCATATACCATATCACGAAGCTTCTACTCAGAATCATAATGAAAAGAACCAGAAAGAAAATAAAAATAGAAATTAGTGAAGAACAGTATGGATTTGTGGAAGGAAAGGGCACAAACAGTGCAATATATACATTAGGGACACTAACAGAAAGGTCAGTAGAGAAACAGAAAGACATATATTTGTGCTGCATAGATTATACTTAGGCATTTGATAAAGTAAAATGTGATGAACTGATTATAATGTTGGAAGATATCAACATTGAAGGGAAAGATTTAATAATAATATAGAACATTTACTGGAACCAAGTAGCAGCAATTAAAATGTTAAATAAAGAGGGCAGTTTTGAACAGATGAAGCTAGGAGTGCGACAGCGGTGTGTCTTGTCACAAGATCTCTTCTCCCTATATAGAGAAGTAACAATGAAAGAGATCAAAGAGACGCTAGGAATACTAATTGGAGGGTATAATATAAATAATATACGTTATGCAGATGACGCAGTATTGGTGGTGTATAATTCAACAGACTTGCAACAATTGTTGGACATTGTAGTAACAGGGAGTGCAAAGAAAGGACTATCCAAAAAACAATAACAATGGTGATATCAAAGAAAATGGTGACATCAAAATGTGATATAGATATAGAAGAGAAACTTCTTAAGCAAGTGGATAAATTTAAATACCTAGGGGCATTTATAACATCAGATGGAAGATGTACAACAGAGATTAAGAGCAGAATACGGCAAGCAAAAGCCGCGTTTAAGAAAATGAAGAGTATCTTGTGCAATAAGTCACTGTCACGGAATGTAAGAAAGAGAGTACTGAAAAGCTATGTAGAACATGTTTTGCTGTATGGCAGTGAAACTTGGAATGTAAGTGAACAAATTAAGAAGAAATTAGAAGCAGCAGAGATGTGGTTCCTGAGACGAATGTTGCTAATTCCTTGGACTGCCAGAGTAACTAACGACGACTGCCTGAAACACGGTAATGACACTAGTACATTATATACAACAATAAGGAAAAGACAAACAGCTTTCTTCGGTCATGTGATGAGAAGAAAGGCATTGGAGAACATCGTGACAACTGGAAAGATCGAGAGGAAGAGAGGCAGAGGCAGATCAAGAGAAATGATGCTGGATGGATTGAGACATGGAGGAGTATCAACGGCAGAGTTGATCCAGAATACGAAAGACCGAGATCTGTTTATAGCCATAAACGCCTACGCCAACTGGAACGGCACTTGATGATGATGATGATGTGAATATGTGTGTGTTGGGGGGGGGGGGCTGTCATGATTTTATGCAACTCTTCCGTAGGAAGAGAAATAGTACCAGGACAGTCAGGACAGTGTGACAATGTTACTTATGCTTGAAGCTATAGCGTTATTTTGGACCAATGGGTAATTGAAGGTTCTACTGAGTGTGGCGCTCGGTGCAAGAAAAGGATGAGAGATGTCTTGATGGCATGAGGTGCGATTGCCTGTTTCGTGTGGATATATGTGGGTGATGGACACATCCACCCATGAAAGGGACAACACACAACAGAGGAGGTATAGACCTTTTGTGCGGCTAATAAGCTCTTGAATGATTACATGCAGCAGACAAGAGTCAGCTGTATTGCTTCTATGTAGTATTATGTACATGTATGAAACGCAGCTGTTCGAGATTCGGCAGCGGATCGCGTAGCGGTGGTTACTTAAGGAGGTATGTGAGCGGGTCGTTCAGAATGCTATGGCAAACTCTGAACGTAAAACTTGCTAAGACATCAACAGCAGCTGAAAAATGTTGGTGTTGACTGCAATGTCCTGTAAAGGATATGCGAAAACAGTATTATGCACTCCTTTTTCCAAATCCCAAAGCTTTTAGGAGGATTAGTATATTTATGCTGACCATTATGTTAACTCAGATATAGGAGGTGGTCTTAGGCTTACATATGATATCCTAAGACTTGGAACATCTCTGCCTGAGTGGTGCCATCCTCAGCGAAGGAAGAGAACATTCGCCTTTGGTTTGCCATGAGGAGTATAAGACCTTCAATCGGTATTTGCCACTCAAGATTGCCTTGCACCACTCCGAAAACCAGCTAAGTGGCATGCCAACCCCATAATTCCTCAATACTCTGTTTCCTCCAGCGCCAAATGTTGGGTGGCTCTTACCAACCCCGACACCCCACACTGTGCCAACGGCTTCGGACGGAAGAGCGCAATTGGGAGGGTAGAAGCCATATCCTGGTGCGAGGAAATGCAACCTAAAAACAATATGGCATGGAAGGGCAGACCAGGTCCTAAGCCTCGGGTGGCAGCTGGTCTAAGATCGAAGCTCCGATAGGCGGACAGTTAGATCATTGCTTTGCTGATTCGGCAGCTTCTGCAGATTATCTTATTCCAGATGTATAGGTGTTACCTTTCCTCTGGAGTGAACTAGGCAGGTTGAGAGAAGGATCATGCTGCATGGGCAACACATGGTCTCTACATTTTAGCCCAGGCTTAGTGCTATGGAGAGGTATAACTCCATCCCTGATCTTAACCGATCTCGGAATCAAAGCGAGAGGTAGCTATTACGGGAAATAAGTCCTTGTCAATTTGCATAGACATAAGGCGCCACAAGTTGCCTCTGACTGTGGGAGACACCTACAGGTGTCACTGTTCAGCTACCGCCAGCCTCAAGCTGGTCAGACTCCTGCCAACTGGGTACTGATCAGCCACAGCCTGTCTGCTTCAATAGGTGCTTGGGGCAAGGACAAAGTCTGAATCGCAGGCTGTAAAACCAATGCATCACTAAATATATTATAAATACTAAAAAGAAAAATGGAAACCTCAAGCTACGGCTTGCAACCTGGAACGAAAGAACTATGTGTCCAGGATTTTCCACTGACCTGACGAGATAAACGGCGTGAGAAAAGCGGCTGTGATTCATGTCGAACTCAATCGTCTAAACATTGATATTGCTGACCTGCAGGAGACTTGCCTCGCACAGGAAGGGTCACTCCTTTTAGTAAGGGTAGAGGGCAGGCAGAAAAAAGGCAATATGGTGTGTATTTTGCAGTGAAGAATTCGCAACAGGGAATGTTTGAAATTCCAGCTGAAAGTAATGAAATACTATTATCCCTACGCTTGGCAACCTCTTGTGGTTTTGCCACCATTATCACTGCATATCATGATGTGAAGAATTCTTTCTATGCGGAGTAAGATTCTGTGATCAAGGCAGTTCCCAAATCCTACTACATTTATATGCTCAGTGATTTTAATGATCATCGCAAGACAAGGATAGAGACATTAAAATTAGCAACATGGAACGTTAGGACGTTAAACGACGACGAAAAATTAGAGAACATAAAACAAGAAATAGAAAGAGAAAAATAATAATATTCTAGGGATGTGCGAAACGAGATGGACAGGAGCAGGCACCAAGATAGATGAAGATTTTAAGATTATTTATTCTGGAGGTGAAGACCGACAAAGGGGAGTGGCTTTTATTTTGGACCGGAAAACATCAAAATCTGTTCAAGGATACTGGACCGTGTCGGACAGAGTTCTACAAGTTAAACTGAGTGGCAGACCTTTTAGCATAAATGTTATTCAAGTATATACCCCAACAGGAGAATCCAGTGAAGATAGCGTAGAGGAATTTTATAATGACATAGAATCTGCCTTAAAGAAATGTAAAAATTCAGAAGTAAACATCATAATAGGAGACTTCAATGCAAGAGTAGGAAATCAAGGTGATAGATACACAGTAGGAAACTATGGTTTATGAGAGAGAAATGAAAGAGGATACAGACTCGTAGAGTGTGCAAAAGAACAGGAAATGATTGTAGGAAACACCTGGTTTAAGCAACACCATAGAAGATTATGAATCTCACGGAATGACACTATCCAGTGCCGTCCACCGGGCACTGGAACGCAAATTATTCCTCCCCACGACGCTTGACGGCAGAAGTGGAAGATGATGATGATGATGATGATGATGATGATAGAAGATTATAGACATGGAGGAGTCCCGATAGCAGGATCAGAAACCAGATTGACTTCATTCTGATTAGCAGAAGATTTAGAAACGCACTAACAATAGCAAAAACAGTTCCCAGTGCTGATTGTTATAGTGACAATAGACTACTTACAGGAACACTGAGGATAAAATTGAAGAAAGTCAAGTATATAACAGGAAACACTAAATATGATTTGTGTACATTGAGTAATGACAAGGAAATACAAAACAAATTCAACATAGAAGTACAGAACAGATTTGAAATATTGTCTGATCTAGAGATATCATTCCAGGATGTGGAAGATCAATGGGAAATGTTGAAGAATTCAATCAGTTTAACTGCAGAAACAACTATTCCAAAATTAAAGAAGGTGGGTCGTAAGAAATGGATGACAGAAGAAACTTTACACAATGGAACCAAGAAGACTCAACAAAAATAATCTTGCCAAATATGAAGAAATTCAGAGACAAGTCAGAATATTATGTAAGGAGGCCAAAAAAAAAAAAAAAAAAAAAAAAAAAAAAGCATGGCTTGATGAAAAGCTCTTAGATATTTAAAAACAACACAACAGTCAAAATACCAAATTATTGCACAAAAGAATTCAGGAACTTACTAATAAAAGAACAAGTACATCAACAGGCTGTCTAAAAACTAAAGATGGCAAAATCATAATAGAAAAAGATCAGATTCTACATGTATGGACAGATTATGTGAAAAACCTTCATAATAATAACAGAGAGGAACAGTATGATATTAGATTTAATAATGAAGGGCCGCCAATTTTGAAGATGGAGGATCGAAATGTTCTTAAGCATATGAAAGCTGGCAAGGCCCCCGGTGCAGATAACATCTGTCAGCGTCTCACACGCACACAGGTATTCTAACTCCTTCATACGCACTCAAGGAAAACATCAGTCGTGCATATGGTTCTTGTCACAATTTATTCAGACGAACCTGATCACAGTTACCATGTGCACACAGGCGGTGGCTTCATTACATATATATACAAATGCTGCCTTACATACGCTTATAGCACATAGTCAATTACACAAGTCCTACACTCGCTATCGTCCAACTAGCACTCCCGCAAAAGCTATTCACTCGCTCAGAAAAACAAACCGTCCTCCCCTGAAACTGTCTGAGTCCCGTCTCTAATCTATCGACTATACGGTCGATGTCCTTACCTGTGTCTTGTATGTCCTTATCTATGTCGTGTATGTCGTTATCTATGTAGTCCTGACTCTATTCTGTCCCTTGTCCTCTCTATGTCCCATCCCTACACTCCCAACACCCTGACATCCTCCCATGCTCCCGGGTATTGTGTCACCGAATTCATTCCATAGGGTGTGTCACAATGTCGTCTATGCATATTAAAAATTAGTCGGAACTAATTTGTCAGTGTGTTATGGGGTGTCGTTAAACACTCTATTCAGGTAACACTCTGATTCCTAAGGGTATGAAACACTGTTGAAGTATCTCCCCACTGATCTTTGATCAGTTTAACATTCTTTATATGTTGCCAAGAGTCACTAATCTCCTACATTCCACTACTGGAAGCTGTTAACGAACGGAGGTTATCTTGTCTTATAATTATGGTTACCCGATAAAATGCAACGCCTCTCAGACATCCAATATTGATGCCCCGCAACAATTAGTCCCTTTTGACGGAGACTAATCATGGATATATTATCCATGGCTTCCGTAAAATGTTACTTCAACATTTTTCTTCAAGATCTCTGTCCGCTGATCTATACCTGTCTAGCTTCCGCTTGTTGATAGATCTTTCATCTGTGTACTCATAATCCATGTTAATCCCTTGTGTCCCTTGTATAAGTGTGATCTACCTTGCTTCAAAATTGATGTTTGTACGTTATATGTTCGTATTATGTTTGTTTCGGTGTTCTATTCTTCTTAATGTATGTTTAAATTAGAAACAGAGGTGTATGTTTATAATCTGTGTACTTTAGGTCTTCAAGTGTCATCAGGTAGGTTTCTAAATCTCACAAACGAAGGCTTCTGCTTAATTTCTTAGATGAGTCCCCGAACTGTGATTCTTGAAAATATCACTATAGTTGCAATGTAATTCTAATAACACACATAAAATCATCGCACACTCACATGTGTTACATAGAAGACGAAGACAAATCAGTACAAGAAAAACCATGTGTGCCAAAAAAGAGCACCAATATTTAAACTTCTTGGTTTAATCCATTCATTCGTCCTATTATACACTTTTCGCTCACTCAGTCACACAATGCATTATTAAAATGTTTATAATTTTGAAATAAAATTAAGCTCATTTTGAACTTGATAAACGAGCTGATTTACATTTATCACTGTACTGTTCTAATAGCAATAAGTTCTATAGTACAATTACTTTATTTCCAAGATTGTTTGATTGCTCTGGGGCAATACTAAGGGGAAATACTTTATAATTTGGTTTAACAGGTGTTATAACTAAAGAAATGTAATTTAACTAAATGTCTTGTAGAACTGTATTAGCTCCCTTAAGTCAAAATGTTGTTACTGTTTTCTTCTGTGCTAATTATTTAATCTAAGGAATTTACCTCACAATATATGTAATTTATGGTAGCAGACTATAATCTTACTAGTGTTTAGCACAGTAGTCTCGTTAGAGAACTGTAATTTATAATCTAATACTTTGTTACTGTTAATTGCCTAAATGTTATTTTAATTTCCATTGTAGCTAAATAAGCTTGCACCCTCCTAAGTGTATGTAATTTAACCTTATTGACAAATTTATGTGCATGTGCCAATACTTTACATGAAGAGGAAAATATATCTGACTGTGCAACTTGAATAAAAATAAGTTGAACTGATTACCTGTTATGTCAACACTATATAACAATTCTAATTTAATTATCTACATTAATTAACTATGTAGTCATTCCAGATGACGGAGATGATGTCGCGTCGTTGATCTGCTCGACTGCCAAGTCTGAGGGTCTGGTTAGCAAGTCGGATAACGTGTTCTTGGAACCTCTGATGTGTTTGATGGAGAATGAGTAATTTTGTAGAATGAGGGTTCAACGATAGATGCGATTGTTCTTCGGTTGTCCCTTCTCAATCACCATCAACGGGGAATTGTCAGTTTCGACGACGAAATGTGTTCCGGCAAGGTACTTAGATAATTTAGTAATACAACAGACAATTGCGAGAGCCTCCAGTTGAGACACACCGTACCGTGATTCTTCTGGGGTCAGCTTCCTTCTGACGTACACCCGAGATGGTCGTAGTGCTCGCGTCTGTTCTGAGGGTATACGAAAGGTCTCTATTAGGAATCCGCAAAATAGGAATGTTACTGAAATAATATTTCAGTTGCGACATTTCGTTCTTTAAAGAAGCACACTGTACATCGATTTTTGAATTTGTTCTTAACAAATCTGAAAATACGCTGGTGATTTGTGCCAAATTTGGTATGAACTTGTTGTAATAGTTCACCAGGCCTAACAAGCTTCTCACTTGTTTCTTAGTCGTAGGCATCCTGAGGTTTAGAATCTTGGTCACGATTTTATCATCAGCACTCAAGTGGCCTTAATATATTTTGTAGCCTAGAAATTCAATTTCTTCAAATGCCAACTCCACTTTTGTTGGTTTCACAGTGAGTCAAAACAAATTTATCTTGTCGCATTTATATTTCACAATTTGCATACAAATGAAGTTTATAGGTGTTAAATTACAGTGGAATAAACTAACAATTTTCCTTTCACACATAATTTCATACAAAGATGGTGGAACAATATTTCTTATTTCACACGTTGCAAACACCATTAATATTGTAATCAATATAAACGTAGTTGGTTCTGGTTGCAGTTGGTAGGCGCACAGTGATGTCAATATAACATTTAGCAACATTACTAATACAACTGCAATGGAACTGATTGTGTGCCATATTAGCAGGCCTATGTTCCGATTTTCGTCCCTTTTGTTATGTCCCTTGAACCACATGTCATTGTGTGATGTGTTACTGTCCGTGCGTTTCAGACCGTGTTGTCTGCTAGAACTAGACTGTAGGACATCTGCTTTTCCTTTTAAGTAAGGTTTCTGGGTTGTCCAGTGTGTATCTTGTCTATTTATGTCGTTGTCTTTCTGCGATGTTGCTTTGCTGATAATGTAACTTTCTGTGGGTTTAGTAGTCTTGTGTTTAATCTTTTTTGTGTACAACGTCACAATAATTTGCCTGAACAGACTCTGTATTATGTAATATCTTAAGTCATTCTGTCGTCTTCTGAACAGTTGCGTCCCTTGGATTTTTCAATTTCAGTTTCTGTTCTTGGTTACTTAATTCCGTATCAACGGTAGTTACTTTCATTGCTGGCTTTCTTTTCAAATTTCTTCTCTTCCAGGCATTAATCTCTTCATGCGTGCAGTATTTTACGCTAGGTAAACAACCTATAATTAGATCTGTACAAGGATTGTCCAGAATTGAACAATTAAATGTGCCTGTAAGGAAGGGTGTAGAAATGTGAGCTACAGCTAGTTGATATTTCTCCACATTGCCTGAAAATGTTTGGCACTTCACAAACTCGACTCTTCTGCGTTAGCAAACTCTTTTCTTAAACCAATTAAAGTACAGCCGAAATCGAGTAAAAATTGACAAGACTTGTCATTAACCATACCCTTGTGGAAGAGTAATTTTCCTATGTCGGAAATTCCTGCATTGGCACTTTCATTAGAAATTGGGATTGTATGTCCGCATTTCCACACACCATCCCCGTGAAATCTATGACATGTTTGACATTTATCATAATTTAGAATATCAATTGATGCTAGAGCATTACCTTCAATTTCTTTCATTCCTTAATCCTCACATTCACTCTCAGAAGATGAGTCAATGAGTACTGCATTCGCACTTCTTAATCTCTGGCGACCTTGACACATTTAGAGCTATAGTGCCTGTACGATTTGCAAAAAAAAAAAAAAACATTTTATAGCACGCCGGTAAGTTTCTCTTTTACCTTGCTGTTTTTTTTTACCATCATATCTAGGTGAGCCGGATAACCCGGATTTGCATCACACATTTCAAAGTGAAAATGAGGGAATTTGCAGTATGGACATTGTGGTGCATTGGATCTTTGTTTTTCTCTGTATCTAAATGGTTTCTGTGGTCTGGTGTTTGCTGCCGCTACTATATTATTTTCGTTGTCGTTTGAACTAAAGATCTCCCTATTGGACGAAAAATAAGCGGAACCTTTTCTTTCTAATTGTTTTAAAGATTCAACATAGACTGTTGTAAGAATTTGGCAAAAGGAGTTGGAATTGATGAAATAATTTTGTCCATTATCATTAAGTCTCTTAGCTTTTCATAGCTTTTATTTACCTTTGCAGCGTTCAGCCACTTATTATAAGTATCTTGCACGTGAGAAAAGTCTGATTCGTTTTAGGTTTTAGTTTAGAGAACTGTACCTGATACCCTGGTGCGTCTAAACGAAAATGTTGCATGATACGTTGGTGTATATGGTCATAATCTTTCCTCAGTTCTTGGGGAATAGATTATATGACTTTCAAAGGCTCCCCTGACAGATTTTTCATATAGATCATGGCCCAGTGTTCTTTCGGAATCTCTTGGTACTTCATTTGATACTCGAAATTTTCAGACCATGCTGAAATTGAGTCGCTTTGGCAGAATGGTTTAACCACCCTTTTATATTTATTGTACTTGTTTTCTTCTTCCTTACTTTCCAACTTTGTTGTTGCAATGTGCACTTGTGATTCGACTTCCAGTACTTTCATTTTCAACTGGGTCTGTGCCTCATTATCTGCTAGTTCTTCCATATGTAAGCGTTTTTGTGCTCTTTCTTCCCTCTCTGCAGCCACTTTTCTGTCTCTTTAATCTTTCTCTGCAGCCGCTTTTCTATCTTCTATGGCAGCAATTCTATCAGTATGCTCTCTATACTTCTTCCCTGCATATTCTTCTAAATTGTCTCCACTGTACCCTAGCTCTTTCCCAGCTTCAATGCACTCTTTCAAAGTTGACATTCTTACAGTTATGTTCAATAATTCTAATGTGCAATAATAATAGAATGCCCATATACAATACAATATCTATAGGTGTCAATTTACAGCAATATTAATTTAAAAAAAAAGAATAGAGTGCTTCTTTAAATGCAATATCGAAAAAAATGGGGTACTTATCTGAATTCACTCAACTTCCGTTTTTCCCTCATGTGTTACTCGGGTGACTTTCTGGTCGAGCTTATATACACTCTGGGTTGTTGATATCTATTCTATTTTCTAGCCATACTTCTGTTTCTCAGAAGAGCAACAATTAATACCAGAAAAGAAGAAAAAATGTTGTCTGTCAAGTCAAAAATTCAGAGGAGAGGAATTAGATGTGTTATATACGTTTGTGAGTTTTGTCGGTCGTCTTGTGTTCTGTCGTGCTTAGTTATGTATTGTAGTCTTCACCACCCGTGGAACATCAACTGAAACGTCACCCTGAAAACACGATGCATATAATTCATCAAACGTACCTATGTTTTTAATTTCAGCTAGTATTTACTCACTCGTTCTCTCTTGTTTAGTTTATCTCTGGCTGTGGATTCTCATTCTGCGTTCCACTATTTACTCTCGTTCAGTTCTCATTTTCAGGTTTTTACATACACAATCAGGCTTGAGGGTTCATTCGTGAACTTCTGACACCAATTAAGTTGCAACTTTCACAATCGGGCTGTTGGATTCATTCAAAAATATCTGACACCAATTTGTGTTTCAACTTTTACACACACTCTGGCTATTGGATTCACTCAATCATTAGATTGTTAACTTCTGACACCAATTAAGTTGTGTCTGTCAGCGACTCACACGCACACGGGTATTCTAACTCCTTCATACACACAAAAGGAAAACATCAGTCGTGCATATGGTTCTTCTCACAATTTATTCAGGCGAACCTGATCACAGTTACCATGTGCACACAGGCGGTGACTTCATTACATATATATACAAATGCCGCCTTACATAAGCTTATAGCACATAGTCAATTACACAAGTCCTACACTCGCTATTAGGCGTAGCGGGGTAGGGGTATACCCTATCAAAGGAGAAGTAAGGTGCCTCCTTCCCTCCGCTAGCCTACGGGACACCCTTGGGCAAGGTGGAGTACCCGTTTAGCCCCCCCAACAGGTAACGTGAAGCCATGGGAGCAGGTGGTGGATTGGACTTGGGAGCAGCCGACAGATAGTTGTTGGTTATGGTTTCAAGTCAGTGACGGTGGGCAGAGGATCTCTCAGTAGAGACAATGGCTACGGTCATCCGATCAGTATGGTCACTGCCAGGAAGGAAGAATGGTAGACTTCCCTCCTTATTGATTCCCGGGCAGAGGAGGCTCGTTAGCCTTGGTTGGTATCTCTTCTAAGAGAGGGAACTCTAAATCTCAAACCTCCGCTGCCTTGCGGGTATACCCATATGGGAAAGGCTTCGGGAGTAAACCCTGAGGACAAATCCGGAGATGGAGTCCCTAAGGCAGTTCCATGTTGTAAACAACATAGTTCTGGCAACTCCTGCGACGGCACCGATGCCAAGTTGCATTGGCTACTGCCTTTCCCTTGGTCAACATCGGCGACGTGGAGAGGGGGAACCTGCTACTGGGCAACAGCTGGTTCTCCGATTTCCATTGCCCAGGCTTGTGCCCTGAAGAGGTCACTTCAGCACCGCGTAAAGCGGTGACACAACACGGGAAGTAGCATTTGCCGGTTATAAGTCTTAATGCTCGATTGGCGTAGAGCAAGGCGCCAGGGGCTACTTCCGACGGTGGGAGAGATCATCGTATCTCACTAGACAGCTACCGCCCGCCTAAGCTGGGCAGCCCCCAGTCAATAAGGTGTTGTCTCGCCACGGTTCATCTGCTCCTGAGGGTGTGTGGAGCTTAGGGGGAAATCCTGACACATGGACCGCAATCTATACACCTAACAGCAAGAAAAAAACAAAACAACCGGCCCTAAGGCTGGGAACATGGAACGTAAGAACCATGACCCCTGGCATCTCAGACGATCTAAATGAGATTGTGGATGCCCGCAAAACTGCAGTGATAAACAACGAACTGCTAAGACTGGGGATAGACATTGTCGCCCTGCAAGAGACCAGACTCCAAGAATCTGGAAGCATCAAGGAGAGGGACTTCACTTTCTACTGGCATGGCAAGCCGTGCGGAGAGACCAGGGAGCATGGAGTTGGCTTCGCTATCAGAAACAAGCTGCTCAATTCCATCATACCACCAAGTGATGGCACTGAAAGAATATTGAAGCTCCAACTCCAGACAGAGGCAGGCCCAGTTAGTATTATAAGCGTTTACGCCCCAACACTAACTGCAGCATCAGAATCTAAAGACAAGTTCTATGACGACCTTAGCAAAGAAGTCAGTGAAACACCAGAGAAACAACATCTTTTTATCCTGGGGGATTTCAATGCCAGGGTTGGCTCTGACCACGAATCTTGGCCTTCATGTCTAGGACAGTTTGGCGTTGGGAAGATCAATGACAATGGACAACGTCTCTTGGAATTCTGCAGCCACCATAATCTGTGCGTGACCAACACCTTCTTTGACACGAAACCTCAACACAAGGTGTCATGGAGGCACCCCAGATCAAAGAACTGGCACCAACTCGACCTGGTGCTCACTAAACGCAGCAACCTCCGCAATGTACGGATGACTCGCAGCTATCATGGTGCTGACTGCGACACCGACCATTCACTCGTCTCCAGCAAGGTGAAGATAAAGCCCAAGAGAATCTACAGAAGCCGAACAGAAGGAAGACCACGCATTGACACCAGTGGCACCCAAAATAAAGAGAAGGTCAACAAATTCATGCAGGCTCTAGCGGATACTCTGCCCGGCCCCACAGACGGAGATTCCACCGAGAGATGGAGTCATTTTCGCGACACCATCTACAATACAGCACTATCAACATTTGGCAAGAAGCAAACTAAGTGAAGCGACTGGTTTGAAGCACACTCTGAAGAGATGCTCCCAGTCCTGGAGATAAAGAGACATGCATTCTCGATGTATAAAACATCACCTTCAGAGAAAACACTGCAGGCATTGCGAACGGCCAGAAATAGAGTACAACAGATGGCAAGAAGATGTGCGAACAGGTACTGGCTACAGCTCTCTGCTCAAATTCAAACTTGTGCAGACACTGGAAATATAAGAGGAATGTATGAGGGCATCAAGCAAGCTGTCGGTCCATCAAAAAATAAGATGGCCCCTTTACGATCAACTGAGGGGGTAATCATAAAAGATCGAGCGAAACAAATGGATCGCTGGGTAGAACACTACTCAGAGCTATACTCAGTGGATAACACTGTCAGCGAAGAAGCTCTGGAAGCCATCGATCAACAGTCCGCCATGCATGCCTTGGATAACGAACCTTGCCTCACAGAAATCAGCGAAGCACTAGACTCTCTCAAATCCGGCAAGGCACCTGGAAAAGATAGTATTCCACCTGAAATTTTAAAATGTAGCAAAGAAACAATCATCTCAGAACTGTATGCAATATTACAGCTCTGCTGGAGAGAAAAATCAATACCACAAGATATGAAAGACGCAAACATCGTTACCCTTTATAAAAACAAAGGCGACAGAAGCGACTGCAACAACTATCGCGGCATTTCCCTTCTCAGCATTACAGGCAAGATTTTTGCCAGAGTAATCCTTAAAAGATTACACATTCTTGCTGAAAGAATCTACCCCGAATCGCAGTGCGGATTTAGACCCAACAGGTCCACCATCGATATGATTTTCTCACTCCGGCAGCTCCAAGAGAAGTGCAGAGAACAGAGGAAGCCATTATATATAGCCTTCATCGACCTCACAAAGGCATTTGACCTCGTGAGCAGAAGCGGCCTTTTTAAGGTCCTTGAAAAGGTTGGATGTCCACCCACCCTTCTTAGTCTCGTGAAATCATTCCACGAAAACATGCAGGGGACCATTTTATTTGACGGCTCAACATCCCAGTCATTCAGCATCAGCAGCGGAGTAAAGCAGGGATGCGTGCTTGCTCCTACACTCTTTGGTATCTTCTTTGCTGTTCTCTTAAGGCAAGCATTTGGGACTGCCACTGAAGGCATATACCTCCACACAAGATCTGATGGCAAACTTTTTAACCCATCAAGACTCAAGGCAAAGACCAAAATAAGACCAAGATGCGTGAGAGAACTACTTTTTGCAGATGATGCAGCACTGACTACTCATACAGCAGAAGATCTCCAAAGGCTCATAGATCGTTTTGCAGCTGCCTGCAAAGACTTTGGGCTCACCATTAGCCTAAATAAAACACAGGTGATGGAACAAGATGCTGATGCGCCTCCGTCAATCAAAATCTCTAATTATGAATTGAAAGTCGTCCACGATTTTGTGTATCTGGGATCGACAATATCAGATAATCTTTCATTAGAGACAGAAATCGACAGACGCATTGGAAAGGCAGCCACAACATTTTCCAGGCTAGCTAAAAGAGTTTGGGAGAATAATAGACTAACAGAGCGTACAAAAGCTCAAGTATATAAAGCTTGTGTTGTTAGCACACTACTCTACGGGTCTGAATCCTGGACCCTGTACTCAAGACAGGAAAGGAAGTTGAATTCCTTCCACATAAGATGTCTGAGACGTATCCTGGGCATAACATGGAAAGACCACATAACAAACAAACAGGTGCTTGAAAGAGCAGATATTACCACAGTGCACACCCTCCTCAAGCAGAGACGCCTCCGGTGGTTGGGCCACGTATCTCGAATAGAGGACGAACGTATTCCCAAAGATCTCCTTTACAGAGAACTAGCCACAGGAAAGAGGCCAACCGGAAGACCCCAAATGCGATATAGGGATGTGTGTAAACAAGATATGAAAACCATTGGAATAGATCCAGACACGTGGGAGAGAGTTGCAACAGACAGATGCTCCTGGAGAAGAGATGTACGAAACGGACTGGTGCTCTTTGAGCGCAATCAGATCCAAAAAACTGAGGAGAGACGGCACAGGCTCAAAGAGCAGTCACTTACTGCGGGACTTGCCTCGTCTCACAGATGCGGAAACTGTGACAGAGATTGTCATTCTCGAATTGGACTATACAGTCACCAGCGGTGCTGCCAGGCACCTCCCAAGCGGCACAACTCTATAGTCCTTCAGGACTGAAAGAGGCCTACTACTACACTCGCTATCTTCCAACTAGCACTCCCGCAAAAGCTATTCACTCGCTCAGAAAAACACAACGACCTCCTCTGAAACTGTCTGAGTCCCGTCTCTAATCTATCGACTATACGGTCGATGTCTTTACCTGTGTCCTGTATGTCCTTATCTATGTCGTGTATGTCGTTATCTATGTAGTCCTAACCCTATTCTGTCCCTTGTTCTCTCTATGTCCTATCATTACACTCCCAACACCCTGACAACATCACAACAGAAATGATTAAAGCTTTAGAAGAATTTGGACTAGAGTAAGTCACCAGACTGCTGAACACATTATATGATACTGGAGATATACCTTCTGAATTACGTAACTCTGTATTTATTGCAATCCCAGAGCAATCAGGAGCCTTGGAATGTGATCAACATAGAACAATTAGTATAATAAGCCACATCACAAAGATTTTGCTACGAATTATCATGCAAAGAGTGAGGAAGAAAATACAACATGAAATAGAAGAAGAACAATGTGGGTTTGTAGAAGGAAAGGGTGCAGTAAATGCTGCTTTTATGCTGCGAACAGTTATTGAACGTGCTATAGAAGTAAACAAGGATGTACACCTTTGCTTTATTGACTACACAAAGGCTTTTGATAGAGTTAGACATGTCAACATGGTACATATGCTTGCCGATCTACAAATTGATGGGAAAGACATTAGACTTATAAAAAAAACCATGTATTGGAAACAACAAGCTGCCATAAGGATTGATAATGAAGTGCGACAATATCAACCTATTAAGAGAGGTGTTAGGCAGGGATGTGTAATGTCTCCAAATCTTTTTTCCCTATACAGTAAAAATATTTTCAGGAATATAGAAGATATAAATGGAATCAGAATTGGAGGACGAAACATCAATAACATTAGATATGCAGATGATTGCAGACAATGCATATGATCTACAACAATTAGTAGACGCAGTTGTTGTACACAGTGAGCAGCTGGGGTTGGAATTACATTGTAAGAAGACACAGGTTATGGTCGTCACTAGGAAGAACGAAAAACCTCAATGTAATATACAAGTAAATGGGAATATTCTTCAACAAGTAAATATCTGATGGGAGATGCCTTGAAGAGATTAGAACAAGAATCGTCATGGCAAAAGTAGCCTTTAGCAAGATTAAAAACATACTGACCAATAAAAAGATGTCAATTGAAACGAGAAAAAGAGTGTTGAGGTGCTACATAGAACCTGTACTTTTATATGGATGTGAAGCTTGGACAATGAGCAGTCAAGCTGAAAAACATCTGATGGCTGCAGAAATGTGGTTTCTGAGGAAAATGCAAAGAATACCATGGACAGACAGAAAAACCAATCACCAAGTACTACAGGAGAGAAATGA
This sequence comes from Cepaea hortensis, assembly GCA_963921405.1. Lineage (NCBI taxonomy): Eukaryota > Metazoa > Mollusca > Gastropoda > Stylommatophora > Helicidae > Cepaea > Cepaea hortensis. The sequence continues at coordinate 52,740,145 of OY992888.1, forward strand.
AAATCGTAAATTGATTAGAGAAATTAGACGTAGTCAGTCACAATTTTTTGGACATGTTATGAGAAGAAATGTATTGGAGAACTTAGTGATAGCTGGCAAGATCGAAGGGAAAAGACCAAGAGGAAGACCTAGAGGAATATACCTGGATAGTTTGGCCACATGGCATGGACGAGACAGGAACACTGAGCTTATCCACGACGCTGGTGATCGAGTGAAATGGCGAATCATGACCGCCCACGCTTTCCGGCATGGCACATGATTGATTGATTGATTTCAATGCTCGCATAGGCAAGTTCTCGAGTTCATGGCCAGTGTGCCTTCGAAAATACAACAATGGTCGCATGAATGAAAAAGGGCAAAGGCTGCTGGAGCATTTCACCAGAAATGACCTATGTATAACAAACGCCCTTTTTAAAAACAAACGAGCAGTATAAGGTCACATGGAAACATCCAAAATCTGCTCACTGGCATCAGCTAGACTTCATCATCACACTGAGACAATATCTGAACAAGACATCATTAACTCGAAGTTACCACAGTGCTAACTGTGATACCAACCATTCTGTGGGTGTTGCAACTGACCAATGAGAATCTACATGACTAAACGCAAATCTAGCCCTAGGATTAATATTATTAACACCAACGATCCTGACTTTGAGTTCCAACAGCAACTTGAAGACGCGTTCACTGATACATCAGAAAAATGTACAGTAAGGAAAAGTGGGGTAAAATTTTAGGAAACTCTTTAGAAAACCGCTGTAGAGGTTTACGACACTGTGGATCATAAGAGGCAGGACTGGTTTGCGGCAAACAACCAGGCACTGCAGCCCTCGATTAATAAAAATAAGACAGCTCTCTTAAGAAACAATGAAAGAACAACGTGTAACAATCTCAGTGAGCTAAACAAGCCAGGAAGGATTGCAAAAGGCTGGCAGGCAGTGTGCAAATGACTATTTGATCAAGTTATTCAAGTCCATTCAAAATGCAAAAGTTATAAGGGAAACATCAGAACTATGTATGAAGGGATTACGAAAGCAAGTGGTCCAATGATCAAAAGAAGTGCACAATTGAAAACCTTGATTGGAGAAATCATCACTGATAAGAGACAGCATTACTTGGAGCTTTACTCAAATGAGACCAAACTAGCGGACGATGCCCTCATCGCCATAGAAGATCTGCCAACACCTGACCACCTGGACAACTTCCCACCATAACAAAAGTTAAGTGTGCTATAAATGAACTTGCATCTGGCAAGGCTCCAGGTAAGGATGGGATTAAAATAGAGGTTATCAGGAGTGGGTAAAACACACTCACTCTACAGATCCACCAGCTAATAGAGCTATGCTGGCGAGAAGGACACGTCCCACAGGATTTCAAAGATTCAAGCATTGTAACACTGTACAAGTACAAGTTTGATCGGAGCGACTGTAACAACTATAGGGTTATCTAACTTCTGTGTACCGTTTGGAAAATATTTGCCAGAATTGTTTTGCGCAGACTTCAAATCCTGGGAGATCAAGTCTACCCCGAATCACAGTATGGCTTCCGACAGAACCGATCTACCATTGATATGACAATCTCATTGCGGCAAATGCAAGAAATATGACGTATACAGAATCAACCACTGTTTATTGCCTTCATCGACCTCACAAAGGCATTTGATTTGGTCAGTCATGAGAGTCTATTAAAGGCACTAAGGAAGATTGGCTGCCCACCAACTCTTCTGTCCATTGTGGAATCGTTCCATACAGGCATGAAGGGTATCCAACTCTTCTATCCATTGTTGAATCGTTCCGTGCAGGCATGAAGTGTATAATGAAGTTTGATGGTGCAACCTCAGAAGAGTTTGAAATCAAGAATGGAATTAAGCAAGGTTGTGTACTAACTCCCACCCTTTTTGGAATATACTTTGTCACTTCTACTGAAATATGCCTTTCATAAACAGGATTGTGATATATACATTCACTCACGTTCGGGTGGTGGTCTCTACAAGGCTCAAAGATTGAATGTCAAGACCAAAATTAGGAGAGTATTGATCAGAGAATTGCTTTTTGCAGACGATGCTGCAATTACGACGCACTCTGAGGAAGAATTACAACGTCTACTATCTGCATCCTCTAATGCTTGTTCTGAATGTGGTTGAACAATTAGCAAAAAGAAGCCATAGATTATGTCACAAGGTGCAAATAGTGTACCATTAATTTTTATTGACGACGCTGAACTGGAGATAGTAGACAATTTTACATATCCAGGATCAGAGGTCAATATAAAATGATCCCTAGATCAGGAAATCAACATCAAGATTGGTAAGGCAGCAACAACAATGAACAGGTTAACAAAAAGAGTCTGGGAGAACAGGAAGCTTACTGCCAAAAGACAAGTCATTGTCTATCAAACCTGTGTCCTTAGTACTATCCTTTATGGCAGTGAAGCCTGGTTAACCTACTCACACAAAGAGAAACGTTTAAACAGCTTTTATGTGCAGTGTTTGCGAAGAATTCTTGGTATTAAGTGGCAAGACAAAATCACAAATACTGAAGTATTGGAAAGATCAGGTTGTATGTCGGTTTGTTCCATGCTATATCTTCATAGACTTAGATGGATAGGACATGTTAGGAGGGCACGTGGAGGGAAATGTCAATGCAAATGTCAGAAATGAAATAAGACAATGGAGAAACTGTTTGCAGATAAGTCACACACCAAGCGTGTTTCCACCAATATGGTGCATGATGGTGGAAATGACCATATGTTCACATGCATCCACTGTGGACGAACATTTACAGCGCCTATTCGCCTTATCAGTCACATTCGCTACCACTATGAGTTGTAGTTATCATGCCTTTTTGAAGCACACTTTTGCAAACTATCGTCTGTCAAGACTGGAAGGTGGCATAAAATAGCTGATTTAATTAGAGTCACATGTGTGTTAGTGTGTGTAACTATTGCATGATAGTTTTTCTTTATTTGACAACATAATCGATAGGGAGAGTTTGTGGCGGAGATACAACTAGCTTGTACTCTAATCGGAGTGACCGTTATGTTATCTCAGATGAGTGACTTCCCTGTGCTCTCTTGGCCTTCTACTGGGAAACATGACTTTATACCTTAGTGGAAGCTTACAACGTGTGTCTGTTCCAGTACTAGCTAGTCTTGCAGGCTATTTCTGGTTTTTCAGTAGTTGTGGGCAATTACGGATAGGTGATACCTATCTCCCATTTCTAATTTTAAATACCTTAAATGGGTTGCTCGTCCGTTGTCGCCCACAATTAGTGTCTGTTGTTCGGTATATCTTTTAGGCCACACAAGGTGTGTGCACGAACTGGGATATTATAGTTGTTAATTTACATATTAGCAATTACTTTCATCAAAGTTATTTACACCTAGAGAAGTAATCATTAAGAAGAGATTAATTTTTATAACCCAGCTGCTGACCGATGGGATTACTTTCATGTGCATGTCAATATTCACTTTGTAATCAATTATTAGTTTAATTAGCTGATACTCATCTTGCCTGCTTATTTGGGGTCAACAATAAGCAGAACTCACCTGTTGTTACCAGAAGGCATAAACATTAGTGAATGGCCGAGGCAACTAACTCAGAAACCAGTTACTGGAAACGTGGAAACAATGTCTCCAGGGCTTAGAATTAACGAAGGATGTGTCAGATGAGTATGAAAAACATGAAAAACTGAGGATGGAAATAGAATTAGAGGAGAAAAGGTTACAGTCTAAAATAACCAATAAAAAGAAATCGCTTCAACTGTCATAACTGTCATTTACTGCCAATATAGTACATTGCGGTGTATGTCAGAGGGGTCTTTGGGCCTGAGGAATAAAGGCCGCCTGGCTAGTGCAGTCGCCGCGAACTGTGCAGGTTAGGATTTTCTTTATGCCCCCGACAGATAAAAATCCCACACCTTACCGAGGGATCGAACCCGGGTCTCCCGAATGAGAGTCCGGCGTTCTAGCCTTTCGGCCAGCCGCTCCAAAATACCATAGAAATGAACAGTATGGTGAATGAGACAGAGCTTCAGAGAAGTTAGGAAACAATCCAACGACTTCAACAACTACTGCTAACCCAATAGCAGGACCAAACGCAGTTGCGACTTCTCTTCAGTCAGGTGCTATGGCGTTTCATCTGGAACCATTTTCAGAACATAGTGACGCGATTGAAAGTTATCTTCACAGGTCCGAGAGAATGTGTGCTATGTGTGGATTGGAGGAAGACAAATGGAGCATAAAATTGTCTCAGGACTTGAGAGGTATATGCACACCAGGTGTTTTCCAGACTACGTCCGGAAAAAAACTTGATAATTATGAAGCTCTCAAGCAAGCATTACTTGCCAGATTTGAAGTTGGTGCAGAAAGTTATAAGAAGATATTCAAAAGTGTTATGAAAGAGCCAGGAGAAAATTATGCAGTTTATTGATAGGTTAAAGACATATATACACAAGTGGCGCACATTAGGCAAATTTGAGGAAACATATGAATTGTTGCAGAAAATATTCATCTCAATGATATCTCATAGTTGTAACTTCCCTGTGACCTTCTACTGGGAAATCTCTCTTAATACCATTAGTGGAAGCTTACCATATGTGTCTGTTCCAGTACTACAGAATCTTAGAAGCCATTTCTGGTTTACAAGAAATAATAAACAATTACGGATAGGGGATACCTATATTTATTACTATATTTTAAATAACACAATTAACCATAAGTGAATTACTTTGAGATTCAGTGTTATTCGAAGATATTTTTTGGTGTGATTATTTAACAGTCACGATATTCCAAGGGCCAGGCTGAGCAATGCGTGTAGAGGAGTAAAGTAATTTTGTTTCTTTAAAGCTTTACTACGTAAAGTCTCAAGATGAGATAGGTGGGGTCTGTAACAGAGTAGACTGGGTACGGCGGATCGACGTACCCAGGTAAGCGTCCCGTGTAATTACCCCAACCCAGTAAGTCAGTGTTTCTCGGGGTAAGACAAGATAATAACAGGTGCATGGTTGAGTGGAGAGTGTAGGCGGTTAGTTGAGTTTATTGCGCTGGGTTGAGAGAAGCAAACAAGTCGGATTTGTTGCGTGGAAAATAAAGCTGTATGTGAAGTTTTGAACTTTCTCATGTTAATTCTGTTCGGTTCGAGAAGTGTATTTAGAAATTAGAATGTTCAACAAGGAAAGCGTGATGCAACCCAATTTTCTAGTTTGACGAAAAAAGCGTGACGCAGTCAGTTTAGTTAGTCGACAGATCATCCTCATTGCACATCGAACCATTCAGTCCATAAGTGCTCGGATCCCCACCTCAGCAAATCCCGCAGCGTGTAGCTGCTCAAGACACCGGTTCTGTTTTGGTTTATCTATCTTTTTTGGCTTCCTGCGTAGTGTTCTTCTTTGGCGACCCCTCTTTTAATTTGCTGCTCTAGCAGTCTGGCCATTGTTGTAGATTCACAGTCATCACTTGGTTCACGCAAAAGTCTTACTACTCGTAGAGCATTCAGAATGTCAGCCTGGTCCATGGCGCGTCCGCCCTCCACCGTAGCCTCACCTGCGAGCTTGTCAGCCCGCTAATTTTTTTGTACTCCCGCATGCCCTGGCACGAAGATGAAACTAATCTTTACCAGCCGAGACCGCTCCAGAGACAGCAACCATTCTCTTCGGATCCACCCCACCTCTATCTTCTTGATCATGTTCATTGAGTCGCTAAGGAAACATAACCTAGTGAATGTCTGTGTCTCGAGCCATGTTATTGCTTTACTTACTGCCATGACTTCCATAGTCAAGCTACTTGTGGTTTCAGTGAAAGCACCAGAGTGCTCCTTCACAATTCTCTCTCCGGCCCGAGCCGTAAAGGCCCATGAGCTTCTCACATGTCGGATGACCAACCCATCTGTGTAGATGACAGCATCACTCTCTAGCGAATTCTCGCAAATCAACGCTTGTACTTCAGCCTCCACAGCAGTCGGATGTTCATGTCTGCATTTTTTATCTAGTTTGATGCAAACTGAAAAGGATGTGCAGAAATCTGTTGGCACTTGTACCCACTCCTCGCCAGGTTCTTAGTCCTCAAATGAACACACCTGTTGAAGAATGTCTTCGGCTTGACCCATCCACGACCTTCCTCTTTTTAACCTGCTGCCCTTCACCTTCATAATTTCACCATGTAGTGGATGTTGTGTGTTTGCGTTAACTCTGAGGTAGGCGCGTGCTCTGCAAACTTGTATTCTGTCTTCAATTGTTTGGAAAATCAAGAAGTTAGCGCATCTCCCTGCATGCTGTATCTCTTGTACATCCAAGATTAATGCGCATAGCTTCATTCTGTATCATATCCATCCTTTCTATCTGCTTACGGCTGAGAGTCAGGATTGCCATTGTGTCGCGAAACGCAAGTGTGTCTCAGACGGGACAACACAGCACCAATTCTACCCCACCCCGTCTGGGCGGCCAGGCCACATTTTATGGCGGGTGAGAGGGGAATTTCCGAGTAAAAAAGTTGAGACCGTCTTCTGGGTCCTTGATGTTATGAATCGGGATTGTCATGAATTTCTCGGGTCCCGAGAATCGTAATTCAACTCTTTGAGTGTGCTTTGATCTTTTCTGTTGACAATCGCACACTCTGCTAAAACTCGGGGAATACTGAGTCGCCTTAACTTTCGTGAGGTAATACTTGGATGTTGTCGGCAGACTCCTGAGAGTGTGTTCTTCGGGAATAGGCACTTCGTGTTCTTCCACACGAATAGGCACTTGGTAGACAGTCATCAAGAAAGGAGGCCGCTTCTATGGCCAGCTGTATAACTGACATTACGGGGAGACGGAGAATGTTGTAGCTATCCTTTCACGGCCGTGTCCACCAGCTGTAATCTATGCAGTTCCTATAGAATTATAGACTGATCTAGAGTGGTGGCATTGTTGTCCTTGAGACGAGAAGCCGTGTCTTTGACTGTATCATGATATACCTTTTGGGGATCCAGAGGGAACCTACAGCCCAGAGTTTGATGAATACCGGGTCGATGTCTGTTGCATAGTTGTTCCTAAGTTTAAAGGTAACACTGTTATACTTGGCGTCGCTTAACTATAGTTGGTATTTCAGTGGTGAGTCAATTCTTGACCAGGTCGGCCAGTTGCGCCGTATCCTGTGCTCTGACCAATATTTACACGTTGACCTAGCGTCAGCGGACACCGGCTGTTAGTTAAACAGGCATGCTAACTGTGTGGAAGGCCTGTGTGTGTACTATGGCCTAGATTAAGTGTTGAACCGACATGGCAGAATGTAATTTGCTAGCCAGTAGTGGATCAGTCTGGTTGAGACAAACTAACAATACATTCGATGCCCTATCTCAATAATGGAGTACCTGAGGGAATTAGGATTCTGACAGAAGAATTTCTCTTGAACAGAGCTTTAATTTGATTCCCTTAATGAATATGTTGACATTAGTATGTTTCGATCATCAGCATGTGGCGTGGTTGAAACTAGTACTTGTTAAGCACTCATGTGACGAGTGAGAACCACATGCGTTTCTCGTTAATTACGGTGAAACCCAACTATGTAGGATGTTATAAGCTAAGTTATTATCGCCCATAGGCCTGTTGTTGTTTAACTGGGCTTAGTCAGAGGGGGGAAAGATATCTTCACACCTACCAGGGATTGAACCGTGGGCCAGTATAGCGGTTAGGAAACACCCACTCATGTATCGCGTGGATATTTCATCGGTGTTGTGTGATTCTACTGTTCCCTTACTTGTCATGTGGGCACAATATGTTTCTATTGTCTCTATACTTTCATTGGAACCAGATTGTTGGGATTATTGATTCGACACAATTCCTAGGCAGACAAAGGAATTTATTCCGGTGATGTGTGTCTATATATTCATACACCCACACATAACAGAAATCCAGTTATCCGATGCAGAAGGGTGGAAAGGGACAAACACAAGAACACCACACTCTTCTGTTGTTTGTCTGGTCTTTAATTCAGTATTTCAGGTTAGTTATCAATGTAGCTTGAGTATCTTCCATTAACTTTGGAGGTTTAATGGAGTACTGACCTGATGTATCCTGATAGGCTTATCTACTTTCCTGATGGGACAAAATGGTGATCAAGAATGATGATCCAGACCATAACACTTGATGATCTCTGTAGGAGGTATTGAACTTTGCCATCCTTATGAATGGACCTGTCACTATATCTATTATCCATTAGATCTTAGATGGTAGGGAATGTGTCATCCTATTTACTATTTACTAGGGATGAGACGCGTGGCTGAAAAGCAACTGACTTACGTTGAGATTACCAGGAGTCGTAACTTAACCCGTCGGTGAGACATGTCTGGAAAGTCAGACATAATCCTATTGTGGTCTGAGCTGGAGGAACTGACCACAGTTAAATGGAATGTTAGTGTGGATGCATGTTGATATAGTGTGTATTGTGCAAGGGTGTGATGGATGGGTACACCTGGCCTGTTCTTGCTTTACAGAAACCCCTTGGATGTTGCTGTGGGCGAGTGCCCTTTATTGTTACTGGTTGATGTTCCTGTGGGTGAGTGCCCTTTGCTGTGTGCTTATCCGGTGCTGTATCCTGTGGGCAGCTGCCTATTTGCAGTAACCTGTGTGCAGTGACTTTCAAATGTGTTAAAAGCCAAGTGGTTGGTGGCTGTTGAAATTTAATTAGACGAATTACGAGGCTCCAGGAGGCATCATACAGGATCAGGTGACTGTGTCTTACCACATAGTTCTACACACTGACAATCAATACTACACTCACATACCTATGTGGGATGATGAGAAGTTCAAGCAGACTACTCTCACCCAATTGACTGTTCCTTGCTGTGTGTCTGTCGGTTAGTTTGTTCATCTGTGTGTGTTCAAGTCAGAATCTCCAATAAAGATTCTAGATTTGCTTTTTATAAGGTTGTTCTCTTATAGTCAGTTAGGTGTCTTCTTGTATCCACAGTCTTCATATTGGTAGTGTCATCCGTGAACCGTCCTGGGGACGATCTAGTAAAAGGGAAGACAGAGGGTAATAACGAACCCCAAGGAAAATATATGGGCAGCCACCGAGAACCAGGCAGGTGTTGACCCACGACATATAAATGGTGGCCAGTGTGGGGACTAGATCAAATCTAGCCCATTGAATATGAGGAATAGATAAATTCTACCTGTAAGGGAATTAGAGCAATTCTGGTTCTATGAATAGGGGAAGATTATAGTTCTATGAGCTTACAGTTCTAGAAGATTATAGTTCTGTGAGATTATCGTTCTGAGAGACTATGGTTCTGTGAGATATGGTTCTATAGGTCTGTAATCCTGCTTGGATAGTATAGAACTATTGGATTGGTCTGTCCTGTCTGGATCAGCTCTCAGTTGAACTTTCTGTCTATACCTTTGATTGTCAGGGAAACGGCGACTAACTGCCCCTGTCGACTGATATTGACAAACACACACATTACAACTACTTAATCACATTATCCATTTTTCTGTTGATTGATACGTTGTTTGCATATTGTGGTTACTTACTTAATAGAAGTATAGAACAGATTTGAAATATTGTCTGATCTAGAGATCCTATTTCAGGATGTGGATGATCAATGGGAAATGTTAAGGAATTCAATCAATGTGGCTGCAGAAACAACTATTCCAAAATTAAAGAAGGTGGGTCGTAAGAAATGGATGACTGAGGAAATTTTACACTTAATGGAAACAAGAAGACTCAACAAAAATAATCCTGCCAAATATGAAGAAATTCACTGACAAGTCAGAATATTATGTAGGAAGGCAAAAGAATCATGGCTTGGGGAAAAGTGCTTAGAAATTGAAAAACAACACAACAGTCAAAATACCAAATTAGTGCACAAAAGAATTCAGGAACTTACTAATAAAAGAACAAGTACATCAACAGGCTGTCTAAAAACTAAAGATGGCAAAATCATAATAAAAAAAGATCAGATTCTACATGTATGGACAGATTATGTGAAAGACCTGTATAATGATAACAGAGAGGAACAGTATGCTGTTAGATTTAATAATGAAGGACCAGCAATTTTAAAGATGGAGGTTCAAAATGTTCTTAAGCATATGAAAGCTGGCAAGGCCCCCGGTGCAGATAACATCACAACAGAAATGATTAAAGCTTTAGAAGAATTTGGACTAGAGCAAGTCACTAGACTGCTGAACACATTATATGATACTGGAGATATACCTTCTGAATTATGTAATTCTGTATTTATTGCAATCCCAAAGAAATCAGGAACCTTAGAATGTGATCAACATAGAACAATTAGTATAATGAGTCACATCACAAAGATTTTGTTACGAATTATCATGCAAAGAGTGAGGAAGAAAATACAACCTGAAATAGGGGAAGAACAATGTGGGTTTGTAGAAGGAAAGGGTACAGTAAATGCTGTGTATATGCTGCGAACAGTTATTGAACGTGCTTTAGAAGTAAACAAGGATATACATCTTTGCTTTATTGACTACACAAAGGCTTTTGATAGAGTTAGACATGTCAACATTATGGATATGCTTGCAGATCTACAAAGTGATGGGAAAGACATTAGACTTATAAAAAACATATATTGGAAACAACAAGCTGCCATAAGGATTGATAAAGAAGTAGGACAATATCAACCTATTAAGAGAGGTGTTAGGCAGTGATGTGTAATGTCTCCAGATCTTTTTTCCCTATACAGTGAAAATATTTTCAGAAATGTAGAAGACCTAAATGGAATCAGCATTGGAGGACGAAACATAAATAACATTACATATGCAGATGATACAGTATTGATTGCAGACAATGCACAGGATCTGCAACAATTAGTAGGCGCTGTTGTTGTACACAGTGAGCAGCTGGGGTTGGAATTAAATTGTAGGAAGACACAGGTTATGGTCGTCACTAGGAAGAACAAAGTACCACAATGTAATATACAAGTAAATGGGAATATTCTTCAACAAGTGAATCGGTTCAATTATCTCGAAACAGTCATAACATCTGATGGCAGATGCCTTGAAGAGATTAGAACAAGAATCGCCATGGCGAAAGTAGCCTTTAGCAAGATGAAAAACATTCTGACCAATAAAATGATGTCATTTGAAACGAGAAAAAGAGTGTTGAGGGGATACATAGAGCCTGTTCTTTTGTATGAATGTGAAACTTGGACAATGTGCAGTCAAGCTGAAAAACATCTGATGGCTGCAGAAATGTGGTTTCTGAGGAAAATGCAAAGAATACCATGGACAGATAGAAAAACCAATGACCAAGTACTACAAGAGACAAATGAAAATCGTAGATTGATTAGAGAAATTAGACGTAGACAGTCAAAATTTTTTGGACATGTTATGAGATGACATGGACTGGAGAACTTAGTGACAGCTGGCAAGATCGAAGGGAACAGACCAAGAGGAAGACCGAGAGGAAAATACCTGGATGGCTTGGCCACATGGCATGGACGAGACAGGAACACTGAGCTGATCCACGACTCTTGTGATCGAGTGAAATGGTGAATCATGACCGCCCACGCTTTCCGGCATGGCACATGATTGATTGATTAGTTCAGTTGCAGAAACAGCAGGAGAGATGGCGGATAAACGTCCCACTATCACAGAAATATGGGAGGTGGGAAGCAAGATAGGGTTGAGTGGAGAGGAGTTGAAGAAATATGTCCTAGAAGTGGGTGGAGAATATCGTCAAATGGAACGAGAGAGACGTCGGGCTGAGCTTGAGCAAGAGAATAAGAGACTCGAGCAAGAAGCTAAGAGACTTGAGCATGAAGCTCGGAAGACTGAACTCGAGCATGAGGCTAGGAAAGCTGAATATGAGCAGGAGAATAAGAAGATGGAACATGAGCTTAGGATGAAAGAGCTGGAGTTTAAGACGCAGCCAGTGATTACAGAGGGGTCTTCAGCGGGCCAGTCCTCGAATGCGGGGAACCTAGGATATGGTGTTAACCAATATAAGGCCCTGATGTTCCCATTGACGCCATATGATCCACTTCGGGAAAGGATTGATCAATTCATTTGTAAATTTGAAGCGATCGCTATCGCGATGGGACTATGGAGAGAAAGATGGGCCCTTAAGATATCGCAAGCGCTCACCGGTGTGGCTTATGAGGTCTACTCTCAATTACCTCCCGGGCAAGAGAATGACTATGAAGTCTTTAAAAGAGCCCTGCTCCACAGATTTCAGATGAATGTGCAGAAATACCGGACTATGTTCCATTCTGCTACACATGAGAAAGGGTAGATGTACTCAGCATATGCAGAACGGCTTAAGTATTATGTCTCAAAATGGATGTCCCTAGCGGGTTTCCAAAAAGACTATGACAGTCTTGAGGAGATGATCATTGTAGATCACATGAAGTCCCATATGGATAGGCCGCTCCAGGTTTTCTTGGGGGAACAGGGAGCAGAGCGAATTGACGACATTGTTAGGTGGGCCGAACGCTACGAGATAGCCCTTGGGGACTCCAGTAATCCCTCACACAAAGCACCTCAACAATCTAGTGTTCTCTCACACAAAACACTATCACAATCTGACAAAATTAACAGTAAACTTGATGGTAAGTATTACCTATAAACAGCAAGCAGGAAAGCACAGCCGAAAACAAAAGGGGGGTTCCTTTAACCAGACTCCGGCTAAATCCCCGGAGAATCCCAGTAAGCGACGACCCGCAAAAACTGAGGGGTTGAAAAACTTCTGCAGGGATCTCAGAGCTAGTTCTTGTCAGACTGAGGATTGTAGGAACAAAGCAACAGAAACCCAGTATGCAGCGTGCATGTCTGTAACTGGGATGACCACTCAGGAACGACGGATTCCTGAGGATAACCTACCGAAGGAGGTTGAGGTTATCGAGAGAACCACTCAGGGACGACACTCTCCTGAGGATACCCGACCGAATGTGGTCGAGGTTATCGAGGTAAATGGACAACAGGTGGAGTGCCTGTACGATTCAGGGCTCCAGGATGAGGGAATCATCTCTGCACACCTGTTAAGTCCAGAGAGTCTCACGGGGGAGACCATGGAATTGCAATAGGCCATGAAAAGTTCCCAGGCTATGTGGGTACCAATAGCCAAGGTAGATATAAAGTGTAAGTATGTCACTGGGACAATCAGGGCTGCGGTCTTAACTGATCCGATCCTTCCCATGATCTTAGGGGCCAAACACGTGGTTCTGGGTGAACCTATTAGACCTGTGGTGGCAGGAGCCACACAATTCAGATCACAGGGAGGTATGGATCAGCAGCTGGCCAAGGTTTCCCAACCCGTCACTGGGGAGAGAGAGGCTCGACAACAAGATGCAATCATGCAGACTTGTTTTGATCAGATGGCTAAGGGTAGTGATCTTTTGAGGAGAAGACACCACTACAAGAAGAGCTATCGTGTGTCGTTCCCGGACGGAAAGGCACCAGAGAAGAGGATTCAGAGAGGTATTCTAGACGAGAGGACGCCTCCGTCTTCCTTGGTAGGTATTGCCTCTGATATCTCGCTCAGACCTCTGAGGAGAAGACATCGTCGATGGATCGACGGAGGTCCACCAAATCGATTGAGTGAATCCCAGGTAGGACCCCTGCCCGATTCTAAGCTTTATTTTCCCAGGGATGACAGGGGAAGTCATTCTGAAAAGCTGGTTGGCAGTGGGAAATACCCGAAAGTCCTGTTAAGGCAGGCGAGACCATAGTTGACCATTCGCATCCTTACGAGGGCGTTGGGGTATTGTCTAGGGACTATTGGTCAAGATTACACGCACCCTTACGAATTTATAGGGAGTTGCGTTGAAGGAAGAGTATTCCCGGCTGGGATATTCTAACCTGATTATGAGTTGGGTGTTGCCCGTGCTGAGACCACTTTGAGACAAAAGTTCGGTATACCTCACTTTTGTTTGTGTGAGGGGCTATTGTCGCGAACGCAAGTGTGTCTCAGACGGGACAACACAGCACCAATTCTACCGCACCCCGTCTGGGCGGCTAGGCCACATTTTATGGCGGGTGAGAGGGGAATTTCCGAGTAAAAAAGTTGGGACCGTCTTCTGGGTCCTTGATGTTATGAATCGGGATTGTCCTGAATTTCTCGGGTCCCGAGAATCGTAATTCAACTCTTTGAGTGTGCTTTGATCTTTTCTGGTGTACAATCGCACACTCTGCTAAAATCCGGGGAATGTTGAGTCGCCTTCACTTTCGTGAGGTAATACTTGGATGTTGTCGGCAGACTCCTGAGAGTGTGTTCTTCGGGAGTTGACACGAATAGGCATTCGGTAGACAGTCATCAAGAAAGGAGGCCGCTTCTATGGCCAGCTGTATAACTGACATCACGGGGAGATGGAGAATGTTGTAGCTATCCTTTCACGGCCGTGTCCACCAGCTGTAATCTAAGCAGTTCCTATAGAATTATAGACTGATCTAGAGTGGTGGCATTGTTGTCCTTGAGACGAGAAGCCGTGTCTTTGACCAGCTGTATCATGATATACCTTTTATGGATCCAGAGGGAACCTACAGCCCAGAGCTTGATGAATACCGGGTCGATGTCTGTTGCATAGTTGTTCCTAAGTGTAAAGGTAACACTGTTATACTTGGCGTCGCTTAACTATAGTTGGTATTTCAGTGGTGAGTCAATTCTTGACCAGGTCGGCCAGTTGCGCCGTATCCTGTGCTCTGACCGATATTTACACGTTGACGGAGTACCTGAGGGAATTAGGATTCTGACAGAAGAATTTCTCTTGAACAGAGCTTTAATTTGATTCCCTTAATGAATATGTTGACATTAGTATGTTTCGATCATCAGCATGTGGCGTGGTTGAAACTAGTACTTGTCAAGCACTCATGTGACGAGTGAGAACCACGTGCGTTTCTCGTTAATTACGGTGAAACAGAACTATGTAGGATGTTATAAGCTAAGTTATTATCGCCCATAGGCCTGTTTTTGTTTAACTGGGCTTTGCCAGAGGGGGGAAGGGTATCTTCACACCTACCAGGGATTGAACCGTGGGCCAGTATCGCGGTGAGGAAACACCCACTCATGTATCGCGTGGATATTTCATCGGTGTTGTGTGATTCTACTGTTCCCTTACTTGTCATGTGGGCACAATATATTTCTATTGTCTCTATACTTTCATTGGAACCAGATTGTTGGGATTATTGATTCGACACAATTCCTAGGCAGACAAAGGAATTTATTCCGGTGATGTGTGTCTATATATTCATACACCCACACATAACAGAAATCCAGTTATCCGATGCAGAAGGGTGGAAAGGGACAAACACAAGAACACCACACTCTTCTGTTGTTTGTCTGGTCTTTAATTCAGTATTTCAGGTTAGTTATCAATGTAGCTTGAGTATCTTCCATTAAATTTGGAGGTGTAATGGAGTACTGACCTGAGGTATCCTGATAGGCTTATCTACTTTCCTGATGGGACAAAATGGTGATCAAGAATGATGATCCAGACCATAACACTTGATGATCTCTGTAGGAGGTATTGAACTTTGCCATCCTTATGAATGGACCTGTCACTATATCTATTATCCATTAGATCTTAGATGGTAGGGAATGTGTCATCCTATTTACTATTTACTAGGGATGAGACGCGTGGCTGAAAAGCAACTGACTTACGTTGAGATTACCAGGAGTCGTAACTTAACCCGTCGGTGAGACATGCCTGGAAAGTCAGACATAATCCTATTGTGGTCTGAGCTGGAGGAACTGACCACAGTTAAATGGAATGTTAGTGTGGATGCATGTTGATATAGTGTGTATTGTGCAAGGGTGTGATGGATGGGTACACCTGGCCTGTTCTTGCTTTACAGAAACCCCTTGAATGTTGCTGTGGACGAGTGCCCGTTATTGTTACTGGTTGATGTTCCTGTGGGTGAGTGCCCTTTGCTGTGTGCTTATCCGGTGCTGTATCCTGTGGGCAGCTGCCTATTTGCAGTAACCTGTGTGCAGTGACTTTCAAATGTGTTAAAAGCCAAGTGGTTGGTGGCTGTTGAAATTTAATTGGACACATTACGAGGCTCCAGGAGGCATCATACAGGATCAGGTGACTGTGTCTTACCACATAGTTCTACACACTGACAATCAATACTACACTGACATACCTATGTGGGATGATGAGAAGTTCAAGCAGACTACTCTCACCCAATTGACTGTTCCTTGCTGTATGTCTGTCGGTTAGTTTGTTCATCTGTGTGTGTTCAAGTCAGAATCTCCAATAAAGATTCTAGATTTGCTTTTTATAAGGTTGTTCTCTTATAGTCAATTAGGTGTCTTCTTGTGTCCACAGTCTTCATATTGGTAGTGTCATCCGTGAACCGTCCTGGGGACGATCTAGTAACAGGGAAGACAGAGGGTAATAACGAACCCCAAGGAAAATATATGGGCAACCACCGAGAACCAGGCCGGTGTTGACCCGCGACACATTGCATACTCAAAAACAGACATGACCAGCCCCTCGTAAAGAAGACATAGATGGTGCTGCTCACAGTTTGCTGCCGCCATCACCCACATCGCAGCCAAGCCCCGATTGGCCTTTGTTACCACCTGGTCTATGTGCTCATTATAAGCAAGGCTTCGATCAAACCGTATCCCCAGTTAATTCATTGCTTGCGTTCTTTCCACCGTCTCTGAACACAGCTTTACAGTTGGTGTTGGAGTGTTGACAACATGATTATTCAACGAGAACCAAGTCACTGTTGCCTTTGTTGGGGTGACCATTGCCCCAGCTTCATCACACCAAGTACTTATGCGATTGAGTTCGGTTTGTAGTTCCACAGCAACCTGATCTCTATCCTTACCCTGACGATACACTAATACATCATCGGCATATGACAATGTCCTACCAGGTCCAGTGATCTGCTCACTGGTGATTCTCACTGTGTAGGCGTTGAATAGTACCGGTGATAGTGGTGATTCCTGTGGTAGGCCAGGATATATTGTGGTTCCGAAGTCCAGCTGCCACATCTGAAAACTACTTTCCGTTGGAAGAGGGCTGCAGCGATCCAACTCAGGAGGAATGGACGTATTCTGAGATAAAGAAGCTGTAGCATTAAAAATCCAATGTTACTCTGTTGTAAGCGTCCTCAAGATCAATCGCTGCAGCAAAGGTTTCAATGCCTGAGTGGAAACCTTCATAGGCATCATGGGCAAAAACTGCTGCATTCGTTCTGGTTTCTCTTTTTGGACGGTACTCACCCAGGGTAGGTGGGAAAACACCTTGCCTCTCTAGCTATCTTGATATTTTCCTGGCAATTAATTTCTCCAACAGCTTGCCTACTGTATTCTGCATGGTTATAACTCGATATCCCTGAATTTTTGTGTGGTCTTTGCCAGGTTAGGCAAGGGAATCAGATAGCTGTGTAACCACTCCTCATTGATGCCAGAACTCCCTATACTGTTATATTGACCTCCTTGGCAAGATTTCGTCCTCCCATGTCTGTCTGGCTGCTCTGCTGTAGATAGCGTTCAAAGAGGGATTTGCCCTTGTACTCGTCAGTCCTCTGCCAGATGAGGTCAGCACCTTTGAAGTCAGAAATTCTCTTATTCTTGACTACCCCACTCATGCTTTTATGTAGTCGCCAGAACAATTTCAGTGACTTGTCTGTGCTTACTCTTTGACACACCTCTGCCCATTTTTCACTTTTAACCACATTGACCAGTTTTTTTTTTAAATAGCTTATTTTTGTGTGCATCTCTCTTTCTAAGTGCATACAGGGACTAAGATATCCAGCTCTGTTCGTCTTGGCATTTTGCCATCTCCTTACAGCTCTACGCTTATCCACCCAAGCCTTCTCCACCTCGAAATTCCACCAATGTGGCTGCTACCAGCTTTTTTTCCTGCCCTGAAGCTTTCTGCACTTGTCACGTCTTATTTTACTCACCACATCTTGCCATGTACTGTCATACTGGAAATTCTTGACCGTTAGTTTGTGGTGCCTGGAACTGCCTTTCTCCACCAATATGCTGCTAGGGTCGTGGTCGCTGCTGTGGTGTCCTAGGACACCCCATCTACACACTGTAGTGAGTGAAGGAGAAACCAGCGCCAGATCAATAGCACTGTTCTCATCACCTGGACGGCTTGCTTGCAACACACTGTTGATACAAACCAGGTCAATGGTTTCAAGTGCAGTTTGAAATCGCCACAGAAAATAACATACCTCTCGTGACCTAATATGTCACTTAAGCACTGCCACTTCTGGGAATCCATACTCGCGTTTCGGGCATAAACATTAACCAACACGAATGGTAGACTGGATTGAACTCTTAACGCCTGTATTTGTATATCGTTACTGTCCCAACTGGACATGTCTAGCTCTGATGCCACCATGCTGTCGCGAATGAGAATCGCCATTCCCAGATGTCATCTGTTGTAGAAACATTTAAAGCCGGAAATTCGGAGTATCTGATCGCCCAGTCTCGTCTCCTGGAGCGCTACAATGTCATTCCTGTAAACCACGGTTTCTAGAATAGAGCCCCGTTGTTTTACGCTGGCGCAGTTCCAATACAGAATACGGATATTCCTGAGACCCAGACGGTGACACTTGAGTGTAAAACGCCTTAAACCACCACGCTTACCTTGTCGTTTTCGGCCTGCTCGGCGCCCACGTCGCCTCGTTAGGTTGACTGCCGACCGCTCGGAGAACACACGTTGTTCCGCCATGTTGAAAAACCGACAACCACAGAAACCACACACGCTGCGAAAAATTATCTCAAGGATTGCTTCGCTCGATGCACGAAACTCCGTAGCATCGGGGTAGATCTTGAGTAGAAACTCCTGGTTTTACATTCTTGCACACAAATTACACGCAAGAGATGAATAAATCTATCTCCTACGCGAAAAAGTTAACGATCACAAAACAACACGACCGTCTGTCGCCATCTTGAAACCGGAAGTCTATATGTGATGATATGTAGACGTCGTGATGCAGTCAGTCGTTCACAGATTTTAGGGATATTTAAAAAGAGCAAGCTACAGCAGGAGCTGTTGGAGCAGAGAAGTTGGGTTCAGAAAAGAAACAGGGGCTCGTTCGGAAAGACAGAGTAATGCAGGGACCGGGATGCAGAGTTGAGGAAGGCAGAATTAGCTCAGGTTCACGAATGCGGACTCGGAAATGCACAATCAGGGATGTAGAGTGAGAGCGGGTTAGAGTTCAGTCGCTTATGTAACTCGGTCAGAGCAGGGATAGTAGAGTGATAAAGTAGTGTTAGTCACTTAGCTGAGCAGATAGTTGATTTGGTCGGTTGAATTTTCTTTCTGAGAAACTTTTTTTTGGAGTACATTGCGGTATAATTTATATTTTGACTGGCATTCCATCGACGTGGATGTACGTCGAAAACCACCGGTAGAAGTTACATAATTGTAAACAACTATACTATCACGGGCCAGACGGTCATAGCGTGATCAGTTGTTACAAGTGTCATATATGCCTTCTCATTATGTTGAGGCATCGGAGCAATACTTAGTCAAGTAAATAAACAATGAATTATTCAAACGACAAGGAGTATGCTTTGCTGATAAACAGTGACCTCTGACACGGGTCATACCCAGTTGCACCGTTACAATACAGCGTTACACCATTCCAAGTGTGTAAAGACGTTGGTCACGTGCCAGACGTACCCAAAATAAAATCAAGACGTACCCACTGTTACAATAGCACACCGTTGAAACAAGCTACAGGATTAAATTATCTTGGAAGTATTATCACAGAAGATGAGAGAGTAGACAGTGAAATTGAAATCAAATGTCAAAAAGCAAGTGAACTTATATATAAACTGTCAACCATACTGAAACGCCCAAGTATACCTATAACCGCAAAACGACAGATAATACACAGCATATTCACACCAACCCTATGCTACCAATGGCAAACTTAGACGTCCAAATTACGCTTATGCAAAATCAACACCTGTGAGATGAGATGCTCGAGAAGAACTACCAACTTAACTATCAGAGACCTAATAAGACAAGTTTTTCGAAATGCCTTTTGCTTTATGTCTTTTCCTCATGTATAACATCCACCCCAGCCGCCCAATCAAAAGCAGTATTCTTATATGGGAAACATGTAGAATTGTTATTAATTTGAATTTAAAATAGAACAATACAATTAATATTACGTACCTGGCACAACTCTTGTGCCTCTTTCTTTGCAAGTCCTACATCAGGTTCTGTTGTTTCTTCTCTAGCTCCTGTCACCAAGGATGTCATAAAAGGTTTGATGTTTTCATTTGTGTGCGTATGAATATCTCGCTCTAGTTCTCTCTTGTACGCTGGAGACAGAATTATTAAATACATGTGGTTTCATATAACAAATTATCTCACATTTAAATTTAATTTTAATTAAACTGCCTGATGTACAAGATTGCAAAAGTTTAATTATATTGCATGTAGATGTCTAGTGATGACTAGCACCTTGCTATCTTGGCATACTACACATGACACACAACCCATGGCGAGGGCAAATGTGACTGGGCATAATTATTAACTCGGTAAATATTCGTCCACAATGGATGCGAGTGATCACATGGCCATTTCCACCATCATGCACCATCTGAAGCCTTGTGCGCGCAGTGTCTAACCTATCTACAATCATTTTCTCCTTTATCTTTATTCCATTCTTGATCTTTTCCCTTCATGTCTGTATCATTCAAGCCCACTTACACACATCGTTGCACCAAAGTAGAGGCCTCCCTCGATTTCTTTTACGCATCTGTAATTCACTAAAAGGGTGTCTTTTGGTATTCTACAGTCGTCCATTCTCCTAATATGCTTTATCCGTCAAAGTCTACTAAGATTGAGCTTGGAGCAAACTGTTATATCTGTAATGGGACGCCGCGGATATCATACCAGAATGATTCTCTCAGTCCACCATCAAACTGGACAAATTAAGGAATAAAGGAGGAATGAGCAGAGAATAAAATGACAACGGTTGAAACTCTATGACGGAAAAATTACACAAGTAGAGGGCCAGCACACAAAGCGAACGCAGTCTGGATTATACAATCTCAAATGTGACGCCATACAATGCCACCAGTCAACCAGCGAGAGACGCAAAGGTTTAAAATTCCTGCTCCAGAAAAATCCCCGGATTAACACGATGTCAAGGAAAGTTTAGACGGAGACGAAACTTGCTACGGTTAAATGTCTGAACTGGAATCTACGTCTGGGCCAGAAAACCTCTGTCTTAAAATTACGTACGAACCTCAAGATCAGAGATCAAAAGGCCGACTAATAGGGAAAGGCCATGAGCAGAATGACGGTCAAAGAGACCCGAAGCAGAATCCCACGACGCCGGGTCCAGCAAAATAAACGCAAGATCAAATGATCAAAGGATAGCACATAGATAAGGGAAAATAAGAACCTGTATAAAAAGTCGGGGCTTTGTCATTCTCATTAGATTTATTTTGGAAAGAATCAAGTAAAGCGATTTCCAAATGTATATTTCATTTATCGATAAGTCGTGATTTTATGCTATTTATAATGCTCTATGAATGTTATATTCTAGCCCCAGTTCAGATAATTAACTACAGCCTTTACATTAGGGCACTTTCATTTTGCCTGTCTGATTAATGTCACTTCAATGAAAACTATCATATTCTCATGTGATTGTATATATTATATGATATAATTGCATTACTATATTTCTGCTATTCTTACCACACAAGTGGCTAAGTAACGACTATATCTACCTTTGCAGAATTTCATTGCGTCCTTCTAATGTATGGTACTTCAATGAGAACTATTGTTTTCTAATTGTACTGTAAATGATAGTATTACTATTTTATTCTTTCTGTTGTTTGTCCATCAAGAATGATGATGACCATTGATTTCATCCAGTAGAGTTTAAAGTATGGAGCCGTGAGTTCCTAAGATGGCTGATAAGGCCTATTTTGGCTCGAAATGTTCTTTGAAAATGTGCGTTAAGAATGCTTGACGTTCCAGGGGGAGGATCTCCTGTAGTGGTTTTTATATCCAGCCTTTTCGTCACAGCTCTTGCAGTATTGGTTGCTTCACAAGTGACTGCACCCTTATGTAATGATGCACGCCACGAATTACGGTCTTTAGCAGCAGTCTCACAGGTGTCAAGATGAATTTGAAAAGCTTTCAGTGAGATTTTCAGAGTATTTTTAAAGCATTTCCTCTGGCCGCCTTGGGAGCGTTTACAACAACACAGCTCACCGTAAAAATTTCATTTAGGGAGCCTGTGACCTGGCATACGAGTTAAGTGACCAGCCCAGCGAATCTGATTCTTCATTAGTAGAGTGTGGATACTGGGCATGGATGTTCTTTCTAGAACTTCAGTGTCAGGGATCTTGTCTTGCCATTTAATCTTCAATAGCTTCCTAAGGCAGACTGCGTGGAAGTGGTTTAATTTCCTAGCATGTCGCTGATAAACAGTCCAAATTTCACAAGCATATAGCATTGTGGATAATATAACTGCTTTACAGACTTTCAGCTTTATTTGCTGGATTATTCCATTTCTGTCTCATAAATTCTTGTACAATCTGCCAAAGGTCGCGCTGGCTTTGGAGATTCTTGCATTCACTTCGTCATCAATTGTGGCAGCTTGTGACATAGTGCTGCCAAGATAGGGGAACTTGTCCACAACACTTAGTCTGTGACCGTTCACCTTGATATTCGGCACGGTGTGATTATTCCCTGGAGCTGGCTGGTACATAACTACAGTCTTCTCCAAGTTGATATTGAACTCAAATTTGGCACAGGCATATGAGAAAGCTGAAACATTGTGTTGCCTCTGAGTTGGCTTATAGAGCATAATCATCAGCAAACAGCAGTTCTCTGACGGTGTCGCTGTTAGTTTTGGTTTTGGCTTTCAGCCTTATGAGATTAAACCACTTTCCATCCATGCGGTAGTTGATGTCTATTCCAATGTCATTGTTCTCGAAGGAATTCTTCAGCATAGCTGAAAACATGAGGCTGAACAGTGTTGGCGCCAGGATACATCCTTGCTTCACTCCATTGGTGACAGGAAAGGGCTCAGACAGTTCACTATTTTCCTGTACTCTTGTCTGCATACCATAATGAAATAGCCGCACTATTTGGACAAACTTTTGTGGACAGCCAAATTTCGCCATAATCTTCCACAGTCCTTCTCTGCTGACTGTATTAAAAGCCTTGGTAAGGCCAATGAAAGTTTTGAAAAGAAAAAAAATCCACTATGAAAAAAATTTCAGAGTCTTGTTCCTGACATTTCTCTTGCAACTGCGCTTGCAGCAAAAATCATGTCAACAGTTCGTCGTTCCTTTTTGAAGCCACATTAACTCTCAGGAAGTGTCACGGAAAATAAACTTGTTAGTTGCTATCGATGACAAACAAGACCCGACATTAGTCTGCAAAAACAACCAACCCTTTGATGTTGTACAGACTGAGAAAAATACGTCATTAAAACTGTCTACACACGATCGGAATTTCTAACTGAGAAACAAGATAAGTCGCGTCAAAATGTCTACCCCTGGTCGGCGAATCTTTATGATGTGGGTTGTTCGAGAAACGAATAACAACGCCAAACGTCTGCCAAGGCGGTAGTAGCCTTTGAAGTGCTAGACGGAAAGTCTGGACAGACGCGGGATGGATTCTGTGATGTGGGGAATTCTCAGGTTGAACTATTGTTGTACGGGACAAATAATTTCCTCAAATGAAAGCAAATTTGACGGCGGATAGACTCCAGTTAGTCTAGAACAGGAGGAGGAAACCAGATTCTGGACGGATCAGAGTCTAGACTTTTTGGTGACGTCACTCCAGCCCAATATAAAAAGCGTTGCGGTAAACAAGTGGAGTTAGTTGATCAAGATTTCTGAAGTTTGGAAAGATTGGTGCAGTTTTCCGAGTTGTGTTCAATGAAAGAAACTAGAGTGTCAAATTGTTGATATTTATCGGCGGACATAGATCCAGTCTGTGATTGCCTATTTTCAATTAGCAACCGGAATAGGCATATGGTAGGCTATTAATCATATCTAACTTAGAGTATGATTAGAAATAGAGTACAGTACTGTGCGGTGATATAATGTATTATAGGTGTGGTGATATAATGTATTATGATTAGTGATAGAATGTTCTATAAGGCAGACATGCAACACACTGTTTCAGTTTTCTCATATGCCTGTGCCACCTTTGGGCTCAATATCAACTTGGCGAAAACTTTAGTTATGTACCAGCCAGCTCCAGGGAATAATCACACTGTGCCGAATATCAAGGTGAACGGTCATAGACTATGTGTTGTGGACAAATTCATCTATCATGGCAGCACTGTGTCACAAGCTGCCACAATTGATGCCAAAGTGAATTCAAGAATCTCCAAGGCCAGAGCGACATTTGGTAGACTGTACAAGAATGTATGGAGCAGAAATGGAATAAGCCTGCAAATAAAGCTGAAAGTCTATAAAGCAGTTTTATTATCCACATGGACTGTTTATCATCGACATGCTAGGAAATTAAACCATTTCCACACAATCTGCCTTAGGAAGCTATTGAAGATTAAATGGCAAGACAAGATCCCAGACACTGAAGTTCTGGAAAGAGCATCCATGCCCAGTATCCACACTATACTAATGAAAAATCAGATTCGCTGGGCTGGTCACTTAACTCATATGCCAGATCACAGGCTCCCTAAACAAATTTGTTACGGCGAGCTGCTTTGTGGTAAACGCTCACAAGGCGGCCAGAGGAAACGCTTTAAAGACACTCTGAAAATATCACTGAAAGCTTTGGGAATTCATCTTGACACCTGGGAGACTGCTGCTAAAGACCGTAATTCGTGACGTTCGTCATTACATAAGGGTTCAGTCACTCGTGAAGCAACCAGGACTGCAAGAGCTGTGAAGAAAAGGCTGGGCAGAAAAACCACTGCAGGAGATCCTCCTCCTGGATCGTCAAGCATTCTTTTGCTCACATTGTCAAAGGACATTTCGAGCCAAAATAGGCCTTATCAGCCATCTTAGAACTCACGGCTCCATACTTTCAACCCCATTGAATGAAATGAATCGTCATCATCATTCTTGATGGACAAACAAAACTTCCTAAGTACTCTCAACTCTATACTTGTTTCAGGGTGTGTTCTTATAGATGAATCTTTGTTGTCTTTTTCTCTTTGGTTGTAGTCATTAACTCTGTTTTACTAATGCTAATTTTTATATTACGTTCCTTACACATTTTGCCTAGACTATTTATGTGGACTTGTAATTCTGCTTCTGATTTTGCTATTAGTGTTTGATCGCCGTCAAACAGAAGTGCTTTAATGGTGTGATTTGCCATTAGTTCTTCTTCTGTGTTCTGTTCGTCATGCAGGGGTGTTACGGTCTCTGTTTGACTGGTTTCTTTACATATGCTGTCGTTATAGGTTATGAACATGAGGGGGAATAGATCCTATATCCAACCTAGATGTACTCTGGATCTTATCGTAAAGGGTTCTGAGTGTCCCCTGTCTGATGTGACGGTGCATTCACTGTCACTGTAAAAACTTCCACATACATGTGTTAGATGTATGCTCATTCTATATGGTTTAAATATTTCCCACAGCTTGATTCTTTCAGCTCTATCAAATGCCGTTTCTTGGTCGACAAAGGCTGTGTAGAGTGTTTAATTAAATTGGATTGATTTTTCTATAAGTTGTCTAAAAACAAAAATGACATCCTTTGTTTTTCTTGAATCCCAGATGTGTTCCGTTTAGCTGGTGTTTTATTGTAGGTTGTAGTCTTTTCTTGAGAAATGTGCAAAATATTTTTCTAGTATGACTCAAAACGGAAATGCCTCCGTATTGTGTACAGTCTCTTTTACTGCCTTTATTTTGTCAAAATTAGGATAATTATGGCCCTTCTCGCGTTTCGTGGTGTCTATTGTTTTATCCCAACATGGTTAAACAGTCTATGTAGCTATGCTGTTCCTACTTCTCGTTCTGATTTTAAACAGTTCATTTGGTATTTCGTCTTCTCCCGGAGTAGTATATCCGGAGTCAGAATGATCCCACCACCCTCACACACATGCGTTGGCCGGTTCTCGCCCCAAGAGGCTCGAACCGGCCCTCGCGAGAGGTGAGAGCCTCTGTAGTATCATTCTGATTCCGGATATACTAATCAGAGCTAGTACCAGACCTCCGTGGTAGTATCATTCATATATATTATTCAGGAATGAGAGATTTATAAGATATAGAGATACGCACCATGAACACGTGTCCGTGTCTACTGTTGGGGACTGTCACGATACTAGAGGTCAAGGATCCTAAATGTTCAAAGGACAGAATGCGGTTTATACCGCTACATTTTGTTTGATGTGAAAACGGGGGGACTCCGATTAAACGAGATCGGAACGATTGAAGACGGGGAACTAAGTTCCCGTGAGCCACGGAAGAAACGATCTAAACTAGTCGAGATCAAAGGATAATCATCGATGTCCAGAAAGATCGTTTATATCAAAGAAGACGCGTTGGGATGTTGTTGTACGAGGATCAAAAGACGAGAAAAGAGCAGGGGCTGCTTTGCTGAGAGCAAAACACGTGACGAAGTACAGGCAAATTATATGTTGGCTGAAATTAGCGTTTGAAAATCAGTTTACAGTTGGACTTAACACCGGCTAGAGTGTGGATTTATTTCAGTGCCGAAATAGAAATAATATCACAATGTCTAGGTTGCTTAAAGACAACAGGCACTTTTCCTTTATGGGACTAGGTGGTTTACTTCTAGGACTGAAATAGATTAAATAAGGTGATTCTATATGGGTGTAGATTAGAACTCTAGCATAGTGAACTTGCGTGTGTGACCGTAGTATAGAGTGTCGACAGCATTAGGCTGAAGAGTGACTTAAGCTGTAACGAGTGGGGTGTCCTTACAGTCGGTAGGATAGGTAAAATGACATGAGAAGATATTCAGCAGGATTGAGATTGAGTGGGGAGATAAAGGATAAGTCAATGCTAGGATATTATGCTATGGGAGTCTACTGAGATTTCTGTGCATTTCCTTTAGCGTTTCTTTCTTTTACCTTGTATAGGGTAGTGTGCTGAACTACTCTGTCTTAGGCAAGAATGTAGCTCCTGGATGATATAGAGGTTACAGACTGAATATGGCCTTAGACCTACATTCACATGGAATGGTTAGGAGTTGAGTTTCTCTTACCCGGTGTTGTTTCTTCGACAGGTTCCCGGCACTTGAAACTGAAAGTAGTTACCAATCTGAGAAGAAGCAATGGGTCTTACTCTGGTACAGTGCTAACGGACCTCAAGCTTTGAGCCTGGTCTCATAAATATAAAAGATCAGACCATTCTTGAACGAAAGGAAAATAAGAACGCAGTCACGATAAGCGAGACTAACAGCATAATATATTTCAACCAATAAAAGAACTGATAACCCTAATGTTCACACTAAAAGTAATAGAAAGGGAAAGACTATAACGTCAGAACAGTTTCCCTATGTAACAGAACATTTTGTTAACTGAATGACAGCAGTATGTCGGCGATATATTACTGGACAGTGTTTTGTGGTTCGTCAATACAGGAACTATAGTAAATTCCAGTGATAGGATGTGTAGACATTACCTGAACTATAATAAATTCCAGTTTATCGGATGTATAGAAGTGAAAGACACGAACTAACCAAATAATTCAGTGGAGACTATATTATTCAAAAGTTTCCACAATATATTGGGAAGAAATCAAGCATCAGTCAGAGAGACACACCACTGGGTGAGATATTTCCTGTTCTGTGCTTTGTGACGTCGAATGGCTGTATCATGATGACAACTGTGATGCTGATCCTAGACTATATCCTGTCGCACATTCAAGATAAATTACAACCCATATATCCACACCCATACATCGCACACACAAATGACACTTTTCTGCAATAAATGTCTTAGCATTTTGTTCGAAGCCTGTGTTAGTGGGGGTATGTGCTGAAGGAACGTGAAGAGGGATATTGTCTGGTGGAGAGAGAGAGAGAGAGAGATAGATAGATAGATAGAGAGAGAGAGAGAGAGAGAGAGAGAGAGAGAGGACGGGAGGGAGAGAGATAGTGATGAACAGACTTTAAAAAAGAGGGGTGTGTAGACAAAGGTCCAGCAGCAGACAAAAACTGAGAAAAGGATATTTAAAAGGTGTGCTTGTTGATTCCACTTTCCACCCAGGGACGACAAGTGACAGGGACTGTGCGCCAGTGTGAGCAGCGGTGTAGGGGGAATACTGCCATAAGCTCAACGCGCGTCTCAAGAAGGGGGAGGCACAGTCGCCTGCACGACCTGTGGTATCGGGGTGAAAACCACCCATCCTCTGCCAGTCGTGCAGAGATAAACATTAAATGTCACAAACTGCGATACCAGCGAGAGGCGCCGTTCCTATGTAAATGCGGGAGCATGAAAACAATTAATATTTA
Source organism: Cepaea hortensis (assembly GCA_963921405.1). NCBI lineage: Eukaryota > Metazoa > Mollusca > Gastropoda > Stylommatophora > Helicidae > Cepaea > Cepaea hortensis. The sequence goes on from OY992888.1 coordinate 52,768,495, forward strand.
AATTCCAGCAAAAGAAATTTCTATTTAGAGAGAAGTGACGGGGTGAGTGTACGAGGCCAGCAGTAATCATAGTCACCGTAAAACAGTTGCAAGAGCAAGCCCGCCAGTATGGGATGCCATACAGCCACCGCACCAAGGCCGTCATCACCCGGGAAATAGCTCAGGCGAGAGCCGAGGTTCGCGCCGCCCGACTCGAGCGAGCCGCCACCAGCGGGTGGGGGAGAGCGGTGGATCGCTGACGGTGTGATGGACGACTATGACCCCACCACCCAGACGGTTTACCAATATCACGGCTGCTACTGGCACGGGTGTCGCACCCACAGTGATTCCCCCAACGCGGACGAGGTGTATCAGAAAACCCGCCGCCGTAGTGACCCCAAGCGATCTTTCATGACTTTGAGGCCTGGCATGACAATGCTCAAACTCATCGCCCCACCCTCGACTTTACTTATGAGAGCCACCAGGTTCCGATATTTTTTCGGTGGGGAACACCCTAGAGGAGCAGCCGACCCACCTGAGCAATGCAGACCCAAAAGCCTTGATAGCCCACTTCACGGCGGACCTGCGTCTGCTTGCAGCCACGATACGAGCCGAGATTGAAACGTGTTGCCTCTCCGAAGACTGGACAAGCTGCACCCCAAACTGCAGAAGAAAATGCGTGAGTGATGTGAGCAAGTCCCAGTGTTGGGCTTCAACTTGAGCCAGTACGATCTAAACCTAATAAAGGTGCTCGCAGGCACCTACCGGAAAATCAACGTGGCCGTGGAAGGCACAACGACACTGTTCATCGTCACACTAGAGTTTAAATCTCTTGATATTCTCAACTACCTCGCCCCCGGTACCACGCATGACGCATGGGCGCGAGCCTATAGCCGCACCGGCGACGAAGTCTTGGCTGCCGTACGAGTGGCTCGACACACCCGAGAAGCTGAACTACCCAGGCCTGCCCGACTACCCAGCGTGGTATTGCAGCCAGAAGGGTGGATACGTACTCACGCTAGAGGAGTGGCGGAGCTGCAAGCGACTCTTCAAGGAAAAAAGGAATGACCACGTTCGCCGATTGGTTGAGGTACTACAACAACCTCGACGTGGGTCCAGGCCTTAGAGAAGATGAAGGCCTTCTACGGAGAGCGGGGGATCGACCTGTTCAAAGATGCATGCAGCCTCCAGGGGGTTTCCCTATAATATCTTCTCAGGGACACCGATGCAGGTGAGCTGTACAAACCAGGAGAGGAGGTGTACCCACTCCCAAGAGCAGCAGTGACGGAAGGGCCGTCGCTAGTCTTCACCCGGTACCATGAAGCGTATATCTCCAGAATCAGGTCACATCAATACCCACAGGGAAAGCTGTGCAGGACTGCAAAAGGGTACGACGCCAACGCGCTCCACCTCAGCATCATGGCTATGGACATGCCATGTGGGAAAGATGCTCCAAGCGGAAAAACCCCAAGGCGTAGCCCGCAAAGCCGCCCAGCAGGTGTTAAAAGGCCAGCTGTTTGGATTTGTCAAGTGTAAAATCTCCACCCCGAAGCCTTGTGGCCAAAGTTCGAAGAAATTGCACCCCACTTCATGAACCAGGCAGTGTCGGAGGCCTTAGTAGCGCCGGAGATGTTGGATTACCTGAAACGCACAGACCGCCAGCGACTGGGGTGTAAGAAATTTCTGGACGTCCTCGAGGCTGACGGGATCTTGCTGTACAACCCGCTGTTGAAATGGTATTCAGAACACGGACTTGAGCTGGAGGTGGCCTATACAGTCATCCAGTATGAGCCAAAGAAGCCCTTCACGTGGTTTGTTGAAAAAGTAACCGAAGTGCGCCTCGGGAATGTGGACATAGCGAAGTCGATGCTGGTTGAGGCTATGAAGCTTCTAGGCAATTCCGCATACGGGAAGCTCATCGAGGCACTCGAGTCCCACACCAACACCAGCTACACCCGAGACGAAAAAACAGTGGATCAGGCACTACGTTCCGCCTTGTTTGACGACCTCACAGAGATAGACGACGTGAACGAGATCAAATCGAGTAAGCCACGTGTGGTCATCAAGTGTCCTTTCTTGTCGTCGTGTATCATCTGGCCAAGCTCCGCAGCTTAGAATTCTACCATGACTTCCTTAACCGGTCCGTGGATCGCAGGGACTATGAGGTCATGCAGATGGACACCGACAGTCTGTACATCGCGCTGAGCAAACTCAACCTCGAGGAGGCTGTAAACCCTGAGATGAAAGAGGAGTTCAACCGCGTAAAGAGGGAGTGGCTTGCCTGGAAAAAATGGAGCGAGCGAACCCCCGACATCTTCAAGACAGAGTTTAAGAAAAGTCGAGGCATCGTTCTTTGCAGCAAATGCTACATCTTCGACGGGGACGTGATAACGAAGTTCTCATGTAAGGGGGTGGGGAAAAGGCAGAACACCGTGACCTAGGGGAGATACAAAGCCGCCTTAGCGGGGTCCATAGACAGGGTGGGGAACCGAGGGATGCGTATGCATAACGGGCAGATGGCCACATACCAACAAGGCAAGCTGGGCCTTAGCACGTATTATGAAAATCTGTATGTCTTACCCGACGGTATGTACACGCAGCCCCTCGAGTATCGCAAGGTCGCCGTAGAGTGAGACCTCATCGCTTAGCGAGGATCCGGTCAGTACGCTTTTGGGTGTGGGGAGAAACAATCATCAGCTCTTCGCGAACAAAGCCACGAGCCGGCCCATCCACCACGTAGTGCAGCGCAGGCCGCCCATCCTGGCGGACAACTTTACAAACCGTGTGTACTGTTAATGACCAAAAAGGGTCAGTCGCCCTGCGCTGGCCACCTTCAAGCTCGTGCTTCCGAGTGAGCTTGTAAACAGATACCGAACTAGAGCACAGACGGAATCACAGGTTCCTTTGGGCCGATAGTGCGGTGAGCTGGAGCGGCTGGTATATGGGATACAAAAGTGCCCTTAAAGGCATCAACCGGCTTCTGACCCGTCAAACGATTCACCCCGCCGTTAAGTGCAGCGACCACCTGAGAAAGAGCCTGAACCCATTAAGCAGAAGGTTCCGAGGACCTTCGGGATGCTAATAGTAGCTATTGGGCGTAATGGGCGCTGAACAGTCTCTCCGCCAGAGTGCGGTTGAACCGCTCGACGATCGCCTGCTGCCGATGATTCCCAGTTTCTCCCCGTCGTATCTATGTCATATGCTTCACCGATAGTTGGCTCACAGCACCCATAAACTCGCACCCCGGGTCAATCTACAGAAGCTGTGGCCATGTCAGAGGCTCTCGTTTGTAAATTAACTCAAGTGCCAAAGCCACACCTTCGCTGCTCTTATCGGTCAAAGGCTCAGCTTCTTTAAATCGTGAGGCAACATCCACAACCGTAAAGCATACTTAAACGTCTTACGCCCAACCCGGTCATGTGATAGGTAGAGCAAGTCAGCCTGATAGACGGCATTCGGCCTATCTTCATTAATAGATGGCACTGAATTTAACGAGGGGCGGGCAGATAAATCTGGAAAAAAAATAGCTTGCTTCTTGAGCCGGTTCCGGGCAACATCCTCTGAAACATGAGCTGCAGCAGCAAGCTCCTTAATGACCATCAAGCCTTTCCAATAGCCTTGGAGACTGTAGTAGATGTCCTCCAGACGTGTCATTATTGCTTAGCAATAAGTAATTCGACCAATCTCTAAAGCAATTTATAAGCAATCATTTCCGTCTCTGCCAGCCCAAAAAGGATGAAAGTGATCTCGTGGTCTTGCTGAGGGGGAGGGGGGTGGGGAGGGGGGGGGGGCTTTACACGTTTGCCTAAGATCAGGCTGTATTCCTGCATGGCCTGGTCGACATTTTTGAAAGAGTGAACGGCGTGGCCTTCGCGTTGTAGCTCCTCGTTGAGCCAGTCCAGCCGCGCGGATCTCTTTCTCGTCCAATCAGCCTGGGCCGCCTGTAGCCGCTCGACAGCCTCATCGTGCCGTCTTATTTCTTCAAGGGTGTCCGCATGCCCTAGCTTAGAAAAGAGGTAATTTCCCCCACTAAACGCGAGTGCGTTGACAACGGCATCCCCTATCATCATTGCGACAGAGGCCATAGTTAGCGGGAATGATTCTGTAAGTGTTTTTGCAATATAACAGCGGGGGTTAAGCCCTCTTTGGTAAGCAAATCTCGGATTGCTAAGGCGATGGACATGTCTAAAAATATCGTAGCAGTGTCATACATATCAGCGTCGAGCTTGGGCAAAGTTGCCAATTTGAAAATCACCTTGGTCAGTTTTGCGGTGCCTATCGTAAGCGCGACCACCACTGCGCCGTGGTAAGCGGCTTTAAGGATAGCTCTCCCGTCAACAGTTGCCATTATCTTATATTTAAAAAAGGATGTATGTATGTGTGTGTGTGTGTCCTTTATGCGTTCGCGAACGGTCCATCCGATTGAGATGAAATATTCTACACGTCTTCCTCTCATTCCCGCTCTGCCAAATGTCATATTTTTTTTTATTGTAAAATCGGCTACTTACTTAATATTATTTAATATTTCATTTTTCATTATAATTTCTATATAGCGAAGGGACTTAACTCTAGAAAAGTTATTTCAAGGGGCATAACTTTTAATAACATTGCTACATACCTTATAGTCATATTGTTGCATGGTTTTCAAAGATTTATAAACTCTTTGTCTATAGTTATTTACCGGCATATGAGTTATAATAAATCATGATATAATCTTTAAGGCATTTTCAAAGTTTTCATAAAAATAATGCATAATGCATAACATTGTAACTCATATTTTTATGCTTAAAGAAGTTATCTACATTCATGTCGGTTATTAACAACATAATAAATAAATAATAGTTACCTTATCTCTATCAAGTTTGAAGATTTTATATTTCTTTACACTGTCGCCAACTCTAAGAAGACATGGGACAACTTCAGCCATTATTAAATCTACAGGCATATATGTTATAATCCTCCTCCTCTCCCCCCTCCTCCTCCTACCCTCTTCCTCTTCCCCTCCCCCTCCTCCCTCTCCCTCCTCTTCCTCCTCCTCCCTCTTCCTCCTCCTTCCTCCTCCTCCCTCCTCCTCCCTCTTCCTCCTCCTCCTACCTCCTCCCTCCTCCTGCTCCTTCTCCTCTTCCCTCCTCCTCCTCTTCCCTCCTCCTCCCTCCTCCCCCTCATCCCTCCTCCTCCCTCCTCCCCCTCCTCTTCCCTCCTCCCCCTCTCCTCCTCACTCCTCCTCATCCCTCCTCCTCCCTTCTCCTCCTCCCATATGTGTTATAATCCTCCTCCTCCTCCTCTCCCCTCCTCCTCCTCCTACCGTCTTCCTCTTCCCCTCCACCTCCTCTCCCTCCTCTTCCTCTCTCCTCCTCCCTCCTCCCTTTTCCTCCCTCCTCCTCCTCCTCCCTCTACCTTCTCCTCCCTCCTCCTCCTTCCTCCACATCCCTCCTCCTCCCTCTTCCTCCTCCTCCCTCCTCATCATTCCTCCTCCTCCTCCCCCTCCTTCTCCTCCCTCCTCCCTCCTCCTCCCTCCTCCTTCCTCTTCCTCCTCCTTCCTCCTCCTCCCTCCTCCTCCTCTCTCCACCTATCTCTTCCTCCCTCCTCCTCCTCCCTCCTCCACCCTCTTCCTCCTCCCTCCTCCTACTCCTCTTTTTCTTCTTCTCCTGCTGCTGCTGCCGCCGCTCCATTTACCCAAGTTAATTGTTGGGGGAAGCCGGGCCGGGTCATCTATATATATCTTATATATAAAACATAGTAAAGTATGGAAGATGTCATGTATATCTATATATATAAAAGAGACTGTATGTCCTCCTCCCTCCTCCTCATTCCTCCTCCTCCTTCCTTCACATCCCTCCCCCCTCTTCCTCCTCCTTCCTCCTCATCATTCCTCCTCCTCCTCAATCCTCCTTCTACCTCTTCCTCCCTCCTCCTTCTCCCTCCACCTCCTCCCTCCTCCTCCTCTCATCTCCTCCTCCCTCCTCTTCCCTCCTCCTCCTCCCTCCTCCTCAACCCCCTCCTCCTCCTGCGTTCCCCTCCTCCTGCGTTCCCCTCCTCCTTCCTTCTCCCTCCTCCTCCCTGTTCCTCCTCCTCCTCCCCCTCCTCGCCCTCCTCCCTCCTTCTCGCTCTCCTCCTTCCTCCTCCTCCTCCCTCTTCCTCCTCCTAATTACTCCTCTTCCTTCCTCCTCCGCCCTCCTCCTTCCTTCTCCTCCTCCTCTCTCCTCCTCCTCCCCCTAATCCCTCCTTCCCCCTCCTCCTTCTCATCCCTCTTCCTCCCTCCTCCTCCCTCCACATCCCTCCTCCTCCTCCTCCCTCTTCCTCCTCCTCCCTCCTCATCCTCCCACCTCCTCCTCCTCCCTCCTCCTTCTCCCTCTTCCTCCTCCCTCCTCCTCCCTCCTACTCCTCTCTCCTCTTCCTCCCTCCTCCCTCATCTTCCTCCCTCTCCCTCCTTCTCCCTCCTCCTCCCTCTTCCTCCTCCTCCTCCCCCTCCTCGCTCCTCCTCCTCGCTCCTCCTCCCTCTTCCTTCTCCTCCCCTTCCCCTCCTCGCTCCTCCTCCCTCTTCCTTCTCCTCCCCTCCTCCCTCCTCCTCTCTCCTCCTCCCTCATCCTCCTCCCTCCTCCTCCCTCTTCCTCCTCCTCCCCCCTCCCTCTCCCTCCTCCTCCCTCTCCTCCTCCCTCCTCCTCCTCCCTCCTCTTCCCCCTCCTCCTGAGTTCTCCTCCTCCTTCTCCCTCCTCCCTCTTCCTCCTCCTCCTCTCCCTCTTCCTCCTCCTCCTCCCCCTCCTCCTCGCTCCTCCTTCCTCTTCCTCCTTCTCCCTCCTCCTCCCTCCTCCCTCCTCCTCTCTCCTCCCTCCTCCTCCCTCTTCCTCCTCCTACAGACAGACAGACAGACAGACAGACAGTCGGCAACGGGAGCTTATATGATTACTTACATGAATTAAATGAGATGCTCCCCAACCGGGACTGGGCGAAGTCGGGTCAGGTCAGACAGACAGACAGACAGACAGATAGACAGACAGACAGACAGACAGACAGACAGATAGTCGGGAACGGGAACTTATATGACTACTTATATGAATTAAATGAGATGCTCCTCATCAGGGGCTGGGCGAAGCCGGACCGGGTCAGACAGACAGACAGACAGATAGACAGACAGACAGATAGATAGTCGGGAACGGGAACGGTAGCTTATATGACTACTTATATGAATTAAATGAGATGCTCCCCACCAGGGTCTGGGCGAAGCCGGGCCAGGTCAGACAGACAGACAGACAGACAGACAGACAGACAGACAGACAGAAAGACAGACAGACAGACAGACAGACAGATAGATATAAAGACAGACAGACAGACAGATAGTCGGGAACGGGAACGGGAGCTTATATGACTATTTATATGATTTAAATGAGATGCTCTTCACCAGGAGCTGGGCGAAGCCGGGCCGGGTCAGCTAGTTCAATATAAAATGGATCGCTATTCTTTAATACGTTAGACTACGGTCGACTGGAGGGCGCAGGCGGTGCGGGTGCTTTAGTCCGCCACAATTTCTGCCTAGCAATTACACAGACGACAACGGCAACGCCTGTCACTCCGATAACACAGGGAATCCAACCCCAACCGCGGTAAGCGACGAGCACCTTTGGAGCCAGCAGTGAGACCTGCTCTTGCTAAGGATTAACTTTCTTTTCTTCTTACGATCAGATTGCTGCAGAGCCAGAGGCAACCTCTCTGCTTCACTAGTCTTTCTAGCCGCATCTCCTCTCTTCCCAGCCGATACTTTTCTGGGGTCTTTCGTCAGTTGCGTCTCCGGTGGCGGTGTCTCCTGTGGAGCAATTTCGGAGGTCTCCTGAATTTCCTCCATCTTGTTCTTGCTTAGGACAGATATGTCCAAAACGGCAGTGCCTAAAAGTTGCTAGCGCGACGGTTGCGGGTGCTAAGCAAATGCCGATCTTATGATAGAGTTCACATGTAACCGTGTTTAGCGCATGCCCTACAATCGGGTCGGCCTCCAGGTCTGTCACCAAAGCTTGGCTGTCGGCAATGGGTAGAAACATACTTGCCACTTGTGCGTACATCTGCAGCATAGCCTTGTTCAGGGTTTTCGTTATCGCAGCTCCAAGCCCCGCTTCGTACCTCGCATATAGCTTCTCAATTTCTTGATCAGGCAAGGCCTCGACCTGTTCTACTGTAAGTTTGGAGTACTTGCCTCCTATATACTGCCCAGCACATCCCCCAGAAGCAAGTGCTGCCAGCCTTTCACGATGCAACGCATGTCCAGACTGTGGTGTTGTTGCATGTCCTGGTGCAGCCGCATCCGTTGTAGGAGCAGACTCTGCTGGCTTCGCCTTTTGAAGTAACAGCTGGTCAAGTATGGCGTCACAATCCATCACGGCGATTGGCCAAACGGGCAGACGTCTTGCTGATCGTTTTAGAGAACACCCCAGAGACATCAATCAGGGCGCTGACAAACCTGTCCCCAACCATTTCAATTCCTCCAACCATAATTGAGCCGACGATGCATGTGTCACTGCATTGAAACCCTGCTTCTCCAATAGCTGCGTCAGACTTAAAATTGAATGCCAGCTAATCAACAATTTGGGATGCATCCACCCAGCAGGAATTAATACTGTTGTTGACGCTACAGTATAACTGTGGCATCTTCCCCAATTGTTTACACTACCTATTACTGTGCTGTTCCCCCCCCCCCCCCCCATATCTAGACTTAATTGTCCCCACATTCCTATATTTTCATAGCAGACTGTTCACATATTTTTGGCTACTCTAATCCTTTTTGGCAACCCATTTTTAATTCTGCGCCACAAGCGTCTTCGCAGCTGGCCAAGTCACCTTTTCTGCCTCACATGTAATTATCAGGTTGTGCATCATAAGTGATATGTCGTGTGTTTGTGTTTTGTAGTTGTTTGTCGTTAGCTATCTGTGTTGTCATTGACAAAGATTCTGAGAATCGAAACGTCTGTGTGTCGTAGTGTACGCGTTCGTGTGTATTTTATCTTATTTTATTTCATTATCCATTTTTTATAATTTATTGAGTGCTTCTGATTTCGGATTTTTCACCTGTATTTCGTGACACATGGATCTCCTTGTAAGGTATGTGCAACGTTGTGATGTCCAGTACGTTTTTTCTCGCAGGAGTTTAAAATACCTATTTGTTTCCATTCCGTAATTGTTGGTAGCGCCAGGATATGCCTCATGCAGATAATTAGTGTGTCCTTTGTGCACCCCAGTAATAACCGCATGGCAGCATTCTGTATGCGTTCCAACCTTTCAAGCTGGCTTTTTGATACTGTCAGCAGCCCCAAACCATACTCATATACAGAAATTATTAACTGCTGAAAGAGCCTGTACAGCATCCTCTGATCTACCCCGGTTGCTGCCATAGCCCTCAATGCATTAAGTCCCCTACCAGCCTTCACCACAAAATCCTCCACATGATCCTTAAAAGACAAATACCTGTCAAAGGTGATACCCAATTACTTCAATTTACTCTCTCGACTAACAGGACATCCATTCAACATAATACATGGGACGTCTGCCTTGACGATCCGGTTATCCAGAGAGTACCACACAACCGATGCCTTGTCTGGCTTTAAAATGGCCACTGCGTCCCTGCACCACTCCGTCACCTTGTCTACCGCCACCTGTACGTCTTTCGCCAAACTGGCCCTGTCTCTGCCGTGTCTGTACACCAGCACATGATCTGCAAATGTCAAGATTCTACCCACACCTGGTGACTCAATAGCTGCGATTTTGCTGGTGTAGACATTAAAGAGCACCGGGGACAAGGGAGATCCCTGCGGCATCCCAGGTGTAATAGTACAGGGGTCAGAAGTCCAGGTACCCATGCGCAGTGCAACCTTACGCTCATAAAGGACTGCCGCAACCCATCTAACAAGGCAAGGGCAGACCTCCATGTCCAACAGTGTGTGTATTAACCGATCATACCTACCCTGTTATACGCATCCTCCAGGTCAAGAGCTACCGCCACTGTCTCCTGTTAATTCTGGAAGCCCTCGTAGAATCAAATGCAAAAGTTGCAGCATTGACCCAGGTGTCCTTTCCAGGCCGGTAGCTTCCCGAGTCCTTGGGGAAGCAGATTCCGACTTTCCAAATGTTGCTGGAGCCTGCGTGCTACTATCTTTTCGAGGACTTTGCTATACGTGTTTTGCAGAGTTATGATTCGGTATCCATTAAGTCTGGAGTTTCACTCCACTCCACTCCGGAACTCCATAAACAAATAGCACTAACGAATCTCCCGGTATCGATGTTCAGCTGTCCGTCCATAACCACATACATGTAGCAGTACAGTGGCCTCGCCGGTTCAGCCTCGTTCGTGATCTGTAGATTGATTCCCTCAGAGCCGTTCCCTAGACGCCAGCCGCTGCCGTGAAGATGATCATCGTCGGAGGTCCGGAAGTCCAGCCGCAAGCAGAATTGTGTTGTCAAGTACTGGTCTAGACTGACTTCGAACAATCCTAGCTCTTTGGCGATTGCGCTTGCCTCAGGGTGTCTTTTGAGGCCACCAGCAAAGAATTTCCTCGCTTCGTCCGAGAGCTTGTGTGGCGCTGAGCCGTGCGCAAATAGCTGACTGGCTTGTCCTTCTACGATTACTTCAACTTTACTGATTTTCGGGTTGTAAAACACCTCCGGGTGGCGCTCAAAATCCGCGTGGTTGGTGGGATCCTCCCATAATAGGATAATACCTTTCAAAGACTTACAGATCGTGTTCAGATTGATATTCCATTTCGAGTCCTCTTTTTTCTGAGGGATCCGTCCACGCCGTAGGACCCACTCGTATAGCACCACCATACGGTTTTCGTACATGCTTCGAATTAGTCGGGCCAAAGTGGGTGCAGTGACTACTTCGCACTCGAGACAGATGTTTTCTAAGGAATACGTGGAATTTCCGGCATCTTTGCCAGTTGAGCGAATCACACCGGAAGCTTCGTTAAAGGTCATCTCAATCTCCAGCACTAAGAGCAGATTGGTAGAAGAGCGCATGCGTTTCAAGCAGGTCAAAGTCTGGTGGTATGTAGCACCTGGTTTTTGTAGGCATTCGCGATGGCCACGTCTGGCGTATTACCGGGGGAGGGGGGGGGGGGGGGCAGGACGGCAGCATCTGCTGCGCCAACACGCGACTTGTTCATATTCATGCCGTGCTTGTATCGATGCCTTGATACACCGCGCTCGTTCGTTTCTATTGACTCTTCCAAAGATCCAGGTAGATGTTGTAGACGTCACTGTCCATAAGAGAAAAGACTTCATTGCAGGAGAGCCTGACGGTCAGATCTTGAACCAGCACTCTGCCGGGGTTCTGGACCACGAACCGGTTGACATCAGGGGAGCTGAGTGCGATATTGAATGCCATACGCACCGACACAGACACGATGACATCGTGTGCACCGATATTTGGGAAACGAACTAGTAGCTGCTGCTTCAGGCGATCGTAGATGGATTGTTGGTCACGATGTTCGTTTGCCGCAATACTTTCACACCGAGCGGCTCCCGAAGGAGGCGGTAAGGGTTAAGCTTACGGCCAAATGCACTTGAAGACATGGCTAGTTAACTATTGTTGTTACTTCGTCGCTATATCTAATATGGATAGAGTTGAGTTGACAGACTTTAGTGAGACACCGCCAGGCAAGGAAGAAACAGGCTTCATCAACGACTTTGATATCGATAATCCCCGCATTGTTAATCCTAGTGGTCAGAGACGTCTCAGAGGGACCCACATCAAACTTACAAGTGGAACTAAAAATTAGTGCCATTAATGACTATTTTAGAAAGGTGGAGTCGAAGTGGGGTGTGAGACCCATAACGGGCATAGACTATAAAGTAATTGAAACAATGTTTTCCCGTGGTGAATTTGAATAACGAAGACACAAACAATAGATTGCACGATTTATTGCCTGGCATATTTCGCTGCATCTCGTCAGGTACATACTGCAGAAATCACACAACATAAAGTGAAATAACTAGATAAATCCTTCAAACTGAAATATACACATGTTCGCATAATAATGTCGATTGTCTACCACGGTAATTTTAACCTGAATAACATGTCTTTCTGCTTGCACAAGGACGGATTACGTAGGTTGATTATTATTGCTTCTGCAAACTTTAACAAGCGACTACTTTGTGTGTTGAACAACACACGGAAGGCACTGTCTCTTTCAACCATGTGACCGCTCTCGAGCACATGTCTCGCGACCGATGAAGCAGGACTGTTCCGGTCTGTCGGCCTGCCTAGGCTACCATCGTCTGTGTGTAGTATCTTGTCGACCCAGTTCGGAATGTGTTCCGAAACCCTGCAATGTAACTGTCGCTCTGTTCTACCTATGTAGGTGGCCTCGCACCTGCAATGATTGACAATGGCTCACTAGTACCAGTTGGGCTGCTAGTTAAAGGTATGTGTAAAGCAATTTTTTTAAAATTAACACAGTGTCGGTGATCCGTGGCGTGAGATTGCTAGGACGCGGGTACTGACCGTCGCGAGGAAGTAGGTCAAATGTGAACTGTTGTGGGCTTGTGTTTTAGCCTGTAATTTAGGTCTGTTGCAAACGTGTGATTACCAGCTTTGTACTGCAAAGATATTTATGAGGTTAGCAGCGCGAGGCTTATTCCTAGCCACTGTAGGTTAGGGAAATCGAGTACAAGGAAACGAGACCTTTAATTGGAGTTCACACATGGCCAACTTCCTGGACTCGAGCGTAGTAAACGGCCTGGGTGGCTGAAGCGTTACCGGACGCGAAACCGGAAGTAGATTACGAACTCGCATCGTCTATAGCATTTGACATATCGATGAACGCGGGCGAGTAAGACGAAGCTAATGCACCGGTTGGCAGAAACCTCCGAGGTCGTTTCAAAGTCATATCGATGTTCGTGTCACGTGATGGGGCGACCACTGGCTTTCTTATTGGCTTTCCTCGCATCTGTCTGTTAATTAGTATCCCTCGACGGAATACCATCTTAATATATAGTGGATTCCTGAGAGGTTGACACTAGGGGGGGGGGGAGTGACCGATGCGACAGGGCTGTTCAGAGAACCGTGACACCGTTCTAAATGCCCCGACCTGGGACCAGGAAAAGGGGAACGGGTTGTGGATTTCTGCTACAGGGGGATCACCCTGTATATTCTATTGGATCTATTGGATTGTACCTACGGCAAGGTACGACATATTATCTGGCGGATAATAGTGAAGGGAATCAGGGAGAGTGGGTCTAACAGGGAGGGAGTTTTGGATGTACTGACATCGGCCCTCCTTCAGGGCCATTCTGCCTATGAGTACAACTAACTCACTAACCCTATATGTTATAGCAGTTTTTCAGGATAGGACAATCTTTCAGACACCAGTGACCAACAACTTCGGCCCAGCTAAACTGTCGTCTGGGAAAGATGATGCAGATGGATAGCTGCTGTTCGGTCCTAGGCCTAGTTCGTCCTCGGCATCTGAGAGCTGCCAATGGAGGAGTCGGGTCCCTTATGGGAAGGGTCCACCCGTCTGAGTAAGCATGGTCTGAGTGTATCCGCTTATGGTAAGTCTGATTCATGTTGCTCTCACTATGTGTTGTCCTCCACAGGTTCTACCTTTATGAGAGCGGAGTGACGATCTGGTGACGAGTCCAGTGATATGGACTATGACGAGTGACTGTGTTAGCAGCCCGTGAGCACCACTACCACGCCAAGATGTATCTACTACCGAGAGCTACTTCTCAGTATGGGACCAGCTATCCCATAGCCCACTCCGCGTCTACTATACTAATTTGTTCACCATGGCATCTTATTGCCTTACTCTTGATCCTACCTGGGCAAGTATCTTGGTGTTGTTATTGTCCCAGATTAGAAACTGACTGACTGCCTTACCACCAGCTAAAAACGATGTCATCACTATCAAGTGCCTGGCCTATGTGGCTTATGATTCTGTTGAAGAACGTTTTGAACTTTCACTGCAGTGCCACGATTCAGCGGTGGATTTACCGGTTCTGTGATATCAGCGGTGTGAGTCTGTTGATCTAAGATGGTAGCATGGACAGTTGTGACTTTCACTACCAGTGAGTAAGATATCGCCATCTCGCTATATCAGCAGTGCACTCGATACTTCCGGACTCTTCAGGGAGTGTCCTAGTTATACGGCCACACAAGAGACAGTAGCCATTACTAACCAGTGTGTGGGCCGGACTTCATTGTCGTCATCAATCTGAGGTCCCACGAACCCGTGATTCGACACGCCTACCGTCTTGGCCAAATGGAGAAGACTATACCTGGCCGGAGGCTGGATCCATTTGGTGAGGGTGACTGAACTATCGCCTAGCGGGGTACTTGGACCGTGTTACTGTGATGACACTTCCTCCTTGAGGCGACTCTAGTGCTGCCCTGTCTTGTCTCGCCTAGATACAGCGAGGTCTTCCTCGGAGTCATCATCATCATCCTCATTCATTTTGTATGTCATTTTTGTTATCAAAGTTAGTTACCAGAGTTGTGTCATGGATTCAGGACGAGGGGTAACGTCCCTTGGTTGATAGCGAGGGAGACAGTGATCTAAGGGCTGAAGGTGTATTGTAGACTCGGGGCACCTATGTCCCGGGGCTAAAGACATCCCGTTATTAAAGTGTGATAGCAGGTTCCCCTCACCACAGGGAGTGTTGTGACAGGTATACCCAGCTATCTGACCAATGCGGAGCAGCTTGTCGCTGAAGGCCATATACAACCCCATTCCAAAGACATAATTAACTTTAGAGCTCGCGGTATGTAGCACATCCTGATACCTTTTGATGGCCGCCACGAGGTCGACGAGTGAACCGATGACGTCTTCTACCAGCTTTAGGAATTGCTTCTGGGCATCAAACGCCATCCCAGTTCTCAGAATGCGTGTTCTAGTCTGAGCCTGGGCCCCCAAGATGGCCCACACGTAGTGTTGAATGCTGTCGTTAATTCGCTCATTCCCCGGGCGAGTGAAGCCACTGATTTGTCAAGAGCGAAAGCCCGTCAGGCGGAGTTAGCCTCCTGATCGTCTTGCGAGATGTACTCTATGTGTAAGATATCGTTCGTTGTCTTTTACGTGAACGATAGTCGCTTGGATCATGTACACCGCCTTGGCCATCATTCAGGATGTGATACCAATTGTTCGTCCAGTTAATATATACCATTCCCAAAGCGTTATTCAACCCACTCCGTCTCCAGTTATCATTCTGGAAAATCCAAAATTCCGCGCATATGCGCTGATAGGCTCTTACATCGCAGGGATTTTCATAGGCGGCCCAACCCTGGTCTTGTGTGAGGGCCACACGCATTTCTTTGAGGATTCGGCGAATCTGGTAGTAGACGTGAAATATGAAGACGGGTCGTGTTAGTGGGTCAGGGTCGGACAGATGCTCCTGCGCGGACACCCCACACCCCGCCATGGCACACCATACAGCGACGTTGACTTGGTTTTGCCAGAATTGCATCGGCTTGCTTTACCAGGCTTGTACGATCTGGTCTGACTCCACGTATGGCAGCCGGTATTTTCCAAACACGTTTGGGAACTGTGTCTGAAAGGTTTCTTGGAGATTTACCTGCATGCCTACCTTCGTGGGATCCTTTATGGTCGCTAACGGGTATCCTCCACCCGCCAGGTATTTGATGTCCTTGTTGAACTCGTAAGCGGTCATTATTCTCATCTCATCTCATCATGTTCCTCTTGTACCTTGCGGTGTCGAGGTGAAGTATAAACGTCGTCAGAGTGCCCGATTATGGGCTTCATATATCGATATTCCCATGGACTCTGCTATTCCCTCCGTCCAACATTTACGTGGTCGGCCTCTTCCTCTGTTTCCATCTGGTCTGTACATCATTGCTTGTTGTGGTATGCTGTTGACTGGTAACCTTCTTGCATGGCCAAACCATTTCACTTGCTGCTTTCTAATAAAATCTAGTGCTGCTTTAACCCCCACTTTAGTCCTGATTTCTTCATTTCTGATCTTATCTCTTCTTGATACGTTGGGTATTCTTCTCAGGAACCTCATTTCTGTTGTTGTGATTTTTCTTTTCTCTTTTTCTGTCATTGTCCAGGTTTGGCATTGGTAGCATAGAGCTGGTAGGAAGATTGTGTTGTAAAGTGTTTTCTTAGTAGTTACTGGCACATGTTTGTTCTTTAGTATTGGTGCCATTTGTCCAATGAGTTGATTTGCCTTATTGCACCTATTTTCGATCTCGTCTTCTGATCTGCCATTTGATGATATTATACTTCCCAGGTACTTGAAACTATTCACTTGTTTCAAGGGATGTTCGTTTAGGTGAATTGTTGTTGTTTGTTCTTCTTTAGTTATAGTCATTACCTATGTTTTGCTTGTGCTAATTTTCATGTTATGTTCCCTACACATTTCGTTTAGACTATTCATGTGTTCTACTAATTCAGCATCTGATTTTGCTATTAGTGCTTGGTCGTCCGCAAACAGGAGTTCTCTAATGGTTAGATTTGCAGATGGTTCTTCTTCTGTGTTCTTGTCATGTGGTATTCTTGCTATCTCTGCTTGGCTGGTTTCTTTACATATGTTGTCTATATATGTTATGAACAAGAGAGGGGACAGGACACAACCTTGTCGTACTCCAGATCTTATGGTGAAGGGTTCAGAGTGTCCTCCAGTTGCTCTCACTATGAATTCACTGTTGTTGTATAAACTTCTACATAGGTTTGTTAGATGTGTACTCACTCCATATTGTTTAAGGATTTGCCACAACTTGTTTCTATCTACTCTATCGAATGCCTTTTCTTGGTCGACAAAGGCCAAGTAGAGTGTTTCATTGAATTCGATTGATTTTTCTATAAGTTGTCTAAGAGCAAAAATTGCATCTGTGCATCCTTTGTTTTTCCTAAATCCAAGTTGTGTTTCGCTTAGTTGGGGTTCTAAAGTAGTTCGTAATCTTTTTTCAAGAATTTTGCAAAATATTTTCCCAGTATGACTCAACAGTGAAATGCCTCTGTATTGTGTCCAGTCTCTTTTGCTGCCTTTGTTTTTCCAAATTAGGATAATTATGGCATTTCCCCAGTCTCGTGGTGTCTGTTGCTCTACCCAAACATGGTTGAATAGTCTATGTAGCCAAGCTGTTCCTACATCTCTTGCTGCTTTAATTAGTTCATTTGGTATTTCATCCTGTCCTGGTGATTTGTTCAATGGGGCTAATCTGATGGCTTCTATAATTTCTTCTTTTAGTATGTCTGGTTCTAGTTCTTCGGTGACATCTGTATAGGTCTCTTGAATTCCTGTGACATCTGATGGGATGTTGAGAAGTTGTTCGAAATACTGCTTCCATCTTATTAGGATTTGTTTTTGTTCACTTATTGGTTCTCCATTTTCGCTGTTAATTATTTCAGTTGGATCAAAGGGTTCTCCTCTGGCTCGCATTGCACCTATCTTTTTGTAGAAGTTACTTGTTGCCTCCTTGTAGTTTTTATTTAGGGTTTCTCCATAATCTTCCCAGTCTTTTTGTTTTTCCCTCTTTACTATTCTATTCACATGTCTTCTCGCTATTCTATATTATATGCGATCACATTCCTGTTTGCTCTTCAACCACTTTTTATATTTTTCCTTTTTGTCTTTTACCGCTTTCTTTTCTTCTGCGTTCCACCAACTTGTTATTTTCTTTATCCGTGTTTTGCGTTTTTTCGTGGTTCCACATGTTATTTTTGCAGTATTTAAAATGCTTGATTTGAACACCTCCCATTCTTCTTCCACTGTTTTTCTCTCTGAAGGTAATTTTTCAAAGAGTTCAGTTAGTTCTTTCTCATAATTTTCCCTTACTGCCTCGTCTTTAAGGTTTTTTAAGTTTACTGATTCGCATGACATGTATTTTCCTGCTCTTTGTTTTCTTCTTATGATTGTTCTTATTGTGGCAACGACTGCTTTATGATCTGTGTTTATACTGAAATTGGGCACTGCCCTTGCATCTAATATATTTCTCTTTCTGTTATTTCTTGTTAATATAAAATCGATTTGGCTTTTAGTATCTAGATCGTTCCATTTATACCATGTGTATACTTGTGAATCTTTATGTTTATAGAATGTGTTTGTTATATAGAGGTCGTGTTGACTGCAAAGCTCTAATAGTCTACTTCCGTTATCATTCCTTTCATTTTGCTGTTATGTCCTAGTTTTGCATTGAAGTCTCCCATAACTATGATGTTGTCCTGCTTATCTATTTTATTTAGCACGTCATGTATGTCTTCGTAGAAGTCCTCGAATTCTTGCTCTTTATTGTTTGCATGTACATGGTGCGTATATTTGTACATATGTTGTAATTGTTTGTTCTTTTATTCTCACTGTTGTGATTCTTTCTGATATATATTTTATTTCTAGTATTCCTCTTGCTAGCCGTGGTTCGATGACTATTCCCACACCGTGTCTTGCTCTTTCTTGCTGTTCTACTCCAGAGTAAACAAACGTGTAACTGAGGTGGAGCTCCTTGCATCCTTTCCCCTTTGTTCTGGTGTCCGCTATTCCCATCAGTCCAATTTTCCTCTCTTCCATTGTTTTTTATAAGCTCCTCTTCTTTACTATTGAAACCACTGACGTTGATTGTGCCTATTTTTTTAGTCGCTGATCTATCTCTTAGTCCATTAACATGCCGGGTCGATATCCGTTTGGGTCAGTCCGTTTATACTTCTTAGTTTTTCTACGAGCAGTATGAAGATCCCCTGCCGGCTTGCTAGGCCAGTCGCAGGTTTAGGACACAAATCTGACCACAGGGAGTCCATCCCCTATGGCGAGCCATAGCCCCGTTAGCCCATGACCTCGCGGTCATGGTTGCCCGGTCTGCACCACGCGAAGGTGGGGGTTGACTTGTGTAGTCTGCGGGTCATCGGCAGGCTACTAATTTTCGCTCTTCACCCCTCCTGTGAGATGCTAGCCGATCCTAACCCTGCTGGCTGCATGGCCAGGCGCATTCCACACCTTGCAGATCTTGCAGGTCATTATTATTAGCCTTGCTAATATGTATATCACGTTAAGCAACTGCCAACATTGGGAACCCATCCTCCGCAACCCCGTCCCAGACAATCGCGATGATGACCTAGAGGTTGCTATCGTGTAATTGTTGTTCTATCTTGCGTGGGTTAATATTTCCCAGAATCTGAAAAATAATTGTTTCACAATTCCCGACAGATATTATGATATGTACAGCCTCAACAAGCAATTCTTTGATCTTCGGAAGCTTTCTCCGAAACTGAATCCCGCAACTGATCTCGTAAGTCTTATCGGTTTAAAAGATATGTGAGACATTGGGTTTACAGGGTTAAGTAAGGTTTTTGGGTTCGAATTATTCGGCAGAACTGATTTAGTGAATGGGGAGCTTGTATGATATGCGACGAAGTTTCCTAACCTTATCATATATAAGGAGTTGTACATTCATCTCAATGGTCTATCATCATATGAGAACCGTCATAATTCGCTTCCCTTCACATTTCCTGGCTGTGCCCGTTAAAAAGAAGAAAGTAATCAAGGGAGACACGAGATTTTCTCTACCCCTCATTATATAAATCTGGAAACTGGAACCCTCAGCGATTTTAGACTTTCAGTCCGAGATGAAAAGGGTGACGACTTGCCACTGGCATATCTAAGTTGTGTACTCCACATCAAACAACGTAATGGCTGATTCAGAAGGTCCAGGTCGACATCGCCCTAGAGCATGCTCTACTCTCACCTTTGGTGATTTGGCCGACACTATTTGGTGGCGGGAGCCGGGCCACAATTATAAGATCTATGGCCTTCAGCTCACTCCCAGATGGTTTATGTTCGTGCCGTCACAGACCTTGCCGACGACGATGACTGAGATCTGCAGCTTGAGCTTCGCCCGGGATATACTCACCTCGATCCCAATGGGATACTTATCAGGTTAACCAACATAGGTAAGACTTTTGTGAGTTATCAGGTCTGCAAGACGGTCATACGCAACAACAAGCCCCCTGTTGTCACCTACCAGTCGTTTCTGAAAATGTAGTGCCCCAAGCCTCTCTTCTATGCCGTACAGGTGACTGAGGCTAAAGCTCAAGGAATTATATACTGATCGAAGGTAACCACTGAGTTTAAAACCGACCTTGATATGGTTGACAATCCTCCTATCTCGACCCAGCTATTGGGGCTCCGGCGCAGACTGAGGCTGTCCCAGTCCTTCCTGGGGTCTCTATTAAATGGATTGCGTCGACGACCACCAGGCATATTGCTCCCGTAATCACTTATGCGGCCGACGGGCGACAGAGACGGGCATTATAGTAGAGGTCACTGAGTTTGGGGTGGATGAAATCATCTTTAATACTGTTAATGCTTTTGTCCGGTCTTAGTTCACTACACGGCCTGTTAGCGCCGTTCGCGTTGAACATTAAATCTCTCAGTTGAAGAAGTGGGGATAAGTTTGATGCTCAAAGAATAATGTCGCTCTGTCCCTCATTTGAGACGAGTGACGGTGTTACTTATCGCATTCAAGAAATTACCCGTCTTCGGAAGTCTCTGGAAGATGAAAGGGACAAACGTGCTGCCCTGTATAAAATATATCGGCGTGCCGTTAATGCATTAGATGCATTGACAGCGTGTTGCTATCAGCTAGCCTTGATGTGGCGATGGCGGTGTTGGGCATTTCACCACTATTATCACTGCTCCTGTAGTTGTTGAGCTCGAGATAGCTGCCCTAGCTTGTGGGATTATGTCTGCGTCGAGCAAGCTAGCGTCCCACAAAATAACTTCCAAAGCTAAGAAACACGATGAGACTAGAGTGCTGGCGGAGGGGAGCTGTCTAGTATAGCTGAATTGTTTAAAAGGCTCTGGATAATGGGAGAATTACGGACATGGAATACAAATTAATTACAGCTGAAGAAAAGAAATTTCATCAGTTGAAAAACGATATTCGAAGCAAGGTTCCAGCCGATCTGGACGAAGAGGCAAAAAATATTTTATTCTGAAAGGAAGAGACGAGGCGCGGGTAGAATTTGTCATAGCTATAGTATCGAAATAACTTGTATACACGATCAGGACAATTTGGAGCCTCCCTCCTATTCCATCGAAGTATCCACCACTGGATTTCAGTGACGCACGCTACATGGAAGTAATAAACTTGACATCTCAAGTTCTTTTCTCTGAAAAAACAACGCACTCTGTTTTCCCTCTGTCAACACACACATGTTAATTACATTATAATGAGCACGATATATGAATCTCTCTGATTTTCAGACAGCGGTGTTATGAAGGGATACTGACTTCGTAAAAGGTCAGTAGTCGCCCCTGAATATGACGAGCAGTGTACACGAAGTTAGCTGCTGAAGCGGGCGGTCTGATGTTTTCGAATTTGGAATGCGGAAGTATAATACGCCGGCTTGAGACGGTTCTCACACTGGTATACTGGGGCACCCTCGTTGGGGTGGGTGGTCACGTTTATGGCGCACAAGTTTAATTTGTCTCATCCTCACCAGGGCCTATAGGGGCTACCCACAGCTTTTTGTGGAGCATTAACGTGATGTCAAAGTCCTTTTCAAAATTCCGAACCAGTTTCTGCAGTAGTTTTGTTGTGCAGCGCTCACAGAACTCGTACGGCTTTCTAATGTCGACCTCACAGAATACGCGCGCTCCTATCGCCTCACTCTGCTTTGCTCTTTCATTGTGACAGAAATAATAAAGCCCAAAGCAAGGACGCCCGCAACGCATTATTGAACCGAGCTTCAGCCACTCACATCCATGGGTCTCCATTTTTGAATACTTGGGTGGGCACATCTGTAATAAGATTTCATGCCGGTATCACCTTTATTTGTGGATTCACCCCTGTAAACGACACACTATGTTAACAGTGCACGCGGAAGCTAATTACTACAGTAAAAGTTGAAGTGCTTTTACACCATTCTAAATTTTTGCAATTTCACCACAGCCGAATGCGGAAGTATATCACGTCGGCTTGAGTCGCCTGCAGGCGACCCGTGTGAAGCCTTACGTGCACGGTCTCTTGCAGTCTACTTTCTGGAATGATACTACAAAGGCTCGCACCTCTCGCGGGGGTCCGGTTCGAGCCCCTTTGGGGTGATAACCTGCTAACGCGCGAGTGTATCGGTGGTGGTATCATTCTGACTCCGGCTATACTACTCCCAGTGATTTATTGAATGGAGCTAATCTGATGACTTCTCTAATTTATTCTTTCAGTGCGCCTGGTTATAGTTCTTCGATGGCGTGCATTTCGGTTTCTTGGACTCCTGTGGCATCTGATGGCATGTTGAGATTTTGTTCGAAGTACGCCACCATGTTTTTGAAATTGTTTTTGTTCACTTATTGGTTTTCATCTTTCACTGTTAATTATTTCAGTTCTGCTCTGTTTCTCCCTGCACGGATGTTTTCTTTTTGTTTTGTGTTCGTTTTTTGTGTGCCTGTGTGTGTACAAGTTTCTAGTTTCCTTGATGTTTTTCCGTGATCTTTGCATTCTTTTTCTGTTGGTTCTTATTGAGGTAATAATTGTCTACTGGGTGAAAAGCAAAAATTAGTAGCCTGCCAATTATCCGCAGATTACACAAGTCAACCTCACCACCCCGTGGTGTAGACTTGAAAATCATGATCGCGTGGTCATGTCCATCGGAGCTCTAGCTCGTCACACGCGACGGACTCCTCTTGGTCAGATTTTTCTGTCCTAAACCTGCGACTGGTCTAGCAAGCCGGCGGGGGATTTTTCATACTGCTCAAAGAAAAAGAAAGAAGCATTATTGGACTGGCCCAAATGGAAACAGACCCGACAATGTTAAAGGACAACGAGACAGATCATCGATTGAAAAAATAAGCACACTGAACATCTTCGGTTTTAACAGCAAAGAATAACTCATAGAAACCACGGAAAAGACTTACTGGAATAGCGGACATCAGAATAAATGGGAGATCCACCACAGTTATAGGCTTGACTTCTCCGAAATGGAACAACAAGAAAGGGAAAGACACAATTTAGAAATTGTCATTGAACCACGGCTAGAAAGAAGAACAGTAGAAATAAAATATATATAAGAAACAATCTTAACAGTGAGAATTAAAAAGAAAACTATTACATATGTAGAATATACGTACCATGTAATACAAACACAAATGAGCAAGAATGCGGAGAGGTTAGAATTTAGAGACCAACACAGTGCAACTAATGATAATTCATTGGTTCACACACATTTTGGTGTCTTAAAGTGTATAAATAATCTTGGGTAATTTTGTGTTGCTGATTCCAGAAATGTAATTAGATTTGTTTTATCAGCTCTAGTTTTTGAGATACCTAGGAATGACCTTCTTAGTAGGGCAATTGTTATGTACAAGCCTAAAGTTAGTGCCATCAGTGGCATTTTGACTGTAATCTGCATTCATACTATATGTACTAACTGTGCATTTATGACCTTCCTATAAAATACCAAAAATGTATTAAAACTTTATCACTAGCATTTTTGTATCTATAATCAACACGGAAAGAGCTCTTTTTCGAGGACTTCCTGGAATGTGACATGCCCGGACATTCATGCTTAAAGGTCCAACAGTAATCTGTTGGCATCCCAAAGTCCCTGGTATCTCTCTTCCATTGTTTTTATATCTTGCGGAAATCGTTCACCTTGCTCCTCACTAAAGTCACCAAGGTTCCCGGGAAAGAAATGAAAATGGTTATGAAAGTCGCTGAAATATTATGCTTATGTTGCATCCAAGCTTAAAAAAACTCATTCAACTAATTCAGAATAAATATCTATTTAAAGTTACTCAGAAAGTTTTGCACAATTAAAACAAATGATGACCAGACTGTAGGCGCTGATATTGTTCATCGAATCAATCAACTTTGGATCGTTTATTAACTTTCTAATTTGAAGTCCATCAAAACTTCCAGTTTCAGTTTGTCTATGCTCAATTTCGGAAACCATCTGCATAAGTAATTAAAACAGGTATCATCATTGTTCAGAGATGATATTATTAAGGAGCAATATTGCCAGCGATGTAAATTGACTATTAATATATTTTCTCAGCTCGCTGTCCAACAAAACAGTCCAGCAGAATAACCGGAGCAACTTCAATAAATATTAAACAACTTAAGGCAGGCAGACATTTCTTGCAATGCAATATTTATTTATATAGAATATCTTGTGAAGTCATGAAACAATCAACATCGCCGCTCCCATGTTGATAGGAGGGTCGGCGATGGGTGAATAGTCAAACGCACAGTGCTGAACATTTTTATATTAAATTAATCGATTGCTAAGATAATGCTTCACCGCCTAGTGTTATTTATATTACATCCTTGCCGCTTATCATAATATTAACTACTTACAAAGGCCTGTCTTCTGACACTTGCTAACCTTGAGCAATTTCTTCGACTTTTGACTTAAATACTCATGGCCAATCGTCCGTCCTGAATTTGGAGTGTGCCTTGATCATTATATCTTTGATAAGTGATGGTTCGCTTTCACCATTTCCATCTTCTAAATGATTTTCGTTAATAATTCGCCTCTAAGAATTTTATACCACCTTCCTTGTTTGTCAGCCGCAGACCTAACTGGCTGGTTGCTAATGTATCACGCGGTGACGTTTTTCACTTGGCGACTTTTACCATCTGTTTCTTTGAGATTAACTCTTGGGGTTCTTTCTCACTTATACATTCTATATCTCATTCTGAAGGCTACATAGCAAATATGATGCCCTAAATATCGATGGTTATGAAATACTAGAGATTTGATATGCCGATGATACAGTATTACCATCCACATTAGAGAATGGTATAGAAAACTCAACCCTCAACCCAAAAGTATTGTCAAAATCACAACTTATATCTTAAAGATATAACACAAAGATATTGCATACAGATAACACTAATATTAAATATGTTAATGAGGGAAAATTGGAGGTTGCGGACAATTTCGAATATCTTGGGTCATTAGTTACCAAAAATGATGACGTAATGAAGGAAACTAAAAAGACGAACATCAATTGCTCTTCGGAAACTAAAAACAATTGAATAAATTGTGGAGTGGGACAGATAGAAATACAAAAATTAGATTTTTAAGAGCATCTTTCCCATTGCAAGATATGCCTGTGTGACTTGGACATTTACTAAACAAGCCGACCAGCGCAAACAAGGGTTCAAACAATATCTTGGATACAGAAAAAAAAAACAAATGCATCCATACGACAAGAACTGAATATTGAAGTATTGAAGAGTGTTGGCTACTAAAGACGAATAAACAAAGAATATTAAAATATTTTGGTCACTTGAAACGTCATGAAAGTTTTGAGAGAACAATCCGGGGGGGAGGGGGGGGGGGTGTATGCCCGGGAAGAGAAGAAGAGGAAGAAGAAAGAAAAGATGTGTGCAGCATGTGCAGATTATTTCCAGATGGGTGGCAGTAGAACTCTTTTTCGATCAATGAGAGGCTTGTTGACAATATATTTTTTCTCCAACTTTAAATCAACCCTCAACGGCCATTGTTTTCTTTGTCCAGTGCGTATCTTTTGCTATCACACAAACATATAAAGCATGGATGTTTGGTGAATCACCTTTGTTGGCCAAGCAGGGAGTACTTCATTCTAAGATCTACACAAACCATCCAGTTATGTTCTACATAACTTCAATTTTTCAGAACTGTGCATACTTCACCTTCGTTGTATTATATTAGGGACGTTCATTTGAAACCCGTTCCAATGGCTTTATTTCAAAAGCATGAAAGAAACATTAACAGGTGTGGTAGAATTAAACGAAGCATTCATTTTGATTGAATTATGCACCATGGGTAGGTCAGAAAAAGTCGCCGTAGGCATTCAGGCAAACATTCCAGTGCTTAGGTAAGCGGCAAATGCCGTCCGCAAAAAAAAAAAAAAAGTATTGTGGTTGCTCACTGAACCAAGTGTTTACCGCGTTTCTTCTTCTTCTTCTTTCGTTCGCTTGAAATACATCTATAATTGCAATGTTGTCTTCTGTATGAATGTAACAGTCTTTTTTAGTTCACACACAGCGGTCCATAGAGTTTATCTTCCACTGTCGTCTCTCTAGGCCAGAAGGTTTGCCTAGATATGTTGTAGTTTGGGCAGTCTTGGAGTATGTGCTCTGCTGTCTGCGGCGCCAGACCACATGTGCACATGGCTGAGTCACCAATCTTGAATTTTGTATACATGTGGTTGCGCAATTTATTGTGTCCTGTTCTAAGGCGCAGAATAATGACTTGTTCTGGTCTGTCCATAGCGTGGTAGTCGTCTTGAGAGGGGTTTGGTGGCCTTCTGACTGATTTGATCATTATTTTCTTTTGGTGGTAGGTAATGGTCACATCAGGCTGTTCCTCTTTTGCTCCTTTCTTAGCCAATTGATCAGTTCTTTCGTTTCCGGGTACTCCACAGTGGGATGGTATCCACTGCATGGTGACCTTATGCTGACTGCTAAGTTCAGAAAGTAGTGTCCTTAGTACTGGCAATTTCCCAGACAGGAGCGCCTCATTACGTCTGCATCTGTGTGAAATCGTTGCCCCTTGAGATCTTTTTTAGAGGTCCGAACAAATGAAAATCACATGGTGACAAATCAGGACTATAGGCTGGATGTTGCAGAATTTCCCAGTTCTTCCTTGCTAATGCTTCCTGCAGAGTCTTTGCGACATGCGGACGAGCATTATCGTGCAACAAACTCCCACCGCGAGAAAGTATGCCGGGTCGTTTATTCTAGATGGCTTTTGGCAGCTTATCTAGTGTTTGCAAGTAGTGGGTAAAGTTGATGTTGACACCAGGTTCTTTAAAGTCGGCCAACAGTAGCCCTTCATGATTAAAAAAAAATGCGCTCAGCGCAATCTTACCAGCGGAAACCTGTAACTTGAATTGTTTGGCTTTTGGTGATCCAGCATGCTTCCATTGCATGATCTCTCTTTTACTGCTCGGCTCAAAGTGGTGACACCATGATTCATCGCCTGCCACTATGCGGAAGAGAAATGCATCACCCTCCACTCTGTAACGCAGCAAGTGGTTCAAACACCATCCCATGCATTCCTCTTTTTGGTGGTCGGTCAACATCCGTGGCACCCATTGTGAACACACCTTCCGATATTGCAGTTTCTTACGAACGACCTTTTGAATTGTTCCAATTGACACATCAAATTCTTTCGCTAGCGAACGTATGCTTCGATAATTTGGTGATGGTTTTTTTCTGTTGCAACAATATGCACTTGACCCGGCCGTCTGAGATCTGTCGTGAATTGACATTCCTTTCCGAAAAATTCGTGCCCAGTCTGTGACTGTTGTCTTCGACACACATTTGTTACCGTATGCTGCCTGCATTCTTGAATGAATATCCACTGGTCAATATCCTTCAAATGAAAGGAACTGAACCACCGCTCTTTGAGCTTCTTTTGACGGATGTTAGATCAGCTTGGCCATTTTCTCAACGGTCAGAAACAGAACCTATGCATCATGGGACGATATGCACGTGCTCTTTTATTAATTGATCAGTACTTATCACATGACTATGACATGATCATGTTCAACGTACGCAATTACACATGGTGCGGCACGAACGGATTTTAAATGAACGCCCCTTATAATTAGCAATGGGAATTGAGCCCTATTTGTTGCCATTGTGTAAGAGAACACCTGTCAAACTTAATTTAGAACTGTCGATGAAAAGTAAGTAAACAAGCAGCTTCATTTTGAAAGGGACTAGATAGCAATAGTTTATTTTTCCCCCAGATCCTTATACAGAAAATACTGTAATCATCATCATCATCATCATCTTCCACTTCTGCCGTCAAGCGTCGTGGGGAGGAATAATTTGCGTTCCAGTGCCCGGTGGACGGCACTGGATAGTGTCATTCCGTGTGGTTGTACAATGTCTCTGATGTCGTCAATCCATTTTCTTCTTGGACGTCCTCGTGGTCTCGTCGCAGATGATCTTTGATGTAAGGCCAGTGATGGTAGTTGCTGATGTTGCATTCTAACAACATGGCCAAACCACTTGATCTTCTGTCTTTCAATAAATGTGGCACAAGGTGTTGATCCCACAGTCTGTCTGATAGTAGCATTCCTTACTCGGTCTCGGATTGTTAAGTTGGCAGCTCTCCTCAGGCATCTCATTTCGCAGGTGTTGATCTTGCGAAGGTGTAATTTGGATAAAGTCCAGGTTTGAGATTGGTAGCATAGGGTTGGTGTGAATATGCTGTTTATTATCTGTCGTTTTGCGGACATGGGTATGTTTGGATTTTTCAGTAAGGGTGACAGTTGATATGTAAGTGCACTAGCTTTTTGACATCTGATTTCAATTTCTCTGTCTAATCTGCCATCTTCTGTGATCATACTTCCAAGGTATTTGAATTCTTTAACTTGTTTCAGAGGTGTGTTATTTATCTGTATATTTAGTGGGCCTGGCGATCTGCTAACTTGCATTACTTCGGTTTTGGCTGTGTTTATACTCATATTGTATCTGCTGCAGGTTGAACTCAGATTAGTAATATGATTTTGTAGTCTGCCCTCGTCGCTGTAAAACAGGCACTGATCATCTGCAAATAGAAGTTCATTTATTCCCTGAGGGTCAGTTGTTTCATCTGGAGTTAAGAGTTCTAAATTTTCTGAATCTGGTCTGTCGAGACTTGCTTCTTTGGAAATTCTGTCCATGTAGATATTGAATAGCAGGGGAGAGAGCACACATCCCTGTCTCACTCCTGTATTGACTGTGAACATATCTGATATACCTTCCTGTGTTCTTATTGCACTTTGGCTCGAGTGGTACATGGCTATGATGTTTTCTAGCAGTTGCCCTTCTATCCCATAGTCTTCAAGGATGGTCCATAATTTGTATCTGTCTACTCTATCAAAAGCCTTTTCCTGATCTACAAACACAATATTCTGCTGGTCATTATATTCAATAGTTTTTTTCACAAATTTGTCTAAGTGTAAATAATGCATCAGTGCAACTTTTACCTTTCCGAAAACCGAACTGTGCTTTGCTTAACTGTTGTTCAACTATTGGTCTAGCTCTTTGTTCCAAAAGTTTTGCATACATTTTCCCTATATGGCTCAGGAGTGATATACCTCTGTATGTTTCGCACTCTCTCATATTGCCTTTCTTTTTCCATATTGGTAATATTATTGCCTGTTGCCAATCATCTGGGACTTTTCTTTCTTCCCATGCTATATTAAAAAGTCTTGTTAGCCATTTAACTCCTGTTTCCCCACAGGCCTGAATAGCTTCTGTGGTTATTCCATCTGGACCTGGTGATTTGTTTTTAGGACTTTTCTGTATAACTGCTTTGACTTCTGCAGGTATGAAATTTGGTTCTTGCTGTCCCTGGCGTTTAGGCACAAAAGTGAGGTTTCCTATGTTATCTGTGGGGTTAAGTAGTTCTTGAAAGTATTCAGCCCACCTTGCTAGTCTTTGTTGTGGATTAAATATTGGCATACCTCTTTTGTTGTTTATGATGGTGGTTGGGTTGTAACATGCATCTCTGTTTCTAATTGTGGTGACACGTTTATACAATTCTCGTGGGCAGTCTTTGCTAAGGGTGGCCATCTGTTCACCGTATATTCTCCAGGATTCATCTTTAGATGCTCTAATTGTTCGTTTGGCATTACGTCGTGCTATTCTATAAGTAATATAGTCCTGTTCAGATTTAGTTGTGATCCACTTTTTGAATGCTACCTTCTTTTTGAATATGCTATCTTTAACTTCGTTGTTCCACCAGGCTGTTCTTAATCTTTTGTCCTGCCCTACTTTCTTTGTTCCACATTTATTTTTCAGTGTGTCGAGCATGGCAGTCTTGAAACATATCCATTCCTTATCTACGCTTGAGTGGTCATCAGGGATGTTCTTATGTAGGTTTTGGATTTCTTGATTGAATTCGTCTTTAACCGTATTTTCCTGCAGCCTCCTATAATTGATGACATGTGTTGTTACCTTTTTGTTATTTATTTTCCTGTGTGGTGAAATCTTCTTTATTATGACTGGCTTGTGATCATTATCAACATCTGTATTTGGGAGTGCTCTTGAATCTAATAGTAGCCATCTGTCTGATTTCCTAATTAGAATAAAGTCAATTTGGGATCCTTGGTTTATGTCATTCCATTTATACCAGGTTTTGGTGTGGCTACGACGATGTTGAAAAAAACTATTTGCTATTATTAGTCCATGTTCCGAACATATGTTGAGTAGATGTTGACCATTGCTGTTACAATCAGTCTCTGTGTCGCTGAATGGCCCCATGTAATCCTCCCACGGTGTTCTTCGTGTGCCTATTCGTCCGTTAAAATCACCCATCACAACTAGTTCATCTGTCTCCTTGACATTATTTAACGTGTCTGCAAGTTTATCAAAATATTCGTCTTTGTCTTCGTCGCTGTAAGTGTCATTACATGGGGCGTATGTTTGTATAAAAGTTGTTGTTCTATTTCCTTCTTTGATCTGTACTAGTATTATCCTTTCTGATATAAATTTAGTGTTGATAATAGCTTTCGCTTTGTCTGGATGCAACAAAAAACCCACTCCATGTTTAGCTGTAGCTCGCTGGTCGACGCCACTCCATATAAGGACGTAACCTTCATGTGTTTGTTTCGTGTTCTGCCCCTTTTTCCTAGTGTCTGCGAGTCCTAATAATTGAATATTTGATTGTTTCATAAACTCTACGAGAGCTGGTTCCTTATATCCTAGACCTGTAACATTCCAAGTTGCAAAAATCTCTTTTCTATTTGAAGTGTGTCGAAATGTCGTCGTTAGTCGCTTGTTGTGTCGCTTCGGTGTGTAGTTTCCGGCGTGAATGCTGATAGAGCTGCGTTTTTCTCTCAATTTCCTCCATAATTCTCGAGCAATAGTTCTTGAACAAATAAATTCCCTACCGGTTTGCTGGACCTGTCGTAGGTTCATCCTTATTTGAACAAATTGATGTTAAGAAACACGCACAGAACACATAATTAATCTCCGAATCGAGCGACGCGGTTTACACCGCCATCTTGGAAATCCACAATTAACCAAAAATACTGTAATAACATTAATTAAATATATTCTTATACAAATGCCTGTATCTCAAAAAGTAGACCCGCTACAGAGAAATAAATGTGATATTTGGATTTAGCAGACTTCAATTATGAAAGATTAGGCGTAACAGATCTGGCACCTTCTCCCCCCCCCCCCCCCAAAAAAAAAAAAAAGTTTCGTAGGGCTGTGTAATGGAAGTATATTGATAGAGCTAAACAGTCAATACAATTTCTTTATAACAAACACATTTTTTTAACCCAAAGACTCACAAATATACACCTGGTACAAACTGAACGATTGAGACACCAAAAGCCGAACTGATTTTATATTAACAAGAAATAACAGAGATATAAATATATTAGATGCAAGGACAGTGCCTGATTTAAGTATAAACATAGAGAAATAATACAATTTTGTTTGTGGCTGACTATTGGAGAAACATAAATAGAACGTGTAAACAATGCATACACCTACTTGTCTTGAACTGTTTGCAGATGTCTGCAATTTCTTCATTGCTTCTTGTGGATATAATTTCAATTAAAGCATCCTCGTCTGTGGTAGTACCCTAAAAGGAGATGAAACTGTAGATGTAACTTTGTATGCGTTTTCATGACCGTCATACTTCGATACCGAGTTTTATCTGACGATACACCATAAAATAATTCTCTGCAAACTGTCCCGAACTGTGTGTTCCAATATCATTAATAACGGAGTAATGGCCTCCCAGCTCCAATTAAAGTTGGAAAAGATCGTCTTCTTCTTGCATGCTTCTCTCAACACACGTTTGTTTTTTGAATTGCTCTATTAAACAGAATCTGTGTGAGTTCTTTCCCAGTTTGGTAATACTTGTTGCTTCCTTGCTATAACGAAACGCCAAGGGTTGTTTCAGGATACAAGCGTCCAAACCAAAGGTGGTATAAGAATGTATACAAGAAATGTGCACGTCTAAATAGTCATACCAATCAAAGACAAATACGACTAAGAACGCAGCTGTCCTCAACACCAGGAAAAGCACATCAGTTAAAATATAGCCTACAAAATCAGAGGCTACCAGTGATACCGATCTGACCGAAAGGACAGGCGAAAAGTTGGGATACAGACCCTTGTCAAAAATAACATAACTGCTTCCCAAATTGAAGTTTACATGGAATGGGCTGAGTATCAGACATTTAAACATAAGACAGACAATTCAGATCTACATTTGATAATTACTACTGTCCAAGTGACCGCCAACAGGCACTGGACACACTATCATTAGAAAAAAAAATGATTGTGTGAGGCGATTTCAACAGCCACTCGCAGAGCTGGGACTATGATCACATGGACCAGAGAGGAGACAGACTGGAAGACTGGCAGGATAAGAATAGATTCATCTTGGTTAACAAGCAGTCTCGCCAACATAGATTCTACTCGAGATCATGGCACAGTGCAACTACACCTT
The DNA here is from genome assembly GCA_963921405.1 of Cepaea hortensis. NCBI lineage: Eukaryota > Metazoa > Mollusca > Gastropoda > Stylommatophora > Helicidae > Cepaea > Cepaea hortensis. Next base: position 52,800,861 of record OY992888.1, read on the forward strand.
ACCTGACTCTTCATTCTCCATTCATTTATGGAGAAGGGGGTCAATCCCTGGTTGGTGAACTGGATAGCACCGCCCTGCATTCTCGTCGGGTTGCTCTCCGTCTGGGTGCATGGACCTCAGAGCCACATATTTTAACCCCGGGACTGCCACAGGGATCTGCAATCTCACCGGTGCTCTTTAATGTGTATACGAGCAAGATTGCAAACCTAGAAGCACCTGGGGTTGGAAGGATACTAACATTTGCAGATGACAGTCTTGCATATAGGCAGGGGAGAAATAGGGATCAAACAGCCCAGGAGCTGCAGGTGACAGTAGACAAAGTGATTGACTGGTGCACTGACATGAGTACTGTCATCCACCCGGAAAAGGCGGCTGTTTTGTGGTGCTCTCTGGACAATAGGATTGTGAGAGATGATGCCCCAAGCCTCGCGATAGATGGCAGAAGCGTCAACAGAGAGAACAAACTGAAGTATCTGGGAATCCCATTTGACAGGAGTCTGTCTTTCAAGGACCATGTGGAGATGGTTGTTACAAGATCTCAAAAGGGACTCACTGCACTTAAAACTATGGCTGCAATGGACACAGAGCAGAGAATGCTCTTCACACTATATCAGCACTTGATCGTCTCAGTAATTCATTATGGACTAGGACTGCTCACTGTCTCAAAGAGTCAGCTTGTGAAATTAGAGCGCATACAGAACTTGTCATTCTATGAATGTGGGTATATGTGGGTCATTCTGGGATGCACCAGAGACACCCCAGTAGTGTGTATGCTCAGAGGAAAGGCGAGACGGACATATAATCAGATTGCTACAGGAACTATTAGTGTTGGAACTCTTCGCTGGCTGCTGAGGATGGGGACGGAGCGCTTATGGGAATGCCCCGAATGCTGTGATGTCGGTGTTCACCAGACCTGGAGTGGAATATCACACGAATTGTTGGGAAACAACTTGGTGGCAGTGACCTTCGACCAGTCTTTCTAACTGTAGAAAATGAGCTTGTAAGTGAAAGCAACATCCTCTCGGGGTGGAACTACAAGAAAGCACAGACTGGGCAGCGTGCAAGTATCGCAGTATCGCACGAGCATAGTGGTTAGAAACCTGAACTCAGAAACAGACATAAATAAAGTAGTTGAGGGGTTCAGGAAATACATACTACAGGCAGCACGAGAAACAGTACTAAGAGAAACTCGTAAATAATATAAACACTACAGGAGTAGTGAACTGGAACAGTTGCACAATGATGTGGAAGTGTGTAGAAAACAAGCAGAGGCCAAACCCAGCCAAGAGACTCACAATAAATACCAGCACGCAAAAGCGAAAATTCAAAGGGCCAAACTGCAGGCTAGACGGAAAAGCTGGCAGGAGAAAACAGTCACTGAACTTTGAAAGAGACACAAGGAAATTGTGGAAACTAATAAAACAACTTAACGATGAGGGCACAGAAAGAATCTTAAAAAATTGCACTACATAAAGAAGAACACATCTTAACAGGAAAGCAAGCAACTGACCATTTTGTGGACTCATGAAATAGTACATGAGGTTTTCTAGGCACCTATCACAATCAGCGAACTGGAGCAATATACTCGTAAAAACTGAGAGTCACCAGGAGCTGATGATATCTCCAATGAAATGATTAGGAACCTATGAATAGTGCCCAAAACAAAGATGTTGTAGATCTTCAATAACAACTGGACTTCAGTCAACGTTCCACAAGCCTGGAGAGAAGCAATCATGGTCATCATCATCATCAAGTGCCTTGTCGGTTAGCGTAGGCGTTCGCGACTCTTCACATATCTCGGTCTTTGGTTTTCTGGATCAACGCCGCTGTTGATATTCCTCCATGCCACCGTCTCAATCCATCCAGCATAATTTCTCTTGATCTGCCTCTGCCTCTCTTCCCCTCTATCTTTCCAGTTGTCACGACGATCCCCAATGCCTCTCTTCTCATCACATGGCCAAAAAAATGCTGTTTGGTTTGCCTCTTTCTTAATGTTGTATTTAATGTTCTAGTTTCATTAGACTCTTTCAGGCAGTCGTTGTTAGTCACTTTGGCAGTCCCAGGAACCACATCTCTGTTGCTTCCAATCTCTTCCTAATTTTTTCATTTACATTCCAAGATTCACAGCCATACAGCACAAGAAATTCTATATAACACTTAAGCATTCTCTTTCTTACATTCAATGATAGTGACTTATTGCATAAGATAGTCTTCATGTTCTGAAACGCAGCCTTTGCTTGCCTTATTCTGCTCTTAATCTCTATGGTGCATCTTCCATCTGATGTTATAAATTATCCACTTGATGAATAATTGTTCCTTCTATCTCTATTTCACATTTGGGTGTCACCTGTTTCTTTGATATCACCATTGTTACTGTTTTCTTGATATTTAAGTATAGTCCTTTCTTTGCACTCTCTGTTACTACAATGTCCAACCATTGTTGTAGATCAGTAGCATTATCCACCATCAACACAGTGTCATCTGCATAGCGTATATTGTATATATTATAACCTCCGAATATTATTCCTGGCTTATCTTTTGTCTCTCTCTCTTCGCTATAGAGGGAGAAGAGATCCGGTGACAAAACACATCAATGTCGTACTCCCTGCTTTATTTTTTCATAATCCTCTTTTTATTCTTCTTCAGCATTCCGAGCCATTGAGGTTCTTTGCTGCAGATACAAGCCGTCTCCATTCGTCTCTCTGATTGACCTTCTCTTGCCAGTCACTGATTCCAAGTGCTTGTAAGTCTGTATATATATTATCTCTCCACCGTCTTCTTGATCTACCTCGAGGTCTACGGTCATTTATGTCCTGAGTGTAAGCGAGTTTTGTTTCCCTATTATCTTCCATTCTTTCTAAATGCCCCAGCCATTGTAGTCTATTAGCCTTCATGATACCAGTGATTAGCAGGGACTTAAACAGATCATAAATGTCTTTATTGCTTCTTCTTTTCCACTCTCCACTTTGTGTATCCCTAATGGGCCCAAAGATGCGTCTTAAGACATTGTTCTCAAAGGTTTGTAACAAGGCTTCGCCTCCTTTAGTTGTACTCCAGGTTTTCATAATGTCCTTCTTTATTTCCCATTTTAATTGCTGCTACTTGGTACCAGTAAACATTTTTTAATATTTTGAGATCTTTCTCATCAATGTTAATATCTTCCAATATTTCAATCTTTTCCTCATGTCTTACTTTATCAAATGCCTTAATGTAATCTATGAGGCATAAAAATGTGTCTTTCTGTTTATCTATTGGCCTTTCTAATAGTGTCCGTAATGTATAAGCTATATATATTGCATTGTTTGTGCCCTTTCCTTCCACAAATCAACACTGTTCTTCACCAATTTCCATTTTTATTTTCTTTCTTGTTCTCATTATAATTCTGAGTAGAAGCATAGTGACATCGTTTATGAGGTTAATCGTACGAATATCTTCGCTTTCAATAGCTCCTGGTCTTTTGGTATAGCAATAAATACAGATTTTAGCATACCGCTTGGTAGACATCTCATCTCATCTCATCATGTTCCTCTTGTACCTTGGGGTGTCGAGGTGAAGTATAAACATCGTGAGAGTGCCCGATTATGGGCTTCATATATCTATATTCCCATGGACTCTGCTATTCCCTCCGTCCAACGTTTACGTGGTCGGCCTCGCTTTCTAATAAAATCTAGTGCTGCTTTAACCCCCACTTTAGTCCTGATTTCTTCATTTCTGATCTTATCGATTCTTGATACGTTGAGTATTCTTCTCAGGAACATCATTTATGTTGTTGTGATTTTTCTTTTCTCTTTCTCTGTCATTGTCCAGGTTTGGCATTGGTAGCATAGAGTTGGTAGGAAGATTGTGTTGTAAAGTGCTTTCTTAGTAGTTATTGATACATGTTTGTTATTTAGTATTGGTGCCATTTGTCCAATGAGTTGGTTTGCCTTATTGCATCTGTTTTCGACCTCGTCTTCTGATTTGCCATTTGATGATATTATACTTCGTAGGTACTTGAAATTCTTTACTTGTTTCAAGGGATGTTCGTTTAGGTAAATCGTTATTGCTTTGTCTTCTTTAGTTATAGTCATTACCCCTGTTTTACTTGTGCTAATTTTCATGTTATGTTCCCTACACATTTCGTTTAAACTATTCATGTGGTCTTGTAATTCAACTTCTGATTTTGCTATTAGTGCTTGGTCGTCCGCAAACAGGAGTTCTCTAATGGTTAGATTTGCAGATGGTTCTTCTTCTGTCTTCTCGGCATGCGGTATTCTTGCTGTCTCTGCTTGGCTGGTTTCTTTACATATGTTGTCTATACATGTTATGAACAAGAGAGGGGACAGGACACAACCTTGTCGTACTCCAGATCTTATGGTGAAGGGTTCTGAGTGTCCTCTAGTTGCTCTCACTATGCATTCACTATTGTTGTATAAACTTCTACATAGGTTTGTTAGATGTGTACTCACTCCATATTGTTTAAGGATTTCCCACAGCTTGTTTCTATCTACTCTATCGAATGCCTTTTCTTGGTCGACAAAGACTAAGTAGAGTGTTTCATTGAATTCGATTGAGTTTTCTATAAGTTGTCTAAGAGCAAAAATGGCATCTGTGCATCCTTTGTTTTTCCTAAATCCAAGTTATGTTTCGCTTAGCTGTGGTTCTAAAGTAGTTCGTAATCTTTTTTCAAGAATTTTGCAAAATATTTTCCCAGTATGACTCACAGTGAAATGCCTCTGTATTGTGCGCAGTCTCTTTTGCTGCCTTTGTTTTTTCTAAATTGAGATAATTATGGCGTTTCCCCAGTCTCGTGGTGTCTGTTGTTCTACCCAAACATGGTTGAATAGTCTATGTAGCCAAGCTGTTCCTACTTCTCTTGCTGCTTTAATTAGTAGACATTCCTACTTCTCTTGCTGCTTTAATTGGTAGACATCAACTGCTGTAAATATCATTCAACATTTTGATTAATATATCTACTCCAAATTCTCCAATTACTTCTAAGTCTTCTATTGTGATTCCATCTAGGCCAGCTGTTTTTTCTTTCTTCATATGTTTGATAGCGTCAGCGACTTTTTCTATTAGAATAGGTGGACCTTCTAGGCTACTTTCGTCTTTTAATTCTGCCCTTTCTCCATCATATAATTCTCTTATATACTCATCCCACCTCTTCATTATAACATCTTCCTCCAATAATATCTTTCTTGTTTTTTTTTTATTTTAAACACTCTGTATTTGTTCTTATTTTTCTTCTTGTGAGCCCACTGATTTGTCTGTACATATTTGTTTGTATCCTTAATCATGATACCTCTCCTAAAATCAGGGAAAGACAGATCCAATGCCTCCAGCTACAGACCAATTAGCCTCACCAGATGTCTCTGCAAAACAATGGAGCACATCATCAATCACAGACTGCAGTGGTACATTGAAAGTAAAACCTTTCTTGTGCCACAACAGGCTGGGTTTAGGCAATGCTATTCTACGGAAGATTAAACAACCTATCTCTCTCAAGAAATTGAGGATGCATTCCAAGAGAAGAAATTGGTGTTTGCGGCATGGATAAATCTAAAGAAAGCCTTTGACAAAGTCTGGAAAGAAGGTATGATAAAGAAACTGAGAAACTATAAAGGCAATCGACGAATGTACAAATGGTTGAAAGCATACTTGCACAACAGAAGAGAACGAGTATAGATAGACGGACTCAAGAGCAAGAAAGTACTACTGCGTCATGGTGTTCCCCAGGGCGGAGTCTTGTCCCCAACACTTTTCCTAATCTTCATCAATGATCTTGTTGCTAAACTACCATATGGAATTAAAGCGGCAATTTACGCCGATGTTCTGTGGCACGCAAATGAACATGCATCAGTGGCCACCAGATTGCTACAAAGAGCTGAAGATGCATTAGTTTTATGGGCAAATAGATGGTGTGTCAGCATAAATACTGATAAGTGCAGCATCTTTCTGTTTATCATCTCTCCAAAACAAAAGGGAGGGAGGGATCATCCGGATACGAGGGGTGGTCAATAAGTAAGTCACAAATGACTGTAGAAAAATAACTAAATATGATAACAAATTGAAACAAGTTTATTTGTACTCATACATTGTTCCTTTATTTCTCAACATAATTTCAACCATCATTGAAGCACTTATCCCATCGTTTTATTAGTCCTCGCAAACCGGGTGCATAGAACTGCGTGCTCTGTTTTCTAAACCATGTTCTCACTCCACATTCAACTTCGGTGTCATTCGAGAAATGTCTCCCACCAAGGTGTGTTTTCAGTGGACCGCAAAGGAGGAAATCGCTAGGGGCTAAGTCGGGGCTGTATGGTGGATGTTCCAGAACTTGCCACCTTAGTTGGTTAATTTTCTCCTGAGTTAATCGAGCCGTATTGGTCTGGCATTGTCATGAAGAAGCACCACTCCTCTAGTCATCAGTCCTGGAAGTTTTCTTCGAATTGCATCATGAAGCATCAATAGAACTTCACAGTACGATTCAGAATTCACATTATCACATTTCTTCTGGAAATTGGTTAAAAGCACTCCTTGACAATCCCAGAACACTGTCAGCATAACTTTCCCTGCTGATGGCGTAACCTTGAATTTTTGGACACAAGGCGAAGAAGGATGTTTCCATTGCATTGAAGCACATTTTGATTGGAGCTGGTAGTGATGCATCCATGATTCGTCCCCAGTAACAATCCTGATCAGCATGTCTTTTCCTTCATCATCGTATCGACAGAGATGATGCAAGGACAGGCCAAATTGTTTCAGTTTGTGGTCCTCCTTCAATTGTCTGGGTACCCACCTTGAGCCCACTTTCTTAAATTTCAATCGATCATGCGTTATGCTGTATACTGAACCATGTGAGCACCATATTTCAGATTCTACAGAGTCTAACGTTACTCGCCTGTCACCTCTAATCATCTCTTCCACCGGCTGCACGGATGCTTTTGTTGCAATTTCAAAAGTACGACCAGATCGGATTTCATCAACAATTATAGAGCGTCCTTGAGAAAATGTTTATACCCATGCACCGCTTTACGGGACAAACATTTGTCAGGACAAACAGGAAACATTTCCTTATGAATGTTCTTTGCAGGCAGTCCTTTTGCCCCCCCCCCCCTCAACAAAACAACGCACAACAGCACGTTGCTCTTTGGTTGTACACTCCGTAAGTACAGTCGCCATTTTGTTTATGCGCTGCGCATGCGCATGAGACACCTAGCGCCACCTGACGAACGGGAATATAAAGTTCGATGTTGCTGTCACCTAATGACACCTGTAGAAAACACCAACTACATTTACCTGCCATCTCACAGAACTGTGTGACTTACTTATTGACTCGCCCTCGTAGATGGAATACCCCTAAGAGACGATAAAGAACCAACATACCTTAAAGTAACATTTTATGACAGGCTGGCGTGGAGAAAGCACATAAAGAAAGCATTAGCAAAAGCCAGAAGGAAAATAGTCATCCTGAGAAAAGCAAGTGGAACCACATGGGGAACCTGAGAGAAAATGCTTAGCAAAGTTTATCAACAGAGCATGCGGCCACACCTGGAATACGGGTCACCTGTATGGTGCTCAGCATAAAAGAAACCACACTACAAGAGCTGGACAAGATGTAAAATCATGCACATAGAGTCACCACATGATGAGATCAACCCTTATAGTGAAGATGGAGACGATGGGGAGGGCACAACCACTGTGTGAGCGCAGAGATACGAAAACGCTAATACAAGCAGAAAAGTTCCTCAGCATGCCAGGCCACCCTATGAGGAACATATTTGAAAACTTTGCAGACTCTGCAGAGAAACCACTGATATGCCCACAGTTGGTATCCTCATGAAAACTATTCCAGAACGAAAGCGGAACATAGGCTATCACTACAAAGCCAAACAAAACTGTTAGGAATATTTGACAAGGAAGAACAGAGCAGTGTACAGCGCAGAACAGTCACTCTCAGCTTCCTTGATTAAGAATACCCACTGGACCTCTGGATCCGAGTTTACACAGATGGGTCAGCACAAATTACTGTTCGAAATGGAGGAGCGGGAGTTACATAGAATACCCAAATAATATTAGGAACACGACCAGAGTACCAACAGGAAAGTATTGCCATAACTATGATGCTGAAATTGAGGCAATCAATATAGCAACAGAGAAATTACTAAATACCAGTCATCGTACACAACCAGAGGTGGTATTGACAGATGCAAAATCAGTACTTGGGGTGCTCCTGTCTGGGAAATTGCTAGTACTAAGGATACTACTTTCTGAACTTAGCAGTCAGCGGAAGGTCACCATTCAGTGGATATCACCTAACTGTAGAGTATCCGGAAACGAGACAGCTGATTGATTAGCTAAGGAAGGAGCAAAAGAAGAACAGCCTGATGTATCCGTTACATGCCACCAAAAGAAAAGAATGATTAAATCAGTCAGAAAAATACCAAAGCCTGCTCAAGACGACTACCACGTTATGTACAGAGTCATTATTCTGCGCCTCAGAACAGGACACAATAGATTACGCAACCACATGTATACAAAATTCAAGATAGGTGAATCAGTCATATGCACTTGTGGATTCGCGACGCAGGCAGCAGATTTACATACTCCAAGACTGCCCAAATTACAACATGTCTAAGTAAACCTTCTTGCCTAGAGAGACGGCAGTGGAAGATAAACTCTATGGACCGCTGAGTGAACAAAAAAGGAAAGTTAAATTCATACAAGAGACGACATTGCAGTTATAGACATATTTCGAGCGAACGAAAGACGATGAAGAAGAATCAATACTAAAAATACATCAACTGTGATGACCTTAACTGTCAAAGAAAGTTCTATAAGGACCATACAAATCAACACGACATTGATGGATCAGCGCCGCGAACATGTGACTGGTATAATACTAGTCTCCATACAAGTTGGTCAGATTCAAAAATACTCGCTAGCAAGAATGAAATGTGTTCACCGAGTAGGTGTGAGATCTCATGAGTTTTCCGTAATGGTGAGTAGTAATATGCAACTCAAGGACAGAATCAGTTGTAAAACGCATGGCATACTATGGTGAATGCGAAGTACAGTCAGTTATTGATTCACAGAACACGGAAAGAAATCGCAATGAGCGAAGATCCTAGATTTGTAAAATGACCTACTATCTCTAGTTCGGCGTCGTCAATAAAGATTGATGGTATCCCATGCGCGCCTTGTGACATAATCTGTGTCTTCTTTTTGCTAATTGTTAAACCGAATTCAGAACAAGCATTGGAGAATGCAGATAGTAGACGTTGTAATTCTTCCTCAGAGTGAGTCGTAATTGCAGCATCATCTGCAAAAAGCACCTCTCTGATCAGTACCCTCCTAATTTTGGTCTTGGCCTTTAATCTCTGAGAATTGTAAAGGCCACCATCAGAGCGTGAGTGAATGTATATACAACCATCCTGATATGATCACGAAAGGCATATTTCAGTAGAAGTGAAAAGTATATTCCAACGAGGGTGGGAGCTAGTACACAACCTTGCTTAACTCCACTCTTGATTTCAAACTCTTCTGAAGTTGCACCATCAAACTTGATTATACCCTTCATGCCTGTGTGGAACGATTCCACAATGGACAGAAGAGTTTGTGGGCAGCCAATCTTCTTTAGTGTCTTGAATAGACACTCACGATTGACCGAATCAAATGCCTTTGTGAGGTCAATAAAGGCAATAAACAGTGGCTGATTTTGTTCACGAAATTTTTCTTGCATTTGACGCAATGAGAATATCATATCAATGAAAGACCGGTTCTGTCGAAAGCCACACTATGATTCGGGGTAGACTTGATCTCCCTGAACTTGAAGTCTGTGCAGAACGATTCTGACAAATACTTTCCCAGCAATGCACAAAAGTGAGATACCCCTATAGTTATTGCAGTCGCTCCGATCGCCCCTGTTCTTGTACAGTGTTATGATGCTTGAGTCTTTGAAATCCTGTGGGACTTGTCCTTCTCACCAGCATAGCTCTATTAGCTGGTCGATCTGTATAGTGAGTGTGTCTTGCCCACTCCTGATAACCTCTATTGGAATCCCACCCTTACCTGGAGCCTTGCCAGATGCAAGTTCATTTATAGCACACTTAAATTCTGTTATGGTGGGAAGCGTGTCCAGGTGGTCAAGAGTTGGCAGGGCCTATATGGCGTTGAGGGCATCGTCCGTTAATTTGGTCTCACTTGAGTAAAGTTCCATATAGTGCTCTACCTATCTCTCCATCTGCTGTCTCTTATCAGTGATGATTTCTCCAGTCAAGGTGTTCAGTGGTGCACTTCTTTTGATCATTGGGCCACAGGCTTTCTGTATCCCTTCATACATGCTTCTGATGTTTCCCTTATCACATGCATTTTGCATGGACTCACATAACTTGATCAAATAGTCATTTGCACACTGCCTGGCAGTCTTTTGCACATCCTTCCTAGCTGGCTTCAGCTCACCGAGAGTGTTACGCGTTGTTCTTTCCTTGTTTCTTAAGAGAGCTATCTTCTTTTTGTCAATCACGGGCTGCGGTATCTGGCTGTTTGCCGCAAACCAGTCCTGCTTCTAATGACCACAGTGCCGTAAACCTTTACCGCTGTTTTATAAAGAGTTTCCTTAATTTTATCCCTCTTTACACTTTCTGTACACATTTCTGATGTATCAGTGAAAGCATCTTCAAGTTGCTGTTGGAACTCAAAGCACCTATCAGGATCGTGTTTGTTAATAACATTAATCCTGGGGCTAGTTTTGTGTTTAGCTGTGTAGATTCTCTTTGGTCTCAGTCTAACTCTTGCAACAAACAAAGAATGATCCGTATCACAGTCAGCGCTGTGGTAACTTCGAGTTAATGATGTTTGGTTCAGGTGTTATCTCCGTGTGATGATGAAGTCCAGCTGATGCCAATGGCCGGATCTTGGATGTTTCCATGTGACCTTAAGAAGCTCTTTTGTTTTAAAGAAGGAGTTTGTAATACATAGGTCATTTCTAGTGCAATGCTCCAACAGCCTCTGTCCATTTTCATTTATGTAACCGATGTTGTATTTTCGAAGGCACACTGGCCATGAACTAGAGTCCTTGCCCACACGAGCATTGAAATCATCGAGCATATAAATGAAGTCGGAATTTGGAACTGCCTTGATCACAGAGTCTAGCTCCTCATAGAACGAATTCATCACGAATATCTCCAGCTGGAATTTCAATCATTCCCAGTAGCGAATTCTTCACTGCAAAGCCCACACCATGTTGCCTTTTTTTCTGCCTGTCCTCTACTCTTCCAAACAAGGTGTAATTGTTTTTCCTGTGTGTCCCTTCCTCAGCGAGGCGTGTCTCCTGCAGGCCAGCAATATTAATGTTAAGACGATTGAGTTCGGCATCAATCACAACGGTTTTTCTCATATCGTCAATATTCGTCAGGTCAGTGGAAAATTCTGGACACGTGGTTTTTATGTTCCAGGTTGCAAGCCGTACCTTGAGGTTTCTGTTTTTATTTTTATTAGTGCCTGGTGCTTTGGTTTAACAGCCTGCGATTCAGATTTTGTCCTAGCCCCAAGCACCCATTGAAGCAGGCAGGCTGTGGCGGATCAGCATCCAATTGGCCGGGGGCTGCCCAGATTAAGGCGGGCGGTAGCTGATCAGTGACACCTGTAGGTGTCTCCCGCCGTTAGAGGCAACCCATATCTACGCCAATTGACAGGGACTTATAACCCGTAAATGCTGCCTCTCGCTTTGATTCCGAGGCCGGTTAAGACCAGGGATGGAGTTATACCTCTCCATAGCACAACACCTGGGCTAAAATATAGAGACCATGTGTTGCCTATGCAGAATGGTCCCTCTCTCGGTCTGCCTAGTTCACTCCAGAGGAATGGTAACACCAATACATCTGGAACAAGACAAGCTGCAGAAGCTGCCGGATCAAGATAGCAATGCTCTAATTTCCCGCCTGTCGGAGCTTCGATCCTAGACCAGCTGCCAACCAAGGCTTAGGACCTGGTCTGCCCTGCCATGATAATTTGTCTTTAGGTTGCATTTCCTCGCACCAGGATAAGGCTTCTATCCCCCAATTGCGCTCTTCCGCCCGAAGCCGTTGGCACAATGTGGGGTGTCGGGTTTGGTAAGCGCGCAATATTAAATTAAATTTTGTTGCGTATCCCTTACGGGACGTTGCAGTCAACACCAGCATTTTCAGCTGCTGTTGATGTACTAGGCAAGTATTACGTTCAGTAGTTTGCCATTGCTTTCTGAACGACCGGCCCCTATACCTTTTTCGAAAAAACCAGCACCGCCGTGTTTCGAACCCGGGTATACGGGCTCACAAACCGCGTTCGCAAGCCCTTAGCCACAGAGACCGGAGAAGCGCGCAATATATGATGCACGATATGTGAAACAATACATGAATTATTAATTCTGCATTTATTGCAAACCCAAAGAAATCAGGAGCTCTGAAAAGTGATCAACATCGAACAATTAGTATAATGGGTCACATCACGAAGATTTTACTAAACTTTATTATGCAGAGTTAAAAAGAAGAGACAACCTGAAATAGGAGAAGAACAATGTGAGTTTGTAGAATGCAAGAGTACAGTAAATGCTGTGTATATGCTGAGAACAGTAATTGAACGTTCAACAAAAGTAAACAAAGAGCTACATCTTTGCTTTATTGACTACACAAAGGCTTTCGGTAGAGTAAGGTATGTCAACATGATAAAATGCTTGCAGTATCTTTAAATTGATGGGAAACGTAGACTTGTTAAAAACATATATTGGAAACAACAAGCTGCCATCACAGTTGATAATGAAGTAGGCTAATAGCAGCATATTAAGAGAGGTGTGAGACAGGGATGTGAAATTTTCTTGTCAGCCTTTTAACTCCTGTTTTCCCACATGCTTGAATAGCTTCTGTAATTATTCCATGCGGACCCGATGCTTTGTTTTCAGGACTTTTCTGTATAACTGATTTGATTTCTGCAGGGTTATAGTTTTGTTCTTGTTGTCTTCAGCTTTTAGGCACAAAAGTTAGGTTTTTTATGCTATTATGTGTGGGGTTAAGTAGTTCTTGCAAGTAGTCTGCGCACCTTGCTAGTCTTTGTTATGGATTACGTTGAGTTAAGTTGAGTTAAGAACCGACATCACTGCACTCAGGACATTCCCATACGTGCTCCTCCCCCTCGTTCAACAGCCAGCGAAGAGCTATGCTACATTCTTTCCACATATGGGTTCTCAGTCTGTTCCTTCGACTTCTCCACCTGGCCTCACAAGCGCACGGCCACCTCCCCCTTGTCCATAGGCAAACTACCACCAATAGGTGCATTCCCTGCTAGCCTATCAGCCTGTTCATTCCCCGGTACCCTCGCATGGCCAGGGCAAAATATCCATTCTATTCTCACAATCTGTGACCTCTGAAGCGACGAGAGCCATTCCACACGAAACATTCCTTTCTCCACCTTACTAAGCATACTCTTTGAATCTGTAATGAATACAACTTGTGTTGCAGTGGTCTCCTCTAGACACCGGAATGCCGCTGTTACTGCCTCCCCCTCCATTCTCATGCTGGAGGTCGTAGTCTCATATGCCAGACTTTCCTTTTTCAAGACTCGTCCATTAGTCTTTGCAATAAAGCCCCAGCCACTACGTCTGTTTTTCACCACTGATCCATCTACAGACTGTAACCTTGATATGTGTTGCTCTGGATCAGCTGTTGCACTTCAAACTCAGTGCGGCCCGCTGCCCATTCTCTGCACTCACGACCCAGTGTTATTATTACATTGTGCCAGTCCGTGATGTCTCCCGGACCTTCAACCCACTCTCTTTCACGATTGATGGTCTCTAGATCACACACCTGACTTATAGAAAGTTCTGCCTGTGCCATCCAGGACCTGCCTCGTCTTAGTCTATGACACTTGACCATATCCATGCTGCATGCAGTGGGTGACCCTATCTGCGGCAACTCTCAGGTACCATTTGGCCTGAAGGACCCTATGCCTATCCGTCATTGTTGGTAGCGCCAGGATATGCATCATGCAAAATAATTGGTGCGTCCTTTGTGCACCCCAAGATTAACTGCATGGAATCATTCTGTATGCGCTCCAACCTTTCAACTGGCTCTTTGATACTGCCAGTAGCCCCAAACCATACTCAATGACAGAAATTATTAACTGCTGAAAGAGCCTGTACAGCATCCTCTGATCTACCCCGGTTGCTGCCATAGCCCTCAATGCATTAAGTCCTCCACCAGCCTTTACCACCAAGGCTTCCACATGATCTTTAAAAGACAAACTCCTGTCAAAGGTGATACCCAAGTACTTCAATTTACTCTCTCGACTAAGATTACATCCATTCAGCATAATACCTAGGACATCTGCCTTGACGACCCGGTTATCCAGGGAGTACCACACAACCGATGCCTTGTCTGGTTGTATAATGGCCCCTGCGTCCCTGCACCACTCCGCTACCCTGTTTACTGCCACCTGTAAGTCTTTCGCCAAACTGGCCCTGTCTCTGCCCTGTTTGTACACAAGCACATCATCTGTAAATGTCAAGATTCTACCCACACCTGGTGTCTCAATAGCTGCGATTTTGCTGGTGTAGACATTAAAGAGCACTGGGGACAAGGCAGATCCCTGCGACAACCCAGGTGTAACAGTCCAGGAACCCATGCGCAGTGGAACCTTACGCACATAAAGGACTGCCGCAACCCATCTAACAAGGCAAGGGCAGACTTCCATGTCCAACAGTGTGCGTATTAACCGATCATACCTGACCCTGTTATACGCATCCTCCAGGTAAAGAGCTACCGCCACTGTCTCCTGTTTATCCTGAAAGCCCTCGTAGACATCAAATGCAAAAGTCGCAGCATTGGCCCAAGTGTCCTTCCCAGGCCGGTAACTCCCGAGACCTTGGGGAAGCAGATTACGACTTTCCAAATGTCGCTGGAGCCTGCGTGCTACTATCTTTTCGAGGACTTTGCCATACGTGTTTTGTAGTGTTATGATTCGGTATCCATTAAGTCTGGAGTGATCCTTACCTGGCTTTGGGAGTGGGACCAGGTAGCTATGCAGCCAATCGTGGGGTATTTCCGCCGTATTGATGTTTAGGTTGAAACAAAGAGCCATCTCCTCCAAGTCCCCATCATTTATGTTCCTCATATGGGAGTACCTCACCCCATCCGGACCTGGAGCTGTGTCTTTAGCCCGCTTCAGTACCCGTCTAATGTCCTCCACTTTAATCTCACAGTCCCCCTTCCTAGTGACCCGTGACAAGGCTTCTCTGACATTATATCTAATAGCCCTATCTTGCTGATCCGGCTGTTTTAAAAATCGCGCAAGTAAAGCCTCACCTTTGTCCTTGTCAGTTGTCATAGGTCGGTTGTTATCATCATAAACGGTGCCATGTGTACCAGGCATCACCTGTCTCTTCATCTGCCGGTGCAGCCTCCAGAATTTTGCCAATGTCACATCCCCACCGACTTCATTGATAAACTGTTCCCACTTAATCCTCTTTGCCTCTACAGCCTGGAGTTTAAAATCCTGCACCTTTACTTTTTTATATCTTTCAGCTTCTACCAATTCTGTGTCCACTGAATTGGTTGCTCTCCGCACCCTCTGCCAATTCCTTATGGCCGCCCTCTTTTCCCTCCATGAATTCTACACCTCTGGTGGCCACCATGGTGGTTGGGTGAAGATTCTTCTTGTTGGTTTAGATCTTCCCTGTCATCTTAGGCGCCACAAGAGCAAAGAGTGGTCGTGCTCATAACTGAATGCTCTGCTAGCTCTTATAGCCCTAACTGTGCTGGACTTAGGTATCAGCACAAAACAGAGGAGGTGGTCACTTCCATGGTCTCCAAGGACGCGCCATTTTATATCTGATGCCACCTATTGGGATACAAGCGCCAGGACGATGGCCGTGTCAGGGTGTTCCGTCATTTAGACAGACAACATCCGTCTCAAGCAAGGCCTCAGCAAGAGCAGTACCCTGTCTGTTCTCTCCCTGTTCCATTCCTTGGTGCGGGCTTTGAAATCACCACATATCAGATACCTGGTACCTGGAGTATCCACTGAACCTTTCAACCAGTCCCAACTCTCTCTCTCTCTCTCTCTCTCTCTCTCTCTCTCTCTCTCTCTCTCTCTCTCTCTCTCTCTCTCTCTCTCTCTCTCTCTGCTTATGCAAGATTCCCCACTTACATATACATTTATCAGGTTCCAGTTGTATCGGCCGATTTGTATCAGCATTCCCTGCACCTCTTTACGCTGCTGACCCCACCCACTAATATCCATTACTGAATGCTGCAAGCCATCCTTGACCACCAGAGCCTGCCCGTGTCTTCCCTGCCCAGTTGGGTTAATGTAACATGTATAGCCAGGGCACTTAAAAGAGTTTGTATTCAGTTCTTGTAACACCAGGACATCAAAATCGTAGACCAGTTTCTCCAGTATTGGACCTCGTTGCTTTGCACTACGGCAATTCCAATACCCAACCCGTACATTTTTGAGTCCCAAACGATCTGTTTTCCTTCACCCCTTCTGGCTCCAGCTCTCTTCTTCCTTTTCCTTCCCCCTCTCCCCTACTTCTTCTCCTCCGCTTCATTCCTGTCCCGCTGGCTGTTGTCAAAGGTATCGAGCACAAAGCACGTACATCGTTGCTTCGGCGATAATTCTTTGTATTATTCATGGTTGGTTAGATACGACGACAGGATATAATCGATCACCCTAGTAGAGCCTGTCTGCTAGGGAAGGAGCAGGGGATGTCCCTCAGGAATCCATACGCCTGGCGCCGCCCCGCCCGCATACCAGACGTTCCACGTTCACGACCAGCTCACCTGTGGCCATTCAGTCCTCGGCACGTCGGTCCACCTTAAACTTGGAAAAGTATGAATAAAATTAGGTGGAACTTCGGTAAAGCTGTGAAAGTGTAAACAATATAAAATGACACAAAGTGGTGCAGCTTTACATAACAGAGTTACGACACATACAGAACGTTGCGGCGGTTAGCCTTCATCAGCAAACAAACACATTCACAAACACAACAGTCTACGCGTACGACGTTTCCCTCGTACTGTACCCTATGAAATAGTCAGTATGGTTGATTGTTACACAGCACACTTCAGGAGCCCCTCGCCCAGTGTTCGAGTTGTTAGGGCTGTGGGGTCTTGGTCAATTTTACACGCCTCCTACCCCGCCCACTTCTTTCTATGTGCTCACTGAACCGTAACATCAAGCACCTTATACAACTACACCCGAGAGTTTCGTAGTCATTTCAGATCCGTACGTGAGGTGAGTATGCAGTGTTTTTCTCTATTAACAGTTTTTCTATTAAACATTTTCTTCAACTAATATTCTTTTCAATTAACATTTTTCTCAATTCTCATTTTCTCTTCATTGCTTCTATTTTTCCATGCATTTGTTCCTCTCGTCCTGTCATCACCTTCTAATGTAGTCACAGGAGTTCTCCTTGACTGTATGTTGTGTTTGTGAATGTGTTTGTTTGCTGATGAAGGCTAACCGCCGCAACGTTCTGTATGTGTCGTAACTCTGTTATGTAAAGCTGCACCACTTTGTGTCATTTTATATTGTTTACACCTTAAACTTGGGGGTTTATAATCGGAGTTTTCCATCTCCTAGATTGGCCGCTGTAATAGCTAACGGGCCCTAGTCTACCCGGTGGCAAGAGGTTAAAGTTCCTCATTCCTGGCGAACACAGTAGCTACATGTATACGGGGAACAAAACCAATGTCAAACAATATCTATGAAATAGTACATACTACATAGTTAAAGTCACTACACAACGGGAAAATAACTCTCGCAGGTAGATAGTTGAGCCCCAAACAAAGCAGTGACGACATAAGTAATCTGGTTGAGCTCTGTAATGCTGAGACAACAACATGACAATGCTTGGGTAAATTACATAGCGGATCCTGTTGCATTATAGAGTGGTGGAGTGGTGGCAGACACACCACCATCCATTATACAATGCCATCCAGTTTGCAATGTAATTGTGTCACTGTTGGAGAAAGAACTGTCACTGTACTTCACACATTGAGCTCTGTAGTACTGACACAACCCCAAACATTTTACAATGTTATTCTGTCACTGTTGGAAACAGAACTGTCCCTGTACTTCACACTTTGAGCTCTGTAGTACTGACACAACCCCATCCATTTTACAATGTTATTGTGTCACTGTTGGAAACAGAACTGTCACTGTACTTCACACATTCAGCTCTGTAGTACTGACACAATCCCATCCATTTTACCATGCAATTGTGTCACTGTTAGAAACAGAACTGTCGCTATTCTTCTCACATTGAGCTCTGTAGTGCTGACACAACACCAACCATTATACACTGTTATTGTGCCACTATTGGAGACAGAACTGTCCATCTAACATATGCAAATGTACCGCTAGCAATAGACAGCACTGATGTTCACCACGACACACTTCCATTTGTTCGCTGTCAAGCCACCTTCCTCTGTGACGTACCAGGTATTATATGTCATGATGACATGAGTTCTACTGATAATGTTGACATAACCGTAGTCAATGTTTGGGCACCATAGGAACACAAGGTGACGATGATCTGGAAACAAGACTGCTGCTGAAAGAAACAATTGTTGAAAACTCACTGGGACTGTTGGAGGACCTTACTTGCCTCGCATCTTGTGGTGTTCACACTGCACACCCATGGTACAAACTCGTACGCCATGATGACTTTGATTGTTAGTTCTGTGTACAGGCGACCACTACAACACAGTGTGCTGAAGAATAACATTGCTCTAGACAGATTTGGCATCTTTTCTTCTGACTTACTTAGTTAGTTAGTCTTTCCTCTTGAGCCTAAGTCGGCGCATAGGGCAAGAAGTCAAGGCTCTCCATGTCTGGCGGTTCGCTGCTACCTGTTGTAGATCTTGGATGTTCACTTGGCCGTTTAATGAGCCTTCTCTGATGATGGTTCTACGCAGGGTCTCTCTTGGTCTTCCCCTTTTTCTTTTCCCTACTGGTGACCATATGAGGGATTGGTAGGGGAGTCTTGTCTTGTCCATTCTGGGTACATGGCCGATGTAGTTCCAACGGCGTTTTCTTATAAAATTGGATACAATATCTTGCTTAGTCTCTTGTCTTATTTGCGCATTGGTTTTGAAATCTGTCCACTGGATATTTAAAATTCTTCTAAGACATTTGTTCTCACAATTGTCTAATTTTTTTTATCTAAAGCTACCGTTGATTTCCAACGCTCACATCCATACGTTAGCATTGGAATCACACAAGAATTGAAGATTTTTAGTTTCGTTTGTTGACTTTGACTTCCAGATGTTTAACAGTTTATTGAAGGCACCAGATGCCAGTGAGATTCTAGATAATATTTCTGATGTTGAGTCCCCTGTAGATGTCATTTTGCTTCCTAGGTATGTGAAGCTTTTGACTTTTTCAAGAACATGGTTGCTTAATTTGGTGTCGTCTGAATTGTTGGTAAGATCAATAGTTTTTGTTTTTGTGGTGTTAATTTGGAGACAAATTTCTCCTGAAACATTTTGGAGATGGTTTATTTTCTATTGGGCATCTTGGTGTGTTGAACTCAAAAGCACTATGTCGTCGGCAAAGTCCAGGTCTTCTATAATTTTGTCAACCCAATGGATACCCCTATTTGTGTTGTTTGTGCATTTGCGCATGACCCAATCGATAGCTATTCCAAAGAGCATCGGTGACAAGACACAACCCTGTTTCACTCCCGTTTCCACTGAGAACCAGTCAGAGTTGCCGGATTCTGTTCTCACGCAGCAACGTGTCTCCTTATACAAAGATGTTATGATGTTGATATATTTGGTAGGAAAACCATAGATGTTAAGTAGATTCCAAAGTGAAGGATGGTGGATACTGTCGAAGGCTTTTTGAAAGTCGACAAAGTTGGTGATTAATTTCGACTGGAATTCTAGTCTTCAATGATTTATTCTAAGAGTGAAAATGTGGTCTATACATGACTGTTTTGGTCTGAAGCCAGCTTGTTCTTCTCTGAGCCTTTCATCTATAGACTTTTTCAATCTCTCAAGTAACATGTTACAAAAACGTTTTCCTGGTACTGACAGTATATACCACGCCAGTTATTACAGTCAGACATATCACCTTTTTTTGGCAGTTTAAAAATTACACCATCCTTCCACTGTTGTGGTGGGGATTTGTTTTGCCAGATTTCATTGATCAGCTATAACAAACGTTGTAAGGTATTCTCATCTGCTGCTTTGAGCATTTCACCTGAGATGTCGTCTTCACCAACAGCTTTGTTATTCTTCAATTTTTTTATGGCTGCTTTAATCTCTTCCATGCTGAATGACTCACAGGAGGCATCTAGTGGTGGCATAGTGATTTCTCCATTCAGGTTGGGAACACTGTCAGGCTGCGGTCTATTTAATATTTCTTTGAAATGTTCTGTCCATCGTTGCTTTTGGTGGTCATCGGATAACAGTAGTTTACCTTGCTTGTCTTTGATGGGTTTGTTTGGTGTAGGTGAGTGATTGCATAGTTGTTTCTTGATGTGGAATACGGTTTTGATGTTTCCAGTTTTGGCAGCCGATTCGGCGTCGGCGGCCAAGCTGTATATAAAGGTCTGTTTATCTTTTCGTGCGCTTGATTTCACCTCTTTATCCAACATGGAGTAATTTTGCTTATCGGTTTCATATGAAGCTGTGTCTTTTGTAGAAAGAAGTGTTAGTTTTGCTTGCTTTCTTTCTTGAATCTTCGTCCCGGTGTTATCGCTTAGCCACTTCTTCTTCTGTCTTTGTACATAGCCGATTGTGTTTGTTGCCGCATTTAGCAAGGAATCTTTCAGGAAATTCCAATTTTCTTCAATGTTATTTTCACTATTCGCATTGCTCGTTATACTTTCTTTGTTAGCGTAGATGTTTTGTACCTCTGAGCTTAATGCGAGTTGGTGTTCTTTAGTCAGTAGGGACTGTGAGTTTATTTTCTTGATTCTTGGTGTTTTGTATAGAGTCTTAAGCTTTAGTTTTAGCTTGGCTATGCAGAGATTATGATCGCTGCCAACATCTGCTCCTCTGTACGCTCTGGCGTCTTGTACTGATGAACGGAATTTGGGACTAATGCAAAAATGGTATATCTGATTTTTTGTGATACTATCAGGCGAATTCCACGTGATTTTATGTATATCTTTATGCGGAAATAGAGAGTTTGCTATTATCAGATTTGCTATTTCACAGAATTCTAGTAGTCTGTCTCCATTCTTCTGACTGGTAACAGAAATTCGTTGACCTCTTGAATCTGTTGAGGCATTCCACTGCCGGAATAAAACAAACTAAAAGAAAATACACAGTTCACCTAACGGTTGGAAAGATTGAACACCATCTTGCCCCAAGGGAAGTCACTCCCCTGATGTTGTGGATTAAATAATACCTCAATGTAATTGTGGCGGGACAGCCCGGCAGCATCATAATTACACAAGTTTAAAAGGAATTAAAGAGCCCACATTATTTTTCTATCATTCTCTAAAAGCATAAACGTCCACCAGAAAATGATAGAAAGGCAATAAACTTGAAAACAAGAGGAAAATACATTTTGACCACGCACGCCCCATCATTTCTGTAATGCTAGGTCTGAGAAAGCTTTGATGTCCAGATCAAAGTTAAAACCCAGACACCACGGCACCAGTCGGGGCGGGCGCTATCAAAGGTTGAAAACTCATTGTTTTCAGTACAAGGGACGAGAAAGACAAAGTGTGAAATCTAGGCTGGGGCCGACGGCGTTGATACATCGCGGAGCCAGTCAGTTGAGATTGACGTGTTAGTTTACAAGCCTGCGGTTGGAATAGACACCTAACACCTTAGTTCAACAGAACCCCGTGTGATCCAAAAACGGCAATTTAATGCAGGCCTAACACCTATCTAAAAGTCCAGACTTTGTGGAGCCGGGACGTCTGTAATTGCCACCACAAAGGAGCAATTAGGACCAGATGCTTAACACCTCTCCCCAATACTACGGGGCAAAGTAGAAACACATGGCTGACACATTCATGCCAGCAACCGGGAAGGCTGGTGTTACCAGCCTATTGGAATGTAATGACGCAACTGCATTGCCGCCAAAGCAGGTTTCATTGTTTCAGGCGTGGGGGGCATCGGTCAAGTTGATTGACAGATGAAACTACCCTTCACAGGAAAGGAGGAGGGGTGAAAAGAATTTGGCACTTAATCCATCTAGGTAAATCGTCCTACATGAAAAATAGGTGGAGCTAACAGGAACTTGGACATATTAATTAACCAACCTGGAAACTAGCCAGGAATTGAATAGAATAAAACGACATGCATGGCCAGCAAGACTTCAGACGCAAATTCACAATAGCATTCTTAGGATACCTACTGGAGAAATATTAACATTTCGTTCTGTTGGACTTCTGTACGAAGTCGTATGACAGGATTTCCTAGCTATAACCCAGGTAAGACCATTACTCTGATTAGTTGTCTGCTAGTCTGAAGGCTTGTGTAGTTTCGTGTTCTGCATATTCTCCCAAACTTTACACTGGTGGATTTTCTTTGTACTTAATGTTCCAGTTCTAGCTTTACGATTTCACTGAGAACTATTTTCGTCTTTCATTCACCACTTGGTTGTCTGATTTGTTGTATGTGATAATTTGGAGAAATCCATTATCCAAGCTACATGAGCGTGTGGCTTATGCATGTACAGGAGATACATTTAGATTCATCCTGTATGATGTTAAACATTGGGGAGACTGACTACTTAGGAGAAATTCCTGAGAGCTACCAGTCTCTTGATAGCGTCCAATTAACATTGATTATTTGGACCAACACTTTGAGTGCCTACCAAGATTATGGTGAAACCACTTGGTTTGAGGAATGGCACCAGTTCACCTTGTCTGCATGATGTCTGCATGAGGACAGACATGACTTAGGACATTCAATACCCCAGACAGATTCAGGGAAGGCATTTAATGTTCGACAGGACTGTGCGACCAGCCCTTCCGACAAGACAGTATGAATGAATCAGAAAGGGAAAGAGTAAGTGAGGTGAACTTATATGGGAAACACTCCATTACATAAATGGAGGTGATTGTGTATGTTTTGAGCTATAGATGTTCCAAATAGTTTTATGAATATATACATATATATTTATTTATTTAGAACTGATATATGTTATGTAACATGCCATCATATATATCATCATACCATCATATATTATGACTTGAATGTATGTTTATATGAATGTATAGACATATGTGTTTGAGATGTGTAGACGTAGATACTACCCATCTCCGTTCGTTTCATTCCAGATCTCTTAGGAGCAATGGACAGTCAACAACCCATATCCGGAAGTGACTTAGCCTTGTGAAGGGACCAATTTGGACTCCTTCAATCTGACAGTGAACTGCGTCTCACTGGGGGAAGCAGGACCTATGTGCTTCTGAGCTTTTCAGCCAGATGAGTTACGTATACCATAATATAATCATCATCATCATATGATCATCAATAGCAATAATAAACACAGTTGTTGTATTTTAAAACTCAATTTGTCCGTATAATTCTAAATGTTTATAAATGTTTGTGTAGCTTAATCAAGTACACACATTATTGTATCATTTAGTGGGGGTTCGCACATATTGTCCAGAAGTGGGAATCTATGTCCGGGAGGTATCTTGCCTATGCAGTCATAAGTAACCAGATTACGTTGCATGTCTTAACTCCTCTTTTCTCACTTCTGGTGATACCAAGTACAGCCAAAACTATATAGATATATTCTATCTTCAACGAGCCACTTCTTGGCTGTTTTCTTGAGTATCAGGGACAGTGTCTTAAATCAGCATAAAAGACATTAGTTCCACGTTTTCTCTCTGGGATCTGGGTGGTAACTAGTCCCTTTCTGACAGAGTTAGGGGATCTTAAACTGCATCCAGAACTAAACACCAGTAGAAGAAGATGATTTTGGCTGAGTGGTTGCCCATCTGGGATCTAACCCCAGCCAGTTGGTGACATATTGGGACGGCTCGTCCGCTATAGAATCCGGGAGTAAACCCTAAAGCCTAGTGGTCTGCTCGCCCGCTATAGAATACGGGAGTAAACCCTAGAAAACTTGGTTCGCTCGCAAGGAACGAACCTATTTCAAATCTGTTAGTCTGGTATTATTCTGGTCTTGCCCATGGATAGAACCTAGGTAATTCTCACTTACATTCTTAGCAGCATTAGTTAGTTATAATTTATTTCTAATGTAATAGCTTGCTTGATTGTAGGCAAGATTTTGACACATCAGGACTTCTCATCCATGATAGAATCAGAGAATAAATTCTAGACTATTGATTTTCATAAACCATTCTTTCATTCTTCACCCATTACATTTGCTAAGTATTAACTTAGGAATTTGTTTCTAGGGAAGTTTGTAGAATTTAAATAACTTGTTAAAAAGTTAATAACGGATAATATCATATGAGTTAATTTACATCATTCACCACTGTAGAATTAATAATCACATTAATTAGTGATATTAATTAGTTTATTGATGATTTACTTGATGATTATTTTGATTACATGCTTTATCATTTGATTTAATCATGAATAATTTGATAATGCTTAGTTAATTCAGTGTATGACGGACTGCTTTGCATCAACTTTCTCACTCAAATTCACTACTATCATTCTCATAGCAGTGTCTGTTCCTCTTGTCACTATCCTGCTCTAGCATAAATCTGACTAGCTCTCTGTAGGGTAATAATATAATTACTTACCTGAGTTTAAGCTGAGAAGAGATCATGGATGCACGCACAGATTTCTTAGAGTCCGCTAGAGGATGGGGCATAAGGCTCGGCTTAGTAGGAGAGAAGCTAGAACTATTTATTAGAGAAGAAATGGATTGGTGGGACAAAGAAGATGAGCAGATGATGAAAAGAGTTGCAGAATTAGAAGCAGATATGCGTCACAAAGCTGAAGAAGATGAGATGAAGAAGAAGCAAATTGAAATACTGAACGTGGAGGAATCTACCAGCTCGATTGAGGAAAAGCCAATCACTCAAGCCGAAACTCTGATAGAAAGCGGGGAAGCTGACCGTCACAAAGAAGAGGCATGCATTCCTTCGCAAATCCCCATGGCTCAGAAAAACAAAAACTTGCGCACAGAAAGGCAGATGCTTCCCTCGCCTATTCCTAAAAATATTAAAAATAAACGGAATAGGAATAAATGTACCAAGCGTTCGGTAAACAGTCACAAACGTGATAAATGTTTACACCGCAATGAAAGCGGATTAGCTGGCTTGGCAACCCAGCAATCTCAGGAGCTTCCTAAGACTTCCCAAAGGAGAAAAATCCAGGAGGAGGAGGACCTGAGGAAAACTATTAAAGAGATCGAAGGCGAGACCTTACCCGACTCTTTTATTCCCTTCAGTTCAGAGAAACTAGGAGTGGAAATGAATTCAACTGAGACCGGAATGGATGTAAAACAGGATTCCATTGTTTCTCACGGTGTGGCCACACCAGATGAAATAATTATCAGTTTGAATTACTTATCTCAGGTGGGATATGGCATTGAAAATGACATCCCACAACATTCACTTCTACTGGATTTGGAACAAGAAAACCAGACCAGGGAGAGAATACCTCAATTGGACTTGGCACAAGAGAGCCCAGCCATGGAGGACAAACAAGACACGGAGGAGAATTCTTACGATGTCAGTATCTTGGAGTCTTTTGAAAAGGAAACTCAAGATACACAAAGCATTCATGTAGGTTATACCACGGACTCTGATTCAGGGACGATAAACATGTCTGCTAACAACAAAGAAGAAAATACTTCTTTGGACAGGATGAAGGTAATGCCTATCATCAACACAGCTGAAGCTAACAGGGGATCACAAATGATGGACTCTGCAGCGGAACAAAACCGGAGCGGTTGGTATACTCAACACTCAGGACCTTGTTTACCTTTCACTTCAACCAATGTTGGATGGGGAGAACAGCTGTTTATGTATACTTCTACAAGGAGTGATACAAATTCACAGTTCTTGGGGAACAACATGATTTCTCAAAGCTGGACAACTTCTACTAGCCTTATACTTTCAAACACAGATTCAAAATGGAACTCTGTTGAAGAGGAACGCACCTGGATAAAGAATTATCGAGGGAAGAAAACTCTTAAATCAGGAGAGAGTAAACGGATGCCCTACCAAGAAAGAGGCAAGTATGAGTTGAATGCACATCATAAAATTATGATGTTTAGCAAATTTCCTGCCAAAAGGAGGAGATTAAAGGATTTTATGATCTTTGGCCGACGGAGGAAAAGAAAATGGAGCAACATTACTGCAACCAATTCTTTTAAGAAAACACTGATGGCACTTCCTCTGCTTATAGGACAAGGGCCAGAAATTGAGTGGAAAATAACAGTCTCTCGGCGGCGCCGGAGAATCTTGTTATACATTTTGCAATTTCCCGGCTGGGAAAAAGTAAAACCTCCAGAGGACAGGACATTACCGAGCAATAGCCTGGAAATCCGACACAACACCAGGAGCAAAGATTTGCAAGATTTATCCTGGGAGAATGGACATGGGATATTTCTTTTGACTCATAGAACATCCCACTGCCACAAAGAATATTGGGAACCCAGACTTGGAGGCAGTTGGAGAACGGAGAGAACTTAGATACATTCTTGAATGCTGCCGAGGCTCTGTTATAGGCTTCATTAATGAACCTACTTAAATTGGAGAGCTATGTGGCGGGACAGCCCGGCAGCATCATAATTACACAAGTTTAAAAGGAATTAAAGAGCCCACATTATTTTTCTATCATTCTCTAAAAGCATAAACGTCCACCAGAAAATGATAGAAAGGCAATAAACTTGAAAACAAGAGGAAAATACATTTTGACCACGCACGCCCCATCATTTCTGTAATGCTAGGTCTGAGAAAGCTTTGATGTCCAGATCAAAGTTAAAACCCAGACACCACGGCACCAGTCGGGGCGGGCGCTATCAAAGGTTGAAAACTCATTGTTTTCAGTACAAGGGACGAGAAAGACAAAGTGTGAAATCTAGGCTGGGGCCGACGGCGTTGATACATCGCGGAGCCAGTCAGTTGAGATTGACGTGTTAGTTTACAAGCCTGCGGTTGGAATAGACACCTAACACCTTAGTTCAACAGAACCCCGTGTGATCCAAAAACGGCAATTTAATGCAGGCCTAACACCTATCTAAAAGTCCAGACTTTGTGGAGCCGGGACGTCTGTAATTGCCACCACAAAGGAGCAATTAGGACCAGATGCTTAACACCTCTCCCCAATACTACGGGGCAAAGTAGAAACACATGGCTGACACATTCATGCCAGCAACCGGGAAGGCTGGTGTTACCAGCCTATTGGAATGTAATGACGCAACTGCATTGCCGCCAAAGCAGGTTTCATTGTTTCAGGCGTGGGGGGCATCGGTCAAGTTGATTGACAGATGAAACTACCCTTCACAGGAAAGGAGGAGGGGTGAAAAGAATTTGGCACTTAATCCATCTAGGTAAATCGTCCTACATGAAAAATAGGTGGAGCTAACAGGAACTTGGACATATTAATTAACCAACCTGGAAACTAGCCAGGAATTGAATAGAATAAAACGACATGCATGGCCAGCAAGACTTCAGACGCAAATTCACAATAGCATTCTTAGGATACCTACTGGAGAAATATTAACATTTCGTTCTGTTGGACTTCTGTACGAAGTCGTATGACAGGATTTCCTAGCTATAACCCAGGTAAGACCATTACTCTGATTAGTTGTCTGCTAGTCTGAAGGCTTGTGTAGTTTCGTGTTCTGCATATTCTCCCAAACTTTACACTGGTGGATTTTCTTTGTACTTAATGTTCCAGTTCTAGCTTTACGATTTCACTGAGAACTATTTTCGTCTTTCATTCACCACTTGGTTGTCTGATTTGTTGTATGTGATAATTTGGAGAAATCCATTATCCAAGCTACATGAGCGTGTGGCTTATGCATGTACAGGAGATACATTTAGATTCATCCTGTATGATGTTAAACATTGGGGAGACTGACTACTTAGGAGAAATTCCTGAGAGCTACCAGTCTCTTGATAGCGTCCAATTAACATTGATTATTTGGACCAACACTTTGAGTGCCTACCAAGATTATGGTGAAACCACTTGGTTTGAGGAATGGCACCAGTTCACCTTGTCTGCATGATGTCTGCATGAGGACAGACATGACTTAGGACATTCAATACCCCAGACAGATTCAGGGAAGGCATTTAATGTTCGACAGGACTGTGCGACCAGCCCTTCCGACAAGACAGTATGAATGAATCAGAAAGGGAAAGAGTAAGTGAGGTGAACTTATATGGGAAACACTCCATTACATAAATGGAGGTGATTGTGTATGTTTTGAGCTATAGATGTTCCAAATAGTTTTATGAATATATACATATATATTTATTTATTTAGAACTGATATATGTTATGTAACATGCCATCATATATATCATCATACCATCATATATTATGACTTGAATGTATGTTTATATGAATGTATAGACATATGTGTTTGAGATGTGTAGACGTAGATACTACCCATCTCCGTTCGTTTCATTCCAGATCTCTTAGGAGCAATGGACAGTCAACAACCCATATCCGGAAGTGACTTAGCCTTGTGAAGGGACCAATTTGGACTCCTTCAATCTGACAGTGAACTGCGTCTCACTGGGGGAAGCAGGACCTATGTGCTTCTGAGCTTTTCAGCCAGATGAGTTACGTATACCATAATATAATCATCATCATCATATGATCATCAATAGCAATAATAAACACAGTTGTTGTATTTTAAAACTCAATTTGTCCGTATAATTCTAAATGTTTATAAATGTTTGTGTAGCTTAATCAAGTACACACATTATTGTATCATTTAGTGGGGGTTCGCACATATTGTCCAGAAGTGGGAATCTATGTCCGGGAGGTATCTTGCCTATGCAGTCATAAGTAACCAGATTACGTTGCATGTCTTAACTCCTCTTTTCTCACTTCTGGTGATACCAAGTACAGCCAAAACTATATAGATATATTCTATCTTCAACGAGCCACTTCTTGGCTGTTTTCTTGAGTATCAGGGACAGTGTCTTAAATCAGCATAAAAGACATTAGTTCCACGTTTTCTCTCTGGGATCTGGGTGGTAACTAGTCCCTTTCTGACAGAGTTAGGGGATCTTAAACTGCATCCAGAACTAAACACCAGTAGAAGAAGATGATTTTGGCTGAGTGGTTGCCCATCTGGGATCTAACCCCAGCCAGTTGGTGACAGTAATATACAAATAAATGAGAATATTCTTTAACAAGTGAATCGGTACAATTATCTAGGAATAATCATAACATATGATGGGAGATGCCTTGAAGATATTAGAACAAGAATCGCCATAACAAAAGTAGCCGTTTGTCAATTGCTACGAGAAAAAGAGTGTTGATGTGCTATATAGAGCGTGTACTTGTGTAGCGTGGAAGTCCTACAAGAAACAAATGAAAATCGTCAAATGATTAGAGAAATTAGACGTACACAGTCAAAATATTTTATACATGTTATGAGAAGAAATTAATTAGGTAACTTGGTGAAAACTGGCAAGATCGTGGGGAAGAGAATAAGGGGAGGACAGAGAAGTAAAGGTACTTCAATTTTAATTCACCGCAACAGACGTCACGAGGCTATATTTAGCTTTAGCAGCTATATATAGCGTAGTTAGCACCTATATATAGCACTGGCGGGGGATCTCCGTTCAATTAAAGTTTTTTTTTCAGTGCGTGTCATGGCGCGAAAAAGGCGCGAAAAAGGAGCAACGAGCGGTAACACAGTGTGTGTAGTACATTTTTACGTTGGCTTTCTGCAGTCATGAATTTTATTGAACTGACAGCAGCTGTCCACGACAAGCAGAGTAGTGTTGCCTTTTTTGTAACCCTAACCCTAACCCTAACCCGAGCCCTAACCCTAACCCTAACTCATGCATACAACAGTATCATCCAGCAATGGGCCCTTTTCAGTGCCACTAGAAGAATGCCATAACGGAACGGGCCCTTTTCAGGGTCACAAATTAGCACACAATAACAGCCCCTAAGTGTGCACAAGAGTATACAACCACTGAAATATTCAGGTCAACTCTCACACATAACTAAACCATTTGCTGCACACCGACAACGTTATTCCGGTCAAGGTCATGCACACCGAGATACAGCGCGAATAAGGGGACTCCAGGATATGACTTGTGCCCTGGAATTCCCTTTGTTTGCGGTGAATTAAAATAAGTACCGAAGTAAATACCTGGATGGTTTGACCACGTGACATGGTCGAGACAAGAACA
The DNA here is from genome assembly GCA_963921405.1 of Cepaea hortensis. Taxonomy (NCBI): domain Eukaryota; kingdom Metazoa; phylum Mollusca; class Gastropoda; order Stylommatophora; family Helicidae; genus Cepaea; species Cepaea hortensis. The sequence goes on from OY992888.1 coordinate 52,831,167, forward strand.
CTGAACTGATCCACGACTCTTGTAATCGAGTGAAATTGGGAATCATGACCGCCCACGATTACCGGTATGACACATGATGGACGGATGGATGCCTCTTTTGCTGTTTATGATGGTGGTTGGGTTGTAGCATGCATCTATGTTTCTCATATTATTGAACATTTATAAAATTCTCTCGGGTAGTCTTTGCTAACAGTCGCCATCTGTTCACCGTATATTCTCCAGGATTCATCTTTAGATGGTCTAATTCAGGGGTGGCCAACCTTTTCAGCAGGCGGGCCAAATTTCAGAAATAATATTTCCTGCCGGGCCACGCACCTAATTTTTTTTTTTTATTGTTGTTATTAATTAAAGTAAATAAGCAAGCGTGCTACAGCTTCGACCACATCGTCGCTTCCCAGTAGGTGAGATCGTGCTCAAACGCTTGCCTGGTTTAATGTAAACAAAAAAAATATATCTTGTTAATTAATTTACCTTTCCCTTGTAGATGAGTTTTAACGTCATTTAGGTGGCCAGTTATATCGACCAGAAATGCAAAGTCGCAAACCCACTCTTTGTCTTCAAACTCTGGGATACTTTTCGACTTGCTTGCAAAGAATGATTGTATTTCGTGTTGCAAATCAAACACTCTTTTCAACAATTTGGCACGAGTCAGCCATCTTACTTCTGCATAATATGTAACGTCATGATAATCTGAGTCCAAAGACTAGACATTCTTGAAACTGACGGTGATTCAACCCTTTCGACTTCATGAAGATCACTATTTTGACGACCACTTTTATGACATGGGCGGACTTTTAGCACGGAACATGACAGCTTGATGGGGATGGTGTCTCGGAAAGGGCCGGGCTGGAGAAAGAGTGAGAGGATGGGGGGGGGGGCAGTAGTGTTGCCATCTCCCGTCTTCTTGTCACCCACCAAATGGTCACACGTGTGGTGTTCCTATGTCGTGTGGACGCAGTTTCCAACTCCTGTCAACGATAAACGTCCCTGCGGCTTAAGTGTTATGGTTAGAAAATTGGGCTTGGCCTAGAATTAACATTGTGACCTCTGAATACACAATTTAATAGGGAATCCAAGTGTCGTTGATAGGCATAAAATATTGGAAATATGTCACAACGACTCATAATGTAATGTTCTTTTGGTGATATGTACAATAAATTTAACATTTATGTTCATTTGACCTAGCTCCGCGGGCCGCAACATGACCCCCGGCGGGCCACATGCGGCCCGCGGGCCTCGTGTTGGCCACCACTGGTCTAATTGTTTGTTTGGCATTTCATCGTGCTATCCTGTCAGTAACACAGTCTTGTAAAAATGTAGGTGTGATCCAATTTTTTAAACGCTATCTTCTTTCTGAACACACTGTCCTCAACTTCGTTGTTCCACCAAGCTGTTCTTAATCTTTTGTCCTGCCCTACTTTCTTGGTTCCACATTTATTTTCCAGTGTGTCGAGCATGGCAGCCTTGAAAATTGGTCATTCCTTATTTACACTCGAGTAATCATCTGGAATGTTCTTATGTAGTTTTGTGATTTCTTGTTTGAATTCGTCTTTAACCGTATTTCCCTGAAGCCTCCTATAATTGATGACATCTGCTGTTACCTTTTTGTTTCTTATTTTCCTGCATGTTGAATTTTTATTTTATTATGACTGGTTTGTTATCAGTATCAATGTCTGTATATGGGAGTGTTCTTGAATCCATATGTAGTCTTCTGTCTGATTTCCTAAGTAGAATAAAGTCAATTTGAGAAGCTTGATTTATGTTGTTCCATTTACACCACATTTTGATGTGGCTACGACGATTTTGGAAAAAACTATAAGCTATTATTAATCCTTGTTGGAAGAAAATGTTGAGTAGGTGTTCACCATTGCTATTACATTCTGTCTCTGCGTCGCTGAATGACCTCATGCATTCATCCCACGGAGTTCTTCTTATGCCTATTCGGCCGTTGAAGTAATCTATCCGCTTCACTAAGAATACACAATGCAAGAGGAGCCTTCATACAACTTGGAAATTTGTGAAAGTCAAGGGAAAATGAATGCTCCAACCATTTTATTTAATTATAACGTTATAGCAAAAATATCCATCCATCCGCCATGTGCCATGCCGATAAGCGTGGGTGGTCATGTTTTGCCATCTCATTCGATCACCAGAGTCGTGGATAAGCCCCGTGTTCATGTCTCGACCATGACACGTAGCCACGTCATTCAGGTATTTACTTCTCGGTCTTCCCCATGGTCTCCTACCTTCGATCTTGCCAGTTGTCACCAAGTTTTCCAATTCATTACTTCTCATAACATGCCCAAATATTTTTGACTGTTTACGTCTAATGTTTCTAATCAGTTTACGATCTTCATTTGTTTCTTGAAGGACTTGTTCATTGCTTTTTCTGTCTGTCCACGGTATTCTTTGCATTTTCCTCAAAAACCACATGTCCACAGCCATCAGATGTTTTTCAGCGTGACTGCTCATTGTCCACGCTTCACATCCATACCAAAGTACAGGTTCCATGTAGCACTTCAACACTCCTTTTCTCGTTTTCAATTGAAATCTTTTTATTGGTCAGTATGTTTTTCATCGTACAAAAGTATACCTCGCATCGCAATAGCAATTCTTGTTCTAATCTCTTCAAGTCATCTCCCATCAGATGTTATGACTGTTCCGAGATACCTGTACCGATTCACTTGCTTAAGAATATGCGCATTTACTCGTATATCACATTGTGGTATTTCCATCTTCCCAGTGACGACCATAATCTGTGTCTTCTTACAATGTAAAATACAGAGAACAATTAAAACTCTTACTAATAAACTGCACGTATGTATTAACTCGGGCCGGCGCATATAAATAATAAGTATATTAAAGGTGAGTTGATTGGCTTTATGCAACGGAATTTTAACCAACTGAAGAGCTTTCCCATCGCTGAAAGGCAATCCGCCTGCAAGAGCATAAGAACAAAGCACGAACTCGTTAGCTCCAGCTATGATATCCAGAGATCTCTGGAAAAGCTCCACTGAGAATCTGAACGACGCAGTTCCTAAAAGAACTCATGAACCTTCAGAGAATGAGGCAGGTGGATTGACCACTTCACCGTGGAAGGATGGTACGACAAAATCGCTCATATTGAGCTTAGGGACAGAACCAGAGATTGCGTAGAATCAAGGGCTGGAGAAAAGAAGCTGGCGAAAACCTATTAATTAAATAGCAAGGAAAACCTCTTTCTAGAATATGCAGGTCAACAGAAAATAGAAAAAGACCTAAACACAAATGAAAAAGATAATTAGAAACAAATGAATAATATACAGAGAACAATAAAAGAACTGCAGGTGATAGTAGGAAGGCTTGGAAGGCCAACACAAATACGCTGTTTATCAGAGTGAATGTCATGTTGGTGTGATGAATGATTTCATTCATTAAGGATTGTTGTATTTGTTTTTTTTTACAGATTACGACATGGTAAAATTTACTCGGTTCACTCACCTTCATGGCTTCATTGCATTCCGAAACATCAAAGATTCTGGGATGATCAAGCAGCAGCAGAACAATGTTGAGAAATTTGCCACTGATTTCAGACTTGAGATCATCTCGAAGATCCTTCAAATACACACACACATACATGTCACTTCTACACTAGAATATGGCGACAAATGCGGAGAGTGTCTTATGGTTCGCCTCTGATTCGAGGAACTTACGTTACTAGTTCAGCTTACTTGCTTGTGTTCGCTGGCTGTGAACTCCAGCGTGAAGTCCTGTATTTCGGATGAAGACATCCTGTTGTCCAACATCAGTGTGATGTCATACAGGACTGAGGTTTGCGTTGTCCCATGTCTGGCTTATTGGTGTGCAGACTGGTGGTACCTCGCCGCGCAGACAGATACTCTCCGATTTCAGAAGAATCAGGGATCCTACTACGTTAGCCAGAACCCCGAAGGGACCTGTTGCCCAGGACGCACGACTAGGACGTGTTAGTAGGTCTTGGCCAGTATAGAACCTGGCCCTGGTGCCTTGGAAACACCTCTGCGTCCCACTAGTTCAGCAATTTACATAAATAAAACACGCATGGTGGGTCAAGGTTAAGAGAGTCCAATTGCAGATACTACAGTCGGGATGTAAGTTACATATTTTACGCCACCTCATATTCTATTCTTCTTGATTGTCCCCCTCCCCCAAAACCAAATTATTTCTTCTTCTTCTTCTTCTTCTTCTTCTTCTTCTTCTTCTTCTTCTTCTTCTTCTTCTTCTTTTTCTTCTTCTTCTTCTTCTTCTTCTTCTTCTTCTTCTTCTTCTTCTTCTTCTTCTTCTTCTTCTTCTTCTTCTTCTTCTTCTTCTTCTTCTTCTTCTTCTTCTTCTTCTTCTTCTTCTTCTTCCTCCTCCTCCGCCGCCGCCGTCGCTGCTGCTGCTACTGACTCTCCTTCTCAACCAAATACTTTTACTCCCTTCCTCTTCCTTTTCTTCTTCATAACGTGAATGATCTGAGATGATAACACAGTTTCGTAAAGGAAAGTGAAATGCAAATGCAAGAAAAGGTAGATATAATTCAGGGAGAAAGTCAAATTAGAAAGTTTCAGCCTAAGTATACAGTATATATTAAAAAAAAATACAAGGCTATCATAAAGAAAATACATCTTACAACATGCATGATTTTTTTTTAAATTATTATTTTTATAATGGCCCGCGGGGGCCAGAGCTGCCCCATGAGGTCCCACGTCTCTGTGTGTCATTGGGATGACCGCCTCTGCTGGTGGCCCTGGCAAAATCAAGTTCAGGCAATATTATTGTAAACTAAACAATTCATACATATGCAATTGGCACTTGGCAGTCTTGACAGACGATAGTGTGTTACATTTGCTTCATAAAGGCTTAATAACTACAATCCATGGCGGTGGCGAATGTGATTGTTAAGACCAATTCGCGCTGTAAATGTTTATCCACAGTGGATGCATGTGAACACAGGTCATTTTCACCATCATGCACCATATTACGTCTCACACGCTCGGTGTGTGACTTATCTGTAATAATTTTCTCCTTTGTCTTTATTCCATTTCTTATATTTGCCCTCAATGCAACACGTTCAGCGGCGACTTGCTCCCAATGTGCATTATCAATGCCTGTATCAATCATGTCCCGCTTACACACATCTTTCTATTGTAGTAGTGGCCGACCCTAAGATCTCTTACCCACCTGTAACTCATCAAAAAGATGTCCTTTGTTATTATACCATCATCCATTCTCCTAATGTGTCCTATCCATGTAAGTCTACGAAGACTTAGCATGGAATACAACCTGATCTTTCCAATACTTTAGTATTTGTGATCTAGTCTTGCAACTTAATACCAAGTATTCTTCGACCGCATATGAAAGCTGTTTAAACGTTTCTCTTGGTGTGAGTAAGTTGTCCAGGCTTCACTGCCATAAAGAAAAGTACTAAGAACACAGGTTTGATAGACATGGACTTTTGTTTTGGCAGTAAGCTTCCTGTTCTCCCTGACTTTTTTTTTCTTAACATGTTCTTTGTTGTTGCTACCTTACCAATCCTGATGTTGATTTCCTGATCTAGGGATAATTTGCTATTTACCTCTTATCCTAGATATGTAAAATGGTCTGCTATCTATAGTTCGGCGTCGTCAATAAAGATTGATGGCACCCCATGTGAACCTGGTGACATAATCTGTGTCTTCTTTTTGCTAATTGTTAAACGAAATTCAGAACAAGCTTTGGAGAATGCAGATAGTAGACGTTGTAATTCTTCCTCAGAGTGGGTCGTAATTGCAGCATCATCTGCAAAAAGCAACTCTCTGATTAGTACCCTCCTAATTTTGGTCTTGGCCTTCAATCTCTGAGCATTGTAGAGGCCGCCATCTGAGCGAGAGTGAATGAATATACCACCATCCTCATCACGAAAGGCATATTTCAGTAGAAGTGAAAAGTATATTCCAGAGAGGGTGCGAGCTACCATACGCCTTTGCTAAACTCCACTCTTGATTTCAAACTCTTCAGAAGTTGCCCCATCAAACTTGATTATACCCTTCATGCATGTGTGGAACGATTCCACAATGGACAGAAGAGTTGGTAGGCAGCCAATCTTCTTTAGTACCTTGAAAAGACCCTCACGACTGACCAAATCAAATGCCTTAGTGGGGTCGATGAAGGCAATAAACAGTAGCTAATTCTGTTTACGGCATTTTTCTTGCATTTGTCGTAATGAGAATATCATATAAATGGTAGACCCGTTCTGTCGGAAACCACACTGTGATTTGGGGTAGGTCGATGAAGGCAATAAACAGTGGCTGAATCTGTTTACGGCATTTTTCTTGCATTTGTCGCAATGAGAATATCATATTAATGGTAGACCGGTTCTGTCGGAAACCACACTGTGATTTGGGGTAGACTTGATCTCCCAGGACTTGAAGTCTGCGCAGAACAATTCTGGCAAATACTTTCCCAACAATACACAGAAGTGAGATACCCCTATAGTTGTTGCATTCGCTCCGATCGCCCCTGTTCTTGTACAATGTTATGATGCCATAACTCAAATCTTTGAAATCCTGTGGGAATTGTCCTTCTCGCCAGCATAGCTCTATTAGCTGGCGGATCTGTAGAGTGAGTGTGTCTTTCCCACTCCTGATAACCTCTATTGGAATCCCATCCTTACCTGGAGCCTTGCCAGATGCAAGTTCATTTATAGCACACTTAACTTCTGTTATGGTGGGAAGCGTGTTCAGGTGGTCAAGAGTGGCAAGGCCTCTGTGGCGTTGAGGGCATCATTCGCTAATCTGGTCTCACTTGAGTAAAGCTCCATTTCGTGCACTACCCATCTATCCATCTGCTGTTTCTTATCAGTGATGATTTCTCCAATCAAGGTTTTCAGTGGTGCACTTCTTTTGATCATTGGACCACAGGCTTTCTTTATCCCTTCATACAAGCTTCTGATGTTTTCCTTATCACTTGCATTTTGAATGGATTCGCATAACTTGATCCAACAGTCATTTGCACACTGCCTGGCAGCTTTTTGCACATCCTTCCTAGCTTGCTTCAGCTGACTGAGAGTTTTACGCGGTGTTCTTTCCTTGTTTCTTAATAGAGCTTTCTTCTTTTTATCAATCAAGGGCTGCAGTGTTTGGCCATTTGCCGCAAACCAGGCCTGCCTCTTATGATCCACAGTGCCGTAAACCTCTACCGCTGTTTTATAAAGAGTTTCCTTAAGTTTAACCCACTTTTCACTTCCTGTACAAATTTCTGATGTTACTTAGTTAGTTAGTTAGTTAGTTAGTTAGTCAGTCAGTCAGTTAGTCAGTCAGTCAGTTAGTTAGTTAGTTAGTTGGTTAGTTGGTTAGTTAGTTAGTTGGTTAGTTGGTTGGTTGGTTGGTTGGTTGGTTGGTTGGTTGGTTGGTTGGTTAGTTAGTTAGATATTCGAGGTTCCAATTTTATGGCAACGGGTCGTCCCCATTATGATCCATTCCCGTGCCAGCGAATATCACACAAAATGCTCCCCACTTTCCAATGTGAAAAGTGGAATAGACAGGAGTCTCGGCAATCCAACAGCCCGCACAGGTACACTGTGCATAATGCCGCCGTCAAAATGTCAACACAAAATTCATCCACGAATACCACAGTTCATTCGTTGATGGACTCGACAGTCATTAGAAATACCTCATTGACCCGGATTTCTCACATGGCTTGGTCTCTTACCACAGGGCAACCCACCGAAAGTGTCACACAAAGCACGAACTCCGCAGCTTCGGCGCCGACTCCCAGGAGTGGCCCGAAAAATGCACTCGTGAACCGAAAGGGCAAAACAGTCAATACAGCAACCGCCGGCGCCATTGTTCCGAACATGCAGTTCACTGTACAGGACAGATGTAAAAGCATTCCACGCGAATTTCACAGCTCACAATATCGCCCACGCACTCGGTAGCAGAGCGACGGAACCATGTACTACCAGTCCAACATGAGGAAAATGCGATTGCATACCGTAGCAACAAGCATAAACGCGCCATAGGCCTTATCGGCTCAACGCCTAATTTCTGATGTATCAGTGAAAGCGTCTTCAAGTTGCTTTTGGAATTCAAATCACTTATCATTATCGAGGGTGTTACAAACATTAATCCTGGGGCTAGATTTGTGTTTAGCTGTGTAGATTCTCTTTGATCTCAGTCTGTGGGATGTAGGATTCAATATATGAGAATATTTGCTACGTTTGTCTAGGGGATGAGATGAATTTACATTCTCACTCACTTCTATAAAGCAAGGCTATCAGGGAAATTTACCACATATACAAGGGAAAAACAATTCACTCCTTTTGACAATGGTATCTATGTGTATGTATCCCCTCTCCCTCGATCACCTTTTGAATTTGATATAGTCTCAGAGAACATTGATTATTTACAACATATAGTACAACCACTGTTGAACAAACATCAACATGCAATTGACGTAAACATCACCATTGGGTCAAACATGCTCACCAGGAATTACATCAAGATCTGGAGTAACTATATAGTTGTATTAACAGTATTGAGGTTGGAAAGTTTATAGGATGATATGTAATATCATAAACAAATACAAATGTGATAACCCCATGTATCCCAACAAATAGTCGGTCTCTCTGGCTGTGGGGTTACAAAACTTTCTCTCTGTAATCCCGTTTATCACGCAGAGTCTCGTAGCGGAGCGAGAGCTGAGGCGGTTCGACCCCCTCTCGTGACTTGCGGGATACTGAGCCGGCCGCTCAGAAAGCAATGGCAAACTACTGCCTAAAGATAAACATACAGCTGAAAGATGCTGGTGTTGACAGCTAAGTCCTGTAAAGGATATGCTTAACAAAAAAACAAAAAAACAAAAAAACAAAAAAAAAAAAAAAATCCCAACAAATAATGCAACTAATACTAAAACAACACACCCTGTTTGGTTCCCAAAATTTGACAAAATCCACAGATTCATAAACCAATGACATATGTCAAAGAAACCAAATAAAACATCACAAATTCATAACTCAATCACTAGACTAATTAATCAGTCATATTCTCTCTTTTACTCTTCTGTTCTGTTGATAGGTATTCCTCTCCAAGGCAAGGCAGATTATACCACCATTATCCAGGGACCAAAAGAATGCACACAATTGTGTCCCACCCATCTAATATACATTGCCAATTTGGCTATAGAAGACATTATAATCCCCATTATCATGGGAACGAATAAAGAACACTCTTGTGCTAATGGGCTCTCTGTCCTAGTGTAGCTGAGGCCTAGGTCAGTCAAACTTTCAAGAGTTCATCTACAAACTAGGCAGAAGGTATTCCCTACATCATCGAATACAATGAAAAAGATAACGACCGTCCAGCATCTCTGTTTTTTAATCAGACTCTCATATTTTTCCCACAAGGCTTTTTACACACACCAAGTCTAGGGTCGATAAGACATCCCACACTTGGTGATAATGCAAACAGGCCGATCTGGGACCAGCAAAGAGCCATCCTTTGATGTCTCTAATCCAGTGTAAGAACAAACAATACTGAGAGTCACTCATTTGTATCTTCTGGGACTATGTCCAAACTGGTCTGCACAAGCATGGAACAGAAGAAGAATAATTCCAGCACACAAACTGTGAGTCGCAATGCAGTTGGAGGATTCCTTCTGATGCATGTCTATAAACATTGACTCCTCTTACTTTTCTCATAATGTCTTCCCAATGGTGTTCATATTTACGACCTAGTGTTGAGCTTGCCTGCACATGACTTGTGTCGAAGGGTTATTCATTATTGAATATGAAACTGGGCATCCAACACGCAGTCGGGGGGTTCTTACTGCTGTTAGTTTTGTTCAAACTTGGACTATCCTGCAGTTTCTTTAACCTAGCTGATTGATGGTGCATCAGGCGGTACCTCCCAAACGGAAAAGGCGAGTAATACTACTGTAGCATAACGCAACCAACATTATTCATTTACCAACACCTGCCGCAAAAAGAGGAAACAACATTAAAAGAAATTGACTTCACAACCGCAAATGGAGACTAGGACTTAAAACTTAACATCGAAACTGGAACTGCATAAGTGACAGATGACGTGGATTCTTAGAAAAATTGCATCAGACAAAGCTCGGAAGACCATTGGACGAAAAGGGACATGTGACCCGCTTTCGCGCCAAAGTATAATTAGCATATGTTACTATTTCATCAGAAATGTTAATAAGCCCGCACTCTTTTCTGAAACCCGCCTCATAAACAGATGTGAGAAGATTGTGTGACCAAAATTTTCAATAGGGAAAGCAAAATGTCTGGATCCTAGTGATCTTGGTGGCTACATACCAACAACCACCCAACACATCAGCAAACTAACCACCTAAATCAGACCTGAGAGAGGGAAGCCGAGAGAAAGAGATGAACCACAAGTGAGATGGAGGATGACTTGGCTATGAGCAGAGTATGGGGAGGCCTTCAGAGGAGCTATACGGGCAGACCTGAAGTGGATCCATCAGTCAATGGACCCTGGCTTGCCTAATCTTCCAGTCACCAGGTTACCTTTCTAAATTGGTACACACCACACCCAATTTCAGGAAAACTGATATTTAATTGTTGAGTCATCACCATCACACTTAATATGTACAACATCAAAATGTTTACTATGTTTCACACTTGTTGACATCTCATATATTGATGCTTGATTGATTGTCTGGGACAATGGTCCAATGTGCAACTTTTCTATTATCTTGTGTAAATCACAATAGAGATGTATGTACTGGCCAGAAGGCTCAGGCCCAGTCAATAAATGATTAACATGAATTGACCTTCTGTTAATTTATCAGTTCAAACCTATCTGTGAGTCAACAACTTCTTTGTACATCATGTTGTCAGAATCTAATGTGATTGATTATGTGTTTGATTGTTTAAAAATACATTAACTCATATTACATTACATTGGCACCTTGCCGTCTTGACAGACGATAGTGTGTGCTTTAAAAAGGCATAACTTTTAACTATGGCGGTAGCGAGTGTGACTGATAAGGCCAATTTGCGCTGTAAATGTCCGTTCACAGTGGGTGCATGTGAACACGTGGTCATTTCCACCATCATGCACCATCTTACGTCTCAAACGCTTGGTGTGTGACTTTTCTGCAATAATTTTCTCCTTTGACTTTATTCCATTTCTGATATTTGCCCTCCATGCAACACGCTCAGCGGCGACTTGCTCCCAATGTGCATTATCAATGCCTGTATCAATCATGTCCCGCTTACACACATCTTTGTATCGTAGTAGAGGCCGACCCTGAGATCTCTTACCCATCTGTAATTCACCAAAAAAGATATCCTTTGGTATTCTACCATCATCCATCCTCCTAAGATGTCCTATCCATCTAAGTCTACGAAGACTGAACATGGAATAAATGAATAAAATAATTAACTCATAATGACTTAATAAAATGGGGATAGAAGACTCTAGATCTATCAACTGCTCAACATCCATGTTTTCTTCATCTAAATCAGGCTGAGAAAATTCTCCAGACTTTCCTCAGATTTGATAACCAATAAGGGGGGCTCCAGAGCTATAAGAATCCTTGGAGAAGGGGCAGATTCCCAGTTAGTAATTACCATTCTCACCAGGGCCATAATCTATATCTCCTAGACATACTTAATAGAACGAGGCCTGCATATAACTCAAGGTTCATATTCTGGGGTTATTGAAGATAGAAGAGGATGGGGCTCTACTTCTTTTGTTAGAGATGGGGCATGCACTACAGTGATCTCCCACTCCCTTCAAAAATATATGACATATTGTCGGCTACGTCCTGGATGGTTCCCATATATTAACCTTTAAACAATTACATAAAACATTAACACAATTATCCTTAGATTTTGAACATTGTCATTTTCTTATATTGATTGACAGCCACATGATATGAAGGACATTTACAGATAAATAAGAGTAGGTGACTGATTATTACTCCTGGAGAAGGGGGCCATGTTCCAATAGGCTTATACTTCAGAAAGAGGTGCTCCAGGTGAAATATATAGAGTGTGTCTACTATACCAACACTACTTCTCTTCCAGAGAAGGTGTTCTTTTCCTGTGGAGTCTGAACTTAACAGCATTTCATCAACCACCGGAAAATCTTATCCGTTGGGAAAACTCTGTCTAATTTCAGATTCTTTTCTTTACTAGGAATTAAATCTGGTTATTTGAGTGCCTGCTGCCTTTGGCTTTTCCAGCATTGACAGACAGACATAACATAGGGTGTTTTTAATATTGCATATGCTCTGTTGTATATTTGCAGATCAGGGACTGACAGGCTTACGCGGATCAGACTAACTGCAATTATATTTTTGGCAGAACAAAGCAATAAATTATAGACATGGCGGAAACTGCAAAGTTTAGAGCCCAAATAACAGAAACAGGTAGGGAATGCGGGTTAGATGGCCTTGAGCTAGCTAACTATGTTTCAGATGCATTCGACAAAAGAGAAAGACTGCAAGCGGAATTGGCTCTCAAAGAAAAACAGCTTCAGACTGAATTGGCTGAGAGGGAAAAACAGCTTCAGGCTGAATTGGATGAGAGGGAAAAACAGTTTCAAGCAGAATTGGAGGAGAAAGAGAAACGATTTCAGGCAGAATTGGAGGAGAAAGAGAAACGACTACAGTCTGAAATGGAAGATAAGGAGAGAGAGAGAGAGCGTCAACACCAACTGGAGTTGAGGAGAATGGAGATTGAAGTGGAGATCCGGAGAATAGAGAAAGGGAGTGGTCCTACACCCTCAACCTCATCAGGATCGCCAGTGACAGAACCACCTCACGTCTCTCAACTTAATTCAGGAGCTATGTCATTTCCTCTAGAACCCTTTAATGAACAGACTGACCACATCGAAGGATTTTTATCACGCTTCGAGGCAATGGCTGTCAGCTGTGGGCTTGAAGAAAGTAGATGGGCGACGAAGTTAGCGCAGGCCTTAAGATCCACGGCGTATGATGTGTTCTCAAGACTCACTAGAGAGGAACAACAGAACTACACAACACTTAAGACGGCACTCCTGAACCGATTCGAAGTGGACGCCGAATCTTATAAACTCAGGTTCAAAGCCGCAAGGAAGGAACTGGGTGAGAGTTACGCACAACTAGTCGAAAGACTGAAGTCATACATACAAAGATGGACTTGCTCGGGAGGATTTGAGGAAAATTATGAAGGACTCCGTGAAATGATTATCATTGATCAGATCAAGGGGAAAATGCAGAACGAAATGAAGGCATTCTTAACCCAAAACGGGGCTGACCGCCTGGAAACTATAATCATCCTGGCAGAGAGAGTTGAGAAATCTCAGAAGGAGATGGGAGGAAAGGGACGTTCGAACAACACTCCCTCTCAAAACAAAACTCCACAGCCAAAAGAGGGTGAAAACACTGTAGCCACCGGGAAAAAGGGGAAATCCCCCCCAAAAAAAACACTCAAAACTCAGTCCAAACAGCGCCGAAGGAGGACAAACCATTCTGTGCCCATTGCAAAATTAGAGGTCACACATTTCAGAATTGCAGGAAGAAGCCACCTCCACACACAGCGGCATGTTTGGCCAACCGAAAAGAGAAAAAAGTGAGCACTGGTGAAACGTCCAAACAGACACCTCATCAAGACACATCATCTCGTATTCCGGTTGTAGAATCCATCTTGCTAAATGGATTCAAAACGACCTGTTTATATGATACTGGATTATCATATGACTGTGTTGTCTCATCATCCTTAGTTCACCCTGAACAGGTGACAGAGGAAATAGTGGAATTACAGGGACCACTGAAGAGTTCAACAAATATGTCTCTTCCAGTGGCAAAAGTGAACATAGCCTCGCGGTATGTCACTGGGACGATCAAGGCAGCAATCTTGGACGATCCGATATATCCTGTAATCCTCGGCTGTAGATTTATCGTTCTAGGAGAATCTGTTCAACCTGTGGCGATGGCGACCATGACCACTCGATCCCAGGCAACAAAAACTCCAGAAATAACTACTCCAATCCCTCAAACGGAGGAACTGAAGAGGGCACAAGAAGCCGACAGCACTTTGGAACCCTGCTTCAGAAAACTGCCAAAATCACATTTACCTCTACGTAAAGGTGATCTGTTCATGAAGTCAGCACTTCTTTACAGAAAAGCAGGACGAGCTGGACAAGAGTTTAATCAACTTGTTGTACCAACTCAATACAGGACTCAGATCTTAGAGATTGGTCATAGTCTACCATTCAGTGGGCACATGGGTATCAACGCTACTACACAGCGGATTACCACTCACTACTTTTGGCCAGGGATGAATTCAGACATACAACGGTTTGTAAAATCATGCCCACAGTGTCAGAAAGTATCACCAAAACACCGAACACCACCGGCAATGTTGGGTGAATCGCCAATCACTGGAATTCCATTTGAGAAAGTGGCTGTAGACATAATCGGACCTCTCTCAGCAACGAAGAGGCGAAACCGATTCATATTAACGCTTGTGGACACAACAACCATGTGGGCCGAAGCAGTTCCTATGCCCAGCTGTGACTCCAAACACGTCGCTGATGCATTATTAGGAATATTCACACGTCTAGGATTCCCACAAAGGATCTTGACGGACAACGGTTCACAGTTTCGTGGTAAGCTCATGGAAGAGACCTTCAGACTTTTTCATGCACGCCATATCTTCAGTTCACCATATCACCCTCAGTCAAATGGACTTGTGGAAAGGTGGAACGGGACATTGATTAGTATCCTGCGCAAAATTGCCCAGGAGAAGACAGAGGACTGGGACTTGTATTTACCCGCAGCTTTATTCGCTTACAGGGAAGTACCCCATCACTCAACAGGTTTTGCTCCAGCCACACTGTTGTTTGGACGACCGATCAAAGGACCCCTTGAGGCGTTACTGCGAACGTGGACTGATAATACTACAGATGATACAGTCGTGACTGCATCTACATATGTTGCCGAGTTGAAAAATCGTTTACAACACAGTTGGAAACAAGCGAATGTCAATCTACGTCAAGCCAGACGAAGAATTGCTCGTAACTTCAACCGCAAGGCAAAGGATAGAGAGTTAGAGGTAGGAGAGAAGGTGATGTTGCTGCTTCCAACCAGTCAGAATAAGCTGCAAATAGGATGGAGATGACCTTATGTAGTGACGGAGAAGATCTCGCGTACCAACTACAGAATTTCAGTCAAAGGCAAGATGAAAGTATTTCACATAAACCTCTTGAAGAAATATCATGAAAGACCCTCAACCACCGAACCTGCACATCTGATGGCCATGAGTGTGGCTACTGAAGTCGAAGAAGGATCAACAATGGGAGTCGAGTGCCAACTGCAAGCCAAAGAGACCTTTAAGGATGTGGAAATCAATCCCAACTTAACAAAGGATCAGAAAAAGCAGATTAGGGAACTTATGGCAAAATATGCAGAAGTACTTACTGATAAGCCAGGAAGAACTGATTTGGAGGAATTTGACATGAAGTTGAATGACACAGTGCCTGTGCGAGTCAAGACTTACCCAGTTCCTTATGCAAAGCAAAAGACTTTAGAGGAAGAAATACAACAGCTGCTCACCGCAGGAATAATCTCACCATCTGAATCACCTTACAGTGCTAGCGTCGTCTTATTGAGAAAGCCAAGTGGAGAACATAGATTGTGCATCGATTATCGACAGCTCAATGCTATAACTGAATTCCAAGCAGAACCTCTGCCTGATCAGAATAAACTCTTCACAGCACTCAACCGAGCTAAGTACTTTACTAGGATTGATCTCAGTAAGGGATATTACCAGATTCCTGTAAAACCGGAAGTTAGACCATGGTTAGCTTTCAGCACGCCTGGAGGACACTATGAGTTCAACGCTCTTCCATTCGGATTAAGTAATGCTCCCAGCGTTTTTACACGTATGATGAGAAAATTACTTGACCCACTACAGCATCCAGACATCAGTCACTTCATGGATGACATCCTGATCGCCACTGAAACATTTGAAGAGCATGTAGAAACACTGCATCTTTTGTTCAGGCGCCTCAGAGAAACTGGATTGACGGCTAGACCAAAGAAGTGTCAGATAAGATTCCAAGAATTGGACTTTCTAGGTCATAAGATATCTCATGGACTGATAACTCCACAAGAGGGAAATGTGGACAAACTCCAGAGAGCACCTCGTCAAAAAACAAAGAAGTATGTAAGATCATTTGTATCCTTATGTGGATTCTATCAAAAATACATCAAGGACTTCAATACTCTGTCAGCACCTTTAACGGATCTTACCAAAAAGGGGAAACCAGAGAAAGTCACTTGGTCAGCTGACTGTGAGAGAGCTTTCACAGCACTAAAGCAGGCATTAACTGCTCATCCAGTCTTACATCTACCAGACCTCGACCAACCATTTGTGCTGCGCACCGATGCCAGTAACATAGGAATTGGGGCAACGTTGTTGCAGAGAAAGGGAGATGTACCATCAGAGCTATTCCCTGTAGCCTATGCTAGCAGGAAATTGAATGCAGCAGAGAGAAATTACAGTACTATCGAGAGAGAATGTCTTGCGCTCGTATGGAGTGTACAGAAATTTCAAGCATACCTATGTGGCAAACATTTCACAGTGCAATGTGACCATCAACCACTCAGGTTTCTCGCAGCATCTAAGACTCTGAATGCCCGACTTATGAGGTGGTCGCTGCTTCTTCAACCTTACTCGTTCCAGGTTGAGTATGTTCCTGGGAAAATGAATGTGGGAGCGGACTTCCTGAGTCGACACCCAGTGCCTGATGAACCAGGTCAATCAGATGCAGAAGAGAATACAGGGGAGGAAAAATGGGAACAGCTTGATAACTGAAAATGTTGGAAACATAGTTCCATACCATAGAACAATCTGGAGTGGGGCCATGTAGCATAACGCAACCAACATTATTCATTTACCAACACCTGCCGCAAAAAGAGGAAACAACATTAAAAGAAATTGACTTCACAACCGCAAATGGAGACTAGGACTTAAAACTTAACATCGAAACTGAACTGCATAAGTGACAGATGACGTGGATTCTTAGAAAAATTGCATCAGACAAAGCTCGGAAGACCATTGGTGGCTACATACCAACAACCACCCAACACATCAGCAAACTAACCACCTAAATCAGACCTGAGAGAGGGAAGCCGAGAGAAAGAGATGAACCACAAGTGAGATGGAGGATGACTTGGCTATGAGCAGAGTATGGGGAGGCCTTCAGAGGAGCTATACGGGCAGACCTGAAGTGGATCCATCAGTCAATAGACCCTGGCTTGCCTAATCTTCCAGTCACCAGGTTACCTTTCTAAATTGGTACACACCACACCCAATTTCAGGAAAACTGATATTTAATTGTTGAGTCATCACCATCACACTTAATATGTACAACATCAAAATGTTTACTATGTTTCACACTTGTTGACATCTCATATATTGATGCTTGATTGATTGTCTGGGACAATGGTCCAATGTGCAACTTTTCTATTATCTTGTGTAAATCACAATAGAGATGTATGTACTGGCCAGAAGGCTCAGGCCCAGTCAATAAATGATTAACATGAATTGACCTTCTGTTAATTTATCAGTTCAAACCTATCTGTGAGTCAACAACTTCTTTGTACATCATGTTGTCAGAATCTAATGTGATTGATTATGTGTTTGATTGTTTAAAAATACATTAACTCATAATGACTTAATAAAATGGGGATAGAAGACTCTAGATCTATCAACTGCTCAACATCCATGTTTTCTTCATCTAAATCAGGCTGAGAAAATTCTCCAGACTTTCCTCAGATTTAATAACCAATAAGGGGGCTCCAGAGCTATAAGAATCCTTGGAGAAGGGGCAGATTCCCAGTTAGTAATTACCATTCTCACCAGGGCCATAATCTATATCTCCTAGACATACTTAATGGAACGAGGCCTGCATATAACTCAAGGTTCATATTCTGGGGTTATTGAAGATAGAAGAGGATGGGGCTCTACTTCTTTTGTTAGAGATGGGGCATGCACTACAGTGATCTCCCACTCCCTTCAAAAATATATGACAACTACTAATACCTTAGTATCTGTGTACTGTGTATATCCGTTTGTCTTGGTAGGTATTTTCATAAGGAAGGCCGTCCTGGAGTAACCCGACAGAAGTTGGAATGTATCAATAGCTTTTGGCTAATCATCCTCGAACTCGTCTATTGCTGACAAAGGCAGCTAATAGGTTCAGCAGTCAACATTGTTTTCTAGGTCCAGACTGCATGGATGAGGTAATATCTTCCTTTACTACTCAAAAAGAGGCTGTTTACCCAGGTTTCTGTTCGGTAGGAACGTCCTAACCACCACCTGCCTTTCTAGAGCTGGGAATGACAAAATAACACATTCCAAACCATCAATACAAACTCATGTCGTGGTAATCCTTAATACAACATAAATCACGGAAACAAAGAGGAATAAGAATGGAGGGTATTTCCATTTTCCATCCCTCGTCTCTGAAGGTGGAGTTTAATCTAACTCCAAAAGTGAGTAGGGTATCTTCTCACTTCTCATTCTATTATGGGATTGCTACTGGGTCTTTCTGATGATTTAAAGACATCCTAACTCTGCAAACATCTTGATATTATACCTGCCATAACATGACAAGGATCTCTGAGACATAGGCCTTTTGTCCAGAATTCCCCATCTCCTTTCCATAGCTGCAAACAGCATTAGGCCCAAAGCCAACGACCATACCAGTCAAAATTCTCTTCTTGATGTACAAACGTACACAAGACTTCTTAATCATCATCATCATCATCATCATCATCATCATCATCATCATCATCATCATCATCATCATCATCATCATCATCATGTTCCCTCTGGGGTAGCATTAAAATGTACACTCTAACAGTAAAAGTAACAATTACGAACATAATATATTAATCTCATAACAGAGAAAACATGTCAATCCTTCATATAATGATAATAATTATACAGGGGCCATTCTTGGGATATTTCTTCTCACTCATCAACCATAAGACCAGAGCAGATGGTCCTCTTCCCACCTGCCTATAGAAGCATGGGATTAATTAACGCCGTTATATAACTCACCAATTGCTGCTAACATAAGAAGTATCCTGACTGGGGATTACCTTCTGCAGCATGGCAAGCATTCTGAACGTTGTTGGCGAATTCATGAACATAAATATTCGCCCAGGCACCAATAACAATGATGTAATGTGGACTGGAGTCACGTCCTGCATGACATTGAAATGTGTACATCGTGCGTTTTTCTTTCTTTACTCTTGAGATTATACTCATCAAACATAGCATTTTGCTTGCATATTTATGAAAGAATTACATGTCCATCACACATGTTGTGTGGTTACTAATATGTAAACAAGAAGAAGTACCGTAGTGCCATGTTACAGGTTAGCAGAACTATTTCTCCAACATGAACTTATGTCTATAAGATGCGTTAATAGTACTATTTTTCCGCATAGAAAAAAGACTCATGAAATGCACTTAAAGTGAACATAGAACATTTGCAGATTGATATGCATTGATAGTGAGATAGCTTCACAACGCATATAATAAGTTACACATAGGAATTGAAACTGTATGCATAGGAGAATCGGCAGGGAGACAAAGATGTCTGTTCAGTAGAAAGCAATCACTCAGGCCATCGTTTCACATGAATTGTTAATCTGTTTTCACAATTCATATTTAAGCACAATGGTACATGCAGCTTAAAGACGTGGCTATACATTCATAATGCGTTAATAAACGTACCTAGGCTCCAGAGCGTGACATTTTTGGGGCTAAACTACCCTCCCAAGCGAGAGGCGACATGTCTTTCGACCGTTCCAGATGGCAAGTGTCTACTAACGCCTTGCTAATTTAAGCGGCAATGTCTTGGCCGGGTACTCGACCAATCATTTAGCTTGCATTTTAACTAAGGCCATATTTATGACGTCATCCAGACTAAGTCTAGTGCGTTTCAATCCAAGGCGTGGTAGCAAAGGAGTCAATTCATAGGAAACTGTAAGGACGCCAGATATTTCTATCACACAGCCTAACTCTTGCAACAAAGCATGATCCGTATCACAGTCAGCACTGTGGTAACTTCGAGTTAATGATGTTTGGTTCAGATGGTGATTCCGTGTGATGATGAAGTCCAGCTAATGCAAATGGCCGGATCTTGGATATTTCCATATGACCTTATGCAGCTCTTTTGTTTCAAAGAAGGAGTTTGTAATACATAGGTCATTTCTAGTGCAATGCTCCAACAGCCTTTGCTAATTTTCTTTCATGTAACCGATGTTGTATTTTCCAAGGCACACTGGCCATGACCTCGAGTCCTTGCCCACACGAGCATTGAAATCAATGAAAATATAAATGTAGTCGGATTTTGGAACTGCCTTAATCACAGAGTCTAGCTCCTCATAGAACGAATCCTTCACATCATCAGAGGAAGCAAGTGTCGTTGCATATGCAGTGATAATGGTGGCGAAACCACAACAGGTTGCCAAGCGCAGGGATAATAGTCTTTCATTACTTCCAGCTCGAATTTCAATCATTCACAGTAGCGAATTCGTCACCGCAAAGCCCACACCATGTTGTCTTTTTTCTGCCTGCCATCTGCCCTTCCCCAAAAAAGTGTAATCGTCTTCCCTGAGTGACCCTTCCTCGGCGAGGCAAGTCTCCTGCAGGCTAGCAATATCAGTTTTAAGACGATTGAGTTCGGCATCAATCACAGCCATTTTTCTCACATCGTCAATATTCGTCAGATAAGTGGAAAATCCTGGACACATGGTTCTTATGTTCCAGGTTGCAAGCCGTAGCTTGATGTTTCTATTTTTTAAAATTTTTATTAGTGTCTTGTGCATTGGTTTAACAGCCTAAGATTAAGATTTTGTCCTAGCCCCAAGCACCCATTGAAGCAGGCAAGCTGTGGCGGATCAACACCCAATTGGCTGGGGGTTGCCCACCTTAAGGTGGGCGGCAGCTGAACAGTGACACCTGTAGGTGACTCCCACCGTTAAAGGCAACCCGTGGCGCACCATGTCTACGCCAATTGACTAGGACTTATAACCAGTAACAGTTGCCTCTTGCTTTGATTCCGAGACAAGTTAATACCAGGGATGGAGTTATTGCCTCTCCATAGCACAAAGCCTGGGCTAAAATATAGAGACCATGTGTTGCCCTTGCAGCATGATCCCTCTCTCGGCCTGCCTAGTTTACTTCAGAGATTCAGAAACACGTTAAAGAATTAGACAGAGATAGAGGATACCTAAGTTTCTAAGTATTCCCGAGCGCCCGTCGACTAACAGAAGACGGGGTTAAGAGGGCGGACGGGCTGGCGGACGGGCGGGCGCGCGGACAGACAGACAGACAGACAGACAGACGGATGGATGGATGGATGGATGGATTGAAGGATGGATGGATGGATGGATAACTGACAAACAGACAGATAGACCAATAGAGACAGACAGACAGACAGACAGACAGACAGACGGACGGACGGACGGACGGACGGACGGACGGACGGACGGATAAATGCATGGATAGAAGGATGAATCAGACCTTCAGATAGCTATATAGGGCTGTCTGTCTGTCTGTCTGTCTGCCTGCCTGCCTGCATGCCTGCGTGCTTGCGTGCGTGTGTGTGTGTGTGTGTGTGTGTGTGTGTGTGTGTGTGTGTGTGTGTGTGTGTGTGTGTGTGTTCCAGACACAGTATTTCTTGTTCATTACTTAGCTAGAAAGATATGATTTAACATTTGTATGCTTCAATACATCCCCCACCACCTGATATTTCATCACGAAAGGACACACATGAATGCGTTGTTTGTCTCTGAGATCTATAATCATTATGGAGTGTTCTAAGTGTTGAATAGCTTTCAGCACACTGGAACACGGAAGCTTGTTTCCTGGATTTCCTATTCTTAAATTTTTCTTTGTCATCCCGTCTTCACGAATGACTCTGACATTTATAGTTTTTACAGATAAATACTTTGATTTATCAGTCGCTGAGGAACTCTTAGACTACCGAAGCAACCAGAGAAATAATATGGCATCACTTGGCACTCAGGGTTGACGTGAACGAGAAGAGAAAATTAGACGCTTACTAGAGAAAAGATGACATGAAGTATATAGCAGACCAGCATAATCAGTTTTAAATGGCGGAATTGCTGCAATTAAGGAACGTGAATTTAAAAACAAAAGTTACTTGCATATTACTTGCACAGGATGTTCTTCTTCTTCTTTCGTTCGCTTGAAATATGTCTATAACTGCAATGTTGTCTCTTGTATGAATCTAACAGTCTTTTTTAGTTCACTCAGCGGCCAGAAGGTTCGCCTGGATATGTTGTAGTTTCGGCAGTCCTGGAGTATGTGCTCTGCTGTCTGCGACGCCAAACCACATGTGCACATGGCTGAGTCACCAATCTTGAATTTTGTATACATGTGGTTGCGTAATCTATTGTGTCTTGTTCTGGGGCGCATAATAATGACCTGTTCTGGTCTGTCCATAACGTGGTAGTCGTCTTGAGTAGGGTTTGGTGGCCTTCTGACTGATTTGATCACTCTTTTCTTTTGGTGGAATGTAATGGGCACATCAGGCTGTTCTTCATTTGCTCATTCCTTAGCCAATCGATCAGCTCTGTCGTTTCCGGATGTCGCAGTCAACACCAGCAGTTTTTGCTGTTGTGATCTCTTTTCAAGTTTACGTTCAGTAGTTTACCGTTGCTTTCTGAATATGTCTATCACTTAATTGTTCACAATTAGATTTCACTAAAACTATTTATGTACATAACAAATACGTCTGATCTCTTTCGAACTATAACCCTGAGTGTCCCGTCTTTTATTTAATCTTTTTTGTGCCCGCTCCCTTTCAACTTGATGTTTCCCTAGCGGCTGGCTGTCGCGCGATAGTTCTGATCTGAACTCTATCTTTAATCTTTTCTTTCTTAGTTAACTGTTCTTTTGTTCTGGTTGTCTATTAACTCTAATAGTATTTTGTTTTAACTCCTAGACCTGGATAGTGTCTGACCTACATTTATAAACACATTTACGTATATATACACACATACATTAAAGTATGTGAGACTCGTTTTACTTGTTGTGTTGTGCTTATTCGTCTTATTCTGTTTTTATACAAACCCTGGTATCAGCTTGACAGCAGTCAAACTCTGTTTTCTATAACTTTGTAGCCGTATATGCATGTTTTAAGAGTAATTTGTCATCATCATGTGAAATGCCGATAAGCGTGGACGGCCATGTTTCGCTATCTCACACGATCATCAGATTCGTGGATCAGTTGCCATCCCGATATTCATTTCTCTGCCTTCCCTTTGTTCTTATCCCCTTAGTTTTGCCAGTTGTCTCAAAGTTCTCTAGTTTATTTCTTCTCGTAATATGCCAAAAACATTATGCCTGTCTGCTTCTAATTTATCTAATCAGTTTATGTTTTTAATTTGCTTTTTGTAGGACTTCCTCAATGGCTTTTCAGCGTATCTATGATATACTTTAAATTTTCGTCATTCTTTCTCGATTTCTTATGATATATGTTTGTTTCAGACGATAGCAGTAGAGTTCCGGACATTTCAAAAGACTATTTCACTGTAACTATCCATAGCATACTAATAGAGAGACCAACAGACAGACAGACAGACAGGCAGGCGGGCGGGCGGGCGGACGTTAAGACGGGCGGACGGATAAACAGGATAGACAGGATCGTCTTGGATTCGAACCTGTCACCTCCAAATAACGAGGGCACCTCGCTGCAGGAACAAGTGAACCTCAAAGCATGACCAATTATATACATCACACATACTATGCCACGTTACCACCTTTACAAACACACTTTACCCCTCGATCAATCAATCAATCAATCAGGTGCCATCTCCGCAATGAAGGTTGACTGCAATGAATCTCCAACACTGTCTGTCTGTACATTCTGTCAGGCAGATGTTCTTCCATCCCTTGATGTTATCCTGCAACTTGTATCGTTATCTACCTCATGCTCGCTTGCCCTCAACCTTGCCTTCCAGTATGGTTTTTGTAAGAGTATCATGTCTTTTAAATTGACCAAAATATTTCACTTGTCTCCTCTTTATTTCTTTCATCAACTCTCTCTTCATTTCCAGTTTTTCTAGGACCTCAGCATTTAATTATTTTTGTTTCCATGAAATACGACCTATCCGTCTGTATATCCACATCTCCAGGGCTTCTAGTTGCTTGTTCAATGTCCAGGCTTCCGAGCCATATAGTAGCGTTGAAAATACGTAGCATTAGACAATTCTCATTTTTAATGCATTATTAATCTCTCTAGATGTTAATACTGATTTCATGCCGTTGAAAACATTTTTGGCTATTCCTATTCTCTTTTTGATTTCCATTTCACTTCTGCCATCATCTGCTATTATATGTCCAAGATAAGAGAAACTTGTTACTTGTTCTAGTATCTGCCAGTTTACTGTGATGTTCATTGATAACCTTTCCTTTTCACTGTTAATTATAATAGTTTTTGTATTTTGGATGTTAAAATCTAAGCCACATTCTGCACTGTGCCTGTTTACTTCTTCCACTAGGTCTTGTAACTAGTGCTCACTTTTTGCTAGCAACACGGTATCGTCAGCATATCTAAGATTGTTTATGATTCTTCCATTGATGCTGAGTCCAGGCATTTCAGCTTGTTAAAACATTATTTCTGTGTATAGGTTGAACAGGCTTGGGGACAGTACACATCCTCTTTTTATAACAAGTTCCGCATCATTGGAATCCAGAACTGCTACACTTGATGCAATTTAGTACGGCCGCACTGAATCAAGCTTTTATGATGTCTCTACAATACAGACCTGTAAGATAGGATATGTATTAAACACTGAGCCCTATACGCAATATACCAGGAAAAGAGCTTCCACTTGAACTTTAATTGCTTACTGTTTAGCGTTTTATCTCCCGTGTGGGATACCCAACTTTAAACAGGAACATTGACTTGTATAGTCATTTATTCATTCTTTCGGATAGCAGCTGGTTACATAGCTTGCGAAGTAGTTCGAGCTAATTAATTGTTGTATGTTCATACGCTTTAATTCTTTTTGTTCTGTATTTGCACTATACTTGTTGGTCTCATTAGTTATATCGTTATAATATTGTCATTTACATATCGATTTCTATTACTGGTATTTTGTAAGTTAATGCAATTGAGTATTTTTATGATCTTGTATTTTTACCTAATTTTGACTAATTTACACTTACTTCTTGGGTGAAATGTCTGAGAAGTGTCAACATTGGCTCAATAAATCAGGAATACGTTTTGGACACTTAAACATATGCAACTTATTCAACAAGCTGCCAGAGTTATCTTCTATTCTTAATCAAAATTTTCATGTATTCGGCCTTAGTGAAAGTAGGCTAAATGAAAACATTTCAGGCGAGGACATCTGTATTAAAGGGTACACTATTTTTAGAAGAGATCCCTGTAGGAAACAAGAGACAGGCATAGTAGCCTATGTTTCTAATCTACTAAATGTTCACCGTAGGCTAGACTTTGAAACTGGCGAAATAGAATGTATTTGGTTGGAGTTAAAACTTCGAAACCGCACACCCCTGATAATTGGCTACCTCTATCGAAATCCCAGGGCTGGACACAATTGGTACGAAAAACTTCACTACCATGATGGATGTGGTTTTCGCTTCCGGGAAGGAAATTATACTACTCGAAGACTTTAACATGGACACCAACAAATCCCATTTAATTTGGGGAAATATAATTGCATCATACAACTTCCAACAAATAGTAAAACAAGATACTAGAGTAACAAACTCATCTTCAACACTTATAGATTACATTTATGTAACTTGCTCGGACAACATCATAGAATGCACCGTGCCCAATTGTGCAATGAGCGATCACTACCCAATATGCTGCACATGGTCTAAAAAAGAAATTAAAACTCTTAAACATAAACACATAACTGTAAAATATAGAAGCTACAAAAATTTCAACCAAAACGCATTTTTACAGGACTTGCTCAGTTCACCTCTAAACAATGTTTATCACCTTCCAGACCCGGATGATGCTCTGGAATCCTGGATGAAGATCTTTATTGATGTGTTTGATAGACATGTGCCAATCAAGGAATTTCGAGTAAAACATCCCGTCAAACCACCTTGGATCACCCAAGAAATTCTTGAAATTATGAGATACAGAGATAAGGCACATAAAAAGCGGGATCTCAGCACCTACCGTACTCTTAGAAACAAAGTTCAATATACCATACGAAAATAAAAGAAAACTTACTTTAAGAACTTAGTAATGGATAAAACAAATAGTAAGGATATATGGAAGGCAATTAACACCTTGACAAACAAGCATAACTACTCAAATTCATTACCATCAAATCCTATTTCATGCGACCAATTCAGTAACTTTTTTCAGAATGACATAGATCAGTTGAAGGCTACAATACCAAATTCTCCTTGCAACTTATCTTTACTGTCATCGTTTTGCCAGACCAGATGCCCCCGAGATATCCTTTCTGACATACCGCTAATGACAGTCGCTAAAGTATTCACTTACCTCAGTAAACTAAAAAACACAAACTCATCTGGGTTAGATGGAATCAGCAGTCGGATTCTCCGCTGTGCTGCGCCAGTGATCTGTGTATCACTAACCTATGTATATAATCAGTGTCTCACCAAAGGTCACTTTCCATCAGCTCTCAAAATCGCTAAAGTGTATCCTCTCCTTAAATATGGTTCATTGGACAATGGTCTCCCGAACAATTATAGACCCATCTCTTTACTATCATCACTATCTAAACCACTAGAAAAACACATCCATAAGGTAACACTACAGTATTTAGATCGCAACAAGCTTATAGTTGACAGTCAATCAGGATTTCGACCAAAATATTCTTGCCATACGGCCCTAACAAACATGATAGAAAATTGGCACCAGAATATAAATAACAACAATCTATGTGGAGCTGTGTTTATAGATTTCAGAAAAGCATTTGATATGATAGATCATGCCATTTTAACTAAAAAACTAGAGACAATGAAAATTGGCCCTAATGTTGTGACGCTAATAACATCTTTTCTGTCAAACAGAAATCAAGTAGTATCATACAATAAATCTCTGTCCCAAACCACTACCTTCAATACTGGAGTACCGCAAGGCTCTATTCTTGGCCCTCTATTATTCGCCATATATATTAATGATCTACCTTTGCATCTTTCGTCGTCCTGCGATCTATTTGCAGACGACTGTACAGTGTATACAAACGCTGAAAGCAGTAATTTGCTGGAGTCGTCTTTGCAACAAGAATTAAATAATGTAGTTAGGTGGAGCTATGCTAACCGTATGCAAATTAACATCACTAAAACAAAATCTATGTTATTAACAACCAGACAAAGACTTCAGACTCTAAATTCACACAGATCACTTCAACTTCACATCGATAACATGCCAGTAGAAAGTGTAATTGAGCACAAAACATTATGCCTCATCATTGATAGAAACCTAACCTTTAATCCTCACGTTCAAGCGCTCACTAAACAAACAGCGAAAAAAGTAAGCCCAACTCGCCAAAATTAAAAATTTCCTTGATGAGGACACAAGGAAAATATTCTATACGTCACACATACAGACACATTTTGACTACTGCTCTACAATCTGTGACGGTTGTTCCAATTCAAGCACCAAGCGACTTTACTCACTCCAGAAACGGGCCATGAGTTTAATTTATAGCAAACATTTAACTGACAATCCTAGCCTGCATAAACGCCTTCAGTTACTACCACTCCGCAAACGTCTGCTTTTCAATAAGGCCAAACTAATTCACAAAATCCTACATCGGAATGTCCCAAATTACCTTTGGCCATTGTTTGAATGTAATGTTAGACATAGTAAACGATTAAATATATTACACATTCCGAAGCCTAGGATAGACTTATACAAAACAAGCTTAACGTTCTCTGCAGCTCAGCTGTGGAACAATTTTCCACACGAAATAAAAGACATCACCAATCCCTATACATATAATCGCAAATTATTTGAACACTATCTCAGTACGGATTATCTTCCCCCTTAATAATAGAAGTAATAATAATAATAAAACCCTAGTATAACAGCCAGTCCCCTTTTGGTAGGCCAGTATATGCCACATAGCTAATAACAAGTGCCACACCAGTTATTACTATTACTAAGTCGCGTAATATTGATTTTTAATTTTTCCACATGCCTTTATAATGCATATCTTTTATATTGTTGCTGTTTTCAGTTAGCCTTGAATTATGTGTGAATGGTATAATGTATGAAAGAGAGTGATAAAAGGGCAGAATGTTAGTCGGGCCTGCGTGCCCAATTCTTACCCCTTTCAAAATAAGTTTTGTTGTTGTTGTCTATAGGTGACGAATAGTTATTACCGTAGCTAATAGACGCCACTTGTTCCCAGTACAAGTTACTATTAAGTCTGATGTCCTTTCCCCCTCGATCACACAGGCCTGAACACAAACCCTCGACCACCCTACCCACGCCAATTCTCCCACATCTCTTATTCTGTCCTCCAACTCGACCCCGGAATTAGAACATGGCACCTCCAAATAACGACGAAACCTCGCTGCATGAACAATTGTACTTAGAGCCATGGCACCTCAGAGACACCCCCCCCCCCCAATCCCACCATTAATATGCCATTCCGCTGGACACGATCAAAGAAGAAAAACGTCAACAAAGTGCGGAAATAGAAACATAACCCGCCGCACTAACCATTGCACACCACCACCACTAGACTCAACCAAAGAAGAAAATAGTCAATAAAATGCAGAAAAAGAAATATCGCCCGTCGCGCTAACCCTTACAACCTCCAATGGTATGATAAGACACTAAGCCCCGCCAACTACAAACAATAATAGCTGGCATCTTTAATTTTTCAAGTTAAAACAAAAATAATTTTTTTCTAAATTTGTTAAGACCGACCATAATGCTAGACCGACCTCTGCAGGCTACAATTACCATCATTTTTAATTTTCAGTTTATTTTTTTTTTTATATTCACCCGTACATAATATTACTTTTAATTTTTAAAGTTTCATCATCCTCATCATCATAATCATTATTTTCCACTTTTGCCGCCAAGAGACGTGGGGGGGGGGGGGGGGGGTAATTGGCATTCCAGCGCCCGATGGGTGGCACTGGATAATGCCATTCGGTTTCACTATACAATGTCATTGATGTTGTCAATCCGTTTTTTAAAGTTTAACTTTTTAAATACACAAAACCAGAAATAGTTAAGTACCAAAGCGTGCGAGATGTGAAAAATGTGGTGTCGATGTGGACTATCTCTCGCATGAAGTCATATGACCTATATAGGAATATACTCCGTGCTGCTGCACCACATTTAATACCTCAAACGTGCAGACCATGGCTGACATTGTTACATCTACGAGCGCTCATAAAATTGCAAACAAAAATATATTAGTAGCTAGTGAGTACAAATATTTTTAGAATAACAATTTGTATAAACTAAAGACTAAAAGCAAGTGGACTTATCAAAAATAGCAAATGAAAGTTTTCATCACCATCATAGATCAAATGAACACGTGTGTTGAATACTTTTAATAATTTCTTAGTAGACCTGCCCCTAAATACTCCTAGATTCGCTGCCTGCTTTCGCGAAGCTGGATATTAACTGTTAGAAACCATGTAAAGAAGAAACTAGGAAGCTATCGAAATCCTAATGGATGGGAAAGCTGCTGCTCAAGATGGTATCATAGCAGAGGCTATTAAATATAGTTAGTTAGTTAGTCGACAGATCATCCTCGTTGCACATCGAACCATTCAGTCCATAAGTGCTCGGATCCACTCCTCAGCAAATCCCGCAGCGTGTAGTGGCTAACGACGCCAGTTCTGTGTTGGTTTATCAATCTTCTTTGGCTTCCTGCGTAGTGTTCTTGTTTAGCCACCCCTCTTTTAATTTGCTGCTCTCGCAGTCTGGCCATTGTTGTAGATTCACAGTCATCACTTGGTTCTCGCAAAAGTCTCACTTCTCGTAGAGCATTCAGAATGTCAGCCTGGTCCATGGCGCGTCCGCCCTCCACAGTAGCCTCACCTGCGAGCTTGTCAGCCCGCTCATTTCCTTGTACTTCCGCATGCCCTGGCACGAAGATGAAACTAATCTTTGCCAGCCGAGACCGCTTCAGAGGCAGCAACCATTCTCTTCGGATCGACCCCTCCTCTATCCTCTTGATCATGTTCATTGAGTCACTAAGGAAACAAGCCCTAGTGAATGTCTGTGTCTCGAGCCATGTTATTGCTTTACTTACTGCCATGACTTCCATGGTCAGGCTACTTGTGGTTTTAGTGAAAGTACCAGAGTCCTCCTTCACAATTCTCCCTCCGGCCCGAGCTGTAAAGGCCCATGAGCTTCTCACATGTCGGACGACCGACCCATCTGTGTAGATGACCGCGTCACCGTCTAGCGAATTCTCGAAAATCAACGCTTGTACTTCAGCCTCAACAGCAGCCGGATTTTCTTGTCTGCATTTCCTATCTAGTTGGATGCAAACTGAAAAGGATGTGCAGAAGTTTGTTGGCACTTGCACCCACTCCTCGCCAGGTTCTAAGTCCTCAAGTGAACACACCTGTTAAAGAATGTCTTCGGCTTGACCCATCCACGACCGTCCTCTTTTTAACCTGCTGCCCTTCACCTTCCTAATTTCACTATGCAGTGGATGTTGTGTGTTTGCGTTAATTCTGAGGTAGGCGCGTGCCCTGCAAACTTGAATTCTCTCTTCAATGGTTGGAAAATCAAGAAGGTAGCGCATCGCCCTGCATGCTGTATCTCTTGTACATCCAAGAATAATGCGCATAGCTTCATTCTGTATCCTTTCCATCCTTTCTATCTGCTTATGGCTGAGAGTCAGGATTGCCATTGCATACTCCAAAACAGACATGACCAGCCCCTCGTACAGAAGACATAGATGGCGCTGCTCACAGTTTGCTGCCGCCATCACCCGCATCGCTGCCAAACCCCGCTTGGCCTTTGTTATCACCTGGTCTATGTGCACATTATAAGCAAGGCTTCGATCAAACCGTTAGTTAGTTAGTTAGTCGACAGATCATCCTCGTTGCACATCGAACCATTCAGTCCATAAGTGCTCGGATCCCCTCCTCAGCAAATCCCGCAGCGTGTAGCGGCTAACGACGCCAGTTCTGTGTTGGTTTATCAAACCGTATCCCCAGGTAATTCATTGCCTGCGTTCTTTCCACCGTCTCTGAACACAGCATTACAGTTGGTGTTGGATTGTTGACAATATGATTATTCAACGAGAACCAAGTCACTGTTGCCTTTGTTGGGTTGACCATTGCCCCAGCTTCATCACACCAAGTACTTATGCGATTGAGTTCGGTTTGTAGTTCCACAGCAACCTCCTCTCTATCCTTACCCTGACGATACACTAACACATCATCGGCATATGACAATGTCCTGCCAGGTCCAGTGATCTGCTCACTGGTGATTCTCACTGTGTAGGCGTTGAACAGTACCGGAGATAATGGTGATCCCTGTGGTAGGCCAGGATATATTGTTGGTTCCGAAGTCCAACTGCCACATCTAAAAACTACTTTCCGCTGGAAGAGGGCTGCAGCGATCCAACTAAGGAGGAATGGACTTACGTTTAGTTCAAGAAGCTGAAACATTAAAAAATCCAGTGGTACTCTGTTGTATGCGTCCTCAAGATCAATCGCTGCAGCAACGGTTTCAGTGCCTGAGTGGAAACCTTCATAGACATCATGGGCAAAGACTGCTGCATTGGTCCAGGTTTCTCTTTTTGGACGGTACCCACCCAGGGTAGGTGGGAAAACACCTTGCCTCTCTAGTTGGCTTGATATTTTCCTGGCAATTACCTTCTCCAGCAGCTTGCCTATTGTGTTCTGCATGGTTATAATTCGATATCCCTGAATTTTTTTGTGGTCTTTGTCAGGCTTCGGCAAGGGAATCAGATAGCTGTGTAACCATTCCTCCTTGATGCTAGCACTCCCTATACTGTTGTTGTACATGTCTGCTAGTTTCTCTAGCTCATTGTCGGTACACCTATTTATGTCGTCGTATCTTATGCCATCAGGACCTGGAGCACTGTTTTTTGATCGCCGAAGCACAGCCTTGATTTCTTTCACTGTCACTTGTCTTCATCCGAAGTGTTCTGGGCCTTGCATCTGTCTGAGGTTACCTCCTTGGCCAGATTTCGGCCTCCCATGTCTGTCTGGTTTCTCTGCTCCAGATAGCGTTCAAAGAGGGCTTTGCCCTTGTCCTCGTCAGTCCTCTGCCAGATGAGGTCAGCACCTTGGAAGTCAGAAATGCTCTTATTCTTGACTACACCACTCATGCTTTTATGTAGTCGCCAGAACAATTTCAGTGACTTGTCTGTGCTTACTCTTTGACACACCTCTGCCCATTTTTCTATTAAATATAAACAGAACAAATTATAGTAAACAGAACGATAGTTAAACAGGGTCAGAACATCTTTTCCAGAAAGGACTAGGCATATATAATTTAGCAGATTCTTATAAGATTGAAGCAGATTGCAGATAATATCTGCTGACGGTGCCAAAGAGAGACAATCTGCAAGGATGCGATGATGATAGGTGAATCATGGACTGTGAATAAATAACTTAGGAAACATGTAAAACCAATGGAGATGTGGTCCCTGAGATGAATGTTGGGAATATCTTGGACTGGCAGAATGCGTACCAACGAATGTCCGAAAGAGGCTAATGAAAGTGAAACATTGTTTATAACTTACTGGCACCTTGCCGCATTGACAGACGATAGTTTGTAAAATGGGGTTATATCTCTATAACACAAAGCCTGGGCTGAATTTAGAGACCATGTGTTGCCCATGCAGCATGATCCCTCTCTGGGCCTTTCTAGTTTATTCCAGAGGAAAGGTGACACCAATACGCCTATTTACAACTATAATGTGACAAACAGTATTCTTTGCTCGTGTGATGAGAAGACGGGCATTGGGAAACATCGTGATAACTGGAAAGATCAGTGGAAAACTAGGCAGAGGCAAACCAAGAGAAATCATGCTTAATGGATTGAGACGGTGGCATGGAGGAATATCATCTAACACCAAGATCCGAGATCTGGGAAGAGACGTAAACGCCTGCGCAAGTTAGCAGGGCGCATGGTGTTGACGATGATGATTTCACCATAGTAAGAAGTAAAATATCTATGTACTGTAGGATGCATATTCACACAGAGTTAATTACTCACATCAGGGCAAGCCACTAGTAATTTCTGGTTTTATGACAACTGGGAAATCTGAAGGTATTAAAAACAGACGTAACACTATGAGAAAATGCTGAATAGGTTAGCAGAGTTGCACAGAGGGCGGACAGTCAGCTGATGAAGTAATCAAGAACACATGACATGTGTTGTGGAGGAATATGAGCAAATCAGCCGCAGGCATGACAAATAATGATGGATACCATTGTAAGTCGTGGGTTAATAGTTATCTTCGATTGAGATTTTTTTTTTAGGGTGAAATTTACCAGACACATATATTGGTGAAGCTAGACATTAGGATTCGAAGTGCATTTCTGCAGGCACTTGTCAATACTGTTGGCATGCGCGTTCATAAACGTGACATTCAATTTTACTGAGATGTTGAAATATCTGGAAATACCACCGTTCTTTTGTACAATTAACATTCCCAACTGTATAACCATCCGTAAAAATCTACACGCTTTGTACAAAATAGTTGCTAATACCCGTTTAGGTCAAATGTATTCTATCTTGTAGAAACACTTGTAATAAAACACACCCAATTGAGAACAAATTGAAACAAACGAAATCCTGTTCAAACCTTCTTTCTTATAATTGAAATGTATATAAAGTCATCCTTATTTACATCCAGATCGTATTATTTTGATGGTATTAATATATTTTGCATAATTTAATTTACTTCATTCCATGATATTGCAAAACATTAAAGTAAAGGATTATTTTCCTCCATGATATGTTTTGGGTACATGAGGTAGGCCTCATATTTAATTAACTATCCGCACTCGACGGGTGATGTCGTAATTAGCAAGTCAACCGCCTTCACTTCCCAGAAAATTACATGGTATCCATTGTAGGCTAGGTCGACCTGGTAGCACAAAGTAATGGAATAAAATCACTGCCTTCTAGGGAAATCGAACACATGGCCACGAGGCCGACAGGCACACGTGCTAGCCATAACTCCCTCGAATAAATGTTCTATATGCTAGCCTTGAAGCACCAAGGTAGGAAGAATACTGACATTTGCAGATGCACTCGCGTGTAGGTAGGGAAAAGATATAACGCAACTATCCGAAGAGTTGCACGAGGCAATAAACAAAGTGATCGACTGGTACACAGATGTGGGCGGTGTTATCATCTGTGTTATGGTGTTCCCTGGACAATAGGATTGTTAAGGCTAATGTCACATGTCTCGCAGTAAGTGGCAGAATTGTTAACAGAAAGGGTGAACTGAGCTACCCGGGAATCACTTTCGACAGAAGCTTAGTTAGTTAGTCGAGGTTCCAACTTCACGGCAACGGGTCATCCTTATTATGCTCCGTTCCTGTGCCAGTGAATATCACACAAAATTCTCCCCACTGTCCAATGTGAAAAGTGGAATAGGCAGGAGTCTCGGCAATCCAACAGCCCGCACTGGTACACTGTGCATAATGCCGCCGCCAGAATGCCAACACAAAATTAATCCACGAAAACCACAGTTCATCGTCGATGGACTCGGCAGTCACCAGAAAGACCCCATTGACCCGGGTTTTCTCACATGGCTCAGTCTTTTACTGCAGGGCGACCCGTCGAAAGTGTCGCATAAAGCACAAACTCCACTGCTTCAACGCCGACTCCCGGGAGTCTCCTGAAAAATGCACCCGTGAACCAACCGAAAAGGCAAATCAGCAATTCAGCAGCAGCCAGTAGCCATTGTTCCAAACATACAGGTCAATACCAGTCCAACATGAGGAAAATGCGATTGCAAACGTAGCTGCAAGCATAAACACGCCACAGGCCTTAACCGTTCAACGCCTAACCGCCATGTTGGCGACCGGAAGTCTCGACAGAAGCTTGTCGTTCGATGGTCACGTAGAAGTTGTTATGAGATCTAGGAATTGATTTGGTGCGCTGAAGATTATGGCTGCCATGACCATGGAGAAAAGAATGTTGTTCAAACTCTATGTCATAGATGTCTTTTATTTATATTTTGCTGACGTGCCATACAATATGTCAGTTGACTAATTAGATTCCAAACGTGCCGTCGAATATTACAGAAGCCACTGTTTCTCACACTGGTATTTCATTTTGGGTGCCGGATCAGATCCTTTACACTCCTGATCCCAGAGAGAAACTCGGGACAAGTGTCCCTTGTAGGCTGCTCAAAGACTAAGTCTCTGGATATTCAAAGTTACAGCTGGAAATTGGCTCCTTAAAAGGTAAAAGTAGCTGGTCTTGGTACCCCCAAGATAGTGAAAATAAGAAGGTTAGATGCCTAGGTTTACTCCTATTACTTTGATACAAGTGTAACAGAATAGAGAACTGGGAAGAGTTAATAGGGGAAAACAAAAAAGGGTTGCAAACGTATAATTAGGGAAAGTAAAGTAGAAGACAAATATGAGCACGAGAACGCACCAAGAGGATACTACGTAACTTAGTTTGGGGTAGCAAAAAGAGGCTAACAACAAAACATCAACAGTAGAGACGATGCAAGAACTGCACCGGGAGCGGTCGTGTTTGTGAATTGGCTCCGACACAAAGTCAACCAGTCTATTTAATTTAGTCCTGATGGACGGGCGAAAGAGGTTAAGTATGCTGATTTGCAGCGGCATTATTGTGGTGTAAGAATTGAAAATAGTTAATTGATAGCATGTTGAATCTTTAGTTGGTTCCTTTAGAAATAGCATCGTGCCATGCCCTCCACGGTTGTCAAGGGGCTTGCCATTCTGAATTTATGAGAGTTTGTTGGTTATTATCATGAATCTTGTAATGATTCGAAGTAATGTGGCAACTTCCGAATGAAAAATAAAGATAATTAAATAACATCGTCGTCCTAGTTGGAGTCCTTTGATAGTTTCCGAATGAGAATGGAAAACAGGAGAGAAGGGAATATTCAACTCTCACTCTGTCCAAGGAGGAGTACTTTACAACACTATACGATCGAGCTGTACGGCCTGAGACAGAAAAGACGAAATTGACGCGGAGAGAATTTTAAACCTGGGATGAATAGAAAGACCTTGATCGGTAGAGGACATCGCCCATAACGAAGACCAGCGAAGACCCTTGGAAGAGCGCACTGTCACACTAGGCAGGGCAGGTTTGACTTTCTGACACTCTCCCCTCCATGGTCAAATTGATTCCCCCACCAAGTCTAGTACGCAACAAGTTTACATACACACTAGGAAATAATTACGATAGAACTATGAACAACAACAACAACAACAACAACAGAAATGAGATTCCTGAGAAGAATACTCAATGTATCAAGATGAGATCAGATCATAAATGAAGAAATCGGGACTAAAGTGGGGTTTATAGCTGTGCTAGAATTTTTTATAAGGCAGCAAGTCAAATGGTTTGGCCATGCAAGCAGGTTACCAACAAACAGTATATCACAACAAGCAGTGATGTACGGACCAGATGGAAGAAGAGGAAGAGGCCGGCTACGTAAACGATGGACGCAGGCAACAACAGAGTTCATGGAAATATCGATACATGAAGCCCATAAGCAGGCACTTTCCGTTGTTTATATTTTACCTTGACACTGCAAGGTAAAAGAGGAACATGGTGAGATGAGATGAGAACTATGAGTTAAAACAAACTACTACCAAATTTACTATCATTAAAAAAATAAGAATATGATGGTTTGCAGGATGATGATGATAATGAATAATATTAGTATACATCACCAAAGCAATGAAATACGTAACTAATGTTGATGTTTGTGGCTTTGGTTGAGAGCTAGGAATAGATTATCAAGAATGTGTAGGTTCTAAGATCTTATATATATATATATATATATATATATATATATATATATATATATATATATATATATATATATATATATATATATATATATATCTTGTGCCATGCCGTAAAGCGTGGGCGGTCATGACTCGCCATTTCACTCGATCACCAGTGTCGTGGATCAGCTCAGTGTTCCTGTCTCGTCCATGCCATGTGGCCAAGCCATCCAGATATTTTCCTCTCGGTCTTCCTCTTGGTCTGTTCCCCTCGATCTTGCCAGTTGTCACTGTGACGAAACGCCTACAGATCGGCAGATCTCTGCATAATATCCCTTTGAAGGGAGTGCGATGCGTTGGTCTCCCTTGAATTTAATATCAATTAATAGGGGATTTCCCATCTGAAGTAGTGCGTGGCGGCGCTATTCTAGTTATTTATAGAGAAATCTAGAATGTTCCCCCAAGTGCGTACGTGACCGAGATCTCTAGGTTCACGAGTGCTTCATGCAGCACGGGTTGGTAGAACTTGTCGTGAATCTGGTTTTCTCCAAGGATTATGGAATTCACGCGGCCCGTGTAGTAAAGTGGAAGGCGCACTGAGTTAGTCGTGAACAGTCACCAGCCAGACCTCAGCGTAAGACAGATCACAGCCACAGGGCTGCTGTAATTTTGATGTCAATGTGCGCGGCCAGAGCGGACATCTGCAGTCGATTTCGTGATTGTTAAATCACAGGTTAGTTGAATACTTATTCTATTGTTTAACTGTTGTCTTTATGTTGTGCCGACCTCCCCGAACGAATTAATTGCCGTCGGAAATGAGTAGTCGCGTAGCGGTTCAATTTACAGCTGGCTGTCTGCATAGTTAATTAGCCTTTATCGATCAGCGACGTAATGTGTTAC
This sequence comes from Cepaea hortensis, assembly GCA_963921405.1. Taxonomy (NCBI): domain Eukaryota; kingdom Metazoa; phylum Mollusca; class Gastropoda; order Stylommatophora; family Helicidae; genus Cepaea; species Cepaea hortensis. The sequence goes on from OY992888.1 coordinate 52,869,049, forward strand.
CTGACGGAACAAGCCTTATTCCATAGCGAGAAGTGTGTAAATAAAATAGGTCGAACTATGTGCTTTCGAGGACTGGAGGAAATCCCATGTGTTTAGATAAATATATTTGTTAACTGATTGTTTACAAATGAGTTGCAGGGACAGTGATATGTATATTATTACGGCGTTGTGCTAGGGAGATCCCGGTTCTTTACAAAGTGTGTAGCAGTTACTTGTTTGGTTTATTAATTACGCATGCAAGGCAGGAAGTTTGTCAGTCATTACATCGACATGCTAGACGCGGTAAATAATGATAAGGTAGATCTTATTATTATAGAACTGTAATGTGCTTCGTGACATTAGAATTGTAACTCAGTGGTTCTATCAGTGGTGGTGATTGTTCGAGGAATCAAGGTGAGATCGGCCGTGGTGTATTTGCTGTGTGAAGATAGCAGTGTTATTCCGCGTAAGCAGAATGGTGTTACATCGGTAGGATAACAGTGATAGGAAGTATTTATGATACTATTGTCACTGCTTGTGTGCATGTCCGTCCGCTAGAATGACCGTGCGTGTTCCATCTTACGTTTGTCTAGGCAGCTGACTGGGAGGTAGGCCGGTACGCCCAACCCGTTAGGTTACAGGTCCGGCCCAAAGCGATCGTGCATTTCCGATGGTTGAACTTACCCGATCGAGGGTGATGCGGCACTCCGTAATTCGAGGCCGTTGTGTCTAGATAAATCTAGGATTTGAACCTAACCCGTTTCTGTCTCTAATATTCTACTCTTCTGGAAACCTGACTCGGTTCATGGAGTACTGAGAATACTGCCGTGAAGTAGTAGTAGATGAGGGGAATAATCCCCCCCCCCAAAAAAAAAGGTGGAGCCAGAGTTTGGTAGTGGAGTCTGGAGGCTTGCTACATTGAATGACGTGACTTAAGTCGTCACGGGACAAAGTACACGGGACCCACAGTAGCTGTGGGAAAGTGTAATGGTGGATGGCCACCAAAGCTGTGCTCGACCGGCACAGGTATGACTGACCTGGAAGATAGTCAGTGAATAAAAGGGCAACTCAGGATCTGGGACAGGGATCCCAGAACTGACACTATGGCTGTGATATGAGTTGGTTATTTAAGTGTAACAATTCACGGGTTCTCCTTAGTTAATACTATAGTAATGAATTATCAGGAGTATAATTTATTATAGTCATATAGTTATTAATGTGTGTAATTGATCAGTCCATGGGTTAACGGATTGGTGAATTCATGAGTCTGTCAGGAAGGAGATGTCCGGCTGGACACCTTCTCGATAAAGTAATCACTACACTGAAAGGGAAGTAAGTGTATATGTTGATTGATGATGGAAGATGAAACCGGATTGGACTGGCACCAGGTGGAAGATGCTTTGACAGAGTCATACAGTCGACTCTGGTGCTAGGGGCTATTTGTAGTCCAGAAGTGTTACTTGACTGAACAGGTGTGCTATTGCTTTCTCTAACATCATTATGCCTATACATTATGGGTACAAGTAGATCTATGATGTGATGATTTCATACTCAGGGTGGTATACCTGAGGAATGACTGAGAGGCAGGGGACATGGTGGAGATGCTCTTAGTCTTTGTTGTAGTTGAGTACTCACACCAACCTCTCCGTGTTTCAGGATCTGTTATTGCTATACTGAAGAAGATTCGAGAGCTTCACCATGAGCTCTATGGGCCCACTCATTCCAGTGCCTATCAAGAAGTTGATGGAGGCCATACTGGGAGTGGTCTTCTGATTCTGCGAGATCAATGTTGGAAGGAGCTGAGTGCTGAATATGTCGGTAGGTCTAGGTTAGGACCTCCGCCAAGAGTCCGACGAGTGTTATCCGATCCCGAGAGGATCCAACACTGAAACGTCTGGTGATTCTAGCCAGTGAAGCACTGGTGAAATTCAAACTCAGTGTAAACCTTGGTGATTGCAAGGTCGTGAACTTTCAAGTTGAGCCAAGTGATCATTGTTACCGGTCACCCTGGCATGTGTGCTATGCTTCCGGCCCGGCTGGGTTGTCATGGGACACCGTGTATAATTTTATGCTTGAATAGTGTATTTACATTGGTTTACCTTTATGAAGTCAACACGTGGTCCAGTGACCTAAGACATTGATTACCTAAGTGGTGGGAACACCAGAGTGACATGTTTGTGAAGGTAGGGAGCTACCTCATTCCAACGTGGTGAACTGTTGACAGTGTATGCTAGGTTGTGATTGATACCCATCGATTAGGGTAGTTACATGAGGCTGTGTGAAGATCTATTGGTCCAAGGACATGGAAATAAGGTGAAGTGTTATAGTCACCTGATAGACTTTGCCAGTGACGTTTTGTGTTCATGTGGAGCAACCGCTCATGTTGTAGGTGACATATCAGTGTGTGGGTCACTTATGAGATAGAAGAGTGACCAGGCTCTTGTGTATTTTGATACGGTACTACGTGTACTTTTTCTGCAAGTGGGAGACCGCTAATATTCTAGGGTCGGCCCAGACTTCATCAGGAGTGTGACGAGCGAAATAGTACGACAGCAAGGAAGGATCCTTGTTCATCGGTGCAGTGTCAGTCAGGCAGTGGTACTGCGCTTGATCAGCCCGTGGTTGGTTCTCTGTGTGAAGAGGGAACTTTGGAGAGGCAGCAGACCTTGCAGTTCCGGTCCACTGGAGCTATCGTCCGCCCCCATGATGAAGAATCCTCATCTGCATATGTGCTCTTGTACATAGTACCTTCTAGTCTGGCTTTCAGCCATCCTTCTCTGTGTTGTGGTTGACTTAGTTCAGAATTAAATTTTTGTTTTCTTAGCTATGACTTTGTGCAGTGATATGACTGGTGTCTGGTCCGAGCCCCCTTGGGGTAGGGAACCCTAGGTGAGGGAGGGGAGGTCCAGCTGTCCCGGCTTGTGTGGGGCCTGGTAGATGAAGAGTGCTATTGAGGTGGTTGGAGCAAAGGCTGGGGATAGTATCTATCGTGGCAAACCAGTCCAAGCCCCGGCGGTCTTGTCACAGTCACTAAGTTCTCCAATCCATTTCTTCTCATAACATGTCCAAAGAATTTTGACTGTCTACGTCTAATTTCTCTAATCAGTTTACGATGTTCATTTGTCTCCTGTAGTACTTGGTCATTGGTTTTTATGTCTGTCCATGGTATTCTTTGCATTTTCCTCAGAAACCACATTTCTGCAGCCATCAGATGCTTTTCAGCTTGACTGCTCATTGTCCAAGTTTCACATCCATACAAAAGAACAGGCTCTATGTATCCCCTCAACACACTTTTTCTCGTTTCAATTGACATCTTTTTATTGGCCAGAATGTTTTTCATCTTGCTAAAGGCTACTGTATCCTTTCCTTCTACAAACCCGCATTGTATATATATATATATATATATATATATATATATATATATATATATATATATATATATATATATATATATATATATATACATACCCATATTAACACCCATACTCCTTGTGTTTATGTCTCTCATCCAGATTTAACACTTTTACTCTCCGCTCTCTCTTTCACTCTTGTCGAGTCGGAAGGACTTTTCCAGTAGTCGAACATGTCCTGTAGTTACATTTGCTGCTTTCGCCTTAACTGTCAGGACACGAGGAAATGAATGTCCATGTCACTCATTCAGACACCCGGTTTCTTTGCAGCCACTCCTTCTCTAAAGTTGGTTCAGCAGATTAAATGATTAGTGGTGTTAATACAAGAGTGTCTGATCTTTGGACTTAACTGCCTGTGATCAGTCTCTGTGTCAAGAATCATATGAGTTACGATGAACGCTCGTTCATCACGCACTTGTATTGGCTAAGCACACCATATACCCGTTACCTAGTTTGGGTAATGTATGCATCACTACTCCTCTGCTTAAACCACAACCACAAATATCGTATAACATTCACCCCGGGGTGTTATATCTGAAGCATACTACAACTCTAATCAATATGTATAAATGATCCTACTTATAAAATCAGCAAACATTCACCCTGGTGTAACATATTACATGTGGAGCCTCCTACACCCATCATATTCATTTGAACGCTACTCATACTAATGATAGCACAGCAAATATTTATCACATACATTCAGTATATAACGTATCTAATAAAATTATATATGGAGACATACAATTATGCATAGAATGATATTCATAGTACTAGCATAACAAATGCAATCGTAATACTACCCATAAAATATGGTAAATCACCCATTCATTAAGTTGCCCCTGCATGCAATCATTGTGAGTGTCTACGCACCAACTATGACCAACGAAGATGATGTCAAGAACAAGTTCTATGAGGACCTGCACAATGTATTAACATCTGTTCTCAAAGGAGACAAACTTATACTCCTTGGGGATTTCAATGCCAGAGTAGGCACGGACACCACCTCTTGGAGTGGCATTATTGGAAAGCATGGAGTCGGAAATTGTAACAGCAATGGACTGTTCCTCCTTCAGACATGTGCCGACAACCACAATTTTCCGTCTCCTAATGAGAAATAGGACATCGTGGATGCACCCTCGCTCGAAACACTGGCGTCCCTTTGAGATTTCTCAAACGTAGAAACCAGTCCCTGGTCGCTTTGATAACAATTTTGCGGTAAATTTTTAAATTCTCAGAGTCAACCAATTGCTGGCCGAGAAACACATTCTCCAGAAGGCATATTTGAACGACCCGAAGTCAACATAAAATAAAAGAGTAGTGCAGCAGAAACTTCAGCACATGTGGGACTCCTGGCTGAGCAGCAAAGCTGATGAGATTCAAGACTTTGCTGACAGACATTATATGAAAAACTTCTACGACTCACTGAGGGCGGTCTATGGTTCTACATCACCATACATAGTTCCCCTCCTCAGTGCAGATGGGGAACATTGGTCACCGATACGAAAGAAATCCTTCAACGCTGGGCAGAGCATTTTAGCAACATCTTAAATGAAACCTCCCCAATCGATGATTAAGCCATCAACTGCCTTCCTCAAGTCCCCACAAACTTGCTGACCTGCCAACCATACTGGAAGTAAGCAAAGCCATCCAGCAACTTTTCAGTGGCAAGGCGATTGGTCCTGACTTCATTCCGGCAGAGATATACAAAGCAGGTGGACCAGTTCTTATAGATGAGCTTCACCAAGTCCTTATAAGCATATGGGTGAACGAGACCATGCCACAAGATTTCAAGGATGCGTCAATAGTCCACCTTTACAAACGTAAAGAAAACCGCCAATCCTGTTACAACCACCAAGGCATCTCCTTGCTCTCAATTGCATGGAAGATACTCGACAGAATTCTTCTCAATCGCCTAACACCTTTGAGCCCATCTCGACCAAGATCTTCTTCCTGAGAGTCAGAGTGGCTTCAGAACAGAACGAGGAACTGTTGACATGATTTTCGCTGCAAGGCAGCTGCAAGAGAAATGTCACGAACAGAACTCCGAAATGTTCTCTGCCTTCATTGATCTTGCCAAGGCTTTTGATAGAGTCAGCGGAGAAGGACTGTGGAGTATTATGGCGAAATATGGCCCTCCACGAAAGTGTGTTCAAATAGCGCGGCTATTCTATGATGGTATGCAGGCAAGAGTACAGGAAAATGATGAGCTGTCTGAACCCTTTCCTGTCATCAATGGAGTGAAGCAAGGCTGTGTACTGGCACCAACACTGTTCAGCCTCACGTTTTCAACTATGCTTATAAATGCCTTCGAAAACAACGACACTGGAACAGACATCAACTACCGCGTGGATGGAAGTTGTTTAATCTCAGAAGGCTGAAAGCTAAAACCAAAGCTACCAGCGACACCGTCAGAGAGCTCATATGAATTAGAAACAAATAGGTATATTAAGCTCTTCCGAGAAGAAACGTACTAAACATCAACACGTTGCACATACCTTACAAGAAGATCCATCGTATTGCGAAATACAGGTGAAAATCCGAAATCAGAAGCACTAAATAAATATATAAAATGAATAATAAAATAAAAAATAAAATACACACAAACGCGTACAATACGACACACAGGACTACCGATGTTTCGATTCTCAGAATCTTTGTCAAGGACAGGACACCACAGATAGCTAACACAACGAAATACAGCAAACAATGAAAAAAATGCAACTACTCCGATGCTATGTGGGGCAGAAAAAGTGGCTTTGCCAGCTGCAAAGGCGCTCGTTGGCTGCAGAGTTTAAGCTGCAGAGTATAGTGGGTTGCCAGGTAGGATTTAAGTAGCCAAAAATATGCGAACAGTCTGCTATGAAAATATAGGGGTGTGGGGACAGTTAGGTATAAATATTGGGGGGGGGGGGGTGAGGACATCATAGTAATAGATAGTGTAAACAATTGGGGAAGATGGCACAGTCATACCGTAGCACTCACAACAGTATTGATACCTGCTGGATGGATGCATCCCAGATTGATGATTAGCTGGCATTCAATTTTTGAGCTTTTTTTTGCTACTCCAACAGCTCCGTTAGCCCCAATCACAGTGTGGCTTTCGACAGAACCGGTCTACCATTGATATGATATTCTCGTTGCGAAAAATGCAAGATAACTGCCGCGAACAGAATCAACCACAGTTTATTGCCTTCGTCGACCCCACAAAGGCATTTGATTGGTCAGTCGTGAGGGTCTGTTCAAGGCACTAATGAAGATTGGCTGCCCACCAACTCTTCTGTCCATTGTGGAATCGTTCCACACAGACATGAAGGGTATAATCAAGTTTGATGGTGCAACTTCTGAAGAGTTTGAAATCAAGAGTGGAGTTAAGCAAGGTTGTGTACTAGCTCCCACCCTCTTTGGAATATACTTTTCACTTCTACTGAAATATGCCTCTTGTGATCAGGATGGTGGTATATACATTCACTCACGTTCAGATGGCGGCCTCTACAATGCTCAGAGATTGAAGACCAAGATCAAAATTACGAGGGTACTGATCAGAGAGTTGCTTTTTGCAGATGATGCTGCAGTTACGACTCACTCTGAGGAAGAAGTACAATGTCTACTATCTGCATTCTCCAATGCTTGTTCTGAATTTGGTTTAACAATTAGCAAACAGAAGACACAGATTACGTCACAAGGTGCACATGGGGGTAAAGTCAATCTTTATTGACGACGCCGAACTAGAGATGGTAGACCATTTTACATATCTAGGATTAGTGGTAAATAGCAAATTACCCTAGATCAGGAAATCAACATCCGGATTGGTAAGGCAGCAACAATAATGAACAGTTTAAGAAAAAGAGTCTCGGAGAACAGGAAGCTTACTGCCAAAACAAGAGTCCGTGTCAATCAAGCCTGTGACCTTAGCACTCTTCTTTGTGGCAGTGAAACCTGGACAACTTACTCACACCAAGAGAAACGTTTAAACAGCTTTCATATGCGGTGTCTGCGAAGAATTCTTGGTATTAAGTGGCAAGACAAAATCACAAATACTGAAGTATTGGAAAGATCAGGTTGTGTGGCGGTTTATTCCATGCTCAGTCTTCGTAGATAGATAGGACATCTTAGGAGGATGGATGATGGTAGAATACCAAAGGACATATTTTTTGGTGAATTAAGATGGGTAAGAGATCTCAGGGTCGGCCTCTACTACGATACAAAGATATGTGTAAGCGGGACATGATTGATACAGGCATTGATAATGCACATTGGGAGAAAATCGCTGCTGAACGTGTTGCATGGAGGGTAAACATCAGAAATGGAATAAAGATAAAAGAGAAAATTATTGCAGATAAGTCACACACCGAACGTGTGAAACGTAAGATGGTGCATGATGGTGGAAATGACCACGTGTTCACATGCACCCACTGTGAACGAACATTTACAGCGCGAATTGGCCTTATCAGTCACATTCGCTACCGCCATGGGTAAAAGTTATTATGCCTTTTTGAAGTATTGTCTGTCAAGATGGCAAGGTGCACACACACACACACACACACACACACACACACACACACACACACACACACACACACACATATATATATATATGTATATATTAGCTGACCCGGCCCTGCTTCGCCCAGGCCCTGGCGGGTATCTATCTATCTATCTATCTATCTATCTATCTATCTATCTATCTCTCTGTCTGCCTGCCTGTCTGTCTGTCTGTGCCTGTGTCTGTCTGACCCGGTCCGTCTTCGCCCAGCTCCTGGTAGGGAGCATCTCATTTAATTCATATAAGTAGTCATATAAGCTCCCGTTCCCGACTATCTGTCTGTCTGTGTCTGTCTGTCTGTCTGTCTGTATGTCTGTCTGTCTGTCTATCTGTCTGTCTGACCCGGTCCTGCTTCACCCAGTCCCTGGTGGGAAGCATCTAATTTATTTAATTCATATAAGTAGTCATATAAGCTCCCGTTCCCGACTATCTGTCTGTCTGTCTGTCTGTCTGTCTGTCTGTCTGTATGTATGTCTGTCTATCTGTCTGTCCGACCCGACTTCGCGCAGGCCCTGGTGGGGAGCGTCTCATTTAATTCATATAAGTAGTCATATAAGCTCCCGTTCCCGATCGATCGATCGATCGATCGATCTGTCATCTATCCTATCTATCTATCTATCTATCTATCTATCTATCTATCTATCTATCTATCTATCTATCTATCTATCTATCTATCTATCTATCTATCTATCTATCTATCTATCTATCTACCTATCTATCTATCTATCTATCTATGTATGGTCGGCCCGTTCCCGTTAAAAATATGGATAGAATAGAAGAATAGATAGATGGATAGTAGAAAATATGATTGGAAGAGATCTATCTAAAGTAAACTTACCAAGATATCACAAACAGCCAAGAAATGGTGAGCGGTGGGTTGGCTGCAGAGTACTGCAAACGATATGCAACTAATTTTCTCTCACAAAAAAATTACTTTTTTTTTTTAACGAGCGGAAATCTTTCTACATTCTGCCCTTCTTCTCTATTTCCTCTCATACATTCTTTCATTCAACATCTCTTATGAAGCAATTCTGTGACAACAAAAGAACAATATGCATTAAAATGCATGAAAAGTAACTTTTAACATGGGCATCATAAATACCCAATTTGGGTGTAACGCGCCATACATATGAGAATGTTAAAAAAAATAATGTGCTGTTGAAGAAAAATAAAAAGATGAGTTAGAAAATTTTCACTATTTAAATAGATGCATTATTTTTATGAAAACTATGCAAATGCCTTAAAGATTATATCATTATTTATTATAACTCATATGCCTGTAAATAACTGTAGACAAAGAGTTTATAAATCTTTGAAAACAATGCAACAATCTATATATATAAAACACGATGTATGTATTTCCGTCCGTTCTTTATGCGTTCGCGAATGGTCCATCCGATTGAGATGAAATTTTCTACACGTTTTCCTTTCATTGCTGTGCAACTTTCTGTCACAGATTTTTAGTTTTTTTTCGGCTACTTACTTACTAAAATTTCATATTTCATTTTTCATTATAATTTCTATATAGCAAGGTGACTTAACTCTAGAAAAGTTATTTCAAGGGGCATAACTTTTAATAACATTTCTATATATTTTATAGTCATATTGTTGCATCGTTGCAAAGAACGGACATACATACATACACACATACATATACACACACACACACACACACACACACACACATACATACATACATACATACATACATACATACATACATACATACATACATACATACATACATACATACATACATACATACATACATACATACATTGTGTTTTATAGATATGTTGTTTGTCCATCAAGAATGATGATGACCATTCATTTCATCCAGTGGGGTTGAAGGTGTGGAGCCGTGGGTTCTAAGATGGCTGATAAGGCCTATTTTGGCTCGAAATGTTCTTTGACAATGTGGGCAAAGAATGCTTGACGTCTCTGGAGGAGGATTTCCTGCAGTGGTTTTTCTGTCCTGCCTTTTCTTCACAGCTCTTGCAGTCCTGGTTGCCTCACATATGACTGCACCTTTGCGCAATGATGCACGCCACGAATTTCGGTCTCTGGCTGCAGCCTCCCAGGTGTCATGATGAATTCCAAAAGCATTCAGTGAAATTTTCAGAGTGTCTTTAAAACGTTTCCTCGGGCCACCTTGGGAGCGTTTACCACAACGCAGTTCGCTGTAGAAGATTCGTTTAGGGAGCCTGTGATCTGGCATGCGGGTCAAGTGACCAGCCCAGCGAATCTGATTCTTCATCAGTAGAGTGTGGATACTGGGCATGGATGCTCTTTCTAGGACTTCAGTGTCTGGAATCTTGTCTTGCCATTTAATCTTCAGTAGCTTCCTTAGGCAGACTGTGTGGAAGTGGTTTAATTTCCTAGCGTGTCGCTGATAAACAGTCCAGGTTTCACAAGCATATAGCAGTGTGGATAATACAACTGCTTTGTAGACTTTTAGCTTTGTTTGCAGGCTTATTCCAGTTCTGTCCCATACATTCTTGTACAGTCTGCCAAAGGCTGCACTGGCCTTGGAGATTCTTGCATTCACTTCGTCATCGATTGTGGCAGCTTGTGACACAGTGCTGCCAAGATAGGTGAATTTGTCCACAACACTTAGTCTATGATCATTCACTTTGATATTCGGCACAGTGTGATTATTCCCTGGAGCTGGCTGGTACATAACTACAGTCTTCTCCAAGTTGATATTGAGCCCAAAGTTGGCACAGGCATGTGAGAAAGCTGAAACATTATGTTGCATGTCCACCTCTGAGTTGGCGTATAGAGCGCAATCATCAGCAAACAGGAGCTCTCTGACAGTGCCGCTGTCAATTTTGGTTTTAGCTTTCAGCCTTCTGAGATTGAATAACTTTCCATCCATACGGTAGTTGATGTCTATTCCAATGTCGTCGTTCTCGAAGGCATTCATCAACATGGCTGAAAACATGAGGCTGAACAGTGTTGGTGCCAGGACACATCCTTGCTTCACTCCATTGGTTACAGGAAAGGGTTCAGACAGTTCACCATTTTCCTGTACTCTTGCCTGCATGCCGTCATGAAATAGCCGCACTATTTGGACAAACTTTCGTGGACAGCCATATTTTGCCATAATCTTCCACAGTCCTTCTCTGCTGACTGTATCAAAAGCCTTGGTAAGGTCAATGAAAGTGGAGAACATTTCGCTGTTCTGTTCCTGACATTTCTCTTGCAGCTGCCTTGCAGCGAAAATCATGTCAACAGTTCCACGTTCATTTCTGAAGCCACATTGACTCTCAGGAAGAAGACCTTGATCGAGATGGGCTGTGAGGCGATTGAGAAGAATTCTGGCGAGTATCTTCCCTGCAATTGAAAGCAAGGAGATGCCTCGGTGGTTGTCACAGGATTGGCGGTTTCCTTTACGTTTGTAAAGGTGGACTATTGACGCGTCCTTAAAATCTTGTGGCATGGTCTCGTTCATCCATATGTTTGTGAAGACTTGGTGAAGCTGCTCTGTTAGGACCGGCCCACCTGCCTTGTATATCTCTGCTGGGATGGAGTCAGGACCAGGTGCCTTGCCGCTGGAGAGTTGCTGGATGGCTTTGTTTATTTCCACTATGGTTGGCAGGTCACCAAGTGTCTCATTGGTGGGAACTTGAGGAAGGCAGTTGATGGTTTCATCATCGAAGAAGGAAGTTGCATTTAAGATTTTGCTGAAATGCTCTGCCCAGCGTTGGAGGATTTCTTTCTTATCGGTGACCAATGTTCCCCCGTCTGCACTGAGGAGGGGAACTATGCCTGGTGATGAAGGACCATAGACCGCTTTCAGTGAGTTGTAGAAGTTTTTCATATCATGCCTGTCAGCAAAGCCCTGAATTTCATCAGCTTTGCTGCTCAGCCAGGAGTCCCGCATGTGCCGAAGTTTCTGCTGCACTACTCTCTGAATGTTCTTGAAAGCATCTTTTTTTGATGTTGACTTTGGGTCATTCAAATGTGCCTTGAGGAGAAGATGTTTCTCGGCCAGCAATTGATTGATGTCTTCGGAATTTTCATCAAACCAGTCTTTATGCTTTCGGGGGGCTGGACCCAGGATTTCCATAGCAGTGTTGTAAATTGTGTCCTTTAGGGCTCTCCATTCTGTTTCTGTATCCTGTTTAGCTTCAGCATTGGGCTTGAGGCGGTCTTCCAGCATATTTTCAGACGACTGCTGCATTTTCTTGCTGTTTAGGCGGGTGACATTTAGCTTTGTTTGCATTTTCGCCCCTTGAGGACGCCGTGGTGGCCTGATGTGGATGTTCATTTTCGAGACAATGAGACGATGGTCTGTCCAACATTCGGCACCACACATGGATTTTGTCACTCGAACGTCTTGTCTGTCACTCCTCCTGACGATGACATAGTCAATGAGGTGCCAGTGTTTCGAGCGAGGGTGCATCCACGATGTCCTATTTCTCATGGGGAGACGGAAAATTGTGTTCGTAATCACGAGATCATGTTCGGCACATGTCTGAAGGAGGCGGAGTCCATTGCTGTTACAATTTCCGACTCCATGCTTTCCAATAATGCCACTCCAAGAGGTGGTGTCCGTGCCTACTCTGGCATTGAAATCCCCAAGGAGTATAAGTTTGTCTCCTTTGGGAACAGACGTTAATACACTGTGCAGGTCCTCATAGAACTTGTTCTTGACATCATCTTCGTTGGTCATAGTTGGTGCGTAGACACTCACAATGGTTGCGTGCTTCCTTCCATTCAGCAGAGGCAACTTCATGGTCATGAGCCTGTCGTTTATAGCCTTTGGAAATCCAGCTAATTTGCCGACCAGGGCCGACTTAATGGCAAATCCCACACCGGATTGGCGTCTTTCCTCGCTTTTCCTTCCACTCCAGAAAAATGTGTAGCCGGCACCAATTTCACAGATTTGGCCTTCTTCTGCAAGTCGTGTCTCGCTCAAGGCTGCAATGTCGATGTTGTACCTGCCCAGCTCTCTCCCAATCAGTGCTGTTCGTCTCTCTGGACCCGACGCGCCGTCTCTGTCAAGTAGGGTGCGTACATTCCAAGTTCCAATTGTTAAGGGAATATGGTTTACTCTTTTAGCTTTGCTTGTTTTATCTTTCTTTGTATGTCGACCGCAGTTAAGGGTACCCACCAACCGCGGCTAGCTGGTTAGGTAGTGATGAAGCAGACAATGTTTAGGGCACCTTTTCTAGCCCCTTCCTCATGCTATGGAGGTGAGCAGTGTGTTCCTATAGAGGGCTACTCAGTCGCTCAAGGGGCTGCCGAATCCCACTGCTGCTCCGGTCAGTAGAAGACGACCATATGGCCTGAGCCGCCTGTGTGCAGGTCTGCGACTACGGCTGCCAGCGTACCCACGCCTGCCGCTTTGCCGCTCGCCCATCGCCACAGGGCTTGAAGGTGATATGTGACGTTGGATGAAGAATGACTTGCGCGATGACTTGGATTAAAGTGAGGAAGAGTTGCGCAATTCGTCGACCTCACTCTCTCGCCTGAGTCCATCTGAGTCCAGTGGCAAGACAAGTCGAGACGATTGGAGACGAATACAGGTGCAGTGGATGACCAGGGCGCTCTACGTGCCTTGCCGTGCTCATTACGTTCCACAACGCTTTGCAGGTTTTATAGATATAGATATATATATAATTAGAGATTTAGTCGTGGTTCCAACTTCACGGAAACGGGCCGTCCTCATTATGCTCTATTCCTGTGCCAGTGCCTCACTGCCCTATGTGAAAAGTGGAATAGACAGGAGTCTCAACAAGCCAACAGCCCGCACAGAATGCCAACACAAAAGTCATCCACGGAAAATACAGTTCATCGTCGATAGAAGCCGAGTCACTAGAAAACCAGCAGCCACACACTCCTAATCGTTACTGCATTAAACGTCGAGAGGATCGACTTCATTGCCCCGGGAAATATCCCATGATTCCACACACACACACGCGCGCGCGCGCGCACGCGCGCACGCACACGCACACACACACATCCACACATACGCACAATAGTTATAAAAAGTTAAAACACGGGCCTAAGTTTAAAGAATACGATGGCAGACGAAATGGTTGTTTGTAGTTTTTTATCTGATAATTTTCAAATATACAATTAAAATCAATGGTATTAATTTAGAGCAAGTATAGAAATTGTTTTGTTTTTTTTGCCTTAATTAACCCCAAACAAACGGAATCCCAGGGTATGACGTCGCATCCAGAGGTTCCCTGTGTTGCGCCGTAGCTCGGTGCGCAATTGTATCGGTGTGCAACAGTTGCACTCGGCTACATACCCCAAACTGTAACTGGCAAAATGAAATGCTTGTCAACTCTTGAGACCAGCAGTATACGAAAAAATGATGATGATCTGTCTGTACGGGAGACGCGAGACCTTGCAGCCATGTGGCCTTGTCTCAGCGGGAGGATGTCCTGCCGACATACATGGTGAATGTCGTCGTCGGCACGGCATCTCCATCTGTCCAGACGCTCAGTCAGCGATAACACCATGATGACATGATTATGAGAACAGTGTCTAGCAGAATGTCAGATTCCATTATGCTGCTGCATAAAAGCAACGCTACTCTGCTTGTCGAGGACAGCTGCTGCTGCCAGTTCCAGAAAACTCATGATGAGACAGACACACACTCACACTCACACAGAAACGGTTGCCAAAGCCAAAGAAACACTGTGGGGCAATTGAAACGCACTGACACGCACTGTACCCGAACACAGAGGAGATCACCGTCAGTGCTAAATATAGCTGGGGACCATAAATATAGCTGGTGACGTATGTTTGGGGTGAATTAAGGCAAAAGTACCTAGAAATTTAAGTATCCAGGCACGTTGAAAACATCAGACTTAAGATGTTTCACACAGATAAGGGAAACAATACAAGCAATAACTGTATTTAATAAAATGCATAATAACATACACCAGCAACATAGAATCAGTTTTAACATGGGGCTGTGTATCCTGGTTTAAGCAACACCCTAGAAGATTATGGACATGCAGGAGTCCCGATAGCAGGATCAGAAACCAGATTTACTACATTCTGATTAGCAGAAGATTTAGAAACGCATTAACAATAGCAAAAACAGTTCCCGGTGCTGATTGTTATAGTGACCACAGACTACTTGCAGGAACACTGAGGATAAAGTTGAAGAAAGTCAAGTATATAAAAGGAAACACTAAATATGATTTGTGTACATTGAGTAATGACAAGAAAATACAAAACAAATTCAGCATAGAAGTACAGAACAGATTTGATATATAGTCTTATCTAGAAATATTATTCCAGGATGTGGATGATCAATGGGAAATGTTGAAGAATTCAATCAGTTTGTCTGCAGAAACAACTATCCCAAAATTAAAGAAGGTGGGTCATAGAAATAGAAGGTAATAGAAATAAGAAGACACAACAAAAATAATTCTGCCAAATATGAAGAAATTCACAAACAAGTCAGAATATTATGTAAGGAGGTAAAAGAAGCATGGTTTGAGGAAAAGTGATTAGACATTGAAAAACAACACAACAGTCAAAATACAAAATTAGTGCACAAAAGAATTCAGGAACTTACTAATAAAAGAACAAGTACATCAACAGGATGTATAAAAACTAAAGATGGCAAAATCATAATAGGAAAAGATCAGATTCTCCATGTATGGACAGATTATGTGAAAAACCTTTATAATGATAACAGAGCGGAACAGTATGATATTAGATTTAATAATGAAGGACCGCCAATTTTGAAGATGGAGGTTCGAAATGTTCTTAAGCATATGAAAGCTGGCAAGGACCCCGGTGCAGATAACATCACAACAGAAATGATTAAAGCTTTAGAAGAATTTGGACTAGAGCAAGTAACCAGACTGCTGAACACATTATATGATACTGCAGATATACCTTCTGAATTATGTAACTCTGTATTGATTGCAATCCCTAAGAAATCAGGAGCCTTGGAATGTGATCAACATAGAACAATTAGTATAATGAGTCACATCACACAGATTTTGCTACGAATTATCATGCAAAGAGTGAGGAAGAAAATACAACCTAACATAGTGGAAGAACAATGTGGGTTTGTAGAAGGAAAGGGTGCAGTAAATGCTGCGTATATGCTGCGAAAAGTTATTAAACGTGCTATAGAAGTAAACAAAGATATTCATCTTTGCTTTATTGACTACACAAAGGCTTTTGATAGAGTTAGACATGTCAATATGGTAGATATGCTTGCTGTCGGATAATTAGTTGATGTCTCAACCCCAAAGAGATCAAGGATCCAGAGTTCCTCTTTCTCAATGTGATCCTGCCCGTTAAAATTAATTTAGCTGTCACTTGCTCAATGATTTGAGACCATTAAATAGAGTTTTGGAGAACCAAGGAATACCTCAAAGAAAAAATGAAATTTTTACTGAGTATCCCAAATGTCCTTATGGGTGGTTCCTTGCCTCTCCTCTACCAACTAAATAATTAATCTAGGGTAATTGCTTATAACAATTTTACTATAACAAGAGAACTCTCAAAAGAGAAAATAACCCGTAATTTTAATCATTTATTATATCTATATAAATGAAGTGTTGCATATACATGTAATAACAGACAACAATCAATGCAGTACAATTGCCAGATTATGTACATATTCATCTCTAACTAATTATCTATCCCCTGGCTGTGCCACTGTATCATACATGGTCCTCAGAGTTGCATCCGTTCTTAATTATAAATATTGGGCCTCTTCTGTTGGCCCAATTCTAATCTGTGGAAAGAAACTGGGTACACCCTGGTTGGTTTCCCATCCAGTTCTTGGATCTCGGTAGCATACAGTCAGTTTAGAATATTCTGGAGAGTTCTTTTATTTTTTCCCCCTGTTTTATTTAATCTTTTGGCTCACTGTGTTTCTTCCACCTATACCTAAGAAAAAGGATATTTAATACCTGTCCTGGGAAGGTGGTGAAAATTGGCAGGAAGTTGCTGTGGAATAGTATTTGGCCTCACTATCTCAGCTGCCTCACTCAGTTAAGTGGCTACTGCATTCAGTCAAACTGCTACAACTACTTTCACAAAGTGCTGCATTCACAAAGTTAGGTCTGGATAATGACCACTACCTGAAATTTTAGCATCCATCATAAATCTAAAAGTATCAGCAATATGAACATCAGAACTGAAATGTTCTATATTTTTCTCAAGAACATCACAAAGAAAGTACCTAAAAGAATTGTGATCCTAAGAAAATAAACAGTGGGAGGTAAAGAGTCTTGGTGCTCTCAAATAGTTATCCACAACATAATTGGTTGATCTCCATTCCATCTTCCATTATATGGTGTTCACGTTTTAGACTAGCAGATGTGCAGTTTCATCTTCACCTATGCCTGTCCTCAGGTCTACCAGTTAAATCATACCTTGATTGATTTGGAATTGACAACTATATTTCCCATCCCATTCTGTACCTAGTTAATTTTCTTCTTCATCTTTTTCTATTCAAGAAAAAGGGTCTCATACATTAAGGGCTTTTAAAAATCAGTTCCCATTTCAATGAGTATTTTGCTTATAAACAATATAAGCACATTATGGTATTATTCTTGTATAGCCTTCAAGTGCATTCTTCTTCATTAAATGCTTCAGGTGAGAAATTTTCTTCCATTCTCATAGATGTAATATTTATTATCATCATCAACTTCATCCGGGTTTCCTTACATCATTGTAATTACAATCATTATCATTATTATCATGCTCATTATCATTGTCATTACAATCATTATCATCATAATCATTACAGTCATCATCATCATTACATTATTATCATTACCATCATCATCATGCTCATAATCATTACATCATTCTATCATTATCAACATCATCATCCTCCTTGTAGTACATTATTATCATTACACTAGACCAGTGTTTCCCAACCTTTTTTGTGCTATGCCCCACCTAAGCCTTTCTAAAATTCTTATCCCCCCCCCCCCCTTATATGCATAATTTTTTATATTAAATAATTGAAATGTTCACTAAAGAAACTTGAATTTTTTTTTATTATTAGAAGGGCTCACGGTTCCCAAAGGGCCAGAGCCCTCCCCCAGGTCCCGCGTCACTGTGTGTCGGGTGAATTTTTTTTTTTTTTTTTTGACGGTCGGTTACCCCAGACAAGCTGGTTCTCCCGCCTCCCCCTTTTTTGTGTGTGGACCCTTAGTCTCACTGTGAGCTATTGCCCACAGTGGTCCACCAGGCCCACATCTAAGGTGAAAATATGTGATGGGTTTTTATTTGATCATCCCTGCCACCGACCAGACCAGGCGCACTACTGGGGGGAGAGCAGTAAATGCACCCGATCCAAGCCATAGGACCGATAGGTTTTAGGAAGAAATAACTAGGAAATTATTGAGCAAACACGGTAAGTAAATTTTCAAAACATAAAGGAGAACTGAAATTCAAGTACAAAATAATTTTAATGAAAGATTTTTCTATATTATTTTAATTATTAGTAATTATTTAAATTTAGTAAGATCCTTGCGCTTGATGCTTGCTGCAAAGAGATTTTATGTCAGGTTTCAGTTTAGTTAACTTCAGTCTCAAGTCTCCCCGTTTTGTTATATCCAGCCGATTTCTTCCATTTTCGAATTGCCTCCCTTAACAATCGAATTGTCCCCCTGTGGGGCGTGGGCCCCACGTTGGGAAACACTGTACTAGACTATATGTATTAACAGGAGTGACATGAACTACAGAGTGGGATTTTGCTTAAATTGCAAACACAGATGCTGGTAGTATGCATATTGTATGATATTGGTTGTGTCGTGCTTAGCGCACAAAACTAGATGATAGTAACATGAATGATATTTTATACAAAGTGTTGTTATGAGCTAGAGTGTACTAAATTATTATTTAGTTTATGGGTTACGCCGAACCAGTTCTCTGGTGATAGTCATGGCATTTCACATCAAGTTGCCGGCTATCCTGAGATTGACTGTTGGCCTATACTCCCTCTCTCTCAGCCTGTAACTTCACTCACTCACTCAAACTCCTCATGCATCAGTCATAATATCCACCTGTGCATGTGGGGTAAATTCACTCATCTCAGACATCATTCATATGTATGGATGATCATTTAACTCAGTTTATAGACACATTCATATTGGTATGGGTGATCATATAGGAATAATTCATCACACCTCCTTCATACTGGCACATAAGGTGGGTAATTATACTTATGTGATTTCCCAATGATAACTTACAATGTTTACCATCATTGATATCACAATGAAATATCTCCTTTCACAATCACTCATCATACACATCATATGTGTAGGAATGACAATCATGCCTATGTAGGTGCTTTACACAGAATACATTCACAGATTCAACAAGAATGACATTACAAAGAAATCTCATCCTTCAACCTAACTTATACTATTTTCTGGATATTTAGTCATGCATGCTGATGGGTTTTATCAAATGATACATTCACATCTGTTTAACAATGATGAACCACACATGACACAAGCATGCTCTTCAATGACATAGACTTGTGATCATTAGGCACACTTATGAAATTCACCCAGGATTTAGCAACATGAAATCCATGAGTCACCTCATGCTCTCATCAAATACAACCAATTTATGTGATATACTCAGTCCATATTCAGGCATTATGAATCTTAACCATTCTAACATGCCGGTTGACTACGTATTGTTATTGCGTGGCACAAATATTACTTCCCCATGTTTACAACATTGAAATACATTTGACTCACCAATTGGGTGCTTTATCTCAACACACATAATTATGATCCCTGTAGAATCTATTTGGTTCTCATGGGTTCATGAATTACAAGAAACTATTTGTTTGTCCATGTGCTCATGTCAAAAAGTAAATCTACTGACTAATGTGCTCAATCTACTTGACTATACACATTACATTAATTTCTCTATCAGTGCTGGCACATTTAAATGAGTTTCCTCTGACCAGTGTGGGTACATGCATCATATATACTTACCACTGTACTAAGAATTCTGAGTTTCCTTAAGTCTTAAGTTACTCTAATTCATTGTAGATTGAGTTTCATGCTTAAGAAATAAAATGTATAACATGTGTCTAATGTTTTATACATTAACTAAGTTGTTTAGCTGGGAGAAAATAAAGCACTGTATTTTTCTCCTAATGTACAGTTTATCTTATGACTATCATAACTGAGTATAATATTATTTAGTTTCTACTAGATTAATTTCTTAGAACTCACCATTCTAAATCATTGTAGATTTAGTTGCTTAAGAAATAAATGTACAACATGGACTAATGCTTATACATTACCTCAGTTGTTTACTTTGGGAGAAAATAAAACTCACAATGGTTATCCTTAATGAATAGTTTATCTATAAACTATAACAATTAAATATATCATAATTAACTTCTTAAGGACTCACCACATGTGTTCAACAAGTCGACTTACCAACTCTTCTTCTGGGAAAAAGACTCACACTAATCTAAGATTTAAAATAAATTAAATATGGTGTTTACCTTATTTATCAGAATGACTTCCACATACTTCGGCGACTGGTTTCAGAGTCTCATTGCGATGTCTTTGTTGGCAAAGGCTTTCCTCCTCTTAGTAATCAAACTATGTTTTATTTTACTATTTGTTTTGGAGGGTGCACTCACTCCAGCATCTGCATCTGATCTTCCTGCCTCGTGTGTGTGTGGGTTGGTGAAAATACAGACCGTTTCATTGTCGGCATGCCGTATTTATTTGGTTAGTTGTGTTCCGGTGGTGACATCACAATGGGTCGATGAAAAAGTAGGATCTATCGCAGAGAGGAACAAATTATCCTCTGCGGTGTCAACTTTTGAATCGTATTGGAAATATCTACCGCGATGTTACACTTGTGAAAAATTATATCACACTTGCAGATCTACAAATTGATGGAAAAGACATTAGGCTTATAAAAAAAACATATATTGGAAACAACAATCTGCGATAAGGATTGATAATGAAGTGGGACAATATCAACCTATTAAGAGAGGTGTTAGGCAGGAATGTGTAATGTCTCTAGATATTTTTTCCCTATACAGTGAAAATATTTTCAGAAATGTAGAAGATATAAATGAAATCAGCATTGGAGGACGAAACATCAATAACATTAGATATGCAGATGATACACTATTGATTGCAAACAATGGACAAGATCTACAACAATTAGTAGACGCGGTTGTTGTACACAGTGAGCAGCTGGGGTTGGATTAAGTTGTAAGAAGAACACAGGTTATGGTCGTCACTAGGAAGAACGAAGTACCACAATGTAATATACTAGTAAATGGGAATATTCTTCAGCAAGTTAATCGGTACAATTATCTCGGTACAGTCATAACATCTGATGGGATATGCCTTGAAGAGATTAGAACAAGAATCGCCATGGCGAAAGTAGCCTTTAGCAAGATGAAAAACATTCTGACCAATAAAAAGATGTCAACTGAAACAAGAAAAAGAGTGTTGTGGGGATACATAGAGCCTGTTCTTTTGTATGGATGTGAAACTTGGACAATGTGCAGTCCAAAGAATACCATGGACAGACAGAAAAACCAATGACCAAGTACTACAGGAGACAAATGAAAATCGTAAATTTTATTAGAGAAATTAGACGTAGACAGTCAAAATGTTTTGAACATGTTATGAGAACAAATGGATTAGAGAACTTAGTGACAACTGGCAAGATCGAAGGGAACAGACCAAGAGGAAGATCGAGAGGAAAAAACCTGAATGATTGGCTACATGGCATGGACGAGACAGGAACACTGAGCTGATCCACGACGCTGGTGATCGAGTGAAATGGCGAATCATTATCGCCCATGCTTTCCGGCATGTTACATGATTGATTGATTGTGTATCCTGGGCAAATAGTAAGCATGCACAAAATTCCTTGAGGCATCAGAGATGCGGTTTAATAGAACATGCAGTGCTCTTATAGATTGCTTGCATGCTGTTGGATAGCCATTATGAGTTATCTAAATATTTTTTTTTGTTTGCGTATCCCTTACGGGACGTTGCAGTCAACACCAGCATTTTTCAGCTGCTGTTGATGTACTAGGCAAGTGTTACGTTCAGTAGTTTGCCATTGCTTTCTGAACGACCGGCTCCCATACCATCACGTTATAACACAACGCGACACGGTCTGCTGCACAAATCGGTCGCAGCTGAGCTTCGAACGCCTGGTACCCGGCTCACGAACCGCGTTGCAAGCCTTTGGCCACGGAGCCGGTATTGTTTACTGAGGTTAAAATACAAAAGACACCTAATCACAAACTTCAAACATAAGCAGTCATCATTTTCGTCCCCTTTTGAGAAGAGAAAAACTACAACATGTTCTGACATCTGGAAAGGTGTATGGAAAGAGAGATAGAAGAAGATAACGAAAGAAAATTCTTAGGCTTTTCTATGGGTGTCAGCACACGATTTGATAATTACTGTGAATGCGAGCTATGTAGAAGAAAGAGGTTCAACACAAGGCATCAAGGTAGTTAATAATGATGCTTAATAGACAGATGTTATTCGTGCTTTTTTCCCGTTCTTATTTGTTTCCCTTTCTCTAAAATTCCCGCAGTGAAGAAATAATTCCTTATACATGGTACAAAAAGTGTTACTGGCTTCACCAGAGTCAATACTTAAGTCATGCCCTGGCATTTTGTACAGGCACGTGATTTTCAGCAAGTTTGACACACATATGCATTTCATTAGAAGTCTATAGCTACAAGTCAATCGTCTGCAGCAGCTTTTTAGGCAGTCTGCAGCGGCAAAAACAAGTCAATAGTCTACAACAGCATATCGCCAGACTGCAAAATAATTGTAAGCAGTCTACAACAGCATATGGGCAGTTAACGTAAGTAGGTAGTCAATCTACAACATCATGTCAGCATTCTACAAACGCGTGTCAGCTGTCTGTTATAGCGTGTCAGCAGTCTGTAAAAGAAAGGCTAGCAGTCTACGACAGCAGTTTACAATAGAATACCAGTAGTCTACAAAGCATGGAAGCAGTCTCCAACAACTTGTCAGGATTCAACAACAATATGTAAGCAGTCAAGACTGTCATGTCAACATGCAACAACAGACTGTCAACATGCAACAACGGCATGCCAGCAGGCTATAACAACCTATTGGTAAGCTACGGGAGTCTTCGTAGCGAAGTGGATACGTTTGCCTGTCTCTCACCCCGAAGGATTTGAGTTCGATTCCAGGCCATGTTGTTCGGTTCACGTATGTAATTTTTATTCGGAGACTCACGGAGGTTGTCGCTGGAGCTACGGAGTCCGTGCTTTGTGCGTGGCTTTAGACAGGAGTAGGAGTTAACGTCTGTCTCCGTGATCCCGCATATTCTCGTGAGTAAGGCACCTGCGCGAGATTCGGTAGCGGATCGCGCCACGTTGGTTACTTACGGGGGTATATGAGCCGGTCACTCAGAAAGCAGTGGCAAACTACTGAGCGTAATCTTGCCTTGTACAACAACAGCAGCTGAAAGATGCTGGTGTTGACTGCGACATCCTGTAAGGGATGTGCAACAACAAAAAAAAAAAAACATCAGTATGCTACAACAGCATGTCAGCAGACTAAAATAGCATATCAGCAGGCTACAACTGCTAAGAAAAAAATTGAACTATTAGACCGCATTGTTATGAGTGCTCCTAGGGTGCATGACAAAAACGCGCCCATTACAACAATTTAGCAATACAATAAACATTTTCCTTTCGTTATTAAGAAGCATCATCATCATCATCATCATCATCATCATCATCATCATCATCATCATCATGTATCCTGCCTACTGGCGTTTGTGGAGTTTGTGAATCTCCGAGATCCCGGTCCGTTGTGTTCTGCATCAATTATATTTATGATGCTAATCATAAATTATTATTTTACTGCAGTGTGCACTTGATGATATGCAGCGAATTTTGCCACCAACACATTGTCAAGCATATTGTTTATGGTTTGTTTCTTTGTGTGTTTGTTTGTTTAAAGTATATAGTTTAATTAGCCAGGACACAGTAGTAAAGCAGGAGAAAGAAAAAAGAAGGGGTAATACAGAAGGTAAAGAAAGGTCTCCCTGGCGGAGGTGTTAAGGACGTTGTTCGTGATCCCGTATACTCTCGTACGAAACACAGCTGAGCGAAATTCGGCAGCAGATCGCATCGCGTTGGTTACTTACGAAGGGCATGTGAGCCGGTCTTTCAGAAAGCAATGGCAAACTACAGAACGTAAAACTTGCCAAGACATCAACAGCAGCTGAAAAATGTTGGTGTTGACTGCAATGGCCTGTAAAAGGATATGCAAAAAAAAAAAAAAAAACACACACAACAGAAAGGGATAGGAGAGTGATGAAAGGGATATAAAGGCAGATGTCTTGGTGGAGCGTGGAAAAATCCACAATCTTTCTTCCGTGCAACAAGGACGTACACTTTTTTTTTTAAAAAGGGAAAGCCAAGCTGATCCTCAGGCACAGACTGAAAATAATTATTTCTCAGCCCAATCAGTGGACGGTCAATAATTAGGTAGCAGATGACATTAGTGAGTGTACAATCTATTTTAATCCTCACAATCCAAATCATACTTGTTCTTCTTCTTATAGTCCATACCGTGTTGTATTAGTGATCATGTCTTCTCATGGTCTTTTGTCTCTTGTGTTGCCAATCATTTTTGATACCGACGTTCTTCCTTGCATTGTCAAAATATCCAACATCTTTCTCCTTGATCTTCTACAGCCAATCTTGTCCTCAAACATTGGCGTTATGACGAAACGTTCCAGCTTTCCTCTTCTCATGACATGCCCAGAGAATATGAACACACACTTCTGATGTAAGTATCCATTTCTCTTTGTGAGTTAACTTCTTTCGATATTTTCATAGCTCTTTCTAACTGCCCATGGTGTTCTCATCATTCCTCTATCCAACCACATTTCCGCAGCTTCCACATAATTCATCACTTGTCTGCTAATTGTCCATGGTACGCTTCCGTGCATCAGTATTAGCCCAATAAAGCTTTTAATAACTCTTTTCCAAATCTCGACCGACAAAGATAAATGGCAGAGAATATCTTCATCTTGACAAATGCTGCCTTTGTTTGGGCTATTCTACATTTAAATTCTGTAATACGTTTTATGTTTGCTGTTATTAAAGTACCCTAATACTTAAATGCCGGCTTCGTGGCTTAGAGGTTATGACTTTTCTCCGTAATCTCGTATACTCTCGTCAGGTAACGTGATGACGGTTCAAATCAGCAGTGGTTCGAAACGCATCGGTAACTTACGGGGTATGTGAGCCGGCCGCCCAGAAAGCAATGGCAAACTACTGAGCGTAATCTTGCCAAGAGATCAACATACAGCTGAAAGATGCTGGTGTTGACAACTAAGTCCTGTAAAAAGGATATGCTAAAAAAAAAAAAAAAAAAAATACTTAAATACATTGACTTGTTTTATTCACTTTAATGTTGCAGTTGGGTATACACTGTTTCATTGTAATAACCGCTTATTTCTGGTTTTCTGTTATTCGGAGTAAATTCTTTGTTTTGACTTTCTGTTGCAATTATATTTATCATTTCTAGTAACTGCGTTTCAGTTTTAGCGAACGCAACTGTGTCATGAACATTACGCGGGTTGTTTACAACATCAGAGACAACTAAATGTCCACACAAAGATAATGAAGCCACAAAAACACCTATGTAACTCATGATGGATGTTACTACACGAACCTCTGCAACCACTAAGGATGGTGTGTGGTCCCTGTCAAATAATCAGACATCTACACCACAGCTAAACCTAGAATGCATATAATAACTAATGGTTCAAATGCGTCACATACCATTGAATCGTTAACCATCTCACCAGTGGGAGGCTAGACAAGAAGAATCTGCTATCTTGTGCCTTGACACATGAACCCCCCCCCCCCTACCCCCAAACTACTCCCCTCCCAACATGTAATCTAATAATTTGACCTAGGACTTAAAAGAGAGATTTAGTTATCTATGAACGTCGGGTTCTCCTTCGAAAGACTCGGGTTCGAATCCTCGGTAAGGTGTGGATTTTTTTTTCTGTAGGGGCAAAAAGACAATTCTAACCTGCACAGTTCGCGGCGACTGCACTAGCCAGGCGGCCTTAATTCCTCAGGAACCCACGAGAGCCTGGCCTTGCAGTCGTTAGCCACACCATCAAAGTGTTCTGATTTCGGAACACTTTTTTATTAGGCTTCGGGCCTCACTGTCCACACTAGGCTGGCTTCATTCCTATATTATTAACATTAACATAACAGTATGTCTCTCCAGCTGTGAATCATAGGTACGATTAAAATTATCTTACGGTGTTCTCTAACATGGCCTGCTGATTACGATGTTTTTCCTAAATTTCAATCAGTATTTTAACATTTCGGTTATGCTGGATAAAGAATTATCGTTATAATTGATCTATGGGCATGGCCCAGTAATAGATAAGCATTTATTCACTGCCATCGAAATTCCAGTTTTTTAACGCTGATGATTGTATTCCCATTATTTGTAATATTATTATTGTGATTCTAGTTTTATGTATTGTTGTTAGCTTCGTTAATTGGCACCGCTATTCTCTGACAAACACTCTTGGAGTGAACACGACACGCATTTTAATCGCTGTAGAATCAGTTGTATATCTCGTTCCTCTGCATCATGTATAATGCCATCACTTGCCCTGCTCCCGTCACTTTAATTTAACAATGAAAGTCCCATAGCAGGAACCTGCTGTGGCTATATGAAGTGTGAGGTCCATCACATCTTGTAGGCCTGAGAGACCAGTCTTTCGCTCCCGTACCGAACGACCAGAACTGACAACCAACAACGGTCTGACAACGACTAAGTCGAAGCGTAATTATGCTTCTTCTTCTTCTTCTTCTTCTTCTTCTTCTTCTTCTTCTTCTTCTTCTTCTTCTTCTTCTTCTTCTACTTCTTCTTCTTCTTCTTCATTCGTTCGCCTGAAATATGTTTATAACTGCAATGTTGTCTCTTGTATGAATCTAACAGTAATTAT